>CM067097.1:2193995-2856870 GCA_034008185.1 Gorsachius magnificus
GGAGGTGCTGCGCTGGTGCAGGGGCATGTCTGGAGACAGGGAGGTGATGCTGAGCCAGTGCAGGGGCACATCTGGGCACTGGGAGGTGATGCTGCACCGGTGCAGGGAGCACATCTGGGCACCGGGAGCTGACGCGGCGCCGGTGCAGGGGGCACATCTGGGCACCGGGCGGAGGCGCTGCGCCGGGGCGGTCGGCAGAGCCGGTCGGGAGGTGACCGGCCGGCGGAGGTGACCCCGGGCCGTGCCGCTCCGTCCCGGCGCGCCGCCCGCCGCTCCCGGCAGTGCGCATGATACTGCGGCGCAGGGGCCCCGCGCGCGCCAACCCACCTTGAAACGGGCCCGGGCCGCGCCGCCGGCCAATCACCGCCCACTCCGCCGGGGCGCGGCCAATGGGCGGCGGGCGGGGGCGGCACCGAGCCGCTAAAGGGCGCAGGCTAGGCTGCGCCCCGCGCCGTGCGGCGGAGGGCAGGTGCAGCGCGGCGGCGGCTCGGGCGCGGGCAGGGGCGCAGCGGCGGCGGCCGGCGGCCGGCCCTGAGCCGCCCCTCCGGCCCGGCCAGCCCCGCGGCGGCCCGGGGAGCCCTGCCCCGGCCCGGCCAGCCCTGCCCCGCCCCGCCCCGGCCGGGCCGCCCGGCGGGCGGAAGATGCTGCGCACCGGGGGCCGGTAGTACTATGATTTGGTATGTGGCCGCTTTGGTAGCAAGTGTGCTCGGCGCCCGCGGGCTGCCCGTCCAAGGTGAGTGGGGCCGCGGGCCGTCCTCCGCCGGGATGCCCCGGGAGGGGGGGGGGCGCGGGGGGTGACGCCCCGGGGGTGCGGCGCGCTGCGGCTCCCGGGGGGGTTTGCGCTCCCTCCGTGCCGGTGGAGGGGGGCTGAGCGCTGCCCGTGTCCCCGGGCGCCGGCGCTGCAGCGGGGCGCTGGCTCTGCCTTTATTCGGGGGGGTGGGGGGGAGCTGGGAGCGCCTTCCCCCGGCGCTCGGCGGCTTTTGCAGTGACCTCCCCGAGGGCAGCGGCTGCAACTCGGGAAGTTTGGGCGGCGGGAGCGGGCAGCAGAGCCCGGCCGGGCTCCCGGCGCCGATGTGCGGCACCTCCTGCCGCTCCGCCTGCCTCCCGGCGCGGGGGCTTGGAAATTCCCTTTGGGAGAAGGCGAGGGGGGCGAGTCCTTGCCGGGGGGTGGGGGGGGCACGCCTGGCTGGGTACGGGGGAAGAGGGGGGGGCCCCGGCCGGGACCGGAGCGCAGGCAGGGGACAGGCAGGCATTTCTCGCTCCCCCATTTCTTCTCCCAGCCAGGGGGAAGCAGCAGGCAGCAGCTCCCAGGGGCGCAGGCAGCGTTTGCCCTTCCCAGCTGGGCAAGGAGAAACGCAAAAGTGATTCGGTGCCTTCCTCTGCAGCACCCCGGCTGCGCCCGTGTGCTCCTGGCTGCGGGTTTGGGGGTGACTTTGCCCCCCCCTTTCGCCCAGGGGAGGCTGCCCTCCTTCCCCCCCCCTGCTGCAGGCTGGTTGCTGCGCCGGGGTAAACTGAGGCACAGGGTTGTCCAAGGTCAGGAGGGAGACAGCGGCAGGGAATAACCCTGATTTTCCTGCTCTGGCTTCTTTTTGTTCAGCTGCCAGCCGCTGCCTCCCCCCCCCAGCCATCCCTGCAGGTAGCAGGGGAGCTGCCCGCCGCTGGTGCAGCACCGTCTCCCATCTCTGCCCCCCCGCCTTGCCGAATGTGGGGCATCCCCGCCCCGGAGCCCGCGGGGATGCAGTGGCCGCTGGCAGCGAGCGATGCCTGGCTGGCAGCCACTGCCGCTCCCCTCCCCACGGCGTGGGGGGACACCGCCTCGGCGGGAGGGGGCACCTCGGCACGCACCGGGGTGCCGCAGCCCCCGCTGCATCACGGCGCTCTTTGAGCACGTGGGGTCACATCTGCACCCCGCCACGGTCCTTTGGTGTCCTTGCCTGCCAGCTGGCTCCTTGGAGGTGGGGGGGTCAGGATGGGGCCGTCCTTTTGGGCGGCCGGGCTCCTCTGGCTGCTGAGCCGTGGCCGGCTGCTGCCTGCCTGAAATGCATCCTGCGGCGTGGCAAGGAGGCGGTTTGCAGCAGTGGTTTGTAGAGGGATCCTCTGCCTGGAGAGGAGCAGGGCGGCGAGTTCTGCGCCTGGGAACTTGGAAATACCCTGGAGTGCTCGGATGGGGCTCCCGAACTGGTGCCAGAGTGGGTGGGTGCTGGGGACCCCGGGCGCGGGGGTGCCGTGCGTACGGAGTGGCGCGTACGTGATGAATGAGTAATGCGTGGGTGGGCGCCGGGCGCAGCAGGCGAGGGGGCGCTGCCGGAGGGTGGCGTGGGGACGGGAGCCGCGGGACTCACCCCGTCCCCTGCAGCCCCTTGCCCCCAGCCCTGTCCCCTCCTCGCAGGGGGCTGTCACCCCGCATCGCCCGGGGACGGTGCTTCGGAGCAGGGCTGGGGCTTGCCATGCACCAGTGCCTTTGCTGGGGCTTTTCCTCTGGCTGGGGCTTTTCCCCTGGCCGTGGCCTTCCTCCCCATGCTGCCTCTTCCTCCTCACAGAGCCAGGCTGAGATGCAGCAGCGCTGGCCCCGGGGCAGCCCTCTTGCCTGGCCTGGCTCTCTGAGGGCTTTCCAGGCGTTAATCGGCTCAGAGAGGGAAGGAGGGTGCGTTATCCCCTCTTACGGCGTGGGGGAGGAGAGCCGGGACGTGACCGTGCTGGGAGTGGGTGTCGGAGGAGGGATCTGGCCTCCTGGCATTCCCAGTGGCGCCGTGACGCCGAGGGGCTTTTCCTCCCTCTCCCACGAGCGTGACGCGGTGCTGCGCGGCGAGCAGGGATGCTTGTGGATCCGGCAGGCGCGGTTTGCGGAGGGAGGATTTGGCTTCTCCAGCCTCGGGCTCCCATCGAAGAGGTCTCCCTCGGACACCACGGCAGGGGATGCTCACGGTGCTGACCTTGGCCGGTCAGAGCGGCTCGCCGTGGCGGTGCCGGCGCTGCATCCCCTGCTTATTCCTGGCACAGAGCTGTTGTACACAAGGGCTGGTGCCTCTTCGACCGTGGAGGGGTTTAGACCAGCAGCCGCTGGCTTTGGCACTCGCGGCTTTGGCCCCACTCTCCGCTGGCAAGGGGATGGTTTGGCACCAGGACCGGCCAAGGGGGTTGGCCCAGGTCCCATTTCCATCCTTCCCTGGAGGATTTCTGCTCCTCTGGACCTGTTGGATAGGAGCGCGTGGGGCAGGGAGGGACGCGCGCATCTCGGTTGTTGGCTTGGCTTGCCGGACGGTTTTTGTGGTGATGCTTTCCTGGCTCGGTTGCCTTTTGACTTGGAAGATGCAGCTTCGCTGGTGATGAGTGGACCCTGCAAGTTCCTCTCCAGAGCTGCGGCAGGATGGGTTAGCTCCCATTCACCTCCAGTCCTCCGTCTTGGAGGTCGTGGCTTCAGGCTGGAAGAGAAGCCCTGGAGATGGGCAAGCGGGGGGTCCAGCCCCGTGCCATGCCGATGGAGGAGTCCTTCCCTCTCCCTTCCCCTGCGGTAGGCATCTCCCGAGCTGGGAGCCCTGAGCGACCAGCTGGCCTTTGGAAAAACAACTCCCTTCCTCCCGCTTCCTAATGGCGAGGCTGGCGTTGGTGGGAGGGCTGGCTGAGCCAGGAACAGCGTGATTCAGGAGCTGCTGGCGGGCAGCTCGGAGTGCCGCCTGCATCCCAGTTACCAGTCGGAGGACTGCGATGGCATCGGGGTGGTACGCGGCGCCGCTCCGTGGGGAGGGCGATGTGGGCAGCCAACCCGTGCGATGTGGGTCTGGATGTGTGGGGCTGGGTTGGGGGGCAGGCACCCCGGGCAGCGCTCTCCGGGTGCAGGAGGAGGTCTCCCCTGAGAGTGGTTTGGGCTCCAGCCTCCCGCCGCAGCTGCTCGCTCAGCCTCGCGGTGCGCGGAGCACGCAGGTAGCTGCTGGTCGTTGCTGGGAGATGATGGCTCCCGAGGCGGCTACTGCGCGGCACGTGGGGATGCTGTACTCTGGGCCGGTGGCGTTTAGAGGGAGGGGATGCTGGGGTCCCCTGGGTGGGAGTGGGGACATGGGGGTGACCACGAGGAGGTCATTTTCTTGCATGCTCCATCTCTGCGCCCCTCTGAGCACCGACCTGCGCCCGCACGTGTGCTCACTGAGCTGCCACCCAGCTGGGCACAGTCCCACCTGAGTCATCCTGGGGAGTGGGGACCCACTGTGGTGGGTGGGGGGCTGCCGTGGGGCAGCACCCTGGGCACGCACGCTCCCCTGGGGGTGCCAGGGCAGCTGCCTGCCTGCCTGGGGATGGTGTTGGCGGTCCCCTAGGACACCCCTTGTCCCCGGGGATGGGGTTTGAAGCCACCACCTCGCCGTGAACGGGGCACCGAGCCACCCCTTGCAGCTAATCCTGCTTCTCCGCTGGCCCTGCGTGACCTTGAGGCATGTCACTTGACCTGCGCGTCGCCCTCCATCCATCTGGAAAATCGGGTTTAAAACGCAGGAATCGCACCGAAAGCCCAGATGCTGCTTTCCAGCTGGGGGAGGGGGGGTGAGGGCTGTGCTCTTGGCCCCTGGGGCTGCCCCTGCCAGGGGACAGGCGGATGCTTTTGGGGGGCTGCGGGTACCCCCAGGCAGGCAGGAGGGGACTGAGCTTGCTGTGGGGCGTGCAGCCCCCACCGAGCTGTTTTGGGGGAGGGGGGGGGGGGGCAGGCGGCTCTTCCCCATCCCATGTGCTGGCCCGGTAGCCCAGGTCTCTGCAGCGGGTGGTCCCCATCCGTCCCCCCCGTCCCAGGCTGCAGTCGCTGCCCTGCTTGTTTTGTGGCGCTGGCTGCCTGCTCTCCTTCCCTGCCGGCTTCCATATGCCACGCCGGTGGCCTTGTCCTCAGAGATCCCCGCCATATCCCGCCTCCCCCGATGTGAGCGGGATGTGTCAGAGCAGATCTCGTCTCCGCTCGGCAGGGAGGAGAGGTCCATGGGCTGGGGGCTGCGCGCCTGCTCCCTCAGCTGTCCCCACGGCAGGGACAGGGATGGGGACGAGCGCCTGGGGTGTGGGGTCAGGATGGGATCCACTCTCTCACCCTAGGGCATGGGTGTCCACTGGGCAGGGCAGCCTTCCCGGGCTCTTCACCATCATCCCTTGGCCGTGGGATTGTTGTTTATCCCCATTGCGAGCCGAGGTGCAGGGCTATTTCATTTGGAAGCCCTCTCTGCTGCGGCTGTGTCCTTCCCACGAAGCACCTGCAGGAAGGGTCCCGCTTCAGCGAGTGCGCCCACGATGCTGGACACCCCCAGCTTCACCAAGGCCCGTGTCACCTTACGTCTCTGCTCTCGGGATGGGAGAAACTGGATGCCCAGACCTGGGTGAGGGTCTTCCCAGCCTCAGCATCGCTGTTCCGGGGAGCCCCGTGGTGGCACCGTCTCTACGCAGTGGCAGCCTTCCCTCCTCTCCCTTCGGGATGCTGTTCAACTCCACCTCCGCATCTTGTATTCTTGCCTCCTGGCACGCAGCGTGCTTTTATTTTTCCTGGATCTCTGCTTGGATGACGAAGCCTGTTGATTACTTATTTTTCTTTACGAGGCATCCCCCAGCTTCACGTGGGCTCCCGCACCAAGGCGGGATTTGGGGTTCGCATCCCCACTGCGGCTCCCCGGTGTTGACCCTGTTTCCAAACTGCAGGTTAAGCCTCGAAACCCCCCTGAACTTGGCTGGGAAAATCAAGAGGGTATAAAAATACCCGGTCTGTTTGCACTCTGTTTCTTCTGGCGTCTGCGGATTGTTTTCAAGCGTTTCCCCACAAATGTGGGGGTGAGAAGCACTTCTTAGAATTGAGAGCTGCAGTCTCCATCGCTTGTGTGCCTTCAGCGGCTGGGATTTGGAAGGAAAACCTGGTCAGGCCTGGGAGCACAGGGTTAGCAGGTTGGGAAGTTGGGGAGACCCAAGGCTGGGGGTCTGTAAAACATCTCTCTGCTGTTTTCCTGCTGTCTCTGGAAGCGGGGACGGGAGGGCACGGGGGGCCGGTGGCGGGGCGGGTGGCAGCTGGGGGGTGCCGGGGGCTGGTTAGCCGCCGTGGCTGCCAGTCGGCCGTGCGCGTGGGGAGGTGATGCTCAGCCGTGCGTGCAATTCCCCACCGGCCTTGCGATCAGACACCGGCGCTGCGAGCTGCCGGGGCTGACCTATTTTCCTACGCCCAGGCAGCCCTGGCCAGGCGTGGGGTCCGGCAGAGGGACTGGCTCGACCCCTCCCCGGGGACATCACCCACCGGTTTGCTGGGGAGCCAGTCGGGGGGTGCAGGCACAGGGCTGTGAGTGTGACCCCCTTGGGTGCCCATCCCTGGGGTGTCTGGGTGGCCTCGTGGGTGGCAATGCTTCTCCAGCTGGGCATGCGTGAGCATCCCAGGCTCCATTTGGCATTGAGGAGCTGAAAACCGAGATCTCGCCTTGGTACCCAAGGAGCTGGTGGGCTGGGGCAGGCGGAGGGCTCGGGGGGGGGGGGTAGCAGGGTGTCGCCCCCTCCACCCTTTGCTGCTGGTGGAAAGCAGGGCTGTACCTTTGAAAGTGGCGAGGGGCTGGGGACCCGCTTTCTCGGGCAAGGCGGCCGGGGAAGCACGCGTCCTTGGATGCTCTTGAGCAGCACGTGACAGCCTCTGTCCCCGATCAGGCGGGGGGGATGTGGGCAGGGAGGGGGGGGTTCCCAGCAGCGCAGCCCCCCCGGATGGGCGCAGCGGGGTTGGGGGCCGTGTCCTCGCAGCTCTTTGCCGGGGCGGCAGGGGAGGGCTGACACCATCCTCGGTGACAGGGTGCGAACGCCTGAGCTCATCGGCAATGCAGCGATAAGAAGGCAGGGAGAGGTGCAATAATGTCGGCAGGGCGGTGCAAAGTGGGGGGGCAGGCGTGGGTGTGCACATTGCACGTGTGTGCACATTGCACGCCTGTGCACAGCGTCCGTCCGTCTCCCCCCCCCCCAGCCTGGATGGGGTCCAGGCAGGTACGTGGCCCTGCGGGACTCGTGCAGCGGGGCTGGGTGCCTGCAGCGGGCGTGCAATGCAGCGTCTGCTGCTTGCAGATGGTTCGCATCTCGGCATGCCAGCATCGCCCTCCCTGTCGCCGCCAGCCAGCCCTCCCAGTTCAACAGCCTCCATCCAGCCCCAGAGCCCAGCTTGCCGGTGTTGCGTGGACCGGGGATGCCCACTTGGGGGGGTTTGGCTGTGGCCGGGGCCCCCGAGGTCTGCCCGCACCCCTTCCCGTGGGGACACTCGGCCGGTGAGCCCGTGGGGTGGCACGGCACGGGCCTCTTGCCGGTACGCACTTGTACCGGAGCCAAAAATAGCCGGTGATGCTCGGCTCCCGCGGCGGGGAAGCGGTGATGTCACTCGCCGCCAATCACCGGCGGCCCCGAGGAACAGTGTGGAGGAGTGGGAACGTGCTTCCCCGAGCATCCCTCCCCGAGCATCCCCCCTGGAGCAGGCAGCGGGTGCCAGGAAAAGGGGGGGGCCCTTCCTTGGTGGGAAGGGAGATGTGGGGCTGAACCTTGCGCCTGCAGTTTTGGGGACCCCCTTCTTCCTCCTTGGCTTCCCCCCCCCCCCCCCCCCCCCCCCTGCTGCCAGCCCTGGGTTTTCCCTCTCCCTTTCTGAAAGCGGTGCTGAGGATGCAGCTTTGCTGCTGATGGCGAGAGCAGGATGACGACAGGCTGCAGCGGAGCGGGGGGGTGCCGCCGGGGTGGAGCAGTGCCTTCCTCCGAGGCTGAGACCAAAGCCCTCTTTAATTACCCCAGTCGGGGATCTGGGCAGGAGGAGCTGGGTGCCAGACTCGATGCACAGGTCGCAGCTTGGGTTTCAGGCCTGGGGCTCTCGGAGACGCCCGAGGATGGGCGGGCTTGGCTGGAGCATCACTGCTCTGGAGGCTCGGCTTGCCCAGGGGTGGCTCCTGTGGGAAAGCCAGATCCCCTGGCTGGCACACCAGGGCTGCAGGTCGGGCGTCCCTGCACACTCGGTCCCGCTCACCTGAGGACATGGAGGCACAAGCAGGGCTGCAAAATTAGCCTTTTCCCCGCCACAGCGATGCGGGGAAGCCCTGACGGTGCTGCTAGGTGGGGAGCAGCGTTGGGTGTGCTCCGTGCACCCCTTCTGCTGAGAGCAGGGGGTCCCCGAAACACCTATGGGGTTGCTGGGCACCACCCTTGCCCTGGCATGGAGGGTGGGAAGGCATCCTGGAGCAATGGGTGCTGATGGCCACCGTCCTGAGTCCTGTGGTGGCTTGGGGTGGCCCTGGAGCTAGGTGGAGGGGCTTGGGGTACGCCCCTTGATTTTGGGGCAGGGAATACCAAGGGGCTGCCCCGGTGGAGCCAGGTGGCTGAGGATGGGCCATCTCTGCTGTGGCTCTCCCAGGGGTCCCAGTCCTCTGGCTAACGCTGATTCTGGGGTCTGTCAGTGGGATCAGCCACAGTTTCTTTCTTCACCCCCTTGCAGGTGCCCTCGGCTCGAGGGAGGAGCCCGAGTTTGTGACCGCTCGTGCTGGCGAGAGCGTGATCCTGGGATGCGACGTGATCCACCCGCTCACGGGGCAGCCCCCTCCCTATGTCGTGGAGTGGTTCAAGTTCGGCGTCCCCATCCCCATCTTCATCAAGTTTGGGTTTTACCCTCCCCATGTCGACCCTGAGTATGCCGGTGAGTCCAGGGGACACAAGGGGGACGTGCCGGGTCCCGACTGCGGCGCAGCCGGGGATGTACGGCTCTGCTCCATCCACTCCTCCATCGGAAACCGCGCGGGCTCTGCCTCTCGTTGCTTGCTTTCCACCCAGTTGGTTTTAATTAAGCAGCAGTGCTAGGAAGCCAGCTGGGCTGCGTGGGACGGGAGCAAGCGAGGCAGAGAAACCCATGGCGGCGGCGGCTGCTGCTGCTGCTGCTGCGCCCCGGAGCAGCTGTGAGCCTGGGGGGGGATGCTGGGAGGGATGGAGTTGGGGCCATGTGCCGGGTGGAGGTGGCAGGTTGGAGCTGCAGAGCCCATGCTGGCTGCTTGCCAATGTGCCACCAGCCCTACATGGCTGGTGGCCTGTGGTGGTGGTGGTGGTGGATGGTCTGTGAGCTGGGGGCCAGCCCCAAGGGAGTTGGTGTGGTGGGGTGGGGCCATTTTAATATGCCCTTCCCTGGAGACCACTTACCCTGCTTCCAGGCTCCCCTGGGAAATGGTGCGGGAGGGAGGATGCCAGCACCTGAGCCTGGGCTGAGCCCTGCCAAACTCTGCTCATGCTTGAGCAATGCCGGAGCCCAGTGACCGCTGTGCCGGGGTGGAGGTTCGGGCTGCTTTGCTGCCAGTCTGGTTTCTCAGGCTGGACACAGGCTCAGCTTTTTGGGAGGCTCCCAGACTGGGGAAGGGCTTTGGGGTGCGCCTGTTTGCCGGCTGGGAGCAGAGTGCCGGTGTCGCTGCAGGCAGATGCCGCTCCAGGCACCTTGCCTGGCCTCAGCATCTCGCCCTGCCCTCCCCAGATGGGCGAGCGCCTTGCTGGCCGTCTGCAACCAGCAGCGCCGTGCCGGGAGGCTCAACTGGCCCCAAAACTGGGGATGGTGGGGCTCTGCCTGGCCCCAAAGCTCGGTGCCTGCAGCAATGGTGCTGGGGGGCCACCGCATGGAGCCGGTGGCCACCACACTGATGGCTCTGCTCTCCCTGTGCCGTGCCAGGAGGCTCAACCGGCCCCAAAACTGGGGATGGTGGGGCTCTGCCTGGCCCCAAAGCTCGGTGCCTGCAGCAATGGTGCTGGGGGGCCACCGCATGGGGCCGATGGCCACCACGCTGATGGCTCTGTTCTTCCTGTGCCGTGCCGGGAGGCTCAACCAGCCCCAAAACTGGGGATGGTGGGGCTCTGCTTGGCCCCAAATCTCGGTGCCTGCAGCAATGGTGCTGGGGGGCCACCGCATGGGGCTGGTGGCCACCACGCTGACGGCTCTGCTCTCCTCGCAGGCCGGGCCAGCCTGCACGACAAAGCCTCCCTGCGCATTGAGCAGGTCCGCTCCGAGGACCAGGGCTGGTACGAGTGCAAAGTGCTCATGCTGGACCAGCAGTACGACAC
Organism: Gorsachius magnificus; assembly: GCA_034008185.1. Taxonomy (NCBI): domain Eukaryota; kingdom Metazoa; phylum Chordata; class Aves; order Pelecaniformes; family Ardeidae; genus Gorsachius; species Gorsachius magnificus. The sequence goes on from CM067097.1 coordinate 2,204,043, forward strand.
CTTCCACAACGGCAGCTGGGTCCACCTCACGGTCAACGGTGAGCTGGGGGGGGGGGGGGGGGGGCTACGGCATCGCCGGGGGGCTGCGTGCGATACCGAGATGGGTTTCCCTTTGATTTTCCATGGACGCTGGACCTCGATGGTGTCTGCGCCTTGCAGACAAGCAAGCCTGAAGCCATCCAGGATGATTGCTCCAGCTGGGGTGTGACTTAAAAAAGGGACACATTTTTTATTAGGGATTCCACGGTTTAATTATGCGGAGCTTGTTTAAGGGAGAGACATCAAGAAACGGGGCTGGGAACGAATCTCCCCTTAACTAACAGGTCAGAAAATCAAATCTTTGTTTTCTTGAAATTCAGATTTACTCCAATTACATTTTCATTTTATTAAGGCTGCATATAAAACTAATTAGCAAATTGTCACTCTCCTCATCAGGAGAGGTCTTTATTTTTAGCCCAGCAGCAGGGCTGTGCCTCTCCTGCTGCAGGGGGGGGTGGCTGGAGAGGAGATGTGGGCACCGGCAGCTCCTCACTGGTCTCGCCTGACCTTGAGCAATTAATTTAACCTTTTGGGGCGATGGCTGGGCTGTGGCACGGAGCAGAGCCACCTAATTGAGTCCAATTAGCGAGCAGGAGCTTTGCAAGCGTGGCCGTGCAGCACAGCAGCCCCATCCCTGCCCGCTGCCCTGCCTTGCTGCTGCCTCCTTTCCCCCTGCCTGCAAAAAGGGGGTGAGGTGCTGCCACGCTCAGGAGCTGGGAGGGCTTGGGAAGGAGGAGGAGGAGGAGGAGGATGCTTGCTTGACCTGTACCACATGCACGGATCCTGCAAAGCGCCAGCCCAAGGGGCTGGAAGTGGCCGCTGGCACCCTAGGTGCCCTGTCCCTCCCTGGGCTCGACCCCCTTTGCAAAATGGGGTGCTTTTGGGGTTTTATGCAGCGCAGGGCACATAGGGGCTTAGTAGCAAAATAATAACCGTAATCCTCCCAGCCTGAGGAATTGCTTCCAGGGGGAAGGCTGTGGCTTTCCCCCAGCGCGTTACAATGCTTAATTTTCTTCAGGGAAAATAAAAATCATTTGGGAAGAAACAAAAAATCGTTCTTTTTTTTTTTCTCCCTCCCCCCCCCCCCCCCCCCAGCAGATTAAATTGCCAACCTGTCTTCCTCAAAAGTGGGCTTTAACAACCGCTGGTAATTAGGGGTGGGCTGTAATCCTGCCAGCCTCTTTAAACAGGAAGGAGCCTTTTGATCTGCACTGCGGTGTTTTCCCATGTTTTGACAATAGCAAGTTAATGTACAACGGGGGGGGGGGGAGCGGGGGGCGGGAGGGGAGGATGTGGTGCTGTGCCCTGGAGGAGAGGGGACCAGGTGGTGTGACAGGGAGGGCATGCCCTCGGCGGGTGTCCCCAAGGACAGCCCCTGGGACAGCCACTGTCCCTGCAGCCCCCTTTGCCTTGGGGGTGATCCCAGCCCCGCCACGGGGATGTGCGGCGTGTCCCCCGTTTGCAGTCAGCAGCCCCCCCTCTGTCCCCGTGCATCCCCAGACCCACGGGTGAAACGGAGGGGGTCACGGCGGTCTCCCCTGCCCCGCAGCTCCCCCCACCTTCACGGAGACGCCACCGCAGTACGTAGAGGCGAAGGAAGGCAGCAGCGTCACCTTGACCTGCATGGCGTTTGGGAACCCCAAGCCCATCGTCACCTGGCTGCGAGAGGGAGACCTTTTGGGTGCCAACGGCAAGTACCAGGTAGGTGGGTGGCGGGGGCTGTGGCGGGGGGCTCCCGGGCACCCCGCCAGCGGGGACGGTATCGATGGGACCACGGTGGTGGCAGCTCTGCCGTGCCTGGAGCCGGGCGTGCTTTCTCAGCACTTCTTGCCGAGATGCCCATTCTCCCCCCTCCACCTCCGCTGAGCAGCAGCCTCTAATGCTGCCTGCCCTCGGGTGCAGGCTGGAGACCCCCCCGGGCATTTCGGGCAGCCCCATTCCCTGCTGCTCCCTGGGGACTCTCATCCCGGAGGCCGGTTGCTGTGCCAGGTCCTGGAGATGGGGTGGGGGCCGCTGCCTGGGGATGTGGTGTCCCCGAGCAGGGATGGGGTTGGTGGGATTTGGGCAGGGAGGGCTTTACCCCGCTCCCAGGACCCCTTTTTGCATCCTGGAGGCTCCTGGGCAGAGATTCCCCCCTAAGCTGTAATTGGTAAATCAGGCATTGGAATCAGTGCAGGCACTAATGAGAGTAATTAGGAATCATTTGTTACTAATTGAAATAGAAGGATGAGGCAGAATGAGGCGGGGGGGGGGCGGGGGGAAGCCTGGCTGGGAGCAGGGCTCCCTGGGCATGGGGAGGCTGTGACCCTGGGGGTGCCGGTCCTTCGCCCGTCCTTCCTTGGCTGTGTCCCCAGGGAGGAATTCGGCCGCTCCTCTGGCAGCAGCGAGGTGGCCCCACGGGGAGGACAGTGGCCCAGCCAAGGCCTCCCCTCATACCCTACCCCAGGGGTGGAGCTGGTCCCTCGGGAGCAGGGGATGCTCCAGCGAGGCATCCTGCTCCTTGTGAAGCACCGATGGTGCCGGGGCGCTTGGCAGGAGCGGTTTGGAGTCTGCCGCCTGCCAGTCACTTCTGCAGGAGATGAATACGCTGCGAGGGTTATTTTATTTATTTATTTATTTATTTTTCCCTTCCCCTTGGCGTCGAGCAGAAATGCGTGTGTTGGTTTATTAATATCCGAAGTCTTGCAGAGCGGGGAAACCCATTTCTCATCCGGCCCTGCAAGCGCCAGCAGCTCTCTGCTGTGGGAAGCAGGGAGGGTGCTGAGCCGGGGCTGGGGCTCATCCCCCCCTCCCCGGGGGGTCCCTGCCCCTGCCCCAGGGTCTTTCCTTGTCATCCCTAGGTGAGTGACGGGAGCCTGACGGTGCTCCCCCGGGAGGACAGGGGTGCCTACACGTGCCGGGCGTACAGCATCCAGGGGGAGGCTGTGCACACCACGCGCCTGCTCGTCCAAGGTGAGATCTTCCACCCGAGCCCCTCCGGCTTGTCCTTAGCCGCTGGCATCCCTGGGGGGGCTGGAAGGGGGCTCTGTGGATGGACCTTCATGGACCGCAGGGCTCCAAAGTGACCCCCCAGCCTTAGGGGGGCATCGTGCTGGCTGCCCTGAGACTCCGCATCCTGTGTATAGGATGGAGGAATCCACTTAATTGGGGACGGATGAACAGCCAGGCCCCGGTGGCTGGCGCGGTTTTGTTCGGGAAGCAGGGAAAAGATTGAGGCTGTCACAAAGCGCCTTGTCAGACAGCGGCGATGCCAGGCAGGCCTCCCGCTCCTCGCTCTCTCTTTTATTAAATAAATCTTTAATTAGGTCAACAGCTACCGGCGGAGAGAGGAGCGCGGGGTGTCCTCTGTTCTGCTTTTGCCGCGGTGGCGAGCTGTGGACACTCGCTGCCGGCTCCCGGCGGTTTGGTTTTTTCCCCCCCTGGATTTTTCCCATGGGTGATGCGATCCTGGAAATGTGCTTGGGATGAAGGGGGAGGCGTGAGCTCGTGTGCCCTGGGAGCAGCAGAGCCATGTGCCACAGGCGTGGGGCCCCCTCCCCAAAGCTGCGGAGATGAGGGGAAAGGGTTGGGGATAACAGGTCAGCCCCTGCGCCCCATGATCCTGGGGGATTGGGGCCAGCTCTGCCCCAGAGCCCACCACCAGCTCCCAGCCAACGATGCTGTGATGGAGCTGAGCCTGAGCAGCCTTTCTGGGGACACCTGTACTGGTGGGGGTGACACATTTCTCTCCCCACTCCAGGACCTCCCTTCATCGTTTCCCCTCCGGAGAACATCACGGTCAACATCTCCCAGGATGCGCTCTTCACCTGCCAGGCCGAGGCGTACCCCGGGAACCTCACCTACCTGTGGTACTGGGAGGAGGAGAACGTCTACTTCAAGAAGTGAGTTTGCAGCCAGTGGGGAGATGCGTCCTCCTCCTCTTGCTCCCAAATCGTGCTGGGGCCACCGAGGGGATGGGCATTGCCCCCCTGGTCTCCCTGCCATCCTCCTCCTTTCTTCTCTCACAGCGACCTGAAGCTGAGGGTGCGCATCCTGATCGATGGGACACTGATCATTTTTCGTGTCAAGCCAGAGGATGCTGGAAAATACACCTGTATCCCCAGCAACAGCCTGGGCCGCTCGCCATCAGCCTCTGCCTACCTGACGGTGCAGTGTGAGTGTGGGCAGCGGGACCCGATCCCGAGGGATGGGGCTGGGATTGATAACACCCGGCTCCAAGGCAGCCCCAAGGGCTCTGCCGTGCCGGTATGATACTGGGGGGCTCGGGTTGACGTGCCATCAGCCTTTGGATGAGCGTGCAATCATCCTGGACTTCAGCAAAGCCTTCGACACAGTCTCCTATAGCATTCTTCTGGAGAAGCTGGCAGTTCATGGCCTAGATGGATGTACTCTTCTCTGGGTTAAAAACTGGCTGGATGGCCGAGCCCAGAGAGTCGTGGTGAATGGAGCTAAATCCAGTTGGCGGCCGGTCACAAGCGGTGTCCCCCAGGGCTCAGTTTTAGGGCCGGTCTTGTTTAATATCTTTATCAATGACCTGGATGAGGGGATTGAGTGTGCTCTCAGTAAATTTGCAGATGACACCAAACTGGGTGGGAGTGTTGATCTGCTGGAGGGGAGGAGGGCTCTGCAGAGGGACCTGGCCAGGCTGGATCGATGGGCTGAGGCCAATTGTATGAGGTTCAACAAGGCCAAGTGCCGGGTCCTGCACTTTGGTCACAACAACCCCATGCAGCGCTACAGGCTTGGGGAAGAGCGGCTGGAAAGCTGCCTGGTGGAAAAAGACCTGGGGGTACTGGTTGACAGCCGGCTGAATATGAGCCAGCAGGGTGCCCAGGTGGCCAAGAAGGCCAATGGCATCCTGGCCTGTATCAGGAATAGTGTGGCCAGCAGGAGCAGGGCAGGGACCGTGCCCCTGTACTCGGTGCTGATGAGGCCGCACCTCGAATACTGTGTTCAGTTTTGGGCCCCTCACTACAAGAAAGATGTTGCATCGCTGGAACAGGTCTGGTGAGGGGTCTGGAACACAAGTCACATGAGGAACGGCTGGGGGAGCTGGGGGTGTTCAGACTGGAGAAGAGGAGGCTGAGGGGAGCCCTCATCGCCCTCTACAACTGCCTGAAAGGAGTGGGGAGCCGTGGGGGGGGGGGGGTTGGCCTCTTCTCCCGAAATGGGTGCAGGACGAGGGGGAATGGTTTGAAGCTGCGCCAGGGCAGGTTTAGGTTGGACATTAGGAAAAACTTCTTCACCCAGAGGGCTGTCAGGCTCTGGAATGGGCTGCCCAGGGAGGTGGTCGAGTCCCCATCCCTGGGGGTATTTAAAAGAAGGAGAGATGAGGTGCTTAGGGCCAGGGTTTAGTGGTGGGATGGCAGGGTTAGGTTAAAGGTTGGACTCGATGATCTTAAAGGTCTTTTCCAACCAAAGTGATTCTATGATTCTGTGATCCTCAGCAAAAGGCTGAGAGCATCCCACATGGGCTTGTAGGGCATGGGCAACAAGGTGGCCAATAGCCTGAGTACCCTGGGTAGCACCGGTGTCCACTGTTGGTACAAGTGGGTTTTGGCTAGGGGGGCATCTTTGTACTGCTGCCGCCGGCGCGCTGTCCTCATCGGCTGCATCGTATCGGGCAGGGAAACACCGGATCAGGGCTCTCAGTCTCCCCTCCCTACTTGTATTTTTCAGTATTTATTACGGGGGCTTGTTCCTGCAGCGTGGTTTTTCTGTGAGCCCGGCAGCTTTGCGTGCCATGTTTTTCAGGCGGTAACTGATCTAAACAAGCCGGGGGAGAAGGGGCTGTAGCAGGAGCGTTGCTTCCCACGCTTGTTCTCTCGGGCTCCCCGGGCGGTAATGGGTAGTGTGCCACCGGCGCCCCGTGGCATTCGACAGCAGTAATGGTTTCAACTGCTGCCACTTAGCAATTGCAATATTGCTCCGCTGTAAAAGACGGCGGCGGTGGTTTTATTTTATAATGAAAGGCATTATAGCGGGCTCGCGACTTGGGTTTTGAAGGCTGTCTTTGAGCCTGTAGCCCCGGTGCTGGTTAACGGGAAGCCCCACGCCGGCGGGGAGCCGTGATGAGAAGGGATGGTAGGTGCCGTCATTTCCCTATGGGGATGGATGAAGGGGCAGGGGGACGGTGTGACTGGTGCTGTGCCCGGGCAGAAGCATGGTTCGGGGCTTGGATGTGCCCGGCTGGGTGGCTCTTGGGGAAAGTGCGCAGCCTCAGGCTGTTAAATCTGCCCTGCTGCTAATCCAGGACCACTCGTCAAGGCTGATAGCTGTTAAAAATAGCTCTAATGGCAGGAAAACCAGCATTTGGACAATCTGCCACTCGGATGGCCCTGCGAGGCTTCGGCGCAAGGAGGCGTGCGGGGCTTTTTGTGCTGCAAACCCCTTTCCTCCAGAGCCAACCATCTCACCTGTACCGGGGCTGATGCCTGGGGAGGGAGGCTTCCCACCCGCTGAAGCAGCCGTGGGACAGGGACGCGGCTCTGGGTCATTAATGAGCCGGGCTGGCCCCCAGCCAGTGACCTAGTAGTGAAAGGCTCGATCCCATTACGCTCTCCCACGCCGCTGGAGCCCTTGATTACATTTCCTAAGAGGTGGAGTCAAGCGGAGGGGGGGGTAAAGCCCGCTCCATATGCAGTGCTTGGCAATCTGGGTTACGGTGCCATTGCCAGGGGCACGCAGTTTCGGGGGGGCGGTCGAGGTTACGTATTTCAGCAGGGAGGGAGCAGAGCTCCCCATCTGGGTAGCTTTTGCTGTTCTCCATCCCTTCCTCCTCAACCCCTTACCTTTACCCCCAGCTTTGCATCTTTGCATCAGCAGCGCGGGGATGCTGCACCCCAAAAAAATTGCATTCATCCCTTAATGCAGCGTAAGCCCCGCCAGGATTTTCCCGTAACCTCGTGCTGCCGGTGTCTAGACAAGATTGTAGAAATACTCGCTCTTCTTATTAAAAGTAACTTTTTTTTTTTTTTAAAAAGAATCTTCTTATTAAAGAAAGTCTAGATTCTCTCCAACCCACTCGCACTTAATTAAAAAGCTCTTAGAAGCACTGTTAATGACACATTCTAGACTGGAGGATTGCGAGACGCCTCGCTGCGTGGGTGGTGCAGCGCGGGGGGGGTTAGGTATGTATTTTAAGCTTTTGCATCCCGTCGGAAAGGGTGGAGGTGGCTGATGCTCAATGCGACCCAGCCTCGATGAGGCACGGGCTGCGCGTCCAAACAGATAGGAGGTAAAAGGCTGGTGGCAGCCCGGCCATGGGTCCCTTCTCCCATCTTGCTTGCTGCAGTTGGTGTGCTTTAAGGCTCAGGAATTGAAACAGTTTTCATTGCTGGCGTGCAAAACCCGGCTGCATGGTGCACCTGGGTGTGCACCACGCCATGCACGTGTCCTGCAGGCCGAGCGTGATGGAGCAGCTTGGCCTTCAGCAGGACACAAGTCGGTGCGGATGCGAGAGCAGGCGTATTTAATGTTTCTTCTTAATGGCAGCTTTTAATGAGCCCCAGGTAGGAACACCCTGGGTATGAGTAAAGCCTCCCAGAAATGCCAGGTATTACAGCGGATTTGTGCGTAGCAAGCCTGGAGATAACAGCCTGTGGGAGCCAAGGTGGTGTTTGGGTTTGGAATTCATTAGAAAAGCGATGTCGATCCTCTGAAGCCAGGTGGTGGGTGGGGGAGAGATGGGCTCCTTCCCCCTGTGCTAACGTGGTGGTGCTGCTCCCCCAGATCCTGCCCGCGTGGTGAACATGCCCCCCGTCATCTATGTTCCCATCGGGATACACGGATACATCCGCTGCCCGGTCGAGGCAGAGCCCCCGGTCACTTTGGTCAAGTGGAACAAAGACGGACGTCCCCTGCGAATCGAGAAGGTAAGGAAGTCCCCAGGGGAGGGACGCGGCGGGGGCACGGCGGGGTTCAGACCCTCACGGCCTCTGCAGACGCCAGTGAGCATCCCCGGGCACCCTGGGGGGCAGCCCGCCGCCAGGAGGGAAGCAGTCCTGGGGGTGGGATGACGCTGCTCTTCCTTGTCAGTGGTGGGCAGAGTTAATTCTGGTTCTTGCGTGGGGCCCGGGGCGCCTGTAGACGCGCTGTCTGCATCTCCCGGACCTAATGCCCGCAGGCCTCTGCAGTGACCTCCTGATGGCCCTGGATATTTTTTTTTTTCCCAATGGCAACTGATTGCTAAAAGACCCTTTTAACAAGTCTCTGTCTTCCTCTAATCAGGCTTTGATAGTCTGAGTAAGGATATTAGCCATTAAATATTTAAAGAAAACGCTCAGTATTTTAAATTTTTTGCTTAAATATTAATGACTCAAAGTTTTAATTCCATTGAAACGTGTTGCTGCTGTGGGTTCCTGGCCCTCGGTGCCCTCAGCCCCTGGGGTGGTGTTGTCTCCTTGGTGCCACCAGGACGGGTGGGCTGCGTTTGGGTGGGCTGATGTTGCCCACTTTTCCTCTCCCTGTGGTTGAGGAGATGGCTTGGGTGCTGGGAATTGAATTGGGCATCTCCCGGGGACGTGACAGCCGCCCTGGGCTTAGGCGGGGGGCCTGGCTGAAGGGAGAAGAATGAGCTGTGGTGGGTGTAGGATAAGTCAGCTCTCTCTTTCTCACCGCCGCAGTATTCTGGCTGGAACCTGCTGGAAGACGGGTCGATCCGGATAGAGGAGGCAACCGAAGATGCTCTCGGCACTTACACCTGTGTGCCTTATAATGCCCTGGGTACGATGGGCCAGTCTCCCCCTGCCCGACTGGTACTGAAGGTAACTTGCCTGCTAAAATCCTTGCTCTGCACTTGTGTCCTCCCATGGGCTGGTCCTGTGCCGAGAGGAGCTCCTGGGGTCGTGCGGAGATGCTGGAGGCCCAGGCCAAGGTGGTGTGAATGTGTGGGAGCTTTGTGGAGGCATCTTACGCTGTAGTTAGCTTTTTTTAATAGGGATTTTGCAATGTGCACGTCACTTGTTCTGCCTTCCTATTCAGCCTGGTGCTGCAGGGGAGGATGAGGTGGTTTGTTTTTTTTTTTTTCCCGTGCTGCTTATTTGGTGATTAATTCTGTGCAGAAACTCAGGTTTTACATTGCTTTTCTGAGCACTTCTTTATGAAGTGACCCGAAGAAGGGCTCTGTGCCCCCAAACTTGTCTGCTTTTCCACCCACCTGACTTGGCTTAGCAAAAACCTATTGCCTCTTGCTCTGAGCCTGGTCTCTTACCTGTGCTGAGAAAGGCAAACGCGGGCCCTTGCAAGCATCCTGGAAGGGGAGCAGCCAAGGTGCCGTGTGTGCTGCGGTCGGAGGTTTGCTTCCCACCAGGGCAGGCAAACCCTGAGTGCCCCTGCCTGGAGCAGCTGGAAATTCCCCACCGGAGCAGCAGCACGGCTTTTGGCACAGCCTGGGCCACAGCCGGTGTGTGATGAGCTTTGGTGGCGCTGGTCCAGGGTAGTTTGAGGAAGCACATCCCTGGGATGGCCTTTTTGCCAATAAAACACTTAGCCCTGCTGACCTGGGCTTGGGTTCATGGAGGATTTTAATAAACAGATGATTTGAGCTTTAGAGATGTTCCGCGCTGCTTGCGGAGCCCGAGGTGTGCTGGGTTCCCCGTGCAGTTCCTGGGGTGGGAGCTGCTGCCTCTTCCTTCCCTGAACAAAAAGTCCTGTGCTTGCGAGCGGCGGTGATTCATGGCATCTCGCTGCGGTTTGCGTGATACCGCTTTGTGTATCGTAGGCACACACATCCGCCAGGGCGGCTGCATGGTCGACGCAGGTTGATGTCTGATGCCATGTGGGTGGGGTTTGTTTTTTTTTTTCCTGTTTACCTCCTTAAAACTTCAGCGAGATGCCCTAGTGCAGCGGCCCTTTGGAGAAAAGCTCCCTCCGGGTGTATAATTTGGTGTACAGCAGAGCCTCCTTAGCTCCTCAGGCTCTCCACCGTGGCTTTCCTTGCGATGCCTTGACCTTAGCCAACCCGGTGATTCATTTCTTTTGGAAAAGGGCTGGTTTTGGTTGTGGGGAGCTGCTCACGCGCGGTGTGGGGGTTGGCGTGGGTTGATGCTCCTTGCCTTTTCCCTTGGCTGCAGGACCCCCCCTATTTCACGGTGCTACCAGGCTGGGAGTACAGACAGGAGGCAGGGAGGGAGCTGTTGATTCCTTGCGCTGCTGCTGGAGACCCCTTTCCCATCATCGCCTGGAGAAAGGTACCCGGCCTGCCAGACAAATCTGCAGTGCCTTTGGCTTTTGGTGAATATTGCAGACAGAGAAGCCACACTCTGTCCCGGTAAGAACAAACTGCAGGTACAGCCACTTCGCTTTGGGCTGAGCCACTGCTGTCCTGTCCCGCAGGTGGGTGGGGGAAGCCCGGCTTGTGGCCACCGAGTACCTTAATCCCGTGAAACTCTCACGGCAGCATCTGCAAAGCTGAGCGCTGCCCCTGCCCCGGCCCCCCTCCTCTTCCTCGCTGGCGCTGCCCGCAGGACACCGTCCCCCTTGCCCGTCTGCAAGGTGGTCACGGCAGGAGGCAGCAGCCCCGGTGATGCTGTTCTCGCAGCACGGAGCTCCCGCGGTGGGAGGGGACGTGCCACCGGAGCGTGTCCGGGGGTCTCTTGGCTGCATTTTGGCGAGGGGCTGGACCAGTCAGCAGCTGCTTTGCTGCCCTGTGATTCCGAAGACCCTGGGAGGAAGCTGTTAATGATGCTGGACCGGACATAATGGTTTCAAGATGTCCTGTAGAGCAGGGAAGGGTCCGGCGTGGTGGCACAGCCTGGGAGCAGCCAGGGCTTTCCAGTCCTCCTCCAGCCTTCCCTTTGCTTCCCACCTTTGCTGCTCCCATAGGAAAGCCACCATGTAGGGGACCTCCTGGGCTCTTTGTCCCCCTGTCAGGATCTTCTCTCCAATCCTCCCGTCCCCTTCTTAGGGCTCCTGAGAGCGAGCGGGGTCCCTGCATTGCCCCAGTGGGCACCGTCCTCAGTCCTTGTGCTGCGAGGTGCTGGATCTCTTTGAGTTCCCAGCACAAGGAGGACCATGACTTGCACAGATTGCAAGCGACCTACCTAAGACTTGTTGGCCGTTTAATCTTTTTCTCCATCTTATTTTTCTTTCCCTCCCCTCACCATTCCTATTCAGGTTTCTTTTCAACCCCTTTTGTGCCTTCTGGCGGTTCTCCTCATGTCATGGCTCTGGGCTTATCCCCCCCGACTCCAGTTGGGGCTGGCTTGGGCTGGGCTCAGTTTCCAAGTGGCTGAAGCAAGCTCCCTCGCTCCCCATCAGCCCACCAGTGCTGACCAGTCTCTTGAAGGACTCCTGAAGACTTGGGCTTGGCACTTTGGTAACCCCACGTGCCCATCCGCTCATCTGCTCATCCCGCGTGGCATCAAACCGTGGGTCCCGGTGTCGATCGGCAGAGAGCCCTGCATGAACAGCTGAAGAGGACTCAGGACAATGTGGGATTTGCACAACTTTGGCTGACGGGCGTAGACATGAGTTGTCCCAAGATTGATTTTTCTCTGCTCGGCTTGAGAGCTCCCGGGCACCTCCACGCACCCCATCCTCCCACATCCCCACGGGGCCCTTGCTGCCCAAACCTCTGATGTGAAGGGTCCTGCATCCCCTCTGCCGCTGGCTGAGGGGCAGTTTGGGCACCTCCTGGGCGGCGGGTGTTTGCCGGGGGTGGCCAGCGCACCTTCCTCGCAGCGGTCTCAGCTTTGGATGCTGGAGGTTGAGCCCTGGTGCAGGGCTCGGTGGCCGTACGAGCACTGTGGGGTTTTCCACTTGGGTGTGAGTGCTGAGCATCAGCCTCCCTGACGCATGCCTCTTGCGTTGCCCCGCCAGGTCCTCTCGAAAACGGGGGAACCGGCTGCCTTGCCGCGACCGGAGAGACCGGATCCCTTGCCGGTGGCCGGCGGTGTCCCCTGGGCCGTGCAGGTAGCTTAGTGACCCCGCTGCCGCCTCGCCCGGCCCCGCAACCTGCTTCTGAGTCGTGGTTTTTTGTGTTTTTTTTTTTTTCTCTCTTTGCCTGGCTCCCGCTGCTCCTTGCCCAAGGTAGGGAAGCCCAGCAGGAGCAAGCACAACACACTGCCCGGCGGCACCCGCAGATCCCTCCCTCGGCAAGGACGACCACGGCGAGTGGGAGTGTGTCGCCACCAACGTCGTCGCAAGCATTACTGCCAGCACCCACCTTACCGTCGTAGGTACGGGCAGGGCAGGGGAACGGGTCCTCGGGGACGGCCAGTCCCTGGGTGGGGTCCCCCAAGCATGTCGCAAGGCAGGAGGTGGGGATGCTTCCTGCGAAAACCAGCGTCTCCTTTAAATCTTACTTACCAGCCTTTTTCTGCTGTTATTTTGGCCACCTGTGCACACAGCTGTCCTGCTGCTATTTCTAGCAGAAATTGCAGGTGGCTTTTGCTTGGTGCAAGAGGAATCCCCTGGAATCACGGCTGGGAGCAGCCCCCTTTGCTGGCCAACGCGGGGTCTTGCTCCCCTCCAACCCCTCCTTCTCCCTCCGCAGGCACAAGCCCTCACGCCCCGACCAGCGTGCACGTTGTGGTCGCCATGACCTCAGCCAACGTCTCCTGGGAGCCCGGCTACGACGGTGGATACGAGCAGACTTTCTCAGTTTGGTACGGCCCTCTGTGAGTCATCCCGGCATGCTTTGCTCTCTGCTTCTTTTCCTTCCTAGCCGACCCGAGCTTTGAACAGTGGCGGGGGGGGGGGGAGGAGGGTGGCGAGGGCAACGTGCCCGGCTCGGTGCCCATGGGCATCGCAGGGCTGAGCTCCCGTTCGGTGCCTTGGAGAGGTGGGGGGGTAGTGGGATCACGTAGTTCCTGTGTTTCCTCTCCCAGTACCTCCGTCTGCCCCAGCAGGTTTTGTTCTGCTTATGGTGCGAGGGAGGTGCTTTGCATTCGTGTAACTTTGCCTCTGGCATCTCATTTCAAGATAAACTGTTTATGAAGCTTAACAGCCAGGGAGAGGATGGAAAATGCAACCTTTTTATAGTGTGTGTCCTGGAAGAGCTGTGACTAAGCAGAAATGATCCCTCCTTTCTCTGCGGCTCCCTGGTGGTGGTTAAATCCCGGCTGAGTTCACAGCCAGCCGTTGCGAGATGCCGGCCGGCGCTGAGCCTGGCAGGGCTCTGCTCCCACCGCTACCCAAAACTGGCGGGTGCATCCCGCCTTCCCGCAGCGGGGCTGGCTTTCCCCATGGGTAAGGGAGGGTGAAACGGAGCTGTAGTGAGGTCGGGATTTTCTCTGGGCTCTGCACTTGTCTTCCTCTTCTGAAGAGCAAACGTGGAAGGGATGGCGCCTTCCCTTCCCAATTCTGGGCTTGGCGTTCTTCAGCCTTTCTTCTCGCTCTCTCTTTCCTTCCTTGCCTTAATTTGCCCTGATGGAGACTGCTGATAGAGCGGAGATAGGGTAGACGCTGCCTGTAACGATTTCTGCGCTGCTCCAGCCTGAGGCTGGAGAGTCACGGGGTGGGGCTGGGCAGCCTGTCGGGAGATGGGAAAACGAAGGAATGGAGCGAGCAGAGGGGGAAAATGAGGGAGCGAGCGGAGTGGTGCAGACCTTGCTGTGATGCAGACGTCCTTGGGAAGGAGTGGTTAAACCTCTCTGCCCTGGGGACGCGGCTCACCTTGGAGGGAGGTGGCAGCTGCTGCTGCTCTTGCTCCGCAGCCTGCCGCCGGGTTCCTGCCTCCGCGAGGCTCTTCCATGTCCCCTTGCCTTAGGGAATTTACAGGGTGCTGTGGGGACCTGGGATAGAGAGGCAGAGACCTGTCTTGCCCTGGCTGTAGGGTGTGAGCCCTGGCACCAGGGGTTTGGGACAGTGCTGGGTCAGCTGGTGCTGCCTGGAGAGGTGGCCGTCTGTGCGTTTTCCTCCCTGCTGTGGCTGTGGGGTGCTCAAGCAAAACATGGCTTTGCCTCCTGTGGAGCTCACGCTCTCCTCCCGCTTCTGCAGTTGTTGATGCTGGAAATGTCAAACCCTGCTCCACAGGGCCAGCCAGGGCCACCACAGCATCCTGCCAGCATCTGTGCTCTCCCTTGGAAGGGTCTCCCGTCCCGGGGGCCACCCAGCATCCCGCCGCAGTGCTGTCCCGTCCCTGGGGGCCATCGGTGCTGCCGTCACCCTCTGCTCTCCCCACCCGCAGCGCTGGGAGAAGGGATGCAAAGGCGCCGGGGCTAAATGCCGCAGGGCGACCCGCTCGGGGCGAAGGGCTGCTCCGCTGCCCTCTGTGCCTCCGCTGTGGCGCTGGGGGACCGTGGGGGCTGTGGGCCCAGCCGGAGCCGTGCTGGTACAGAGGCTTTTAATGCCCACGGCCGCTTGGTTTGGTGGAGGCACCCTGCACACGCATGGCTCTCCACCGAGTTGCTTGTTGCCATAGCTTGCTGCTTCTCCTGCCTCGCCTTTTGCTCCCTTTACCGCAGCGTTGTTTGTCTTTGCTCCATCTTTTACTTCCTCCGCGGTGGATTTACCTGGCTGTATGCCGGTGGCTACAGATATGCCCACTTTCCTATGCAGAATAGACCGTCTGCTGTAATCCTTCCTAAATCCTCTGCGGACACCACGGAAACGTGCAGCCAAGGGCTGGGATTTACCCTAGAGCCGTCTCTCCAACACGAGCACCGATGCTTGCAATATCGCTGCGGCACGGTGCCGCTGCGTCGGGACGTGGGGCTCTTTCACCGCGGTGCTTCCCAGCTTGTGGAGGTGGCTGCATCCTTGTGTGTGCTGGGGTCGCACTGGGACGGCTCTGGGAGCTTTTTTCGCCCTGGGTTTGTGGGTTAGACCCCAGCAGAAAGGCTGTGTCCTGCGCTCCCCGCAAATGCCTCTGCTGCGCTGCCAAAGCCCCAGTTATGCCCTGGGGCTATGCTGGCAGCCTCTGACTTGTGCAAATATGGCAAAAATGGTGATTTAGTTAAATGTCTCTTGTGGGATGGCATGTACAGGGCTACAGCCGAGGGAAAACTTGGCTCTGGCTCGGGAGCTGTCGAGGTATAAATGGGAACAGGGCCCATCTCCTGCTCCAGCCATCCCCACTGCAGCGCTCACCAGAGTAAAAATGCACCAGCTTCCACTTTTGCCCGTGGGAGTCGGATGGAGAGCGGGGCTGTCGGCATTGCTTTTGTCCCTGCCCTTGCTCAGAGGGTGCAGGCGGTGCACGGCAGAGGGGACGGCTGGTGACAGTGTCCATGCGAGCTGGGGGATTGCTGGTGTGGCACAACGGGATGGTGCCCTGTTCCTGGCAGTCCTCGCCTGCGCCGTCCCTGAGCCAGCTCTCGGGTGGCGAGTGGCTGCCCCATGTCCATACACATCGCTGCTGTCAACCCAAACCATCGCTCGGGAAAGCTCCATTTTTCGCTCGGGAAGTTAATGCTGCCTCTTTGGCCCCCCTTTCGAAGGCACCTTCCCTGAGGATGCTCCCTTCTCTCTCGGCAGGATGAAGAGAGCCCAGTTTGGCCCCCACGACTGGCTCTCTCTCCCTGTGCCAGCTGGTTCCAGTTGGCTACTGGTGGATACCTTGGAACCGGAGACTGCGTACCAGTTCAGTGTCTTGGCTCAAAACAAGTTGGGTACCAGCTCCTTCAGTGAGGTGGTCACTGTGAACACTCTAGGTAGGTCCTTCGTGGGCACCAGGGGAGGAGGGGGAAGGAATTCAGGAGGTCCCTGGGGAGAGGTGGCCCTTTGCCTTGGTCCGTGTGTCCTATCTATTATGGTTGGACTTGATGATCTTAAAGGGCTTGTCCAACTGAAGCGATTCTATAATTCTGTCTGCTGGGGAAGGAGGTGGTGATCAGCAGCAGTAGGTTTCCAGCCACGTGGAAGACGGTTTGTGGAGGGTCTTGGATGAAGCTTGTAGACTTTGCTGGATGCACGAGGCTCCTGAAAGCTTGTCCTAGGAGACAGTGTGGGAGAGCTGTACTGTACCAGTCACCTTTCAGATCTTCCTTAAGTTCAGCTGGGGTCAGGAGGTATTAATAGAGCGCAGAACCACTTGTGTGCAGATACAAAGGGCCTCGTGCTGGTACCTGCCTTGGTGCTGTAGGAGGAAGCAGGAGGTTTTCTAATGCTGTGCCACTTTTCTTGGAGTCACTGCGTCATTAGTCCCTTGCTTTTTGGAAAGCCACTTTTGTACCTCTGAGATAAGTGAGCGCATGCCCAAGACATGCCCTAAACTCTCCCAGAAGGTGGGAACTGCCGCAGGGGTCGGTCGGCTGCCGATGGGGCACGCGTGGGAGAGCATCCTCTGCGCTTCCCATCTCAAAGGTGTCCCTGTCCCATCTGCTCTGTCTCCAGCATTCCCTGTAACAACTCCAGAGCCTCTGGTGTTGGTTACCCCACCGAGGTGCCTAACAGCCAACCGGACACAGCAAGGCGTCCTCTTGTCGTGGCTTCCTCCCGCTAACCACAGCTTCCCCATTGACCGCTACATCATGGAGTTCCGCGTCGCGGAGAGGTGGGAGATCTTGGACGATGGCATCCTGGGGACGGAGAGCGAGTTTTTTGCCAAGGACTTGTCCCAGGTAAGCAGGAGCTGCCCACGCCACGCCTCTGGTGTTGCACTGTCTGCTGCAGCTCTGGGGAAGCTTTTGGGGTGGCTTGGTCCCCGTGCCGGGGTCTTCAAGGAGCTGGGCAAGGTTGGAGGCTGCGGTGCGGAGGACCTGACGGGTGTTGAATTGCTGGAACATCTCCAGAGGAGAGCCACAAAGCTGGGGAGGGGTCTGGAACACAAGGCTTACGAGGAGCAGCTGAGGGAACTGGGGGTGTTTAGTTTGGAGAAGAGGAGGCTGAGGGGAGACCTGATCGCCCTCTACAACTGCCTGAGAGGAGGGGGGAGCCGGGGGGGGGGGGTGTCGGCCTCTTCTCCCTGGTAATGGACGATAGGATGAGGGGGAATGGTTTGAAGCTGTGCCAGGGCAGGTTTAGGCTAGACATTAGGAAAAACTTCTTCACCCAGAGGGCTGTCAGGCTCTGGAATGGGCTGCCCAGGGAGGTGGTCGAGTCCCCATCCCTGAGGGTATTTAAAAGAAGGAGAGATGAGGTGCTTAGGGACATGGTTTAGTGGTGGGGTGGCAGGGTTAGGTTAAAGGTTGGACTTGATGATCTTAAAGGTCTTTTCCAACCAAAGTGATTCTATGATTCTATCTGCTTGGTGTTGCAGGACACCTGGTACGAGTTCCGGGTCCTGGCGGTCATGCAGGATCTCATCAGTGAACCCAGCAACGTTGCTGGCGTGTCCAGTACAGGTAAGGGTAGTTTCTTCATCTACCCCCTGCTGTGGGAGCACCTCTGCTTCTGCAGGTGCCTGAGCTAGCGCTCAGGTCGTGCACCAGTACTTGCTTACAGCAGCAATGGCTGGTTTTGTGCTTTTGCCTGAGACGCTCGGGCTGTGGGCTGGGCTGATGGGCACGCGGTTACGGCCGGTGTCCTGGGCACGCTGCTGGCCCCCTGCCGCCTTCCCGCTGCAAACAGACCAGCGGCACTCGGAGCGGGCGAGGACAAACCTCCCCATTTAGTCCTTCCTGCGGAGCGCAGTGTTGTCGGGCGTCCGCGGGTGCGGAGCGGCAGCACATCTTGGCTCTGCGGGGTGCCTGGAGAACAAAGCTCCGACCAAGCGGGCACTGCGCAGTGTGGAAATGGGAATAAAAGGTGCAGAGAGGGAAACGTAGCACTGCAGTGCAGAGTCCAAGGGGGGAAAAAAAGCTTTGCAACGTGAGACTGCAACACGCTGCAGCTCGTGCATGTACCCTGCCCCCCGGTCCAGCTTGGAGGATGCTCCTTGGGTAAGGGACGGGTGAGGGTATGTGATTGCGATGGGCGAGGGCAAGAGGAGATGGGGGATGCAGTGAACCCTGCTTTTATGGGCTTTTATGGCTCTGGTGGAAAAACCGAGGAGCCACCCAGCTCTGCTGCACGCAGGAATGCAGCGGTCTCTCTCTGCCCCCAAGTGGTGCCGGCGCAGTGCGGAGAGCCCGCTCGCTGCAGGCTGCCCGCTCGCCTGCCCTTGCTCCTCTCGCACTATTTCTCTGATGGGATTTGGCAGCGCCCGTGGGGTGTGTGTGCGCCCCGACCCCAGGCAGCTGCCCTCCCTGGCTGGTGCTCCCAGCAGGCGAAGGCGCCTGACCCTGGGTCTGCATCCGCACGTGGCCGTGGCTGAGGTCTGCTGGTGGTTGGGATGCGCTGGTGGTTTAGTGAAGGGGGTGTGATGCGGGTTCGGAGCCCTGTTTTTATTGAGGAGCTGAAGTATGTTGCACCGAAGCATGGGGGCAAACACCTTACACTGCTACAGCCTGAGCTGCAGCGGGTTGTTGGGCTGGGAGATAACAGAATCTCAGAATGGCAAGGGTTGGAAGGGCCCTCGGGAGCTCCCCCAGTGCCACCCCCCTGCCCAAGCAGGCTCACCCAGAGCAGGGGGCACAGGACAGCAGCCAGGCGGGGGTTGAAGATCTCCAGAGAAGGAGACTCCACAGCCCCCCCTGGGCAGCCTGGGCCAGGGCTCGGGCACCCTCACAGTCAACAAGTTCTTCCTCCCGTTCAACTGGAACCTCTTGTGCTTCAGTTTGTGCCCATGGCCCCTTGTCCTGGCGCTGGGCACCACTGAGAAGAGTCTGGCTCTGTCCTCGGGACCCCCACCCTTGAGATATTTGTAGGTGGTGATGAGATCCCCTCTCAGCCTTCTCTTCTCCAGGCTGAACAAGCCCAGCTCCCTCAGCCTTTCCTCCTAGGGGAGATGCTCCAGTCCCCTCATCATCCTTGTTGCCCTCCTCTGGACTCTTTCTAGGAGTTCCTTATCTTTCTTGAACCGGGGAGCCCAGAACTGGACCCAGGGCTCCAGGTGGGGTCTCCCCAGGGCAGAGCAGAGGGGGAGGAGAACCTCCCTCACCCTGCTGGCCATGTTCCTCTTGATGCACCCCAGGATGCCATTGGCCTTCTTGGCAACAAGGGCACCCTGCTGGCTCATGGCCAGCTTGTTGCCCACCAGAACCCCCAGGTCCCTCTCAGCAGAGCTGCTTTCCAGCAGGTCAGCCCCCAGTCTGTACTGGTGCCTGGGGTTCAACCTCCCCAGGGGCAGCACAGGTTTGGTGCAGTTGTGTGCTCTTGTACATCAACATGTGTTTGTGTAGCGTGGAGGCTCCTTCCCTGGGGGTCCATCAGCCAAGACAGAAAGGTTTATCTGACACCAGGTCACCACAGCCCTTGGCGGTGGCCTGCAACAGCACTGGCTGGGTTGGGAGCAGGGTCTTTACTTAGAGATTATCAGTCCTGGTACCAGTTTACCTCACACTATGGTAGGTCCCCGGGGAAGGCAGCAGGCAGGGGTGCGTGCGTAACACCTAATCGTTGTGTTTCTCCCCCAGACGTATTCCCTCAGCCTGACCTGACGGACGAGGGTCTAGCCCGCCCAGTGCTGGCTGGCATCGTTGCCACCATCTGCTTCCTGGCTGCTGCCATCCTCTTCAGCACACTCGCCGCCTGCTTCGTCAACAAGCAACGCAAACGCAAGCTCAAGCGCAAGAAAGGTGAGCCCGTCCCCGGCGTGCTTCCTTCCTCCCTGCCGCCTCCTCTTCCCTTCTCCTCCCTGGTTGTGTTGTGGTGGTAACCTTCTTCCCTGTCTGTCTCTTCTTCCGTCCGTGCGCGTCCTCAGGTGAAGCCCTGACTTCATCCCTCGGCTGTGCCTGAAAGCGCCCGTGGTCGGGAGCGGGAGAGGCAGGGTGGGTGAAGAGGCGACAGAGAAACTAGCCTGGGATTTCCGAGGGAGCGCTCTCGCGTGGTGATAACTCCTAGAGCCGGGGGCGTAGGGCTGTGGGGTGTCCTCTGGGCCAGAGGTGGGGGGACCGCTCGCCTCCTCGAGATCCCCTTGGAGCTGGGCTCTCCAGCTGCTCCCTGCCCAGCTGGGAGCAGGCAGTGCCCGGCGGCCGCAGCAGGCTAGAGAAGACCCCTGCAAAGGAGCCCCTGCCACTCTGCTTCCCAAAAGCTGGGTCTGTAGCCGCCATGTAGGAGCGGCCGGCAGGGAAAAGAGCGGCTGGGGGGCCGGAGGAGGCAGGGGAATCAGCTCCTTCTCCTCTAGCCTGTGAGACTGCAGCGGCAGGATGGGCAGGACCCCGTGACGGGAGCTGTTTGTTGTCAGCAACCATTAAAATGCTGGAGCAATGAAACCTTGGCCTCTTGTTGAGTGTCTTTTGTTGTCTTGATGTTGAGTTTGTCTTGTCTCTGTTGTGTTGCGCCTCCTTAGCGTTCTCTCTTCTTTCCCCTTTTTGTTCTCTTCCAGACCCTCCTCTCTCGATAACCCACTGCAGGAAGAGTTTGGAGTCCCCGTAAGTATCTGTCTTAGATGTGGCACCAGGCTATGGGTCTTCAAGGTGGCTCCTTCCTACAGTCGTTGCGAGGCTCAAATGGAAACGTCTGACCTTGTTTGGTTGCTTCTGACGAGTTGTTTTGGGTGTTCCCTGAACTTGTGGGAACACAGCGGTTCGCAAGAGGCAAAGGGGCTTTGGAGCACAAAGCAGCAGGGACAAATGCAGCAAACATTAAGCTGAGAGACAACCCCGTTGGATCTGTGAACCTTGTGAACCAAAGCTGGAGTTGACTGGTGGAACTCCATTACACACCCAGCTTGTAGGGGCCCCTTCGGAGAAGGGCTAGCCTGCCGCCTACAGAGCCCTTTGTGCGAGCTCGGTGGAGTTTTTGAGTCGTTGTGTGTTGGTTCTGTTTTTTCTCGGGGAAATTCGGAGAATCTTACACCTGTATCTTTTCTTTTGCCATGAAGAGCGCCTCACTGAAGCCTCTTTCCACACGTGCCCAAAGGCAGTGGTGGATCGTGGCGCTGCGCTAGTCACAGCTCCTTGCAGAGCCTGTCAAAAGCACGTGTCACCGCTAATCAGCGGGAGCATCTTCTCAATGGGAGCGCGGGAGGCTGAGATGTGGATGCGTCATGCTTTGCCTCGTGGACCACTGCAAAATGTGCTGATGGAGCTTAATCTTGCTTTTTTTTTGGTTCATCCACTGCACTGAAATAACCGTGCCTGAGCTGTCTCTCTTGGATCTGCTACCTTTTGCCCTGCTGTCCTGTTTCTCTGAGGCTTTCTGGATAGGGATGAGTGAACTATTTTGATGCTCTCTGCTTTTTGAGGTGCTCGGCCTTACATTTGAGTGTTGACAGGGAGGGAAAAGTTGGTTTGGAATGATCCATCAGCATCTCCAAGTGAGATGCCGTGTTCTGTGGGAGGGGACGTTTGCCTGATGTCCCTCCTCTTGGGGACTTTCTGGGGTGCGGATAGCTCAGGTGAACATAGGGAACTCTTGAAGGAGTTGGAAGTGAGCTCTGGATCTTGTCTTTCGTCCCACTGGGGCCACCAGGCTTGTTGCAAGGCTCCAAGGCATTGGCATGGGCTGCCTGCCCTGGGGGGGACGCCAAGCATGCCGAGCTCCGCTCCTGAGGAGCGGGGATGATGTGTGCTGCTGTTGGTCCTCTGGGCTTGCGCCGTGGCTGGGCAAGGCTCTGTCATCCTGGTTAGCCCCCCCAAATTCCTCCCAGCGGTTCCTCTTTTGAGAGCTGGTAGCTGTTTGTTTTCCAGACACGGACGGCAGTTCTTCTGGGCGAGAAGACCTTGTTTCCCCTCCGGGTGACCGTCCCCTCTCTTGGTTTTTCTCCCCTGTGGTCCAGGTTGTCTTCCGGCAAGGTGAGTCCCGAGAGCATCCGCACACTCCGTCCCCCCTCGGAGTCTTCCGATGACCAGGGCCCCCAGGCCAAGCGGATGCTGAGCCCCACCAAGGAGAAGGAGCTCTCTCTTTACAAGAAGACCAAGCGAGCCATCAGCAGCAAGAAGTACAGCGTCTCCAAGGCGGAGGCTGAAGCCGAGGCCACCACCCCCATCGAGCTCATCAGCCGCGGGCCAGACGGCCGCTTCGTCATGGACCCGGCGGAGATGGAGCCTTCCCTGAAGACGCGGCGGATCGAGGGCTTCCCCTTTGTGGAGGAGACGGACATGTACCCCGAGTTCAGGCAGTCGGACGAGGAGAATGACGACCCCGTCGTCCCCGCCTCCGTCACCGCCCTGAAAGCCCAGCTCACCCCTCTCTCCTCCAGCCAGGAGTCCTACCTTCAGCCACCAGCATACAGCCCCCGGTTCCACCGGGCGCTGGAGGGTCCCGGCGCCCTGCAGGCCACCGGCCAGGCCCGCCCACCGGCCCCCCGGGCTTTCCACCACCAGTTTTACGGTTACCTCAGCAGCAGCAGCCCTGGGGAGGTGGACCCACCGCCCTTCTACATGCCAGAAGTCAGCCCGCTGAGCTCAGTCATGTCCTCCCCACCGCTGCCCCCCGAGGGGCCCTTCGGACACCCCACCATTCCCGAGGAGAATGGGGAGAACGCCTCCAACAGCACGCTGCCCCTGGCCCAGACCCCCACGGGGGGCCGGTCCCCCGAGCCCTGGGGCAGGGCCGAGTTCCCCTTCGGCGGCCTGGAGCCGGCCCCCGCGCCGTTCCCCCACCGCCAGCCCTGCGAGGCAACCCAGGCCCCCCCTCCCGGGCCTGCCCCTGGAGGCACCAAAGGCTGGACCGGCAAGTCACCCGGCAGGGGCCAACCCTCTGTGCCCACCACCACCAAGGGGGAAACCAACCCGGGATGTCAAGGGCAGCTAAGACATACCAGCCAAGGTATGGGCATACCCGTGTTGCCTTACCACGAACCGTCCGAGCCCGTCGGCCCCAGCGGCACAAGCACATTCAGCCTGGACACCAGGTGGTACGAGCCCCAACCCCGACCTCGGCCCAGCCCTCGGCAGGTCAGGAGGGCTGAGCCCAGTTTACATCAGGTGGTGCTACAACCTTCGAGGCTTTCTCCTCTGACCCAAAGCCCCCTCAGCTCCCGCAACAGCTCCCCGGAGCTGACCGCCCGTGCCCGGCCCCGGCCGGGCATCATCCAGCAGGCGGAGGTGTCGGAGATCACCCTGCAGCCCCCCGCGGCGGTCAGCTTCTCCCGCAAGTCCACGCCGTCGACGGGATCCCCCGCGCCGAGCAGCCGGGGAGGCAGCCCCAGCTACCGACCCACCGCCGCCTTTGCCTCCCTGGCCACTGGCTACTCCGGCTCCCAGAGCTCCTCCCTGCCCGTGGACACCATGGATGTTTTCGGAGACATCCCCTCTCCGAGGAGGGCCGGCGAGGAGATTCTCCAACCGGAGCCGACATCCACCACGGTAGCCGCCACGGGGTAAGTGCATCCAGCCCCATGGTGCCCCCCCGGCCCCCTCCCGGCTTCCCCCACCCTGCCTCACCCGCCTCCCTCTGACTCCCTCCCCGCCATCGCCATCCCAACTCGTAGGGTCTCTCTGGGCGTGCTGCAGCATCCCTTTTGGAGACGGCGTCCCGCGGGCTTTGCTAGGAAGAGGCTGGTGCCGCGGGCATGGGTTGCATGGCCGCTGCCCAAGAGAGCTGGGTTTTAGGCAGGCGACCTTGCCGGTGCCGGCGGTGCGCTTGCCTCCTCTCTTGGCCGCTCCCTTGGGAACCCGGGAGCACCGGGACTCGGGCTACGGGCCGTCTGCCAGGCGTGCAAAGACCTGGCTCCTGGCTCGCGTAGGTAAGTGTCCTGGTGTCACTGGCGGTTGTTTCCTCTTCTAGCTGCTGGCTCTTGGCTTTCTTCGAACGTTAGGGCCACCACTGCCGCGCCTCTGTCTTCCTCCTCTTCCTTCCCGCGGAGTCTAGAGAGCTTTAATGCATGACAGAAACAGCTATCACGGTCACCGCCCCACCTGCAAAAGGGATGCTGCAGCCCCAGGACGCGGGCAGGGAGAGATCAAGGACTTAGCCACACCAGCAGCATGTCAGGAGAGGAGGAAAAATAAAAATAAACTAACCCCAGCGGAGATCGGGAGGCTGCCGGCACGCTCAGATCCTGCCCTAAAGAGGGATGTGGCTGCACTAGACAGTAGCGGCTGGTTTTCCAGGTACCAGGGTTGCTCCAGGCAAAAAGCGTCTCTCTCTCTCTCTCTCTTTCTTTCTTTCTTTCTCTCTGTATTTCTCCTCTTTCCCTCCGTCTTTCACAGCACCTTAGACCCCGTAGCCGTGCTTTCGTCCCATCCTTTCGTCTCGCTTCATTTTGGCTTGTTGTCTGGCGGGGTCGAACCGCCCCCCCCACCCCTCCAGCTGGCGGCAGAGAGGAGTCGGGGTGGGGGGGGGGGGCCGGGGCACCCAGCCCCGCGGAGCCGGCGCGGTCGGAGGCGTACGGAGAGGAGGCGTGTGTTTTGGGGAGGGGGGAGGCAGCGTTTCACCCTGCAGCGCCCTCCGCATTTCACTCCCGCCCTCTGGTACCTGGAAGCGTTATGGCCTTAGCAAACCCCTCCGGCACGGCTGGGGTGCGCAGGGGGAAGGAAGGAGGGCTCAAGGGAGAGGATGGGGAGGGAGAGGAGCTGAATGAGCCTGAAACGACTTCTGTATGCCTCTGGAAAACACAGCTACGGAGCGATAAAATTAAGCACGTAGACGTAGGTCCATGTCTCCTAGCCAGGGCCCCCCGAGGAGACCCAGCTCCAGGAGAGATCCGTGTTAGAGCAGCACCGTTGTCCGTGCTTTTACGCAGTGTATCCATTCGCTGTGTTGATTATTGTTTTCTTTTCTTCTTTTCCTTTTTCTTCTGTTTCTTTCCCCCTTTCTTCTCCAGCCTCGTTTCGTTTGTGTTTCAGTTTGGTTTCTTTCCCTCCTTTTCCTTTGGAGTTGTTGACGTGCTGATGTGTTGCGGAGCTCGGCTCCTTGCGGGTGTTGATAACTGCTTTGTTTTTGATTAATCTCAGCTATCTGGGCAGTGTTGTCGAGACAAGCTTCTCCTCAGCTCAATAGGTAAGGGTGATCCATGTCCGAAAGGATGGTGTGGGTGCTGTGGAGGGTGGCTGGGAGCGGGGCATGAGAGGGGACATGGAAGGGGCTTTTCCAATACCATCTCTTCCTTTAAAGGGGAATAAGGAATCCGAAAACACTAGGAAACACCTCTGGACGCACAGTCTCTGTGGCTTTTGGGTTTCCCCTCCCGGCAGCACGCCGCTGCTCCCCTGCCTTCGGGGAGGCGGCGGGGCTGGAGAAGCCCGGTGGCGGCAGCCGTGTCTTTGTGTTGGGGTTTGGGATGGGCCAAGCTGCTGTCTCCCTGTGGCCGCCCTTCCTTTCTTGGAGAAGGGTGACACGTGGCACCCTCAGCCCCGGCAGGGCTTGCGTGGCGCGAGGGTTGTGCGGTGTTGAAGTGAGGTTGTCCCAGCTGGTCCAAACCAGGAGGAACTCATGTCTAGCCCCTTGGAGCCTGTTAAAACAGCCACCTCTGGAGCAACCAGCCGCACGCAGCGCTCTTGGAGTGGGGCTCCAAAAATCAGCCTCCAGTTGTGGTCCAGGACATGGAGAATTTTGTTCCCGTCAGTGCCTGGACCTGTTTTCTTCTTCCTAAGTCTTCTCAATTATGGAAAGGTGGAGAAGTCTGTCTTTCAAGATGGATTGCGTGGTTGGCAGCAGCGTAACTATAGTTTCAGACTGCCGGTGAGGTGTTTTATCATTCCTGTCACAAGTGTAGTCTAGTAAAAGATCTCCCTCTTTGAAATACTCCTTGGAGAAATCTTTAAGACTGTTTCTGACCCAGCTCTAATTAAACAGCCCTAAGCAGATCTTGAAAGACCCTCCCAAGAAAATACCTCTTGGGCTGCCTTCATGGGGCCGGTTTCCTAGATGGCTCTGGGCATCCCTGGAACTGGGACAGAGTAATTGGGAGATGGTTTTCAGACCTTACAAGCAGAGAATGTCACTAAAACTGCTAAAGGCAGATGGGATAGTAGTCATTCCTGACCCCAAGGAGTGGGAATGCTGACCCATTTGGCTGTCAGCCAGGCTGGTTATGGAAGGAGAGGTGGGATTGCAGATGGGACCGTTTCTAGGGCCTGGCCATGCCCAAGCTTCCTTAGGACAGGTCTTACAAAAACTTAAGCTCTGCTGCCTTGGATGGGAAGAGTCAAGGTCCTGGCTGATGCTCTCCTAGCGGCCTGAGGAACTTTGTTGGACTGGAAAAGTGCCTCACGAGAGAGAGATGAAATGCCTAGAGAAATCAGGTAGATGTTTCCAGAAGAGGGGAATTCTTCCAGCTGATGTAGAGTGTTATCCTGGGGCAGGGAGAGCAGGAGAGGGGAGGAAGGAGTGTCAGGTCATG
The DNA here is from genome assembly GCA_034008185.1 of Gorsachius magnificus. Lineage (NCBI taxonomy): Eukaryota > Metazoa > Chordata > Aves > Pelecaniformes > Ardeidae > Gorsachius > Gorsachius magnificus. The sequence goes on from CM067097.1 coordinate 2,230,237, forward strand.
GTGATGGGAGCAGGTATGAGATGGAGGAGCCATCCACTTGGCATGGCAAAACCCTTCCAGTCTGAGCCTTGCAGCCTCCAAAGCTCTTAAGCGCTTGGCCACCACCTTCTTCTGTTTTCCCCTGCTGATCCCAGTGCAGGGTGTCCCGTGAGGAGCAAACCTAGCCCCAAGCCTTGATGAGATCTGGGCTGTGCCAGACTTCTCAAGAAATGGGGAAGCCCTCAATGAGGACATGGCTGTTTTCTCTATTCTTTTTCCATGGTGCTTCCCGGCTCTGGGATCATTAGGGACACGAGTGAATGTGGCTTTAGTGCAGCAGGGGTGAGTCCAGGCTCATGTCTGAGTTCCGTGTGGCTCTTGCACATATCCTGCCTGGCTCCTGGCTCCGGTGCTGGGTGCTGTGGGCTGACGGGGTTTCAGGAGCAGGGTCACACTGCCCAGCAGGACGTTTCTGAGGAGCAGCCATGCGTCCTGCTCTGAGACACCGCCAGGGGTTGGAGCTGCAGGAGTGACTCCAGAGTCACTGTCCCCAAAAAGGGAAAGCCAGAAGAATAAATCTCACTTTAATAAGGGAGGAATCCCGTAAAGAGCCCAGCCAAGTAATTTCTTGATGATTTGGGGTCATAAAATTGTCAGTGCGTGCGGAGCACAGGGATTTTTACACCAGACCAGCCAGATTTCTGTGCTGCAGTAATAAAAGCTGAGAGGGGGAGAAGGAGAGGCAGTTTGCGGGCTGGGTGGTGGCTGCAGCCAAGCCCCCGGTGCTGGGAGCAGGTGTGGGGCGGCTGTCGCAGAGTGGCTTTCGCCGAGGGAAGGTTGGGTAGGTTTTACTGATTAGCAGAGATAAAAAAATGCCGTTACTGAGTTGGCCTGAGCAGTTTTCCCATCTTCTTCTCCTCTTCGGATGCGGTGCGCGGTGATGCGTCTCCTAACGGGGAAGAGGGGGCTGTCGTCTCCCTGCAGAGGGAAACCCAAAAACCACAGACAAGGCACCAAGCCCCCGCGCCCCTCGGCACTGCAGCTTGTCCCGGGTGGGCGTTCCGGCCCCCCCCGCTTGCCGGGACAACGCTACCGAGGCCGGGAGCTCGGGGGCTTGGCCGCGGCGTAGCGTTGAGTGACGAAGGGACGTCGGCGCCAGGCGTGCGGGAGGAGGAGCACCCCTCGCTCCCCGCTTGAAAGCAAACAGGTTCCCCTTTAAAGACTGTCCATGTGCTGATCCTCTGCATGTGTTTCATGCCTCCTCCCGCTTGGAGAAGTTGTGAGTCCGCTTGTCTGAGTGCGTTTTTCTTTTCTTTCTTAATTATTATTATTATTATTTTTTTCTTTTCAGTCTCTTTAATTTACTTATATATTTTCTCACTCCTGTTCTTCATTTATCTTCCTCTCTCCCCCCCTTTCCCCATGACTGTATCCCCCTCTTCCTCTCCAGTCCGGCCCCTTTTCCCTCGCCCTCTCTCCTCCCCGCTCCTCTCCCGTCAGCATGGTGAAGTCCGTTGTGTAGATGAGTTGTGGTGTCTGCAGACCTGTAGAAGGGACCCCCTTCTCCAGTGTGCTCCCCGCTGTGACCAGCCCCTTCCTCCCTCATTGCGGTGCCTCGGCAGCAGCAGCAGCAGCTCTGGGACAAGGGGCCGTCACTGCTGTGTTTCTCTAGCACCTCTTGCGCTGAAGGATCTCAAGCGATGCGCCGTGGCATCCCGGGATGGAGGCAGCAGCCAGCACTGCCTCGGGGCAGAGGGGGAGTTCCAACTTGCAGGACATTTCTTGGGATCGCACAGGACTTGAGCTTGAAACGGAGCCTTGTGTAGGCGAATTGAGCTCTCCATCTGAGTAGGATGAAGTGTTGAAGGACACAGTGGGCTCTGGTCCAAGTGGATGCTCTTAACTGGTCCAAGTACATGCTCTAACATGTCCAAACTGTTCCTGGATGTCACTGTCTTGACTCAAGGAGAGAAGGACACCGGGAACGTGTGCTGTGAGATCTCCATGAGGTGGAATACATGTATTGGGCCCTTGAATCTCCCAGTCCTTTTCTTTACATGGGTTCCCCCTTTTGGGTGGAAAAAGGTTAGTGATGTTTTCAATAGGCCTTCACCCTTACATCTTTGCTTCATATGTGGAAAGATGTTTGAAGAGGAGCAGCCGAGATGTGTGTTGGGTTGGATAGCTCTTCTCCCCTAGCTACCTCCTCTGGTCCTGGGCCTCTCTGAGGTCCCTCGGTACATTTGTGGCCTCTCTGGTACCTCCCTGTCCGTGCAGTTCAGACCCTTGGTCATTCAGAAGAGTTGCCCTTTGAAGACTTAAGGAAAACTGCTGTGTTGGCATTTATGGCGTCTCGCAGAAGGCTTGTGGCAGGAATTCACGTGTGTTTCTTGAAGCTCCTTTGCTTGGCTCTACACTGAAGTCGCTAGAAGTTCACCCACCTCCCTGAACCTCTCATCTGTTGGTGTTCAAGATGCCTCTCGTGCATGAGCAGCTGCCCAAAATACTAACTCTGGGGGCAGGAGGAGGCTTTTGGCTGAGCTTATAATGAAAATTAATTTGAAAGAATCAGAGTCCTTTGAAGAAGTAAAGGGTGGGTAGAGCAGATAAAATTTGGCTGGTGAGTAACATCATTTCGTCCTCCCCTGTATCTCTTCCTTGCCAGAGGTCAGGCAGTATTTATGGTGACGCATTGGTTCAGTGCGCTCGCTGTTATATTTGTGTGTATAAATACAAGGCCAATTATGGTGAACTAGTGGAAATGAGCTTCAGGCAATTTCCTCATAATCCCTTGCGTAAATCTGTCTAATTTTGTCAACATGCCACAGAAGCATCTTCTTAGAAGGAAAAAAGAATGGAAAGAGCAAGAGCCTTTTACAAGCTGAGCTCTAATAATATTAGCAAAGTTGTCTGGGCGGTGGGAACAGGCGGTGGAAGACAGACGCCGATGGGCAGGAGGGTGACAGGATTGCCGAGCTTGCCGGCGTCCAGGGCTTGGCACGAGTGAGCTCCATGGGGGATGGACCGGGATTGGCATAGTTAAGGCTGCAATTAGCCAAGTACCTACGTGAATGTAACTATGGTGCAAATATTTGTATTTGGGTGGATACAAGATGGAAAAAGCCTGCTATTGACCATTCAAGCAGGAATTACTGCAGGGAAGTCCCATGCTGTTGTCCCGTTGGGTCCCTGTGGTCTTACTCTGAGCCAGCGTGTGCCCGGGGCGCAGCCCGGCGGCTGTCGGCGTTGGTCCCAACAGAGCTCGGAGCCGCTGGTTGTGCTTGGGAAGAAGGTGTTTAAGCACAGCAACTGCATGGGCTTGTAAACGTTGTCTTTCCTACATGGGAAAGCTGTCGCTTGGATCCAGCCAGCAGGACTCCCGGCTTGTCTAATGAGGTGCTCCATCTTTGGCTGACGTGCTGCTCTGCTGGGAGCTGGAACAGGGGCTCTCCAGGAGCATCCACGCCTTGATGTCTCTGTTGCGATGGGAAACGTGAAAAGGGACTTTTCCATCCCCCAGTCTTTGGGTTTCCACTGCATCTGCTGTGCCCCAGCTGCTTCATCAATTCACACTGCGCTTTTCTCGGTGCTCTCCGACGCTGATAGCAGAACCGAGAAGCTCGGCAATCGCACGCATCTTCAAAAACAACTCCTCCTGCTCCCCACGGGGAAGAAATCCCTTGGGAGCTCTTCGCCTGCGCCACTCCAGCTGAAGTATCACGACTCTGGCAGCTGCTCGGGATCCCAGATGTAAAGCGTTGCTCTCCCACCGGGCTCCCTGCAGCGGTGGCACACGTGGGAACTTGTAGAGGAAAGCAGGGTGTCTTCAGCGCTGGAGAGGCTCCCCCTGAGACCCAAGGGAGATGTGAAGCTCCAACCACACCGAAGGTGGCTGTGCTCTCGTACCGCAGCCCGGGTGCGCTGGGGCTCTGTGCTCGAGCCCACGCGCTCGCCCATTCCCCGCAGCTTCCGCCGGCACCGTTTTTGCAACGCCGGATGGGTTGCACCTTACTGACAGACCAGGAATGAGGTGGATGAGTTCAGCCACAGCTTTTTGGTGACAGAGCAGGAGTCTGAATGCACCGATGCTGCGTCCTTGCTGAGGTTCCTCCACCTGCCCATCCTGCTGCCTTGTGAAGAGCCCGTGGCTTGCGGGGTTTGCTAAACCCTGCCCCGGTCACAGTGGCCTGAAGATGCAGGAGTTGCCCTCAGCCCTGTCCTCTGCATGGTTGTTCTGTGCAAAGGTTTGGTCGCTGACCTCCGGTGACCGAGCTGTGTGGGCAGAAGAGTGTCATCTCCTCCTTGAAGGGTAGGACAGGCTTAGAGGCACGCTGGTTTAAATCTCCAGGCTTTTCTCCCCGGAGCCTGGCTTTATTGCAATGAAAGGTGCTTTGTGGATGCTTCCCCTGTTGTCTCCGGGCACCTTGTGTGCAGGTTGCTCTGTGTTGACTCAGGTTGACCTGTGGCTTCTGCTGCCTTGACTCAGATTTCTCCTTCTGTGGCCTAAGGTGTTGCTACAACTTGGAGGGACGTGAAAGTAAAAGGGAGAGGGGGAAGGAAATGGGAAAGCAGCAAGAGGGGGGATGCTGTGCTGCGTTGTAAATGAGAGCTGGACCGATGCTCTCCTAAGGAGAAGGTTTTCCTCTACTGTGCTGCTCTCCACAGCAGTCATACCCTCCAGTCCTTGGGCAAGAAAAACAGGTACAGTGAAGAAAATAGAGAAAGAAAAAAACAAACAAACAAAAAAAAACCCCCAAAAAACCAAAAACCCTTTGCAAAGGGGAGACCACTTAACCTTGAGCTGGTTCCTGTAGAAGAGTTACTCGGGGGCTGAAGCTGGAAAACTGCCGCAACTCCGGGCTCTCCTGGGGGAAACACCCCTTTGCAAATCCCCTCCTTGTCCCTTGCAATAAAACCTTGTCAGTGTTTCCATCTCAATGTCCTGTCCCGCAGGCCAGGAAAACCCGGCTCCCAGCCTCTCGGTGTTAAGGAGCAGGCGCTCCTGGGCTGTTGTGTTTCTGTTGTCACTTACAGCAGGGACCTGGGCACGAGGTGCCGCTCCCGGCTGTGTCGGCGTGTGCCCTTCGTGTCCCTGTCTGTCGTGTAGCCCTTGGGTTTTTTGGTTGTGGGAGCAGGGCCGGGCAGGATCCTGCTTCCCCGCTGTTTGTGGCGCCGGTGTCGTCTGCCCCGGGTGACTCGTGGTACCCGTCTCGGTGCTGCTGTGCTGCTTCTGCCTGTCTCTTCCTCTTCTCTCCATCCCAAGGGGTTTCCCACCACTTCCCAGAAATGCCTTATCGGACATAGGATCTGCCCCGTCCTTTTTTTTGGTTAGCGGTGCTGGCATGGCAGGCAGGTTTGCTGGGTTGCTGGCGGCTCTCGTGGGGCCGGTGTTGGATGTTGCCGGCAGGACCGGCCGGGCTCGCGGTGCCGCTCGGTAAGGCGGAGGAGACGTAGGGGGACAGCGGGGACCCCACGGAGCGGCACTCGCAGGCGCCTGGCTTCCTCCCGCACGCCTGGCTGGCCCCGCTCTCTCAGCCCCGGGTTTCTCACCTTTTCCTTTTCCACGGCAGAGCTGGCTGGGGTCGACCGATCCCCCCGCCGGGGACGTCCGGAGGCCCGAGCGTGGCTGAGAGTCGCTGACGGCGCCTGTCTGCTTTTCCTTCCTAGAAAACGTCCATCTCCGTCCGGGGACGCTGCTGCACCTGAGAGGCTCGAAGCTCTGAAATACCAGCGGATAAAGAAGCCCAAAAAGTCATCCAAGGGCTCCTCGAAATCCAGAAAACAATCCAGTGAGTGTGAGGACCCTGCGGTCCCCAAGAGCATCCCCTCTGTCCCCCCGTGGGCAGAGCTCGGGCAGGTCCCTGCCGGCTCCAGCGGTCTCGGAGCCCGTGCCCGCGTGCTGCCCTCACCCCCTGTGCCCCAAAGGGATGGCTCACCGGGGGGCTGTCCCTCCCCAGCCCCCCTCCCCAGCTCCAAACCGAGTTCCCCTTCCATGCGGCTCCCAGCTTTAGTGATTTCTCTGGGATTTTTATTTTTGACCCTTAATTTATTTGTCCTGATGCTCCCTCCTCGCCAAGCCACTGGCTGGGGGGCCAGTCATGCCGTAACCTCCCTCCCGCGGCACGCGAGGCGCTCTGCCCGCTGCCGGCTCTGGTTCCATCTGCCTCCTCTCCCCCCGTCCGCAGACGGCTCTGCCTCCCAGGTTCAGCACCTTCCCAGCTCTCAGGTACTGTGGCCTGACGAAGCTGTCTGCCTCCGCAAGAAGAAGAGACACCCTCGTCAGGACCCCTTCGCCCGCCTCTCGGCGCTGAAGGACGACCTCTGCCACCGGCAGCTCCCCGAAGACCAGACAGCCATTCTCAACAGCGTGGACCACGACGATACCGGCGGGCATGCCACCTTGCTTTAGCCTAGCGCCGGCCCGAGAAGGTTAAACAGGAGGGGGTGGAGGGAGCCGCGGGGCCCGGGGGGGGGGGGAGGATGCTTGGGGCTGGGCGCCCCTCGGATCCACTTCTGCCCCCCCCCCATCCCAGATGGCTTTGGTGGGGTGGGAAGGGAGGCGTTGCACCTTGGTTTTAGAAAAGATCTCTAGGCTTAAAAGGCATAGACGGAGCTTTTGACATCTGCTTCTGCAGCGCGCGTTTAGGGAGAAAGTGTGGAATTGAGCAGCTGGCCCTCAATCACCGGAAGAAATTAAATGACACAGAGTGTAATTAATTGACAAGAAACTAACAACCCAGACGGGAACTGGTAATCCCATGAATCTGATTATGATAAAAACACAACCAAATAATCCCAGGAAAGCTGTAATTGTGAAAATCTCCCTGCCTCCCCCTTCCCAGCCTCCTTTCATCTGAAGCTAACAGGAACAAAATCATCCATGCCATCTTTCCTCACCTAGCTCTGAAAGGGAAAACCAGAAAGACCCCAAGCCTTCCAATCGGTCTGAGATATGAGAAATCACCATTTGTCTGTGCAAATGCATTTGAACCTTGTTAACATGTACTCAACACTGTGTGCGCACGCAGGTATGGGACTGTTTTCATCCAAGGGTGTTTTCCCCCAAAGTACGGTGCGTGTCAGCTTTGATGAGGGTGGTTGTGATTAATTCTTCCCGACACTTCGTATATTGCTGGCAAATGTTCTTCAGTGCTGTGTAGTAATGTGATTTCTTACTGCAGTAACGCTTGTAATCTTTATTCGTAACTGCAAAATGGGGAAAAGCCGCCGCAGGCGTGTGAGCGAAGGGGGTTTGGCTGCGTGGTCCCAAAAGCCGCCGTTGGCAGATGCTGAGCCCAGGCGAGAGCGGCTGGAGAATCCCCAGCTCTGCGGATGGAGATGGATGGCTTCTTGGAGCGACCGCGCAAAGCTAAGCCCGGCGTTTCGCGTCAGCTTGAAATGCGTTGCTGCTGGTTTCACTGTTTTCCCCTTTCTTTCTCCCGCTCCAGCCCGGCCATGTAGGCTGTGACACCCGCTGGGGTCGTGTCCCTCCCTTTGCCCCATCCGAGGAGTCCCGCTGTTCCCCTCTCGGTAACGCTGTTCTAACTCTTCACCAGAATGTATTTCCTCTTCAAAATACTTAGGGTAGGTTTGGTGGCCGGTGGTTTTCTGGATTGCATAGGCCTTCTTTTTAGCAGGAAAGGGGTAGCCCGCTCCGAGAACAGCCGGGCTCGCTTTCCTGCTCTGCCTCCACTCTCTGACTGCGTGGCCTTGGGCAAGTCACTCAACCTCTCTGTGCCTCAGTTCTCCCATCTGTAAAATGGGGATAAGTCATATGTGAGCACTTTGGACAAGCACTTGGTCGCCTACAGACTGCAAGTGCTGTGTAAATGCTGAGTGCTGATACCAAGTGATCCCTACCTTTAAAATATTTAGAGGTATTTTTTGTTTTTTTGAAGTGGTAAAATCAACCGCTGCATCCAGGTTTGCACACTTCTTCCTCTGCGGTAAAGTGCTAAATCCTCCAGCCTGCCTGGGAATAAAATACTGAGTGTTTCATGTGGATATTCTTGCTTTGAGTGGATTCAGGCTGTAGAAGAAGCGCCAGGAGAAGCGAAGAGCCTCTAGGCATGTTTTTTGCCCCAGGCTCTCCATTTGCATACGAAACTTTTGTTTATTCCCAGGTAGAATTGCCAAGAGATTCTCCGCAATCTCACCTTTAATTCTGCTTTGCCTTGGTTATTGCTCTTGCTGCTGGTTGAACCTCGAAGGGCTTAGATGTTTGGAGAAAGACGGGAGCTCTCAGCCAGGCGGTCAGGATACGGCACGCCGCCCACGCCACGCTCCCCGGGAGCTTTTTGCTCAGAGCCTGTTTATCGCTCTGCCTAGAAATACCTGGTTTCCGAGGCTGTGCTTCCTCTTCCAGCAGGATGCTCGGAAACCTCCAACCATGAAAAGCAGAGCCCCGCGTCTTTTCCAGTCTCAAAGCCCTGACTTAGGTTTGAACCACTTGACGATGAATCCTCTAAATCGATAACGAGATATTTCTGAGCTTTAACAACTTCGCGTAGGTGGTCTTCAGACCGTGAGCAGGTTTGTCTCGGGAAGGAGGGTCTCGTAGAAACGCCCCTCTCTTTCCAGCCTGCACCATGGCTTTTTATTGAGAACGTGACGAGTGATCTGATGTAAGACCCTCAACGATCAGAGTGAGAATTCAACTTTGCTAACAGTACGACTGCGAATTTCTTTTATTTGAGTGTGTTTTAGGGATTTCCCTAGAATCCGCTTGGATCTGAATTGATTTAATGCCGTTCACCCGCTCGGCAGCGGGGAAAACTCTGCCTGGCTAACTGCAGCTCGCCGGTACCTTCAGCGGCGCGGCGTGCCGGCGGCAGCGAGCCGGGCTGTTCCCGATGGACAGGTGACGATGGGGGCCGGGGGATGCCCCGGTTTTTGGGGGGGAGGCGCAGAGGCTTTGCGCTGGCCGTGCCGTGGCTGACTTGCTCTTCCTTTCGCTCTCATTGCCTCGACCTCTCTTAACAGAAGGTTGGTTTTTTCTTTTCATTTGAGCGCTTTCCAAACTATTTATGATGCCCGATCGTACGGGCAAGGCGGTGTCTTCAGGCTCTTGAGGTCGCTACCTCGGGACCGTGCCCCCGTCCCGTCTTAAGGAGCTCTAGAGGACTTGGAGTGCAGGGAAGGTTGACAGAGCGTGCCGGCTTGCTGGGGTCAGTCTTTTGAGAGTTGTTTTCCTTTTGCAGGTGTTTTGAGCCGCTGGGCCCCCTGCTTTTCATGGTCTTCGACCTTTAGAGGCTGGAGCTGCAGCCCTCTCTCTTTCAGCCGTGTACCTGCCACGCTGCTGGAGTGGGAAATCCCGCCCGGGCGCCTCGTGGAAGCGGCTCTTCCCTAAAACCATCCTTAACTCCTTTCCCCGCTAGACCGAGTTACCTTCCGATAGACTCGGGCCGTGCTTTGGCAGACGAGCTCGCCTCTTGCTTTGGCAACCTCCTCGCTTCTCCCAGCCCTCTGGTTTCCATGCCCTTCGGGGGGTCGCTCCTCTCTTCTCCCGTGGACCTGGGACATCGAAGCTGTGTCAGACGATGCCATTTCATCCCTGTTTGAACTCCGTTTCGCTTTGGTGGTTTGCAAACACAGCTGCTGCTGCTTCATTTTTTTTTTTTTTTTTTTTCCTTTCATGCTGCAAAATATATCTTGATTTTTATCTTCCTGGGCCAAACTCTCTTATTTTGTAAGCTTGTCTGAGGTAGAAGGCTCTTGCTTTACCAGTAAGCGTACGATTCTTCCTTGCATGGTGTAAGCGCGATGCGTTTCATTAGGTCCCTTGGAAAATCCTGGGCCACGATGAAAAAATGCCTCTGAATCACAGGAATATTTGTCCCTGGGCTCCGCTGAGACGTCAGTGCAGTGGGCACCAGCCCAGTTTTGGGTGGTCCTTGCTGGTGCCTCTGCCTGTAAGGTGCCCACGGTGGGGATGCTCCAGCTCAGTTTTTGCGCCACCATCGGGGTTGCAAGATTCAGCCACCCCGAGCTGGGGGAGATAACGTGGAGAGGTAGGTACGGGGATGTTGCCGAGGTCCCTCAAAAAGGGGGTGGTCGTGGGGTGCCATCCCTCGCACCCTCTCCATCAAACCCGTGCCGTCCCGTTGCAGGCGGGCAGTGGGGCAGGGAAAACGCTTTGCTTGCTTTTCCAGCAGGAGCTGCTGAGCAGTCGGCCGTGTATTTTTAAGGTGACTTTGCCGTGCAAACCCACTGATGTTTTGGTTTTGCAATGTTGAAGCAAAGGAAAATGCAAGTTCGTGTAAGTGGGGGAGAAAAGGTTCAGGGTTCACTTGTGGGGCCCCGTTTCTATGCATGCCGTTAACTGCATCCACGGGCACTTGGAGTGATGGGTTTGGAGGATGGGGGGGAGCTGGAAGGTCCCAGGGTCTCTTCCCAGCTCTGCTACAGACCTGTAGTACGAACCCGGGCTGGAGCCCTCGGTGGGAAGCACTGGCACGGCTTGCGGTCTCGCCGGGTGCGTGCGTCGGCCCCCCTGAGCGGCCGGGGTGGTGGGGATGTCTGTGCGAGCGGGCGATGCTTTTCCCAGGGTCGGATGCTCCCTGCTGCCGCCGTCCATTGGTCACTCGTCACTCGTTGGCTGGTTTCGGTCACTAGTGGGCTCCGGGCTGTTGATCTGGCCTTCGTCCCCTTGTCAGCCGGTTCGGTGCCACCTGTTTGGGCAAAGGCTGGAGGTGACAGTGTTTGGATATATGAATAGAAAGGGAATAACAACTGTGCTCTCCCTACCTCCAGGGGTGTCGAGGGCTCAGGGGTTGCGCTCAGCAGCCCCAGCAGGGCTTGGTCATGTCTCATGGCATCAATCTGCCTGGCATTTTGGTTTCTCTTCCCGCTTCAGGTAGTGACGTAGATTTGGGTTGGTTTCAGCTGTAGATTTGGGCTGGTTTCAGCTGTAGATTTGGGCTGGTTTCAGCTGTAGATTTGGGTTGGTTTCAGCTGTAGTTCTTGGGGGGTATTTTCCGTCAAGGCTGGACCGGCTGCCTTCAGGGATTTCCACAGGTCCTGCATGGGCTTGCTGCAGCCCCGGGCTGGCAGAGTCGATGCTTTTTTGTGGAAGGAAATCTTTTCAAGGAACTGGAGTAAACCGCCATGTATATATGAGATATAAATACATAGAGAAGCATAGGACAAAGGTAGATAGGTATGCAGAAGTCCAGTAGATTGCATGTCAAGGGTATGTTTGTCTCTAGGGGAGAGCGTTTAGAGCTGTGGTGGAGGGGGGGATTGGGATGGGGAAAGCTGGGCAGGGGCTGGGAGCAGCCGGAGCCCGGGGGGGATTTGGGAATAGACAGGCAGAGCTGCCCCACTGCAGCCCTGCTGCACGCAACCAGATCACTTTTTTTTTTTATTATTATTATTATTCCCCCCCCATTTCTTTTTTTTTTTTCCCCTTTTGCTTTGTTCATTGTACATGACTCACCGCGGGGCCGTAATACTGAGAAGGAGGAGTGACATGTCCTCTCCTCTGCGTGTCCGGACGCACGTGGGGCATGACATGGGAAGGAGACGTCACATTGCCTCATCCCTGGTGCAATCCTTTAAAGAAAAAGCATCACCACGCAGAAACCCTTCTCTGAAGTCCCTCTAGATGCTGCTCTCCGGTTACTCATGAGAAAGCGTTTTGCTTTGCATCTGTTCTTCCCAGAAAAGCATGAGTCAGAAGGGATGAGAGGGATCGGCTAAATTTGTCCCTTGGGCTGAGGAATGCGGCGCCGGCCGTGCCAGCTGGTCCCGGCAGCAGCTCCTCAGCAGGACAAGATGTTCTTCACAGTGTCTTTATGTTATTTTATTATTTTTTTTTTTTAAACCCTCATTAGCAGGACTCTTAGGGTCTGAAGCAGAGAAGGGATTTGTTCACCAATGATGCCGGAGGCCGTACTGGCAAAGCGTCCCATGGCTCCTGACACGGGGGTGGCCCAATTCGGGCTGGATGCCTGCGGCTCTCTGGGAGCCCATCCTCGCGCTGCTTGGGCATGAGGTTTAACCCTTAAGGAAAACAAGATGTTTACTCTCATTTCCCCCCTTTCAGCTTAGGTTTGTTTTTTTCTTTATTTTATTTTGCTGAATATTTTTCCTCCTCTCTGCCTGTGTTTGCAGAGGGGGTGGGAGGCTGGGAAGCTCGTTTCACCCCTGTTAGGGGTAGCTGCTGAAATCCCGCGGGGGAGCTCGTGGGCCAGGGACCGGGGGCAGGAGCAGTGGCATCTCTGACTTGGCAACGCCTGCGTGCCAGCAAAAGAACAAACTTAGGGTTGAGTTTAATTTCCATCCATCTGTAGATCCCTGCCTGGTGAGGACCGGTGCGGAGCTGCTGGTTTCTGGGAAGGGGCTGGCGGTGGGAGCCTGTTCCCCTCCCCAGGTTCTGTGTTTCCCCGTTTTCCCTGTTTCTCCGTGTTTTGGCCCGGCAGGTTTGTGCCGTCTAAGCTGTCTGTTCCTTGTCATTTGTGTGGCAGCGGGCATCTTGCCCAGCAGTGCTGGGCAACCTCGGGATGCGTGCCGATGAGCATCCCCCATCCCCACGCTCCGGGGGGGGGGGGGTAGCTAGGGATTTTTATACTGGTTGCAGTGGGGCAGGACAAGCAGTATGGAGGGGCTGGCATTCCCCAGGGGAGGAGAGTTTGCCCAGATTTTTGCTTTACCATCAAAATGACAATTTCTCTCCCAGGGGGGCTTCTGTTCTTGTTCTCCTGAGGTTGCAGGGGACCAAGAGGGCTGCAAAGGGGGGTGCCCATCTTCCCAGGATGAGGCAGTCCTGTGGTCTGAAAGCTCCTCTGATTTCTACCCACTCCCCCCCCCAGCACTTCTATTTAAAAGTTAAGAAAAAAAAAAGACTTGAGAAATGAGCCCCAGTATCTCTATCTAAAGAAATGATATTGGTGTATTGAAACTGCATTGTATATAAAATTAAACAAATATATATTTACTTTCTATTTTAGAAGGGGGGGGAGAACAAATATTTAAAATAATTCCTTAGTAATAGGTGTCAGAAACTTCTGTGCAGCATGAGAGAGGCTGTCAGAGGTGGGGAGAGCCTGGACAGCGGGAGCAGAGCGAGTATTTTTACATTATATTGCGCTTTGGCTTCGCTGCTTCTCCATCCACCTATAAATAGACAAAAATATATATACAAATATATATATATAAAAAAAAAAATTATATATATCTAAGTCACATAGCTGTTTTATTTTTGTATCCATGCCTAGTGCTGTTTGAGCAATATGGTGGCGAGGGAGAGAGGAGGGCTTGGGCAAGGCTGGGGGGCTCGTGGGGCTCCGAGGGGGATCCGCTCGCTCCGGCTGCTGTCCCACCACCGGCTCGGCATCGCTGCTGTTTGCTGTTGTGTTGCTGTTTCAATAGGGGAGAAAAAAAAAAAAAAAAAAAAAAAAAAAAATTTGAAAAGGGAAAAAGCCCGTGGACGGGGCGGGGGAGCCTGGGCACGGCATTTGCTGCGAGCTCGCCCAGCGCTGTGGCGAGGCGGTGGTGTTTCCACCAAGCGTTGCGTCTTGCTTGGGTGTTTTTCAGAGACACAAGAGGAATTTCGGCTCCAAGGGTGCTATTTTCAGTGGGAAGGATGAGGCCGGTTGCAAGCCGGTGGTGGTGGCACAGGATGGGGGGGGAGGGACACTGCGGGGTCAAGCTCCCCACGCCGCTACCTCGCCGGGTGCTGTCGACCGCCCGTCCTCACTGCCTTCATAAATCCTTCGGGTTTATGAAACCCTCACACGGTTTCTAGAGCCCCGCAGAGCCACCTGGGTGGCCATGGTGGGGTTCCCCCCGGGTCCCCGCACCCGGTCGGAGCAGGGCACCCTCTCCATAGGCACATCAATACCTCTACAACAAACACAAGATCTCCGACCGTCAGGGCTTTACTGGTGTCGTGGAGGCTGCCAGTCCCCAGCTGGGCGCTGGGGTGGGATTTGGGGCTCTCCCTGCCCCGGTGGGCGGGCAGCCGGCGCGGCGGGGAAGGTGTTGGGGATGCTCGAGGCTTTTCCTGCAAAGCAATACGGACCCGCCGTGCCCCCCCGGCCCCTTTCCCCGCAGGCGGCGAGGTGGGGGAAGAGCCAGTTTGGGGGCCGAGAGATGCCTGGGAGCGGCAAACCATCCCCTCTGCCTTCCCTGGGGCAGGATTTGGGGGTTGCCTTTGGGTACCGGTGCACCGGGGGAGGCTGCTGCTCCCCCCAGGCTGCGTCCCACGGCTCTTGGCCCCTGGATGCTGGTTTTGGGGCTCAGATGTCCCTGCAGCGAGGCAGGGGGACGGTGGCGCAGACCCCGGGTGCTCCCATCCCTCCGGAGCCAGGCAGAGATCCCTCGCTGTCGTCATGCCATGGCCCCGACCGGCTGAGGCACGAATGTAATGCCCAGGAGCTGGCCCCCTCGCAGTGGCACCGTGTCCCCCGTAGGTATCACCTGTATTTTCCATGATATTTCTGTCTTCTTCGTCGGGGGGGAGGGTGTTGGGCGGGGGGGGGGGGATGTTTCTAATATCAAGCCAAGATTTGTTCAGCACCAATTCTTGATATTGAAGCAAAGCATGTTTGATGGGACTAACTTGCATTTATTAGCGGTAAATACATAAGTGAGTATTTTATATGTTTAAAGAAAAAAAAAAAGAAAGAAAAAGGATGTGAGGAGAAAGAGAAGGATGAGATTTCTCACCGGTTGGTATCCAGGCTTGGGGGGCTGCGTCGCCCCCCGCCCCAGCCGGCGGGGCTTTGGGGTATTGCTGGGGGGCGGGCAGCTTTCTCCTTTCCCCATCTCCCCTGGAATCACTTACAGAAAAAAAAATAGGGGGGAAAAAAAAAATGTTTACAAAGCACACTTTCCACAGTACCGTTAACCCTCTGGATGCCAAACAGACACATAAAGAGCCGCTCCTCCCCAGGCGCCGTGGGAGGAAGGGGCGGCTGCGCTGACAGCATCGTCCTTGGGTTTATTTAACTTGTTATTTTTTTTGTACACGCAACCCCGCTTCCTCCATCGCCGCAGCCACGTGCATCTGGCGGGTGCTTGCTTTTTGGGGGGGTATTTGCTTCCTGCCCCTCCCAGGCTCTTCCAGCTTGGCTGTTGGGAGCGGTGGGAAAAGCCACGCAGGAAAGCTTCCATCTCTGCTCGGGGAGGTTTTGGCTCCGTGGGAGATGCCCACACCCACTCCGTACGCTTCCACATGCACTTTAAGGCCAAACTTCTCTTTTTATTTTACTTTTTTCTCCGTGGGGCTGGCAGAGAGCAGGCGAGGGATGCTCCCACGGCCCTAGGGGGAAGCAGGACCTTCCGTACGGCTGTGCGGGCTCCGGTCCCTTTGCGTTTCCCTTGTGGGAAAAGCCCGATAGAAATCCTCCTGGAAACACCTACGTTGCCGTAGGTTTCTTGAGCCATCCTTTGGGCATTTGGAGATCACATCTGCGCGCCGGCTCCCGGGGGAGCATCCCTGGATCCCTTGGGGGAGCATCCCTGGATCCTGGGGAGCCCAGACTTTTTAATCCCCTTTGATAGGTTTGTAGACTCTCTGAACCCTCGTAGACCTCCTTTAGGTAGCTCTTGATTTAATTCCCTCCTAACTCCGTAGTGTTTTCCCCTAAGGCAGGATTTTCTTCCGGACCCAACAGGTCTCTGGTTGCGTGGGACAACTTTTTCCTCTTTTTACGAAGAATTTCTTGCCTATGGATATAAAGACTAGACCATTCGACCTCGTTTCCATCTCTTGAATGTCCAGTATTACGATGTATAACACACATTAGGGTGCTCTTTGGTGCTGTTTCAGTGGTAACCAGTGGAACTGACTTTTTTAATAACAATAACAATAAAGGAAACTTTAGTACTGCTGGTTCCATAATATTTGTCATTGTGACTTTTTTTTTTCCTTTTTGTTGGGTGTTTTTGGGTTTGTTTGGTTGTTTTGTTTTTTTTTAATTTTTACTAAACAGTGAGTAGCGATCAGCTGCCGAATCTCTGTGGTGTTGATTTTACTGACTTGTGCACTGCAAACCAGTGGCTGCTGCCTGGCCGGGCGGCGTGGGCAGCTGCTGCGAGCCGGGGGGGGCTGTGTAACAGGTTGGTTGGGAGTTGGGGTCGAGTCGTTTCGGTTTTTAAATCGCACACAGCAAAAATAGCATGTGACGGGAGCCCAGACGGCAACTAGAGGGTTAATTTTTGAACTTTTCAGGTATGTTCCTCAAAAGAAGAAAATTAAAAAAAAAAATTAAAAAAAAAAAAAGTAAGAGAAACAAAACACTATTTTTTCAGTAAGCTTTTTTTTTCTGTAAACGATTTACAAATAAATCTGACATGATGGTGCTGTACCAAAGCCTTATACGAAACTTATTCCGCGCTCTATATAATCTCTCTGTATCTGTATTGTTGCTCTCGGCCTCGGTGCTCCGAAGGCCGGTAAAATGCCAGCAGGAGGGACCGGCAGTGGCGTGCTCGGCATCGGCATCCCCGGGATCGGCCGGGCTCCTACCCGGTGCAGATCCAGGACTGTGGGGAGGGGAAGCCAAATTTCAGCATCACTTCCCCAGGTAAGCGATGATGAGGGGCACAAGGAGGGGGTCCCTCACCCCAAACTCTTTTTTTCCGACTGGGTGCTAGCCTGCCCTCGGCAGGTAACCAAGAAACCGAGACCTCGCCGGGAGCGCTGCCCTCTCCTCCTGGCTGCCCTCCCGGCTTCCCCACCGCAGGCAGCGGCCGGGCAAACTCCGAGCTCCTCTCTAAGGGGATAAAGACCCCTTCAGCCCCCTCAGTTGGGGGGGGTTCACATCTTCCAGCTCAGCCCAACCTACGCAGCGCTTGGCCAAGGCAGCCCTCTCCTGGCTCTTGCCCTGTGAGCCCTGACCCTGCCCTTCCCCATCCTCCCCAGGGATGGCCAGGAGCTGGGTCTGCTTTGATAGCTCTAAGCAATAATCCCACTCTGCCACGAAAGTTGGGTCCCTTTGGCTCTTGGACTGTTGTCAGTTAACGAGTTAAATGCTAATAAGCCAACAGAAATAGGAAGAAATGAGAGTTTGAAGCCCTGCCTTACTGGGAGTAGCTGGTCCCTCGGTCTCTGCCTGTTGGGATTTTAAGGCCTGCTGAGTACTTAACGATTTATCGCTGGTAACATTGCATGTTCATAGATTGACTTTCTGGTTGGGTTTTTTTGTTTTTTGGGTTTGTTTTTTTTTTTTTTTATTTTAATGTACCCACTATAAGAAATTCTGGCAGTGTTGCAATGTTACGTCCAACTAGCCATGCTGTAGGAGAACGATGGGTTTTGGAAGCGATTAACTTGCTCCTCATGTAACATTACCCTGCTTCAGAAATGTTTTGTATTTTGATATAAATAAACATTTGCTAAAAAAAAAAAAAAAAGACTTGTCGGTGTCATTTGGGGTTTGGGGGGCTCTGGGGAGGAGGTGGGCTGCCCCGGGGATGTTTGCAGAGAGGATGCTTCTCCCTTGGGATGGGGGAGGATGCTGGGCTTTGCTTTGCCCTGAGCATGCCACGGGGTTTAAGGGGGGACCCCCTTACATTGGGGTGCCCCAAGGTAAGTTCTCTCATCGGGTCTCCGTAAGCTACGCAGCCACACGGGGCTTCTTGCAGGGTCTCTCCAGCCCCCAGCGTTACTTCTTGCTCTCCGCTGTCCCGTTCAGCCACGCTCGCAGGAGCATTTACAAAAAAGCCCGCGTGAGCTGCGCCCCATGTAGCCCGGTGCCGTGGTCTTGGCTCCCATGGGTGCCCCAAATTGGGCTTTGCTCCCTGTAGCTCCCTTTTCCCTGTTGTTCTGGAAACCCCGTGTTGGGATGCGGGTGCCACGGCGCTGGTTCCGGCTCTGACTCAATAATGTCACGGCTCGGGGCGCTGGCGGTGCCACCGAGGGGTGCCCAGGATGATCATTTCCACGTGGCTGGCGTATATCATGGCACGGAAAGGCATCGGTGCTCCCTTCCCCTCCGCCGGCGCCCAGGTAAGCGGTGGGGTGGGGATGGGGCTTTGCCAGGGGGCTTTGGAGCAGGTTTGCCCCCCCGCCAGCACTGGCCGGGATGGGGGGCTCAGTGCCTGCCTCTCTTCCAGGGTATCCCTGCGCTGGAGGTGGGGACGGGCTCACTGATGGAGCAGTGGCTGCGTGAGGTGAGGTTGAGGCACGCGCATGCCGATGCCAAACTAGGGGAGCCTGGGATTTCCATCCAGGAAGGTTTTTCCCAGGATTTCATGCCAAGGTTGGGATGCAATGTGTGGTCCTCCTGCCAGAGTGCCTGACGGTGGCTTTGCTGCCTTTGCAGGTGGAAGACAGGACCTCCAGGTTCTTCAGGTGGACGCTGGCCGGTGCGGGGGCGCAGCGGGCAGAGTGCACGTCGGCGCCTCCGGCGTGCCCAGCGGTGAGCGGGCCAGACCCACGGGTTTGGGGGCTGTGGGCTGAGCGTGGCCGTGCCCCACGGCCGTGCTGGGAGCTCAGCAAGGTGCAGATGGGAGGTGCTGGGGATGGAGGGTGTCCTGCTGGCTCCTTTGGGATTAAACGCACCCTTGGATGAGAACCCTGCCCATTTGCACCTTCAGAGGCCCCCAGCTTCAGCCACCTGCGTCCGTGCCACGAACAGGGTCTGTCCACCCCGTGGCTCCTCGTGCCAAGGCCCTGAGCACCTCCTCCCCCTCTGCTTTTGGCAGGACGAGGAGGCTTTTGCTGCGCGCCCGCTGGGACGGTCACTCAGCCACTCCTTCCTGGAGGACAGGACCACCATCCAGCTCTTGAGGCGGAGGTAAAGCCCCGGTGGTGCCCACCGGGACTGGCTGGGGATGGGGTGGGATGTGCCACCATGCTGGGCTGGGGAGCTTGGCGGTGCCTGAGGGGACTGGCGTGGTTCTTGCAGCCAAACCCGGGTCTGCTGCGTGCTGAGCACGGCGGGGGATGAGGCGGCACGGGAAGGGCTGGAGCAAATCGAAAACTGGTGAGTTACCCCCATGCAGCCATTGCTGGGCTGCCACGCTCCCCGGGGCTCCCCTTGCCCAGATGCCCCACGTGCTCTGGCTTGCCAGCCCTTGGCAGGTTGAAGCCCAGCCTCCCATTCACCCTGCTCCTTGGGAATTAAAGCCTGTGGGCTGCAAACCCCCATTCCCTGCAAGGCGGGAGGGCTGGCTGATCCTGGCAGGGATCTGGGGAAGGGGTTCCTGTGCTCCCCCCCAACCTGTGCTTGCTGCAGCATGTCCCAGCTGGTGCTCCAAACCAAGCCGGACGCTGAGATGGACACCAATGCCTAAATCCTGCTGCCAAGCGAGGATTAGGAGGTAAGAGAGCCCCAGCCCCATCCGACGGGGCGAGGCTGGGCAGCAAGCCAGGTCCCTCGCTGTCTCCTTTGAGGCCAGGGATCCCACCCCATCCGCTGCCGCAGCTTCCCTTTCTCACCCCTCCTCTTTCATCCAGGCTGGCTCCCTCTCCGCTCCCCTTTACCTGCTGCCTTTGAAGTTTTTTGCCACCTTTTTGGGGCTGATTCGGCTGGAGGCAGCTCCCCTGCTAATAAAGCCTGTGTACACCATTGGAGCGTGTGCCTCGTCCAGGACTGCGCGATGAGCGGTGCATGGTGCACAGTGAGTGGTGAGTGGTGCACGGTGAGGGGCACATGGTGCATGGTGTGCAGTGCACGGTGTGCGGTGAGCGGTGCGCGGTGAGCGGTGCATGGTGTGCGGTGCACGGTGAGTGGTGCATGGTGCACAGTGAGCAGTGCATGGTGCACAGTGAGCAGTGCATGGTGCACGGTGAGCAGTGCGCGGTGAGCAGTGCATGGTGCACAGTGAGCAGTGGGTGTGCAGTGCACAGTGAGCAGTGCATGGTGCACAGTGAGCAGTGCATGGTGCACAGTGAGCAGTGTATGGTGCACGGTGAGCAGTGCGCGGTGTGCAGTGCACAGTGAGCAGTGCATGGTGCACGGTGAGCAGTGTGTGGTGTGCAGTGCTCAGTGAGCAGTGCATGGTGCCCAGTGAGCAGTGCATGGTGCACAGTGAGCAGTGTATGGTGCATAGTGAGCAGTGCATGGTGCACAGTGAGCAGTGTATGGTGCATAGTGAGCAGTGCATGGTGCACGGTGAGCAGTGTGTGGTGTGCAGTGCACAGTGAGCAAGTGGATGGTGCATAGTGAGCAGTGCATGGTGTGTGCGGTGCCGCACTGTCCCGGGCTTTGCCTGCGGCCGTGCCACGAGGTGGCGGTGCTGGCTTGGCAGCTCCCGGCACTGGTGGAGGCGAGGAGGCAGGGACAAGCAACCTCCTCGACTCCTCCAGCGTCTCTGCCCTCTGGGTATCCCCCCTTGGGACCCGGACAGAGGGGCTGCTGCTGTCCGCCTGTCCGCCCCCTTTCCCTTGAGCCATCCCTGCTGCCCCCCCTGGTGCTGGGACCCCCGTTGGGTCCCCCCCAGCCTCCCTGCAATGCTGTCTTGTAGGGGCTGGCTGCTCTGCGGGAAGGTGGGCTGCCCTCGTACCCCTCCGTGTGTTGGGGATGCAGCTCGGGGCGGTGCAGCATCGCTGGGTACCAGCTCCGGGGCTTCCCAGCTAAACCCCCTCAGTGAGCAGGGGTGCAGAGGAAAGGCACTTGCACATCCCATGCTGGCCGCCTTTCTCCACGCACTGCTCCCCAAAATGAGATGTCGAGGGCAGCCCCTTGCCTTTTCTGGCTTGTATTGCCACACAGACCCTGCACGCCTCCACTCCACTGTTGCAGGGGCCGGGGACCCTCCTGCCATGGGTGCCACAACACCCTGCACCCCAGCAAGGGTGGGCAGAGCCCGGGGGCTGCCCCTCACCAGCCTGCCCAGCCAGGGGCTGCTTGGGAGTTGTTAAGGTGCTCCGGTCCAGCTTTGCTCCGTGCTTGATGAAGCCCTGCGGGAAGGGTGAGGTGGGGGGCCAGCTCCCCCCAGCTGGATCCCATGTTGCAGGGGGAACTGATTCGTGCTGCATTAGAGGGAAATGAGTGGGCAAATACGAGGTTGTTGGGCCGTGACCAAGGCGTTTGTGTAGCTAAATGATGCTGCAGGAGCTCATCAAGGGGTGTGCGGGTCACAGGCTGGAGGGACAGGGTGTTGCGAGGATGGGGGATGGTCTCTGGGGTGGGGGAGAAGAGTGCTGGTGTGCACAGCAGCCGTGAACCCCTGGCATAGGTGGGCGGCTCAGCTGTGCTGATGGGGCTGGGGTCACGTAGGTGGCCCTTGGCAGGGCTTTTAAGCCCTGCAGGGAGAGCTGGGACTTCTCAGGGGTGGTTTGGGCTCTCTCC
The DNA here is from genome assembly GCA_034008185.1 of Gorsachius magnificus. NCBI lineage: Eukaryota > Metazoa > Chordata > Aves > Pelecaniformes > Ardeidae > Gorsachius > Gorsachius magnificus. The sequence goes on from CM067097.1 coordinate 2,251,461, forward strand.
AAGGGCACAGGAGCCGAGAGGAAGACTTGGGCTGCAATCACCAACAAGCCAGGGCGTTTCCAGTGTTTTCATAGAATCATGGAATCATATGGTTGGAAACGACCTTTAAGATCCCCAAGCCCAACTGTTCCCCTAATCCTGCCATCCCGCCACTAAACCCTGTCCCTAAGCACCGCGTCTGCCCGGCTTTTAAATCCCCCCAGGGATGGGGACTCGACCCCTTCCCTGGGCAGCCCCTTCCAGGGCTTGACAACCCTTTTGGGGAAGAAATTTTTCCTAATGTCCAACCTAACCCTGCCCTGGCACAACGTGAGGCCATTTCCTCTCATCCTATCGCTTGTTACCCCCACCTGGCTACACCCTCCTCCTACACCCCCGTCCACTAAAGCGGGTCACCTTGCCACAGAAGGAGATCAGGCTGGTCAAGCAGGATCTGCCTTTCATAAACCCATGCTGATGGGACCTGATCTTCTGGTTGTCCTGGACGTGCTGTGTGGTGGGACCTAAGATGATCTGCTCCATGACCTTCCCCAGCACCAAGGTAAGACCCACAGGCCCTGGATCCTCCCTCTGGCCCATCTTGTAAATGCGCATCGCATTTGCCAACCTCCCCAGTCATCCAGGACTGCTGAAAGAGGATGGAAAGGGGCTTGGTGAGCACCTCTGCCAGCTCCCTCAGCACCCTTAGGTGGATCCTATCCGGCCCCATAGACTTGCGTGTGTCTAATCAGCTGAGACCATTTTTTCTTAGATCATGGGAGCTTTGTTCTGCTCCCCGTCCCTGCCTTCTGGCTCAGGGGGCCAGGGTACCCGGAGAACACCCGACCTTACTATTAAAGACTGAGGCAAAGGTGGCATTAAGTACCCGCGCCTTATCCTCATCCTTTGTCACTATGGTTCCCCCTCCATCCAGTAAAGGCTTAGATCCTCCTTGGCTCTCCTTTTGTTGTTAATACATTTATAGAAACATTTTTTATTATCTTTCACAGAATTGGCTGATGTAAGTTCTCGTTGGGCTTTAGTCCTTCTAGTTTTCTCTTTGCATGACCCTGCACCATCCTTGTAGTCCTCCTGAGATGCCTGCCCCTTATTCCAAAGCTCATAGACTTCACTCTTTTTTCTGAGATAGGTTTTTTTGAACATCCCCAGGTAAGACATTTGTTTCACCTCCCATTCCAGGCATCCTCCTCCTTCTCCTGTGGGGCTCTGGGTCTGGCCCCTGGCTCTTTCCCAGTGCTGGTGGGGGCCAAACCTCTGCTGCCAGGGTGGGTGGTGCTGGCAGGGAGAAAGGAGGTCTCAGCGAGGCGAGGGGATAGAATCATAGAATCACTTTGGTTGGAAAAGACCTTTAAGATCATCAAGTCCAACCTTTAACCTAACCCTGCCACCCCACCACTAAACCCTGGCCCTAAGCACCTCATCTCTCCTTCTTTTAAATCCCCCCAGGGATGGGGACTCGACCACCTCCCTGGGCAGCCCCTTCCAGATCCTGACAGCCCTTTGGGTGAAGAAGTTTTTCCTAATGTCCAACCTAACCCTGCCCTGGCGCAACTTCAAACCATTCCCCCCTCATCCCATCACCCGTTACCAGGGAGAAGAGGCCGACCCCCACCTCACTACAGCCTCCTTTCAGATAGTTGTAGAGGGCGACCAGGTCTCCCCTGAGGCACCCCCCAGGCCGGGGGGGGGGGGAGCACCCTGCCCCCCGTGGGTAGGGCTGGCTGGAGGCACGGTTACTGCCCATCAGCGAATTATTGATTGCAGTTACCACTACGGCTCTGACAACACCATTACTGCCTTTGACTTCATGTTTAAATCATCGCTCCCAATAGCTCTGAAAGATGCGGTCTTTTATTTAAAATGCACTCGGTGGCTCTTTCGGATCCCCTGGCTGCTGGCGGGGCTGGGGAGGGGCAGCTCGAAGCAGCGCGGCAGGGGAGGGGAGGGAGAGGTGGGAGCTTGGTCCCTGCAAGAGGGGTTTCGAGGATGCTCAAGGTCACTTGTGGCCGATGTCCCTTCCCTGGGAGCTGTGCAGACAGGTGGGGGCTGGGGAGCTATGCTGTGTTTGGGAAGGGGTGGCTCTGAGCCAAGCACCCCAGCAGGCTCCGAGGGGGTCTGCCCCGCTCCCCACCAGCTTTCCTTGTCCGAGCTAGCAGGGCAGCTGAGGCTTGGTGGTCTGGATCAGGGGGCTTGCATCTCCTTGCTGGGAAATGGGAGTGGCGTGGTGCCCAGGACAGCACGGGGCAAGGCTGGGTGGTGGGTGAGGGAGGGCCCTTGCAGCCTGGAGAGGCAGCTTTGGGCCAGATTTCTGCATCATTTCTAGCTGTGCCTTCGCTGCCAGCTCCCTTGCTCCAAGAGAGGTTGTGCAAGATGTCAGCTAGAATCCCTGCTGCAAGAGCCACAGCTCCTTTCCCTCTGCCATCCCACTCCGGCTACCACCAGGACACAGGAACTTCTCCTTCACTGAGGGTGGGAGAAAACAAGCATTCATCTTTCACACTGGAGATCAGGCGGAAGACTGCAGGTAACTGGGGAATGCAAAGAGCTGCGGAGGCTGTGCCGTCCCCTCTGTACTGCTCCTGCCCTCCGCTTCAGCTCCAGCCCTGCATCCCTGCAGCCGATGGAGCAAGCAGCCAGCACCTCCGCTGCTGTGTGCCCCCAGCCTGCCCTGCTGGGCCCTCCTACGCAGCCCTGGGCTGTTGCTGTCCCTGCTGCCCATCCTCTGTGCATCCCTGGCTCCTCTCCCAGGAGATGCTGACCCTGCCCTGTGCCTCGATGGCTCCTCTCCGCTGCGACCTGGCTCTGGGGCTGCAGGTTTGGGGGCACAGCAATGGGGGTAGCAGCCTGTCTGGCCGAAATTCACCCCATGCCAAGCTGGGGGGCTCTTTGGGATGGCCCATGCCAAGCTGGGGGGCTCTTTGGGATGGCCCATGCCTGGGCAGCAGGCAGGCAGGCGGCTGCGGTGCTCCCCCCAGCAGGACAGCCTGCAGCCCACTGTCAAGGCGGTCCCCGTTGAGTTTTTATCAGCATTACCATCCAATATTCCCTGGCTGCTTTGTCTTTGCTTTACATTTATCAATATTACCAGCTGATCCTCCAGTCCCCCTCCGCGGGTTTATTAATATTGCCCTCTGATCTGTGGGAAGCAGCCATGCTTTATATTCCAGCCCCATCCCCAGCTCCTCCAAGCCCTGACGCCATGTTTAATTAGATTTTCTCCTTGGCTCGGGCAAACACAAATTGAGCTCCTGGTATCTCTCTTCCGTGCTGGAGCTGGTGCCTGGCCGAGGCGGACGGCATCCATCCTCCATCGCATTAAGATGCCGGTGGTGTCTGGGGCCGGTGCACATTTCAGGGCAGCTCAGTCTAAGGGGGCTTGCATGTGGGAGGTTATTATTTTTATTCCCCCCCCTCCCCGCTTTTTCATGTGGATGGCATTTAACCTGGCAGGGGACTGTGTTTGCCCATGGGGCTCAGGGTGGCCGGGTTGAGGGCTGCTGATTAGGAAGCAGCCCAGGTTCCCCAGGCCATAAATCAGAAGCCAGGCTTGGGGCAGATGCTGCCAAACCCTCTCCCATTGCGTTACCCCCTTCCTGCTGCTCCTGGGGCCATGGGTGTCATTTCTCGAGGGGTCCTTCTGCGTTTGGCTTCCTCCAAGTCAGCTGCTGGGCAGGGCGCTGGGGACCGGTGCTGGCCTCTCCCGCTGCTCGGTGACAGCTTTTCCAGCTCAGAGGGAAGGAAAATTGTTTATGCAAAGTTTTTCAGTTCCTCCAGGCATGAAGGGAAGCGCTGATTGTTCTCCAGCTATCTCAAATCTTTTGCCAATTTCCAAAATTAAAAATTTTCCCTGCATCTTGCAGACATATTTGGTGTTCGCGCTTTGATTTCCAGCCTCACTGTCCAGCAGATGCTTGATTTTGGGTTTTTTTTTTTTAATTATTATTTTTTTACTTCCTCCACCCTGGAGTTGTCCTCCTGCCACAGTCTCACCCTCCCTGTGTTTCCTACAGGATGGAATTCACTGGAGGGATCCTTGCATGGATGCTCACATGGGGACCAGAAACCCTTCCTGGGGCTGGATCTGCCATTGCCGGCCAACCTGTGATTCCATGGGGCAGGATGGGGCAAAAACCTTCCCCCCCCCTCCAGCCTGGCAAGTTGCAGCCCTTCCTGGTGCCCAGCCCCTTGTGCTGCTGGGGTGCAGGATCAGATCCTTGCGGCTTCATTGCCTCTCCTCTCCTAGCCGCTGCCTGAGGAGTGTGTTTGCCTGAGTCAATAGAAAGCTAATTAAGCTATTTATCTGGGAAAAGCAGCCACTCTCGGTAAGCACTGCTGTCAGGGTGGAGGAGGAATGGTGCCGCGGCCAAGGGAGGAAGGCAGGGGCGAGGGAGGGCTGTGGGCAGGCCCTGGGATTTGGGAAAACCTCAGCTGGGAGCAGCCCCGGGGTGGGCACCATCCCCAGCACCCCCAGCAGGGCCGCTGCCAACCCCCAGGCCAGCTCCTTGGCTTCCACACGCTGCCTGAAACAAGTCCTGGATGATGTGAAGATGACTAATGAAGTACTTTTCCATCCGAGAACTTGGTGTCGTTTTATATTAACACCCATCGTTCCCGGCCATAACGAAGAACGGCATTTGCTCCCGGGCCAGCAGAGCCAGGCCATGGCTCGGTGCTACCCTGTGCAGAGGACCCAGACCCCTTTTCCCCCCACCAAAATCTCCTCTCCAGGCAGGCCAGGCTTGCTGCTTGCAGAGCACAGCTCTCTACCAAAGCAGGCTGCACTCTAACTTTAAATTGACTTTTCTTAGCAAAGCCCTGGGAGGTTTTGCCGAGGCGCATGGTCTGTTCTTCAAGGTTTTCATAAGCCTTTAGTAGCTTAAGATGCAACTAAGTTTGCCCTAATCTCTCATAAAAGCATGTAGGTTTTCTTGCCTTCCTGCTGCATCAAGGTCTTAGCTCGGTGCTTTCCTTCACTGTTGTGTTTTTCTGAAAGAGGGGGAGGAAATGCCTCTCGTATCCTCCTTTTTAACCCCCCAGAGCCTCAGATCAAACCCAGCGGTGGTGGTTGAGGGGAGGAGATGGGCTCCCCAGGATGGGTGTGATGCCTAATGGGGGACATCGTCTTGTCCCTGATGTGGTGGCACAAATCCCCCTGGTTTCATGAGCATGCAGCACCCATGAAGATCTTTTGCTGGATCATCCCTGAACCCTCCATTCACCCAGAGTGAGGGGGTCAATGTAAAAATTTGGGAAAAATGTATTTCTCCATAAAAATAGCAGTAACCCCACAGTGAGAGGGCTGGGGGGGTGAGGGGGGGTGCAGCTCTGTCCCCCTCTGCTTGGTGCCCAGCGCTGCGCTATGGGTGAGTTGGCTGATGGACTGCGTGGCATTAGAGATGTGCATCGATTTTTATCCACTGCTTTGTAAGAGCTTCTCATGTTCTGGCTGGCGTTTATTCGCAGAGACACCCGTGGAAAAGTTTTTCTTTGGGTGGAGATAAAGTTCTGCCTTGAAGGTTTGGAAATGGGGGGGGTGGCCGGGGAGGAGAGGGGCGTCTGCTCGGCCATGGGGCTGGCAGGCTTTTACTCCCCAAAGAGCAATTTTCGTGGATGCTCTTTGGGCTGAGCCGTGCCTCAGCCTCTGGCCTCTTCCAGACCTTGGGCTGCTCCCGGCTCACTCCCTGGTGGGGTCCCGTGGTCTGTGGGTGCTTTGTACCCCAAAAGGAGGATTTCTGCAGCCAGGGCAGCCTGCGTGGGGATGAGCATCGTGCTGGATGTGCCCCACCAGCACATCAGGGTGTGGGGCTGTTTGTGAGCCAGACCCGAACCCCCAGGGAGCCTCGGGGGGTGGCACGGGGGGTCGGAGCAGGGGCAGGCTGAATGCAAACAGGGGGAGGGCATATTTCCACCCCCCCAAACCCCCAAAACAACGTGAGCTGCAGCTCAGCAGGAAGCAATGGATTGCAGCCACCGGCGCCGAACCTGCAAAGCAGCCCCATTGCTCTGCGCCCCAGCAGCGTGCAGGAGCGGGGCGCGGTGCCGCTCACCGTTTCGGCACAGCCGCCTCCTGCGCCCAACGTGGCGGCTGCCGGCGAGGAGGGAGCGGGCCCGGCTGGGCTAGCCTGGCGAGACCTGCACCATTTGCATATTACTGGGGAGTTTATGAATTATGCAGCCACCACGGCACATCCAGAGGAATCGGCTGCAACATGCAAGTGCTGAAAAGCATATTTATCTTCATGTCTTGCTGATTTATTTTCCTCTCCCGTTTTTCAAGCTCGGGCAGCAGCAGTGAGGAAGGGAAAACAACCCAGGCGGCTGGGAGGCTGCTGCTGCCGGACAGTGTGTGTCCCCCCCCAGCCAAGGGGTCCCTCTTTGGGTTTCTCCACTTGCAGGATGACACCACAAAGCTGAGCGCTGCTTTACAGAGACCAACATCTTCTGAGTACTCTGATGCTCATTTTGGTGGAGCAGGAGCCTTGGGAGTATTGCAAAGAGAAGGGGTAATGATTTTTGGTGACAGCAAGGATGCTCGTGAAGGGTGTCCTGGACCGCAGGGGGGTGAGCGGGAGGGCGACTGGGGGCTGCTGGCTCCTCATGTACGTGAGAGCATCACAGCCCCAGGATGCAGGAGAGTGATCTGCAGCCCATTTGGGGAGCTGGCACCTGCCCTGGTTTGCCAGCCTCAGGCAGGGTCATCGCACTGCATTTGGACCGAGGGGAGATGCTGGGCTCGGCTGGAGGGGGTCCTGCCCCCCGCTTTCCTGGCTGCTTGCTGTGAAAGCCGCTCCTCCACGGGTAGCATCACCGGCTCCTGAACAAGAGCCAGGCTGTGGGGAGACGGCAGCGTGTTCGTCCCCACCCGGGTAGAAGCGTGGCCATCCATTATTACGCTTCCTCCGTTGTCTCTTTGTCCATCCGTCTCCCCTTTCCACTCATTAACTCCAGCATCTGCTCCTTCATTTATCTGCTATCCCCGTCAATAAATCGTCCCCTCCCCGTGCCTTCCCCCTCCCTCCACGCACGGCAGAAGTACCCCCGGGTCCCCTCTTCAGCCCAGATCCCCCCAGGGCCACGACCCCATTTTTGAGCCTGCAATTCAGGGCTCCATCCAGGAGGGAAGCTCCCAAGTCTCTTGGGGATTTATTTTACCTCTTACGATGGCTCCCAGATGCTGAGGGCCCTGGGAAGAGAACGGGACCTGCTCCATCCCTGGGCGGCAGGCTGTGGGTACCACTTGCATCCACACTCCGCCTGCCTCCTCCTGCATCTGCCGGACCCTCCCTGGCTCGCAGCCCTCCCGGCTCTGCCCTTCTCCCCCCAGCAGGAAAGGTTAGCCCAGATCACACAGCCAGCCGGCTGCCCAGATTCCTGCTCCCTGGGGCTAATTATGGAACAACATTAGATAAAAGTCAACATATGTTGTAAAAGGCACTATGTATCACTGCCTGACAGTTCCTAACAATGTGCTCATGTAACAGCTGTCAGACTGCAATGCTCGAAAATGAGTAATATGTTGATTTATGGATATCAGATCTGCCCTTACGTTCACCAACAGCAACACGCCAAGCCCGTGCCGCAGCGCCCGTTTCGCAGAGGTAGCGAGGACCGGGCTCTTTCCCCGGGCTGTGGCGCGAGGTGGGCTTGCCTCGGCCTCCCGCCTTCTCCAGCAATGCTTAATTTCCAGATGTGCCCGCGTATGCGTGGCTGCTCGTACGCAGAGCTGTCACTTCTGCACGGTGCTAAGAGGAACCGCTCCCCCTCCCTGGGCTCAGACAGGACTGAAGTTCATTTCCATGCTAATTGTAATATTTTGTTTCAGACGCAATCTACAACTACCTGAAAGGAGGCTGTAGTGAGGTGGGGGTCAGCCTCTTCTCCCTGGTAATGGGCGATGGGACAAGGGGGAATGGTCTGAAGCTGCGCCAGGGCAGGGTTAGGTTGGACATTAGGAAAAATTTCTTCACCAAAAAGGCTGTCAGGATCTGGAATGGGCTGCCCAGGGAGGTGGTCAAGTCCCCAACCCTGGGGGTATTTAAAAGAAGGAGAGATGAGGTGCTTAGGGCCAGGGTTTAGTGGTGGGATGGCAGGGTTAGGTTAACGGTTGGACTTGATGATCTTAAAGGTCTTTTCCAACCAAAGTGATTCTATGATTCTATGAAATATGTGCCAGCCCTGTTAAGCCCTCTCCCCCTCCCTGTTTCAGGGCTCTGGATGCTCAGACCTCTTTGCTTTGATTAAACCAAGCACCAGACCGTTTCAAAGTCAGGAAAGGTTTCGGCACCAGCTCGCAGCCCCCAGCCCCCCCAGCAGACCCAGTGCCATGCCTGCAGCCGGGGCAACCTGGAGGGATGTGCCCAGGCTCCAGCCACGCTCCCTGTGGGGCTGACAGCCCCTTCCAAATGCTTGCACCCAAGACCAGAGGCTGCACCAGGATCGCTTATGGCTGGTGGCACTTGTGTGCATTCACCTCCTGCAGAAATAAAAACTGCTTCTCTGTCCCCTTATGAAAACCTTGAACTGCGAGCCCAGTTCTGTGGTGATGCCCCAGACCACATCCCTTTATTCTCTGCGGCCCCAAAGGCCCTCTATTTTGGGAGTAAAATAGAGTGGGATTAGGACTTGAGCTAACTTTGGCTCATATTGGGTGAGGAAAGAGCTTTTGGGCAGTGTTTCTTTGCTGGGCAGAGCTTGGCTCAGGTGGGGCTGCTGGGGAGGCAGGAGGGATGCGGGGTGCCCGGTGCTGGAGATGCTGCTGCGCTGCTGGCTCCTTCTCAGCATGATAAACCAGCCCCAAACCTGTGTAATTTAAAATATACCTATGTATGTGTATCTCCTCCTCGTTCTTAGCAAACCTGAAGGCTTGCTTGAGTCGCGTGCTGGAGATATTTCTTCCTGGGAATGGGGTGGGACCTGGTGTTTTTAGTGAAAGCTGGGGTTTCATAGAATCATCGGATGTTTTGGGTTGGAAGGGACCCCTAGAGGTCACCCAGCCCAACCCCCCTGCAGGAGCAGGGACACCTTGAACCACATCAGGTTGCTCACGGCCCCGGCCAACCTGGCCTGGAATGTTCCCAGGGATGGGGCCTCCACCCCCTCTCTGGGCAACCCCTGTCAGGGTTTTACCACCCTCACTGGAAAGAATTTCTTCCTTAGATCCAGTCTAAACCTACCCTGCTTCAGTTTAAAGCCATCCCCCCTTGTCCTGTCACAGCTGGCCCTGCTAAAAAGATAAAAGAGTTCCTGCCCTGTGGGTGGCTGTGGGCAATGCTGCCAGGGATGCAGCGTATGGCAGTGGATCCAAAATTAATTTGAGGTGGGGATGTGTTTTCAGCTCTTAATGTCAAGAGACAGCATTTTGTCTTTGCTTTTCCAAATGGTGATTTCTAGCAGGATTTGCATCACCTTCCTTAATTTATTCCGACTCACAAGCCGTGTTTTCTCGTACGTGCGTGCTGGTTTCGCAACCGGTTCGTGTGGCTGTTTTTGTGGGTTTTGACAACTATGAATAAAGATGTGAGCTACACTCGCTTTGACTTTTGGTTTTTTTTTTGTGCTGGGGTCTCACAACCTGTAACGCCACTGCTAAGTCTCATGTTCTGCAGGGGAACGTGTAAATCCCTGTAAAACCGCTCATTTCATTGAGGTTGGAAAATATAACGCAACCAGTTATGTCATTTTATGAAAAGTAATAAAAAAGAAGGTTAATGTCCTTCCTTGGCTAGCAGCCTGTGTTTTTTTAATTTGCAAAACAATAATGGAAAACTCCATTTATGGAGCTGCTGAGTGGGTTGGACTGAGCCTTCACAAAACCTCACATAAGACTAAATAAACTAAGGCTCCACTGCAATTTGCTCTTTATAGACGGATATTTACCAGCCTAGCAACTACTCCACTTTCTAAGTGAATATATTTCATTTTTTTTTCTAATACATATTCATTATTTACAAACTTGTTTCCACTCTCAAATTTTTTTTGCTGCTTTGTGCGATTTCTCAGGGGAATTCTTTTAATATGCAGATTTCATATAAAATATTTTATATATAGGTATTTTGGCAATGTAATTATCTAGTTCTATTGTGTTTTCATTCCAAATGTAACTTTTAAGTTCCCCAAACAAAGAATCTGGTTGGGGTTTTCCCCTCCTGTGGAGGTTGGATGAGCCACAGCTGGGGTGGTGAGAGCTGGGGACTTCAGGTGATGCCAGGAGGGCTTTTAGCTGGGTGGGCTGGGCTCCCACCTCCCTCCTGGGGGTGAATGGTGGGTTGGGGGACCAGTGAGAAAGCTGATGGGCAATGCAGCCCAACCTCCCCGTGCTGGGCAAATAACCCTAGCCCCGTGCCTGCAAATATCCACTTTCGGTGGGAGGTGAGCTGCGATGAACGGTCCTAGCTGGAGCCTGGTGGGGAAAACAACCCTCCCGGTCAGTTTAGAGGTGGTGGGATGATTTGCACAGCAAAAGCCATCTCCAGTGGGTTAGGAGAGGTTGCATTAAACCCCTGAGGCTGCATTTAACCCCCCGGGGCTGTTGCCTGCAGCAGATCTGCGTGCCCCTTCGTGTAGCAACTGCAGATAGCTGAGCGGCGCGGGAACGATGTGCTCATGGCTGTTGGGGGAAGGAAAGATGTAAGATGTATGTTGGGGTGTGTGTCTGGCAGAGCATCCCCTTCGATATGTGAGGGATGGCTTAAAAGCACATCACCTTGCCCCAGGTTAGCTGTATTGGTTCCCCAAGTAGAGATTTAGCAATCCTGAACTGCTACAGCTAATTCCAGCCTGCAAAAATACTTGAAATTGCCACCAAAGCCAAGCGAGGGTGGCCTGAGCCACCACCTTTTCCAACACCGGGCTTTTGTGCTGCGTCAGGGAGAGGAGGAGGTAGGAAAGCAGCTCCAGGCTGGTTCCCTTGCCCTGAGGGAAAAAGAAAACTCTCAGAGTCTCTGCCTTGATGCTGCTCTGATGGGGAACGTGAACTGGTGACCACTGGAGGAGCGAGAAGCTTTCTTCTCCGGCGAGGCATTCACAAACCATGGCAAAAACAAGCGCATGTTAATGGGCTTTGGACACGGAGCTGGGGATTCATCAGGGCCGGGCATCAAGCCCTATGGCATTTGTAATGCAAATCACCCAGCCATGCCTTAATCATTACCGCCGGGAGACAATTAGGGTTAAAATATAGATTCCTCCACAACAAGGGCAAACAATAGAGAAATAACAAGAAGAAAGGCTTGATATGATTCATTTATATCAGCCTGTTGCTTTGAGGCTTAGGGTGGCTGGTGGGGGCTTGAGCTGGGCTGCTCCTGCTGGGAAAACACCCTCAACCCAGTATTTCTGCCCTGATAGCGGGGCTAGTTTTCGGAGAAAAGTGGGGTTTGGGTGGGCTCCCCCACCTCGGGGGCCAGGGCTGGCTGTTCCTGCAGAGATTGCCCCTCCTGGGGGGGGAGCCCCTCCGGCATGAGAGCCCAGCAGCAGAATGGGTTAGAAACTGGGAAATGAATCGGCTGTTCTGGAATCCGATCGAAAGTGCAAAATAAAGGGTGGAGGAGGTGAAGAGCAAGCGGCCTTTTTTTTGCATTTTTATAATCTTGTGGGGTTTATGGTCAAGGTGAACTTAATAACGGGGGACAAGAGCCTGGCTCAGCGCTGCCCTGGGGTTATGCAGGGAGCGAGGAGGCAGGGGCTGGGGAGAGCACGGGGAGGGGGGGGGGGGGCTGCTGGGACCCCCAGGGGCCAGGCTGTGCTTCTCCTTTTGCCCCCCTTGTTTTTCTGCAGGGTTTTATCCACAGCAGACCCCCTCACTGTCTGGAATGCCATGAAACACTTTTTTTTTTTTTTTTTTTTTGGAGAGAGGAAGAAAAAAACCCCAAAGAAATAAAAAAAAAAAGGGCTGATTTCACCTGTTATTCCTAACCACCACCCCCCCCATGGTATCTTCTCCTCACCCAGCCATCCTGCCTCCAGCACCCAGAGCTACAGGGTGGGAATGATGCAGCCAGGGGGTAGCCCCATCAACCCCTGCCACCCACACAATTATTTTCCCTGCCTTTCGCCTCCCTTTTGCCCTCTCCTTTCCCCAAATAAATCAGAACAGCGTGTCCTGCCCAGCTCTGCCCATCCTTGGTACCTTGCAATGCCCCTTCCAAACCCAGCAGCCAGAGCCACCCACTAGGACTTTGTGTAATACTTACCAAGATCACACATAAGACTGTCCCCGTGGGGAAAAAAACAACAACAACAGTGCTCTAATCTTTAATTAGAGAGTTAATTAGCCTCAGTAGCTATGTACTGCATTGTGAGGGGGTGGTTGGACATGGGATGAAGCTTCTTGTGGGTTTAATAAAGGACAAAGACCTTTCTTTTTGCTGATGTTGGGGTTTTTTTTTCTTTTTTTTCCCTTTTTCCTCTTCTCCAGGCACCAGAATCTTGCAGAAATTTGCTTCGTTTACATGGGTTGTGCTGGCGAAGGTTTGTGAATAACCCAGTCTGGGATCTGCCAGGGCCCTTCTTGCAGCGCTGGGGGGGGGAGGGAGGTGGGCAGGGTGGGTCTGTGCTCCTGGGGCGGGGGCAACTCATCCCACCTGGGTTAGGGGGTGCAGGGAGAGGAGAGTTCCTTGCAAGGGCAAGAAAAATACCAGAGCAATTGCACTGATTTGCAGCAGGAGAAGCTTTGGCCCTAGAGCAAGTCCCAGCAGTGAGAAAGACATCGCTCCCCTTTGAGCCTGTGCAGCCCACGCCACACCAGACCTGCCATGAAGCGCGAGGATGTCAAGTTTTGTAAGACATGGCGAGAACAGCGAACGAGGCGCCAGTCCTGTCCACCAGCTCCAAGCACCCCTCCCCTCCCCGGCTGGGGTGTACAGCAGCGTGCCATTGCTTGCAGCCCAAATAATCCGGTTTAATCACACCTGGCCATGGGCACAGAGCATTGGGGCCCCCGTTGCAGTGCATTGGGACCCCCGGAGCAGTGCTGGAAGCAGCATCGTGGCTGGTTTTTGGCCAGATTGCCGGCCAAGGGCTGAGGGGTGCTTACCCCTCCTGTCCCCCCCACCTGTCCCCCTGTCCTGTCCCCAAGGGAAGCCACCTCTCTGCTCCCTGCCAGGGGGGAGAGGTGCTGCATGGCATGGGGGTCCTGGCCAGCACTAGCCCGGCACGGTGGCTCCGTGCCAGCAAGGTGCTGGGGGGGGGGGGGGCGGGGGGCCGGGCTCTCCCGGGGACAGCAGGGCCACGCCGTGGCCAGCGGAGGGTGCTCTCGGCTCACAGTTGCCCCAGCCGAGCCCTTGCCTTGCTTCAACAGTACCCCCCCTCCCCAAATCCCCCCCCCCCCAGGTCCTGGTGGGGACCCCCACATCGGTACGGGGCTCTGCTGGGGGCGAGCACGGGGAGCAAACGAAGGGGGCTCGGCTGCGGGGGTGAGTATATGACATTTAAAAAAAAAAAAAAAGGAAAAAGAAGCAAGAAACTCGAAAATCAACACAACAAAGTTGACTAAACCAAATATTTCCATCCCTGTAGGAGGGAGCCAGGCTGACTGGAATGCTAAAATCACCTCTATTTGCATCTTTTTAAATAGGAGCCGATAAAAGCAAATACTCCACCACCAATAATTATAATATTTTAATTGCATTTCTTCGGGGCTTTTGTTTTTTTGTTGGTTTTTTTCTTTTTTCTTTCTTTTTTTTTTTTTTTTTTTTTTTTTTTTTTTCTGAGACACAAAAGCTGCGTTGCAAACTGACAAACCCCCCAAATCCCCTGCCAGTGTGGTTTGGGGTGAGCTTCCCAGTGGGGTGGCTGGGGGGGGGAGGGGGGGGTCCTGCAGGTGCTCCCCAGGACCCGCAGCACCCCTCGGGGCCCGCCTGGACCTGGGTGGGATGCGCACCCCGCAGCCCCGGCACCCACTGTAATGCAAGGGGGTGAATTTTGCTCCCCAGCCCCCCCCCCCCCCAAAGGTCCCCCCATTTCCCTGTGCTCCTCTTGTGATTTTACAGCATCTTTACCATAGCTGAGGTCGTGGCTTTGGGATCATTCCCCCCCCCCCCCCCCCCAAGCACCCCAATCCCCCAGATTTGGGCAGGATGGTGGGCTTGCACCCATGGCCGGCTGCCTGGCAGGGAATTGCTGCCAGAAAAAGTGAAATCCCCTCCCCAACCCTGTTTTCCTGGGAAAAACTGAGCCTCTCACTAACAAATGGATGATAAACTCAGGGATGAACTCTGCAGTTTTAGCTCTCGGGGTCCCTTTGGGGTGACACTCCCATGCTTTTTATTGTAATGCAATTTTTTCTTGCTAGAGGAGGGTGCGGGGGGGGGGGGGGCTATGCCTGGGTGACTCTGCAGGGGGGCAGCCCATTTTCAGGGACAAGCGCAGCCCCTGTGTACCCCCTCCCCAGCCTTTTCACTTTGCTGGTGACAAACTGAGCCTCTCACTAATAAATGCATGACAAACTGGGGGATAAGCTCTTTGCATTTCCAGGTTTTTAGGGTGATATTTCCATGTGGTTTTTTTTTTCCACAGGATTTTATTTGGTAGCAAGGGGTGCAGGGGCCCTGCCCAGGGCCACCCAGCTGCAGGGAGTTTGGGGTGAATTACTTGGCCACAATAGAAAGTTGGGTTTTTTTGTTTAATAAATGCAATTGTTGCTCTGTGCAACAGCCTTCTCCCGCCTGTGCTGGTTCAGTAAAGGGGATTTGGGTGTTTTTCTCTCTCTGAGAGGGAGCCACGTTGTGCAAATCACAGTCCGTCCATCTGTCTGTCCCCCCCCCAAACTGCTGTGGGGTGCCCAAGGGTGGCTGCAAGGCTTCAGTGGTGCAAACACCTTTTGCTCACCCTCCATACCCCTGTGGGTGCCCCACGCAAAAATGAGCTGGCTTGGATTTAGGGTTACCAAGAAGCATTCCCCCAAATCAGCCCCCCCAGTACATTGCAAGCGTAGGGCTCGTGTTTAGTGGCACTAAATGTCCCCAAGCTTGCCCATGCGTCGCCCAGCTCCCTGGGTGTCTCAGCCTGGGGGGTGTGTGCAGGAGTAACAAGTTAATCCCAAATTCCCAGAGTAGTCAAAGTTTTTCTGAGCTGGGTTTTAAGCAGGATTTGGCTTGGAGGGCTCTGTCCCCGCCCTATTCCAGCCTTAAAGCTGCTAATGAGACCAAGCTGGGCCCTTTGCTTTGGGGCAGCTCTGCGAGGAGGCTGCAGAGCTGGGTCCTGGGGGAGAGCGGGGCTCCCTGTTGCGAGGGGGGCGGGGGGGGTGGGTTTCCGGGTTCTCCCTGATTTGGGCTGGCTTGGCTGGTGGTGCTGGGTGGTGGTGAGGGTGGTCTGGCTGGGAAGCGAGGGGTGCTGCCCATCCCACAGCGCCTCTGGAGCTGGGCTGCAGGACGGGGGGGCACCCTGGGGTTTGGGGGGGGTGAGAAGAAGCCAGGTCCCTCTGCTTCTGCGGGAAAAGTTAAAAAGGAGAAAGGAAAAAAAAGAGGCTGAAGGGGAATACAAGCTGTGTGGGTTTGAACTCGGGTTTAGCCTGCTGCTGTCTATTGCTTGTGAACCGACCCTGGATTAACCAGGCTCGGGGCATCCCAAAAGCGCAGCCGGTGACCTCCCCCCACCCAGGGAAGCTGCCCCCCCAGCCCCCTCATGGGCTCCAGGCACCAAAGTTCTTCAACCACTAGGCATAAATCTAGAGGAAAGCAGGGTTCATTAGCTCCGGCGTTCCTGGAATGACTTGCTTTATTTAGGCTTTCATTTCAGGAAAGAAAATTGGACTTTTTTTTTTTTTTTTTTTTTTTAGTGTTTCAGCTTGATACAAACCAGCTCTTTTTCCCATTTTCTCTGTGTCTGGTCTCCGAGGCAGTGATGGCTGGTGGGGAGGAAGGCAGGGATGGAGCGAGAGGGGGTTTTTCCTCCTCTCTCCCTGGTGTGAGCATCCCCCATCCTTCCAAACAGCTCCCGGCTTCTACCCAGAGGTGTTGAAGCTGCTCCTGGCCCTTTGCCATCCCATTTCCAGCCCGTCCACCAAACTGGAGGGGAGCTGATCCCTGGCGTGCAAATAAGGCTGAAATTGGCCTTTGTGCCCTGGGGTGGGGGTGTGTGTGTTTATCAGCAGGGTCCATTTATTTTGGGTTAAAATGCATTTAGTTACACCGGGGTCGAGGGCTCTGCTCGCCCCTGCCAACCGACCCGCAGCACGTCTTGCTTGTGTGCACAGAGATCCACGTGCAAGAAGATATTTGCAGGGTCAGGGACTAATAATTTAAACTGCTGAGCAAAATAAATAAGTGTAAAGCAAAATCAAACCCCGAACGCTGCAGGAGCAGGCAATATTGTTTGCTTTTCAAATAGACACACGAAAAATACAAACAGTAGCAGGAGGGATACAGAGATTAAAATTTTTATAAAAACAAAATACGAGAAATCCCACCAGGAAGCGGTGTTGCCATTTTGTATGTGCATAAGATTAGCAACACTTTGCTGCCTGCTGCGAGTGTCCCTCTCCCCCTCCCCGTGGAAAATTTTGACAAAACCTGATTTTTTTTTTTTTTTTGGGGGGGGGGGGGGAAAGATCGAATTTTCCTGCAGAAAATATTGGGTTTTTAAATTGGAAACTGCCCCAGCTCTGGCCTGGAAGGCAGCCAGGAAACAACTTCTTTTTACTTTTCCAACACAAAAATTGAAAATTTGAAAGGAAATGAGACGCTTTCCCTTCAAACCTTGACATTGTCATAAATCCAACATCTGTAGGGCCCCGGAGGGATGGCCTGGCTCTGGAAAGGGGAATTCCACGCCGGAGGGGAGCAAGGCGTGCGGCTCCTTGGCTTTGCGCTGCCGCTGCTCCTTGGCTTCGCGTCTTTCCCCCTGCGCTTTAGGGGGGCGGGATGGCTGGGGAAGGGGGACCACGGATCCTTGGCTTTTCCTGGCACGGCCCCGCCGTGCGTCAGGATTTGTTCTGCTGCCCTGCAGAGCTTTGCTTTTTCTCGCAGAAGTTTTGCCAAGAGGTTTCTGCTGCAGCCCGGTGCAGCGCTGGTGCCTGCAAACAAACCCGGGGCCCCGTCCCGGTGCCGGCGCGGCACGCTTTGCTCGCGTGCACGAAGGTACGCGTGCAATGGGATATTTGCAGGCCCTTACGTTTCCAGGTGGATTTCTGCTCCCGAGCACAGCCCTGAGTCAGGGCTCTGCGCCACTCGCCGCCACAGCCAGGGGATGTGCCGGGGGGGATTTGTGGGTTTATTTAGGGATTGCACCCTAAAAAGCAGGGAAGCACCTCTTTGGGGTGGGGAGGGAGAGGGAGAACTTTGCTTTAATGCCCCAGGGACCTGGTGGAGGAGCTGGGAAATGCGTTTTGCAGCCAGCTTCCCCAGCGGCGCCTTACTCAGAACCCTCCTTTCCTTCACGCATGCTCAGGATCCGAACCCAAAAATGTTTAAAACGCTTGCAGCAGTTTTTCAGTGAATGTTTCAGGGATGTTTTTGGAGAGCAAATGTGCAAACAGCGTAGGGCAAAGGCCGGGAGCTACGCGTTTGCTTGCCCATAAGGCAACAAATGCACTGTATGTGTTTAAGGGAAAGATGCTGGAGGCCCCATCCCTGGAAACATTCAAGGCCAGGTTGGATGGGGCTCTGAGCAACCTGATCTAGTTAGTGGTGTCCCTGCTCACTGCAGAGGGGTTGGACTAGATGACCTCTAGGGGTCCCTTCCAACCCAAAACATTCTATGATGATTCTATGATGATGATGCTGGGGAAGGAGGGGGGGCTGTGCCGGGGGGCTGTGGTGCTTGCAGGAGCTAGAAAGGTTGACGAGCATGGCGGGGGGGGGGGTGGGTGGGTGGGGTGTTCTGTGGCATTAATACATGGAGCCAAAAATTAGATGTATGGGGTGAATCACAGAATCCCAGAATGGCAAGGGTGGGAAGGGCCCTCGGGAGCTCCCCCAGTCCCACCCCCCTGCTCAAGCAGGCTCACCCAGAGCAAGGGGCACAGGACAGCAGCCAGGTGGGGGTTGAAGATCTCCAGAGAAGGAGACTCCACAGCCCCCCTGGGCAGCCTGGGCCGGGGCTCGGGCACCCTCCAAGTCAACAAGTTCTTCCTCCCGTTCAACTGGAACCTCTTGTGCTTCAGTTTGTGCCCATGGCCCCTTGTCCTGGCACTGGGCACCACTGAGAAGAGTCTGGCTCCGTCCTGGGGACCCCCACCCTTGAGATATTTGTAGGTGTTGATGAGATCCCCTCTCAGCCTTCTCTTCTCCAGGCTGAACCAGCCCAGCTCCCTCAGCCTTTCCTCCTAGGGGAGATGCTCCAGTCCCCCGTCATTCATTTGCCTCCTCTGGCCTCTCAGAGCCACTTCTGAACGGGAGCCCGATGCCAGGCTCCGGGGGCCCAGGGAATTGGCCTGCTGGATTCCTGAATGACCTGCCAGTTGGCTTTGAAAGGGACCCGTGGCTCCATGGAGCTTGTTATGGATGAGGCTCATCAGCACTGGTGGCTCCGCGTGCTTCATTGCATCCCTGCGCGCTCCAGCGTCGTGAGGACCCCCGATTCCGCAGGGATGTGTGCCTGTGCTAATGGCAAGCTGGGGCTGTAAATTTGGGATCCGAGCTACGTGGGCTGTTTTGTGCCAGTCCAAGGCGCTGTGACTGGACATCGCCTTGCCCATCATGCCGTCTGCCTGTCCTGAGCCCACGGTCCTTGACAGTGCAAACCTGGTAGGATTTTTGTGGGTACTTTTAGTCTCTGATGTTTGAACTCCAAGTTTCAAAAACGTTTTAGCATTCTTAATAATAAATGATGTTGTTTTGAATCGAAGCTTTACAGTAAGCAAACTGGGATTTTTTTTTTCTTTGCATGAAAAAGCTTGAAGTGGTTTGGCTTAAGCAGCTCAGATTGATTTGCTTTTCAGTTTCGCTTGTGCCATTTGGTCTGGTAACGCCGTATCCTGGTGCTTTGAGTCGCTCCTGAGTTCCCGGGGCGCCTCCTCGTGCTGTCATGTATCCAAAGTGAGCTTGGGAATGGGCAGAGCCAGTGTTTGGAGGTTTTTCTGGACCTGCCGCAGATGATGTTCACTGCATCCCCAGCCAGCACCAGGACCTGGGCGCCCGGCTCCCCGTAGCCCCCCAGCCCCGCTCCCCTCGGGCTCCCACGTTCCCCGCCGGGGCCGAACCCAAGCCAAAACGTGTGCCGGGTGGGAACGGCAGGGAGCTGCAGCGGGGTGGCTTTGACAAGCAGATCCCACCATCATCCTCGCCTTCCCCGCAACCATTTGTTGCTGGCGGCGGCTGCGGGGGGCCGGCAGCGCCCGTGCCCACCCCGTCGCAGAAGGCTGGAGCCGGCATTTGAATAATGAATTCTGTTTAAGACTGAAAGCTCGGAGATCCATCTGTAACGAGACTTGAAATAATTACAGCTGATGATTGCCTGGTACCTCAGCCAGAAAAAACAGAACAGATTTTGGCCGCCAGCAATTACAAGCAGCACCCGCTCGAGCACAGGGAGAACTTTCTGAAGGAATTCATGAATACATTTGCGTGGATCGGGAGTGATGGGGATGGCGGTTCGGGGGGCAGGACCGCAAGGAGGGGGTGTCTGTGTTCACAGGGCTCCCGGACCCCTTCTCAGGGTGTCCCCTGGGGGTATGCATGCCACCCCCTGCCCATCTGCAGCATCATTTGGGGCCGGGAGGATCCGGGCATCTGTGCTTGGATGGGTGTAACAATGCGGGGCCGCTCCAACGCACCAGGATGGGAATTGGTGGGGAAATGGGAGGAAAATGGGGAAAAGTGTGGTCAAGATGAGGCCGTTCCCAGGAGCAGTGGGGTACCCGGAGGTGGCAGGAGGGGTGACAAATTTTGGACCAAACTCTGCCAACCCTTTGCCCCCTGTTCCTTTGGTTTTGTCTCGTGGCTTTGCCAGCACGGGCTGAGCGGAGGAGGAGGGTTTCTCCACCCGGCGCAGTGGCGATGCCCTTTGGTGGCTGCCGAACACATGCACGCTGTCCCCAGCAGCCCTGCGCAGCGCCCGGGCTCAGATTTGCCTTCTGTATGACGGGGATAATTTATCAAATAGTGAATAATACAATTTCCTTCTTCCGTGTCTCTTCCACGTATCATTTCAACCGGCTGAAAATTGTCAAATTAGACTATTTTCCTTGACTGTTCCATTTAGGAGCAGGGGGAGCTGAAGGCTTTGATAATTGTGTCGTGCGCTCTGCCGATGTCTTGTAAAATAAGCAGCGAGTAAAAATGTTATTGCCTGAGCTTTGAGGAATGCCCTCGCTGGTGAAGCACAGGCTTTCTCTCCTGAGGTTAGACGCTGATGATTTTTAAAAGTCTGTTTTCTTTGCCCCCTAGAGCGTGGCTGCCCGAGCCTGGCTGAGGCTGACACGGGGAAACCTTGGCCGCCGGCTTCGCGAATCGCTCGGGAACTGTAAGTACATTGCGCTATCGCTTTTTCCCATCCGCCAAAATTGCATGTGCTTTGAATTGTCCTAGCGTAATGCGTCTATATTCATCATTGCTCCCTTATCTTGTTCGGCTCCAATCTACAAGGATCTGCTTAGTTCTCCTCTGCACCTTAAATTCTCTTTTATCTCAACTGGTGTCACCGCCGAGCCCGCCGACAGCTGGAGCGTTTTTTCCTCCTGCGGCTGGAAAATGCGCGGGGGACTCCTTGCTCTGCCCCCATCCCCTGGCTTTGGCGCGGGATGCGGGGCTGTCGCTCAGCCCGGCTGGACCAGCCCCGGGTTTGGCGTTAAGGAGGATGCCACGGTGCGTGGTGAGCGAGTGCCTCCGTTCTGCAGCCGTCCTCATGGCTCGGCGTGTTCCCGGTGGGAAGGATGCTGCCGGTGGGAGGGATGCTCCCAGCCTTTGGGGGTGGCGGGGCGAGAGCCTTGGGTCCAAGGAGATGGTGCGATGGGGCGGATGGGTGCTATGGGAAGCTGTTTCCTTCCTCCCCCCTCTCAGGATGAGGTTTGCAGACCTTGCACGGTGGGAATTGGTGCAGCACTGCATCTCAGGGGAGGAAAAACGCGGTACTTTGTCGTGGGGAGCATAAAGGGGGAGTTTCTAGATGACAAGCAGCTTTTTAATCGTACCTGGGGTAGACGTTTCTCTGTTCGGTGTTTGAACGGGAAGCTGGGCGGTTTTGGTGGCGCAAACCAAAGTGTAAGCTCTTTTTTTTTTTTTTTTTTTTTTTTTTTCTCCTTGAAACTGCGGCCAGTTTTTGAACACCAAGCGCAACTTTTTGATGGCTTGCTGTCCCCAGAACAAACCAGGGGGAGTGGGAAGGAGGGCTGATTCCTGAGAAAATCTGGTAGTGTTGAGCCATTCGCCCCAATGAGTCGCCGTCGGGCCTGGAGCTGCTCAGCGTGGGCTGGGGAGGCGAGCGGCGTTTCTGCCCGCCTTGCTGGGTGCTGAAGTTTGGCAGGCACCCCCTCCCATTTCAGCTATGGGTCCACCTGGGAGGAGGAAATCAAAGAGCTCTCCCAAAGCTAGGAGACGCGTTGCATCCCTGGGTATTTCCGTATCTGGGGGGGAAAGTGCATGGCCACATCCTGGGGTGCTTTCCCTCGGGGAATCTCTTGCGTTTATACTTTCCACCCAAGTGAAGGTGAATGCAAAACCAGAAATGCACAACTTGATTTTATGCCAAAGCAGCCCCAAGTAGATACGCAGGCAGGTTTTGCTGGTCCGTCCTTATGTTTTGAGCTGATCTTGTGTTGCCAATGGGTTTTTGCAGGCCCTTTATTTCTGTTGGTATTAAGATGGGAGTTATTAAAATGTCAGTATGAAGATGAAAGGATTTCTTCTTCAGTAATCCAAATTATTTCCTCTTTCTATCTATATTGCCGGAGCTGGTTAAATAAAACAGGACTGCAAAATGATTAGCGACTCTCGGTGCCTGA
Organism: Gorsachius magnificus; assembly: GCA_034008185.1. Classification (NCBI taxonomy): domain Eukaryota; kingdom Metazoa; phylum Chordata; class Aves; order Pelecaniformes; family Ardeidae; genus Gorsachius; species Gorsachius magnificus. The sequence continues at coordinate 2,273,338 of CM067097.1, forward strand.
ATTGTACCTAAAATCCCCAATTCTGTCTTGCTGCACCATCCTGGTTTGGGATGAAACGCAAGGCGCCGGGTCTGCCGTCCTGGTCTGATGTGCTTCCCTCAGCCTCTCCTGGAAATCTCCATTTAAACCCTGCTCCTTCCTGGAATATAGGAGCAATATAGACCGTGCAGCATCGCTTAATGGGGACCCAAATAAAGGGAACAGCTGGTTAATCAGTTCAAGTGGCTGGGAACCAGTTTACCGTGTATTAAGTATTCTTTGATTCTGTTTAATTGGGACATTGCAGAGACCCTGACGTCCAGTAATAAGGACAGTGGGAAGCTGATCAGACAGCTCGTTAACACTCAATTAATGTCGCTCTGTACGACACAGCAGTAACTTTTAAAAAATGTATGTGCGCAGCTGAGGTGGAATGAAATTGTGACGGCAATTTCCAGAGCGGCTGATCCGAGGCTGCCACGCAGCGCGGCGCTACCTTGGCGTGCCGGCACAATTGAAGTGGAATTAAAAGTTGAAGTGCAATTTTTTTTTGGGTGAATGCAGTCGCTTTACGCAGTACGGAATTAGTTCATTTTTAATTTATAGGCGCAATTAAGGCGCGCTAAGAATAAAATTCATAAATCTTTAGCTAACTGGCCGTGATTCTTCTGAAAACTCTTTTTGTTCCTCCTGATGCGGGCGGTGTGGGCACCTGGTGTGCCTGGAATAATAATAATAGCCAGCTATTCCCCTTCGCCCTCTTCCTTGTCAATCCTACGCAGGCTTTATTCATCTTACCTAGATGTGCCCTTGCGATGCCTGCGTGCTTTGCACCTGCAGTTGTATAGAGGCTCAGCAGTGGGTTTAAGTGCCGGGTTTTGGCTGGGTGACCTGAGCTGCGGGGGTGAATTTCTGCCCATGTCATTTGTTCCTGTGCAGAAGTACAGAGTGTACCCTCAGCAAGTTCACTGATGACACCAAACTGGTGATACGCCAGAAGGCTGCGCTGCCATTCAGCGGGACCTGGACAGGCTGGAGAGTTGGGCGGAGCGGAACTTGAAATTCAACAAGGGCAAGTGTCGAGTGCTGCCCCTGGGGAGGTTGAACCCCAGGCACCAGTACAGACTGGGGGCTGACCTGCTGGAAAGCAGCTCTGCCAAAAGGGACCTGGGGGTCCTGGTGGGCGACAAGCTGGCCATGAGCCAGCAGGGTGCCCTTGTTGCCAAGAAGGCCAATGGCATCCTGGGGTGCATTAAAGAGGAGCGTGGCCAGCAGGGCCAGGGAGGTTCTCCTCCCCCTCTGCTCTGCCCTGGGGAGACCCCACCTGGAGCACTGGGTCCAGTTCTGGGCTCCCCGGTTCAAGAAAGATAAGGAACTCCTGGAGAGAGTCCAGAGGAGGGCAACAAGGATGATGAGGGGACTGGAGCATCTCCCCTAGGAGGAAAGGCTGAGGGAGCTGGGCTGGTTCAGCCTGGAGAAGAGAAGGCTGAGAGGGGATCTCATCACCACCTACAAATATCTCAAGGGTGGGGGTCCCCAGGACGGAGCCAGACTCTTCTCAGTGGTGCCCAGCGCCAGGACAAGGGGCCATGGGCACAAACTGAAGCAGAAGAGGTTCCAGTTGAACGGGAGGAAGAACTTGTTGACTTGGAGGGTGCCCGAGCCCCGGCCCAGGCTGCCCAGGGGGGCTGTGGAGTCTCCTTCTCTGGAGATCTTCAAAGCCCGCCTGGGTGATGCCCTGTGTAACGTGCTCTAGGAGAACCTGCTTGAGCAGGGGGGGTGGCACTGGGTGATCTCCCGAAGTCCCTTCCAACCCTTGCAATTCTGTGATTCTGTGAAGTAGAGGATGGGATGCCAGGAGCCATCCTTCCCCTAGCTCGGGGGAGCCGTTGCCTCCCCTTGGCCTGTGCAGCACCTGAGATGTAGAGGAGCAAAGGGACATGTCCCCAAGCACCACGGGGCTGAGAGCGGTGGCCGTGGCCGTACCGGGAGCCCTGGAATGGAGTTGCATGGAGCAGTGTTAACTGGCCAAGGAGGGAGGGAGCAGGGCTCGTGCGTACTCCTCCGGCTCTCAGAAGAGGCGTCTTGGTCTGCAGTAGCTCTGGGGGGGTTTTCTGTGGCACGGGTGGAGGAAGATTTCAGCCAGCCAGGTTCAGTTTTCCCATCATTTCCCCCCCCGTCCAGGCCACGTCCACGCTTGGCATAACATGGTTGGAGGGGTAATTGCCATCTCTTCATTTCCCTAATGATCTCTGGGTCTGCTAACGAGCCTATTGCTCCTTGGCGAAGAGGGTCCTACAGAGAGCCTCTGCTCCGGTGGGGGGGCACAGCTTTGATCAGGGGATGCTGCTTGTCCCCTGCGTGGTCGGAGGGGGATGATTCCGCACCGGCCGTTTTGTAACTCTGCTGCCTCCAACCATTCATCGCTGACGATTGTGGCTCCCTTTAAGGGTCTGATTTCTCCCCCTTCTTTCTTTTCTTTTTTTTTTCTTTTTCTTGTGGTGGTGGTTTTTTTTGTTTGTTTTTGGCTTTTTTTGTTTTAATTACATCTGCACACTCACTCATGCAAAAAATTACACGATTTCAGAGATTCAGCTGACTCCGGTCTTGGATCGCCAGGGCTGCTTAGTACCGCCATCATCATTCAATTAGCCCCAGCGCACAAAGGAGATGTGCCGGAATAACACAGCTGTTAGCTGAAAAAGCCACTCTGTCCCGTGCAGAGCCCCAGCCACGTGGCATGCACCGATCCTCGACGCTCGTCCTCTGCCCAGATCCATTGGGGAGAGCGATGGGGACCAGGTCCAGGAGGTTGGGCGCAGTTTGAGCGTGCCAAGAGGTGCAACCGGTGGGGATTTAGGTGTTTGGTGCTGCTGGCTCCCAAACAGGCGCTTCAGTGTTGCTTAGAATCATAGAATCATGGAATGTTTTGGGTTAGAAGGGACCCCTAGAGGTCACCCAGCCCAACCCCCCTGCAGGAGCAGGGACACCTTGAACCACATCAGGTTGCTCACAGCCCCGGCCAACCTGGCCTGGAATGGTCCCAGGGATGGGGCCTCCACCCCCTCTCTGGGCAGCCCCTGCCAGGGTTTCACCACCCTCACTGGAAGGAATTTCTTCCTTAGATCCAGTCTAAACCTCCCCTGCTTCAGTTTAAAGCCACCCCCCCTTGTCCTGTCCCAGCTGGCCCTACCAAAAAGCTTGTCCCCCCCTTTCCTCTGGGCCCCCTTGAAGCCCTGAGCGGCCGCACTCAGCTCTGCCCGCAGCCTTCTCTGCTCCAGGCGAACCCCCCAACTCTCCCAGCCTGGCCTCAGAGCAGAGGGGCTCCAGCCCTCGGAGCATTTTAGTAGCCCCTCGGAGCATTTTAGTAGCCCTCCCCTGGCCCCGCTCCAACAGGTCCATGTCCTCCTTGTGCTGAGGGCTCCCGAGCTGGACGCAGGGCTCCAGGGGAGGTCTCCCCAGAGCAGAGCAGAGGGGCACAATCCCCTCCCTCGACGCTGGCCACGCTTCTCCTGATGCAGCCCAGGGTAGGGTTGGCTTCTGGGCTGCCAGCGCCCATGGCCGGCTCATGCCCAGCTTTTCATCCCCCAGCACCCCCAAGTCCCTCTGGGCAGGGCTGCTCTCCATCCTTTCTTCCCCCAGCCTGTATGGATACCGGGGGTTACCCCGATCCAGGGGCAGGACCTTGCACTTGGCCTTGTTGAACCTCATGAGGTTCCCATGACCCCACCTCTCCAGCCTGTCCAGGTCTCTCTGGATGCCATCCTGTCCTTCTGGTGTGTCAGCCGCACCACTCAGTTTGGTGTCATCCACAAACTTGCTGAGGGTGCACTCGGTCTTGCTGTCTAAGTCATTGATGAAAACGTTAAACAGCACCGGTCCCAGTATGGACCCCTGAGGGATACCACTCGTCACCGGTCTCCATCGGAATTGCTGGTTACCCGTCTTCTGCAAAACCCAGGGTGAGCCCAGCCATTCTGAGCATCTTCATCCTCTCAGGGGGACAAATCAGCCCTCCCTGCAGGGCGGTCCCCAGCGTGTTGGGGCTGGGGAAGCCCTGGCATTTGCTGCTGCATCCTTTTCTGTGCCCTGGGGGATGCTGCGGTGCAGGGGGGGCCCCCAGCCCTGATGCAGACTCGCCCCCCCAGCCTGTGGCTGCACCCATGGCCCTGCCTTCCCGGCGTTTGCGGATGGGCTGCTTGAGATGGGAGTGAGATGAAACACGTGGCTGGAGCCAGCATGGGGAGGCGGCGTGAGATTTTCCTTGTGGTTTATAGACTACAAAAACCTGCTTTTCCAACGCGTTCCCCCCTTCGCCGCCGAAAGCCTTGATTCTGCTGTTAAAGCGTGGTTTGCAGGAGAGGCGGGTGCCCAGCGCCGAGCACACGCGTGCTGGTCCCGGGAGCAAAGCAGGGCTGAAACATCACGGCAGTTTTGCTGTTCATGATCCCAAACCCCCGTATTTTTAGAATGGCAATGACTGAAAGGAAATCTAATGCTTCAAAAGAAGGGGCAAGAGGGCAAAAGAAAAAGTTATTTCTTTCCTTCCCCCTCTGCCCTTGAATAGGAGCTGATAAAAAGCCAAAGGCAGGTCTCTGCTCTGCCAGGAGATCAGACTCCACGCCGGCTTTGCCTAGGAGCTGTATGGATAAAATATTAAGCACCAGGGCTGGAGCAGTGTGGGTACAGCAGGCATAATCAGATGAGTAGTTAAAGATCTGGCATCCTTTGGGGACATGTGTGATTGATCAGCCCTTACGAAAATAAATAACCTGGCCCTTTAGATCTATGTAGCAATTTTAAATTTTTAATAAATCTGTATGTATGGTGAAGGATAAGTCGTCACCCCACGCTCTGTGCCTGTGATTCTCTGGGTGAATTTATCATGCACTCCCTTTTGGAGGACTTCAGATCCTGCTGATAGGCAGTTTAAAATTCCCGTCCCATCTTTATCTTGCTGAGGTGTGACAGGGAGCCAGGCTGGGTATCGGCCCCGCTGGGGATGCTCCGGGGATGAATGGGGAGAGGGGGGAGCCTGAAACGCGGCGCCTTGGGGTTTGCCAGGCCATGGTGGCCCCAGGTTTGCAGAGGGAGGAGACCCAAAAATGCAGCAGGGGGGTAGGAAATCCTCCAAGCCGCCTCCCGAGGGGCAGCGTGCGGGGCGGGGGCAGCTGCTGGCATGGTGGCAGCGGAGTTAACGCTCCGGGCACGGGGAAATGATGGCACGAGGCAAACAGCATTTGCAAGCTAATTACGGCAGGGTCTTCAGTGCCAGCCTGGCCCAGCCCCGAGCTGGTGGGGGGACCAGGTGAGGGGCATGGCAGCATCCTCGATTTGCTGCTCTGCCTGCAACACCGGGCTCCGTTTCGGGCTGGGAAGCAGGCAGGCAGGGCTGACTCCGTTGAGCTGAGCTTTGCTAAAGAGGGCTGCAGATGGCAGGGCTGGCTCCTGCCCCGCTCCGACCGGGAGCAGATGGCTGCTCCTGCCGCACGAGCGGACAAATGTCTGTGGCTTTGCCTGGCTCTTGGGCCCTCTCCATCCACCTGCCTGCTTGGGGTCAAGGCACGAGGGGCCGATGCAGCCCAGCGGAGCACATCGGTTCCTGCTGGAGAGGGCAGCCTGGGACCTGGGCAAAGGGTTTGCTCCTCTGCCAGCGTGGCAGCAGGAAGATCCAGGTGCAGCTGAGTTGCCCCTCTGGGAAGCAGAGGACCTATATGAAAGCAAAATGCTTTCCCGTGGCTTGGTGGAGGGCTCCTGGGATGTGTTGGGGGGCAGCAGAGCTCCCCTAGCATTGCCAAAGCTTTGCAAAAGGTTTTTGGCACTTTTGTGCCATGTTTGTGCCATGCAGCTGTACGGTTGCATCCTGCTCTGCCCCACGTGAACGTAACTCTGGAGTCGAAGCTCACCAGCAACGCTGCTGCCATCCCACCCCTAAGCACGCCGAGGGTCTGTCTTCCTGCGGAGGCTTTCCTAGCCGGGGTTATAGCAGCCCTTTCTAGGGCAGTGGATGAGGTTTCCCAGGTCCCCCCTTTTTTCCAGGGTCTGGCAGCATGCAGCCGGGGGAACACGTGTGATGCCAGGGCTCCTGTCTTTGTAACTGGAAGCCTGGTGTGGCCCCTATTGCTGGGATGTGCGTGGTCTTCCTGGGAAGAGATGCTGTTAAAAAGCGTATCCTGGCTTGGTGATATAAACTCCACGCTTAGCGGAAAGGCAAATCTGAGCTCAGAAAGGTTTTGGGGTTTATTTTCACCATTGCGGTGCGAAAGCCTGTAAAATCTCCAGAGCCATGGTAACGTGGATGCTGTCATTTCCCCAGGCTTGGCTGTGCTGACATGTCCGCATGTCATCTGCTGGAAGCTTTTGGGGGTTGCAATTAGCTTGTACTTAAGCCCAAGTAGTTACTACTGATTTTTTTTCGTATGGTGTGTCTAACAGCCATCCGTATTTTTAAAACCAGGCTTGAGCTGGTAACAAATTCCTGTAGTGGTGGAAGCCACTGGAGTGGGAGATCTGTGCCCAGCGCCTCGCTGATGCTCTCAGCTGGCTGGGGCTTGCAGCAGAGGCTCGCGGTGCCCACAGGAGCTCAGTGTGGGCAAGGAGAAGGCAGGAGGTGAGAACTGAAGTGGGATGGACACAAGCTGGGACGAAACCTTCTCATGGTCCCCTTAGAATGTTGGCTATCACCGCGCCCTGGGTACCAGTGATGGATTTGGGGGTTGCAGGTGGGAGCAGAAGTAGCTGTCCTCCCTCAAGGGTGGCGGGCGAGCTGTAACCAGGAGCTCACCGGGGCTGGCTGTCTGCTGGAGCAGATGTGCCTTGGTGGTGACCCGCGGGGCGAGCGGCGGTGGCAGGACAAGAGGAAGAGCTGATCCAGGGGGAGGTACCTTTCTTCACCAAAAGGGTTGTCAGGCTCTGGAATGGGCTGCCCAGGGAGGTGATCGAGTCCCCATCCCTGGAGGTATTTAAAAGGAGAGATGAGGTGCTTAGGGCCAGGGTTTAGTGGTGGGGTGGCAGGGTTATGTTAACGGTTGGACTTGATGATCTTAAAGGGCTTTTCCAACCAAAGCGATTCTATGATTCTATGATATGGTCTGGCCACCGGTCGTCATTGGCAGCCCAGAATTCCCCCCTGCTCGTGCACGAGAGCTCACCTTGTCCTGCTCCCTCCCCAGCCAGCGCAGAAGGTCCATCCTTCTGCCACAGCATGGACGGTGTGTGGCTGAAACGTGGCTCTCACCAACAGCAAACAGAGCCCAACGCGGTTTTGCAGAGGCCCACGAGCAGCCCTGGGGACAGCGTGCACGGCGTGGTGACAGGCAGAGGGAGCCCCAGGCTAGAAATCAGGGAAAGGTGTCCAAGCCACCCAGGAGATGTGCAGGAGCAGAGGGGCTCTGCGTGGGCCCCGGTGCGGCAATGGGAGCTGCTGCTGCCACCTCCGGGTGGTCCCAGCCTGGCAGAGCTGTGATATCCATCCCTCTTTAAACATAGCTGCTCAGCTCTTTAGGAAAACTTATTAAAAGCAAACATCTCCTGCCCCTGCAGTAATTGAGAGCTATCACTGGAGCTGCAGGATGCTCTTTAAAGCCTGATGGGGGACGAGAGAGGGGAAAAGAGAGCGAGGATGACGGCCAGCCAGCAAGGATAAAACAGCATTCAGCAGTGAGCAGGTTTGCCTTGGGCACCCTGGCAGGCACGCAGCCTCCAGGTCCTCCTAGGTGGGAGGATGCTGAGACCCAGTTGTCATCTACTTTTGTTTCCTGATGGCATCTCGAACCTTTGGGAGGTCGGGGAAGCCGGCCAGCCCCGCTAACAGTGCCGGTGAGGGTGCCTGCATGTGCTTTGGGTGCTTTGGGTCATGTATGGTTGGGTTTTTTTTTTCCCCTGCATCTGAGGCAAGTTCTGGTGATGCCCTCTGTGCCCCCTCCTCTGCTACAGCCAAATGTGGCATGACCCCCCCATGGCCCGAAGAGCCAGGGGACTTGCTTGGGGGGTGAATTTGGCCCTGTGTGTATTGCCAACCTTCCCACTGGTTTTTAAATATTCTCATCAGCAGAACCCCGATCTGGCAGCCAGATTCCTCACTTGGGTTTAAATGAGAGATTGCATCCCTCCTGTGCTCCGTTTGTTGTCTCAATTCCTCTGATCACCAGCAAAGATGGTTTTTCAGACATCCTGTTTCTTGCAGATAATATTCCTCCTAGAGCAGTCCTGCTTGGGCTTAACTAGGCGGGGCGTTGGGTGGGGGATGGAGTTTGCTGAGCTGCTCTGTGGTAAAGGTGGTGGTGGTGGTGGGGCCCAAAATGCTGCTCCTGAGAGCAAGAGGGGGTTCGCAGGGACAGTCTGGGGAGGTGAGGAGGTGGAGGAGAGCTGCTGTTGGAGATGATGGCTTGGGGAAAGCAGAGGGGAGGAAGGCAGCGTGCGGTAGAGTAAGGTGGTAGCGGCAGCCCAGCCCTGTGCAGGGGTGAGTGATTCCCAAACACCCCCGGTGCAGCTTTCTCCCAGCTCTTGTGGATTGGCACTGTGCTTTCAGGCAGGTTTTTGCTCTGCTGCCACCCCTGGAATCTTCTGCCCGACTCCTCTTACCCCCTGTGACCGAAACCGTGGCACTAGTGGCATCTGATGCTCTCTCCGCTCCTCTTTGCATCCTTCCTCTCGTGACTGTACGTAAAAGCTGCTTTCATCTCCTGGCTCCTTTAGCATTCTCCCTCCCATTCTTTTTTTTTTTTCTTCTTTTCCATAAAAAGCAAAATTTTTCAAAATGAAGTGAGAGCAAGAGAGAGAAAAAGAAAGCCCAGATGCAAGTTTTTTGCTCATAAAAGGGAAAGCATGGAATACAACAAATTAAATAGCCACCCAGTGAGAAAAAAGGGATTGGAGTGAAAAAATGGGGAGGGGGGGATAAAACCCAGATGAAAAAGGCAGGCTGGCGCTGGAAGATGCCAGACAGGACTGGGAATAGAGGCATAGCGTGGTGGTAAAATAATTGCGCCCCTTCAGCTGAAGTCTACCACTTGCTTTCTGCCTCGCTGACCCAAGCCTGCCATCCTCCGTTAGCTCCTGCAATATTTTATCTGCCAGCTCGGGCTCTGTTTCACCGGCGATGGAGAGGACTGGATTAATTAGGAGAGAGCTCTTGTACACGGCCAGCCTGGCTCTGCGGGGGGAAGGCTGGGAACTATTTAAAGGGATGAAGATGTACTGCAGCAGCTGCCATCTCTCTGGCTGGTAATGTGCTCACTCACCTAGCTGAAAATTCATCTCCTTTTGCCCTCTGCTAGTAATTCCCAGTAAATAAAGGCAAAGCGAGCGCCGAGGCCAGGGCACGGTGTGCGGCTGGGCTGGGGTGAGAGCCAGGGAGAGCAGGCGGAGAGGAGGAACCGGGAGCGAGATTATGTCTGGATGAAGTTTGGGACCTTGCAAAACTCCCCTGTGTCCCTCTTGTTTATTATAGCACTGCCCATGGGAATGGGCTGCAGGTTTCCCTGCATCCAGGATGGGCCCAGCCGTGTCGGGGGGGGGGGGGGGGCAGTGGGAGCATCGCTCCCCCGTTTCTCGGCTCATTAAGGCCCAGCCTTGCCTTCAAGTGACACAGGTAATGAATCCTCTGCAGGGTGCCTGCTGGCTTTAATAAGCTGGAATGAACTGAGGAAGAGAATTAACCTGGCAGGATTAGCTTGCTCTGCAGCGGGATGCTTGGGATGTCTCCTCCCGGCCGTGCCGGGAATCTTAACACCTCTCCTGGCCGCTGGCTGCTCTTTATAAAGCACCCAGCAGCTTAAACTGCCCTGTGAAGCAGAGGGGAAGCAGGCAGGGAGGCAGCACCCTTGCTTGCATACTGCAGGGTGCCCTCCTGCCTGGGTTACCCCCGGGCGCGGGGAGAGGAGCGATGAGTTTGGGAGCCGCCAGATGTGCAGCATCCCAGCTGTGCTGGCTTCCCTCCCGCTGCCTCTTGCCGCCAGCCTCCCTCCTCTGGAGAAGGAGAGGAGCAAGGTGGGATTTAAGATGCTCTGTGTGTGTGTTTGGGAGGTGCTCCAGGCAGTGCATAGGACTGGTTTTGGCCAGGGCTCCTGAAGCCTGGTTTATCACAGCACTTGTATGCGGAGTCAGAGAGCCTTGCGCCTGAAAACCCTGCAATTACGGTGCATTCGGTTGGGTATGTTGGCTTTTTATTTTCAGTAAATGGCTTTGTAATGCAGCCCCCCTGCAGGGCACGCTCCCTGGGGCCGGCAACCTGCTTCATGTCCTAAAAGCTGGGCGGTTGTTCCCCTGGCTGCGCGGGAGCGATGCAGGGGCTGCAGCCGGAGCTCCCAGCACCACGTTGGGACCCTCACCCCCAACCCCTGGGCTGCCAGGGGGTCTGGGAAAGGGGGTACCCTGTTGTCTCTTTGATTAACACAGATTGCACGGCGCTTTTGGGGAGCGTGTGTGGTGAGGGGCTTTCCTGCTATAACACATCCCCCTGCTCCGGGTCATCCTCCCTCCGCGCTGGATGTCCCTGGGAAAAGCTTGTCCTGGCAGCTGGGTGAGCCGTTGTGGGTGCCCGGTTGTGCAAGCAATCCCTTGGGACCCTGGGATCTCTGGGCAAGCAGAGCCCAGTCGATGCAACCCATCCGCTCAGGACCTATGGCAATGGCTGGTTGAATTGCGTGCCTGGCTCCTCCGTGGGCAGAGGGATGTGGGGAGGGTGGCGAGGGCCGGCGTTGCTGCCTGCCAGCCCCGGCAAAGCGAGCAGCCGGGGGAGCCCTGCTTTTTTTTGCCAGGCTGCTTCCCAGCCGGGCTGCGAGCGCCGGGAGCCGGCATGCTCCTCCATGTGCATGGTGCATGCATACTAATGCGCTCTTCCTGCGGTAGAGGAGCCTTTCCCTGACAGATCCTTTAAGAACAGACGTGGGTTTTGAGAAACCCTTGATGGCACCGCTTATAATTGTAATGTAATCGGTGTAATTGAGAGCCCAGGGGCTGATTTGCATGTTCCTAACGTTCTGTGGAGGCTTGTGGGGTTATCCCCCACCTTCCCCTGCCTGCATTTGTGGGGGATTTAGCGATGCCGCTGTTGGCTGGGGTTGGGTCCTTCCTCCTGCCCATCAATGGGGAGCAGGAGGAGATGAGGGGGCTGAGGTTTGCAGGCAGGGAGCAAACGGCTCCTTGTGGCCCCGCAGCCCAGGTTTGAGGGCCACTGGAGCCATCCATAATTGATAACACCCAGGCTGTAATGAGCTCCCAGTCCAGGCTAGGAAATCATGTGCAAGCTGATCTGGATTTCCATGGAACGGGCTCGTTCTCTGAAGGGCTTTCAGGCTTTTGGCGAATGCTCATCCAGAGCATAAGGGGGTAAGGCAGAAGGTGGGTGGTGGGGATGAGGTTTAGCAAGTGGAGACCGGACACCACGTGCTAGGGTATCTCCTCCCCAAGATGCCGAAGTGGGGACCGTGCTCCCGTCCCTTGGCACGGGCACGAGCCTGGTGGCAGCCGGTGGCTTTGCAGAAGCAAAGCTGGAAGCAGAGAGAGCTTGAATAGCCCAAAGGGTTTTGAAAGGGATGGTTTATGGTGAGAGGAGAAGGCTTTCCACTGCTCCGAGTGCTGGTATTAAGATCTTTCCTAGGAAAAATCTGGCTGAAGCGCACCGTTAGTGGTGTGATACAGAAACGCGAGGGTACGGCCCAAATTGCAGGTGAGGTCGGGCAGGGTGGCTGTGCCTGGCCCCCTTTAGCCTTAAAACCTGGTGACTGCCCGTGGGGGTGCGCTCTGCGGTGAGAGAGCAGCCAGGGAGAGTTTTATTCTGATGTGGGATTTGGGGGAGTTGCAGAAAGGCGTCTGCTTTTCCCTTCCAGCCCAATCTGCAGAAGAAGAAAAACAATCAAAGAAAACCAGGGAGGGCGACGCTCTTAAATCCACTGGGGCTTTGGGAGGATATTGTTTGTGCTTCTTGAATAATGGCTTTTGATATGTAATAATATATTGTGCAGTTTGATGGCCAATATTACATTTATTTTAAATTATATAATCAGCCCTCAGCGTCTCAGTTGATTTAGTCAATTAAGTTTTTAACCTCATGTCTTCAATCTCATCTGTGAGTAATTTAAATGTGGTGATTTTAATGAAAGTACATCTACCTGTTCATTTATCCAGACGTATCATTGCCCTTTGGATCTCCGGTGGTAGGGACTGGAGAAGCTTCTTTGGCGTGGAAATGTTTACCAGGGGTGAGGAGACAATAAATTATTTGCGTTAGGGATTTTGGGCTTTTTCTTTTTTTTTTTTTTTTCCCCCCCAGAGCAGCCCAAATAGAAAGATGCAGCCATTTCCAAAGCCAAATGACATTGCAACCATTAATCATCCAAAGCCGATGAAAGCATGGCAGCCTTCGGGTGCTGGTGCAAATGCCGCGGTTTGCCCCAGTAATTGCGGGGAGCGGCCACTGCCTGGGCTGGGAGTCAGCCCCAAACCCCTTTGCGCTGTCACCTGGCTTGGGAAATGGATAGCGGTGATGTCCTGGGGGAGGCAGCGCTGGGGGTCCCCTTCCCGGTGGGATTGGGGTGCAGGGTGGTCCCCGGGGAAACGCTGGGCTGCTCCAGCCCCTTGCATCGCCCTCGCAGCGCTCCTCGCTTTTGCCTCACACTAAATTCAAACCCAGAAAATGAAGCCAATGCTTTCTAGCCGGCATTGCGAAGAGAAATCAAGATAAATGACCCAGTGCTCCTCAATGGCTGGCTTCGCCTGCGCCCGGGCACATTTTTTGGCCGGGCAGAGAGAGCTCCGCAGCCCTGGTGCAGCCCCCCGGCATGGGGTGAGTTATGGGGCAGGCGCCTGGGCCCCTGGGAGAGGTGGCCGGTGCAATAAAGTTATTTGAAACCAAGCCTGGAAACGTTGGCATTGGTTTTTTGTTCCCATCTCATAGGCTGACATTCCTAAAATACATTTTCTTTTGGTTTTTGAAGCAAAAATATTCCAAAGGGGCATTATAGGTGGTTTTCTCACAGAAGGCAACCTGCCTCCCCCTGAAAATACTTGTTTTAAAATTTTCAGTGGAAAACGCAAACAGTTTTTGATAAAAGCATTTCTATTCATGAGCAGTAGCTCATAGAGATTTGCAAGGAATAAATAGGTTTTGGCAGCATAAGATTCTCTGTCGAACAAGGGAACGGGGAAGGTTTGCAACTCGCTTTGGTATCGTTTACCCATGGAATTTAAGCAAAAATTCACCAAGAAAAGTGTCAGGGGATGTTTTTCTGTCAATCCCAGCCCCAGATCTCCCGATGCTGGTGAGAGCCACAACAGTCCCATGTTAATTATCTTCTCCTAGGCTGTTGTAGTGCCTTGCTCCTTGGAGATTTGTCTCCATCTCGCCCTGGGACGTGTTTGCCGCTTGCTGGGCGTGTTGGAGAGCTCGCCTTGCGCTCCCTCCGGGTTATTAGCAGGTGAAAGTCGCCATGCTGTGTCTTATTGGAAAGTCGATTTCTCCCAGACTTTCAATAAACACATCACTTTATTAGTGCAGGCTCTTAACGAACTCCGTGCATATCATAAACCAGAGAAATGCAGGGGCAGTTCTGTTTGCGGCAGCCAGGCGTTTATTTTGCAGTCCCATTGCTAATGCTCCATCTCCTCTTGAGCTGGGGCAGGGCGCGTTGTTTCTCTCTCCTGTAGGACGCTGACTGGTAGAAATGGCCGATAATCACAGAATCACAGAATTGCAAGGGTTGGAAGGGACCTCGGGAGATCACCCAGTGCCACCCCCCCTGCTCAAGCAGGTTCTCCCAGAGCATGTTACACAGGGCATCACCCAGGTGGGCTTTGAACATCTCCAGAGAAAGAGACCCCACAACCCCTGGGCAGCCTGTGCCAGGGCTCCATCACCCTCAGAGTAAAGAAGTTTTTCCTCATGTTCAGCTGAAACCTCTCAAACTGTCTCAGTTTGTGCCCATTGCCCCTTGTCCTGGCGCTGGGCACCACTGAGAAGAGTCTGGCTCTGTCCTCGTGACCCCCACCCTTGAGATATTTGTAGGTGTTGATGAGATCCCCTCTCAGCCTTCTCTTCTCCAGGCTGAACAAGCCCAGCTCCCTCAGCCTTTCCTCCTAGGGGAGATGCTCCAGTCCCCCCATCATCCTTGTTGCCCTCCTCTGGACTCTCTCCAGGAGTTCCTCATCTTTCTTGAACCAGGGAGCCCAGAACTGGACCCAGTGCTCCAGGTGGGGTCTCCCCAGGGCAGAGCAGAGGGGGAGGAGAACCTCCCTTGCCCTGCTGGCCACGCTCCTCTTAATGAACCCCCGGATGCCATTGGCCTTCTTGGCAACAAGGGCACCCTGTTGGCTCATGGCCAGCTTGTTGCCCACCAGGACTCCCAGGTCCCTCTCGGCAGAGCTGCCCCCACCCTGTACTGGTGCCTGGGGTTCAACCTCCCCAGGGGCAGCACTCGGCACTTGCCCTTGTTGAACTTCATCAGGTTCCTCTCTGTCCAACTCTCCAGCCTGTCCAGGTCCCGCTGAATGGCAGTGCAGCCTTCCAGTGTATCAGCCACTCCTCCCAGTTTGGTGTCATCAATGAACTTGCTGAGGGTACACTCTGTGATTAGAGTGTACCGAGCTCACCAGGGTGCAGCAGCAACTTCTACCTTCCAACATGGACCCGACCTGCATCGAGTCCTCAGCTGCGACGGTGTCTTGTCTTGGAGATGCGTGGTCTGACCCCCAAGCCTCTTTTTTGGGTGCTCTCATACCAGGTTTTCAGGCTGGTGCTGGCTCTGTGCTGCCCTGTTGCTCCCAGCTGAAGTTTTGGGTCTCTTCTCCTCACTAGTTTGAGGCTCTCGCTCTCCCCCCACTGCCATGGGCATGATGGAGGTGGTGATGATTGGGAGTGTGAGCTTCTGGGCTGGCAAGCTGGTCCAGCAGATACCCTGCGTGTCCATGCTGCCTCCCCTCTTTATTCCTTCAGAGCTGCTTATAAGGAGGCTCAATCGTGCTTGAAGGCTACGTTAAAATGGGTATTTCCACCTCTGTAAGGAAGCACTAGGAGCCAGGGATGCTCGGAGCCGCCTTGCTACCTCCAGCTCTTCCCCCACATCCTGGTGGATGCAGCTCCACTCCCCTGCACTAAGGGAGTTGGGAGGCGAGGCGCCCGTGCCGCTTCCCGTTAAGCAGAGATTCAGCTGTGGCTCTGAAAACAGAATTAGAGGTAGGGTTTAATCATACAAGCTCTGGAAATATGGTAGATTAAATCATTTTAAGAAGGGTGGCTAAGCACTTTATTTGCTGCGCAGGAATCTTCAGGGGGTCGCAGACCAGAGAACTGGATTTAAAGCTTTTAAATTCTTTTTCTTTTTTTTTTTTTTTTGAAAAAGAGGTTCTTTCACAATGCACAGTTGGACAGGAAAGACTTTAAAGCGATGGTTAAAAAAGCCAGAGAGAGAGAGAAAGAAGGATGGGTGGAATGGAGACACTTGTCGAAAATAGATATTAATAATGTTGTGTTGAGTTGTCCGGCCACGTTTAATCCTTAAAGCGTGGGTCTGCTCTGGGAAGTGATTTTTTTTTGGGGCGGGAGGGATACCTTTCAGGCCCTTCTGTGTTGTTTCTCACTGCCTTTGAGGACAAATTTACTCTGTGTGGAAATGGTGTGATGTCTTTGCTAGCCCCATCCCCTCTCCTGCCTGCTGCAGCCTCCAAGGTAGCACCTGAAGGTGGTGGTGGACGCTGGCAATGCCGGCTACTGCAGGCCCCCCCACTTGGGGGGTCCAAGGGTGATGTTTAAGCCGAGATCGGCGTTCTGTCTGGAATTGGGATTTGGTTTTGGGGTTGGTTTTTTTTCGGCAAGGCACTGCCTGCCAGCTCCCTGAGCCTTGCTCGGGGGAATTGCTCCTGTTCGCTTGCCTCTTAGGCAGCCTGCTCGGGGACGTCCGCTTGTGTTTGTCTTGCGTTTTTCTTAATTTCACAGAGCTGAGGAGATCGATGGGAAGGTAGGCCTGGGATTTAAGGCTGCCTATAGCATGGCTCCATGACTGATGACCCTGGCCCCGCTGCTGCTCTTGGGGGTGGGAGCTTGCAGGGCTGCCGGGGCCGGCTGCAAGCTGGGGGGCTCGGTGGTGCGGGATGGGTGACATCCCTGGGAGGGATGCTGCATCTTTCCTGCCCGTGCTCTTGTCTGGAGAGCGAGGGGTACCCGTGTGGGTGCTGTGACCACCCCAGGCGAGAAGCAGTAAGTTGGTTTTGAAGCCTCTGGATGGCTGAACTCTGCCCGGGGAGTCCTGCCTGGAGCTGCGGAGCGAGGAGAGCCGGCGGGACCATGGCCTCCCGTGTCAGCAGAGCGGTGCTGGAGTCTCGGTGCGGTGGTGCCGGCTATATCAGAGATGCTTGTTGCCATAGAAACACCCCGTGGCAATGTGCTTATTTTGGAGGGAGGTGGCATTTGTACGTTGGCAGGAGCCTGGTGTGGACCCACCGCATGTTAGCAGGTATCGCTGCACTTTTCCGACCTGGTGCAAGTGCTTTGGGTTGCTGGGTGTTGTGTGTGCAGGAAGGAAGGGTTGGCTTGGGTGGCTGCACCAGTAGGGCGGCAACAGCCGAACCCTGAAGATGGTGAGGGTGATGGGGAGAAGGTCGCTTTTGGTGGTGCTCTGCCATCCTCCTCGGAGCAGGCAGTTTGTCCCAACGGTGCGGTTTGTTCCCGCTCTCTCTGCGCCAAAGGCTACGTCACGCTGCTAACGTGGTTTGCAGAGCCCCAGTTGTCCCTGGGGAGACCCCTCGCCATCCCTCAAGCAGCCTGGCAGCCTCTGCCGCCCACCCCATCCCAAGATCCCCCACCCTTCCTTTTAATGGCCCGCTTCCACCAAGCAAATGAGGCAGCACCTCCGATCCCTCCCCTCGATCTGCCAGTGAATTAGCACTCCATTAACTTAACGAGGGCTCTCCCAGCCGCGCTGGACGTGGACACAGTGTGCAGTGCTGCCAGCCGAAGGGGAGGCCAGAGCCAGGCTTGGCTGGACCCAGGAGCTGCAGCAGAGCCCTTGCAGGGGGCAGGGAGGGCTTCACCGGGGGGTTTTGGGGCTGCTGAGGCTTTGCACTGCTTCTTGGGTCCATGATGGGGATGGCCACGAAGGGGAAGGATGATGGGAATGGCTGGCACTGCCGAGGGTGCTGGGTCTAGGCTGTGATGCTGCGTGGGCTGCGATGCTGCACGGGTTGCGATGCTCCAACATCCTTCACGACCAAGCGGGGTGCAGTGTCCCTCGGAGGTCCCCCCCTCGCCGGGTAGCTAGGCAGCACAGCAGCCCTGCCTTTAGGCAGCGCCAGCTCCCTGCCAAGGCTTTGTTTATTGACAGAGTTAAATTTGCAATTTCATGGTTTGGTTACAATGAGTTTAGTTTATAAAATTCATGAGCTGTTAGGAGGTGTTGAGAGGAGGGGCGGCGAGTGAGAAAAACATGCCTGTGAGTCAGCAGGCAGCGGGGATGCTGCTGGCACATGCTGGTGGGGGTCCACGCCTGGATGGGGCTGCCTGGTTTGGGGACGGCGTGGGGCTCGGAGGCGAGGTGAGCACGTGAGAGCCCTGTGCAGGGGGGCAGAGGGATGGGTCCCTACCGGAGAGGAGATGCTCGCTTCCCCTGGTGACACCCACCATGTCTTGACCTGCTCACCAGGCTGGAAGGTCTGCAGAGCCCTGTGCTCTTCTTGGGTGGCTTTCAGAGAGCCGTTGGATAAACAGAAACCCTTTCGGAGATGGAGCCCAGATGCTGCAGTGATGGGTGCTTGGAAACAGGAGGGCTCAGCCTGCTGGGGGACCCTGGTGCTGGCTCAGAATAGGAATTTGTGGGTCTTTGGTTGGGAATCCACAAAATGAGCTCCGTGACCTGGAGCTCAGGAGGGCTGGGACAGAAGGACACAGCTCCCCCGAGCAGGCGCTGCACAGGCGGTGCGCTTGAGCCCATCGCCTTGTGAAATGAGCTGCTTTACCCCTTGCATTTGACTTTTCTGTGGGATTTCTTTGCAGGCTTGCCTGTGGGTTTGGGGGCTGACTTGGGAGCAGTGCAGACCCCCAATCCCACCCCCCTCCCTGGCTGGCCAACATGTCCTCCATCCCCCCCAGCCAAGGCACTGCTCCTCCAGCAACCCACGCCGGAGCTGCTGATGCACTGCAGTGGGAATCACAAGGCGAAGTGTCAGGAACGATCTAAACAAATATTAGCCAATTAATATTACATGCTGGGGAGCTCGGAGGGAGGGGAGGCCTTGCCAGAGGATGCAAAGCCATGCAGTACCTGTCCTGCATGGCAATGGCTGCGAGCCCCGTGCGGTGCGAGCAGGAGCCAGCAGCGTGCGTGCAGATGCGAGTGCGTGCGCCGTGCATGGCTGGGGCTGATGTTGCTGCGACATCAGGAAGCGGCTGGTGTATTTCCAGCTTCCTTACCGGTCAGAAAACACCACTGGACTCCACTGGAAATGCTAAGCTGTTGGTTTTCAGTGTTCCTCAAAAGAATCTCGTTATTAGTTGCTGCGTGGTCTGTCGCTGCATGGTTGTTCATAGATGCAGGCCATAAATAGACACCAAAACCCCCTTTTCCTCCAGCGCTTATAGGAATGTGGACTCCCCGGGGTGTGCAATCTCAAAGGCTCGGCAGTGTCTGTGCCTCTTTTTTTATGGATATGGTAAACAAAGCCCAGAACTTGTCGGTGGAAAATGAACTGTAGAGCAAGGTAGGCAGCTAGATCTCACCAGGATCTCCGAGATGGCCAAAGCCTGTAAAGGGGAGGTGGCCCAGGCAGACACGTAGGGCGTTGATCTCGTTGCAATGACCTCTCCAGCAACATTGTCCGTGGAGAAATCCTGTAGTTGCTCTTCGTGTTCATTTACCATTG
Source organism: Gorsachius magnificus (assembly GCA_034008185.1). Lineage (NCBI taxonomy): Eukaryota > Metazoa > Chordata > Aves > Pelecaniformes > Ardeidae > Gorsachius > Gorsachius magnificus. The sequence continues at coordinate 2,292,166 of CM067097.1, forward strand.
CCTTTGGGCAGTAATTGGTGAACCTCTCCATTTGCAGCCATTCACCATGTGAACGCCTCCCTGTGAAGCCACTGGGCTTTCTGGGGATCCGCATGGCTTTATCGTAGGGTTTCTCCTTCTCAGTAAGCCTGTGTACGTGACGCGGGCCGATACACAAGACGCAGGACCCAAGTGGGGTTCATGGTCCTTTGACTTGTGTGTGGGGTCAGCATGGCTGGAGCCTGTCTGGATGGAGCTAAATGGGTCTCACTCTCCTACCTTGCTATTGGGGCACATTATTTTCCATCCAAAGTGTTTAATCACCCAATTTGTGTTAAGGAGCGTCAGAATTTGGTTTCCAGCTGTGCCAGCACAGAAGACGCTACCTTGTTAATGAATCCCGGACTTGAAACGCCTTCTGTGCGTGCAGGGGGACATGAAAGCCCAGGGAGGGGAGAAGACTTCAAGGTGCCTTGGGAAATTGGGGGCAAGGACAGGACCGAGCAAAGAGACGAGACCACCCGCAGATCACACCGCATTGTGCTCAATCCAGTATCCAAATTTTAGTCTTTTAAGAGGATTATGAGGTGTCTGTTTGAATTACTCTGACATGAACAGTCAGTCAGAAAATGTACATTCATTTGAAAGGTCAAGTACATCTGATTTCTGCATTTGGTATGCCGGGGCGTTCCTTTCAACTCTCCCTTTCTTAATGAGATTCTTGTTTCGGAGTGTCGCGCTGCGCGCACAGGATTTGACGAAGTCAAGTGCGGTGGAGATAGTTTTTGTTAACATGTTTACCCTTTTATCTGCCTGTCCTTTGAAAGCTCCACGGTAGACAATAAGGACGCAGCAGGACGGCCAGCCGGGGCATGTTTGCCAGCAAAAACGAGCCTTATTCGGGAGGAGAGATGGAGATGTGATAGCGGGGTTCTGCAGCACCAGGAGTTTTGATTTGCGCATGGGAAGGCATGCAAATGGAGAGGGGGCTCGGAGGCTTTGAGAAGACCCTTGGCCACCGCGGGTGGGCTTGGGCAGGCAGCGGGGTGTTAGCAGCTCCCGTGGAAACCCTGGTGGAAATAAAGCCGGGTTTGGCCTGGCATGGCAGAATTGTGTTTCTTGATTAAATTAATGTGTATTGATATTTCTCCTGTTGTTTTGACTTCACAGGCTGTTTAAATTCAGGCTTGTCACAACAAAATACAAAGGAGGTTGCTCAGAGATTGATTTTTTTTTTTCCCCCCTTTAATCCTGTTTCTGAAGAAGAGTATTTTAAAATTTTATTTTTTCGCTACTTCCAGGTTGACAGCCGGGGAAGGCTGCAAATGTTAAAACTGTTGCGCAAATAATTATGTTAAAATGCCGAGCATACATTATCGAGGAAGGCGCTCCTTGATTGTAAAGTACGAATCAATTTTCTGCGTTGCAAAATTACTGACATTGGAGTTTGCTTTGGTGATTTATTCCCTCGAATGACGATTTTGTGACTGCCAGCCTACTTTCCCCGGAGAGTTTTTGTGATGGGTGAAGCTTTGGTCTCCTCTTTGTTGTCAGCGCTGTCTCCTCCCTGCTAGCGCGACGGTCCCCTCCGATTCTTAAAAATAGAGCCTTTTATGCAAGCTGCGTCCCAAAACGCTCCGCCAAGTTAAATAATGTAGTCACAAAACCAAATATTGAATAATGACTGAGGAAAGGATTGAGACAGACAGTCAAGGAAAAAAAGAGAGATCCTCGAGTGTTTTGAACACAAAACTGAGAAGACAGAGATGCACAGGAGGCTTCGTCTCTCTGCAGCCAGAGGGGACACGGATTAGAGGGGTCCCCCTAGGACCGTGCTCCCCCCCCCCGCTGGCTCAGGCTGCAAGATGCCTGAATATCTGCTTAAATCCAACCTTTTCGACAAGCCCGGCTGGTTTGAGGAATTTCTGTTGGAAATAACTTTTTTTTTCAAAGGAGGTCTGGGGAAAAGATGTTGTTTTCCTGATGGAAAGTTCCCGTGGAGGTTCTCCTGTTTACTTCTGGGCTCACTTTTTGGAAAGAAAGCGTTGTTTTTCTCTCGTACCTTTGGAAGGCTGCAGCCCAGCCAGCGCCATCAACCTTAATTCTTTACTTGACTCTGGTTTTGCAGGAAGATTTAAATAAAAAATGCCAGGGGGAAAAAAAAAGCGCAGGCATGTAATTTCTCATGCAATTCGTGAGGTTCCTCTAGTTCACCTCGAACTTGTTGAGTTGCGGTAACCATGTGGTGAGTAGTTGTTGGATACTCACGTGGTGGGAGAGAAATAGACTGAAGGAATGAGCTTCTGATGTTGCACAAGAACTTATGTAAATGCCTTTTGTATAGCTCGAAGGAAACCTAGGACTCCTCTAGATCTAAGAGTCAGGAGCGGGGCCAGAGGAGGGCTACTAAAATGCTCCGAGGGCTGGAGCCCCTCTGCTCTGAGGCCAGGCTGGGAGAGTTGGGGGTGTTCAGCCTGGAGCAGAGGAGGCTGCGGGCAGAGCTGAGTGCGGCCGCTCAGGGCTTCAAGGGGGCCCAGAGGAAAGGGGGGGACAAGCTTTTTGGTAGGGCCAGCTGGGACAGGACAAGGGGGGATGGCTTTAAACTGAAGCAGGGGAGGTTTAGACTGGATCTCAGGAAGAAATTCCTTCCAGTGAGGGTGGTGAAACCCTGGCAGGGGTTGCCCAGAGAGGGGGTGGAGGCCCCATCCCTGGGAACATTCCAGGCCAGGTTGGCCGTGGCTGTGAGCAACCTGATGTGGTTCAAGGTGTCCCTGCTCCTGCAGGGGGGTTGGGCTGGGTGACCTCTAGGGGTCCCTTCCCACCCAAACCATTCCATGATTCTATGAAATTCATCTGGGAAGCCATAAATTCAGTAGGTGCCTTTTCTCCAGTAAACTCAAAATATTGGCCAGGGAAGAAGCATCCATGCTCAGCTGTGGCAGAAGGGGTTAGTGGACCTTCTGCTGGTTTCTTTTTTTTTTTTGGGTTGGTCCAGAACAGGTTGAAATGTAGCTGAGGATAAATTGCAAGGTCATGATTTACATGGCATGTGACACTGGAAAGCACATTATTGTAGGAGGAAGCACGAGACGGGATGTATTTACTGCCTGTCTGGGCAAATTATCCACTCTCAGACGTCTGGCGTGTGCTTGTGTAGAAAATGCCTATGTCCAAAATAGCTGATAAAGTGGATGCAGAGAATAGCAGTTAATAAATGCAAACCCCCCATGGCTATTGCCGCATCCCTCACTCTCAACTCTCTTTAACTCTCTCTTTGGAGAAACCGATGCCGGAGATGATCTGAAGTGAAGCAGCACGTTTTGAGCAAGCAAGCGCGCAGACAAATTTCATTTCTGCCGTGGAGGTGAGATGGGCACGGCTTTTGCTGGGAAAGGGATCTGTATTTGCGGGGCCGTTGGTGCTCGTAGCCCCGTGCGTTGCAACATTGGAACTGCAGAGGCCAACTCCTCGTCTCGCCTCTCTTACTTAGCGGGGTTGTAATGTCCCATCCCACCGGGGAAACTTCTCATTTGAGATCAAGTGAATTATCCTGGGCTGGCTGCTACTATTTTGCAGTCTTGTCAGGCGGGCTGTGATTTACTCTTAATATTTATCCCTCTTCACCTTATATTTCTTACCAATGAGTAAAAAACCCTGCAAAATAATGAAGTGGAGGTGGTAAACTCTAAGCTTGTGCCATACGAGGGGACTGCAGCTCGCTGGTGGTGATGGGTTGGGAATTGAAATACAGTTTTTGAGACTTGACCTCCGCCGCGTGAGTCGTTCGTGACCCTTCACGTAGAGACTGCTTTAGGCCATATCTATTATGGATGGGTTGCCTCTGTTTCCAGAAGGCTTTTTTTTTTTTTTTCCTTTCCCCCGGGTGGGTTGCAGGATGATTGCTTTTTATTTGTGTGTGTGTGTGCCCACAGAGAGCTCAGGATCTCATCTGGCTTTTAAGTATATACTTCTGTTATCTAGCAGGTATTGTAGGTGGATGTGTAAATTAGTATGCTTCTGTTTACATAGAAATGAACGTATAGTATAAAAACAATTTACTTGTAAAAGACTCATCCTGCCTCCAGATTATGTTTGAATCTTAACATGAGACAAAGTGATTTAATCCCCCCCCCCAAGCCCATACGTTGTTTGCCTCTCATTTTTTCCAGCAAATTTTACCTTCATCAAAAGATAAATCAATTTGTAGCAGCTATTGGCAGCTATTTAAGCTGGCGAATTGAACAGCTTAATTAGGGAAAATATATTAAAGGATCTGAGAGATGCTAACCCGTTCAGTGCCTCCTTTTGGGTCCATGTCTGCATGGTCCTGCACCCCGTAGCAGTGTCTGGGGCTCCGTAGATCACCTCCAATTTGCTTGTGTTTGCTGCTGCTTTTATCTGATATTGCACGGCGAAGGCAGCCGTCGTGATGGCGGGACTAACCTGCCCTCTAAAGCCTGGCAATGCCTTTCTTGGCCTGGCCAGTTGAGGGACTTGAAACTTTATTCTCTTCCAAAATCTTTTTGTGTTTGTTGAAAGCAAAGCGATAATAAAATATTTATTATCAGGGGGTTCTTCCAAAAGCAGCCGGCTGCTGCGTGGTGTATGTGAGCATCCCTGTCCTGACCCCCTGGCAGCGGCAGCTGGGAGCAGATGTAGTTGTGGTCTCATAGTTTGCACCAGACCCAAGTAAATAGAGCAGAAATGGTGGGGAGCAGCATTTCCCAAGCACCCCTTCTTGTTCATACGTGTTGGTTGCACTTTTAAGGAGTGGGAGGGGGGAAAAAAGGCACCCGATAGAAGCGCAGACCGCGTGAGTCAGGCTGAATCTGCTGCTGTGCCTCGTTCTTCCCCATTAACAAATACTGTGGACGAGTGTGTGGGGAGGTGGGTATCCCCTCATCCCTAAATGACAGCTTGTTTCGGTGCTAAATTCATTAGTGATGCCGCTCTGACAAATACTCCCAGTCTTCCAGTCTCGCTCAGGGAATGCCGAGCGCTCCTGCCCGGCATCGCTGTCTCTCCCGCAGATCCCGGCTTGCGGGGCGGCTGCCGTTGGTCTTTCCGTTGCAAAGATAAGCATGATTCTCAGCCGGACCTGTGTTGGTAGGAGAAAGCTGCTGGGGCCTCCATCCCAGTCTGCAAAAACCTGCTAGAAAGTGGATTTCTGAAAGGAGCTTCAGGCTGCTCCTGTTGGGGCGGGCAAGCATCGCGGTTATTAGCTGAGGTTTTCTCAAAGCTGCACTTTGCAGCAGGGCTTGCCAAACCTGACCCCTCTCTAGGGCTCTTCCCTTGGGTGGATGTGTGGATCTAGGATACCTAGAGATGAGCAGGCTATGGGCTGGCTTCAGCAAATACAGTCTTCTTTTTGCAAAGGCTGAGAATTTGCAGAGTTGAACTCCCTAAGGCTTTTGGTGTGTGGGATGGAGATGGGTTACAACAAAAAAACAATGTTCGGTTAATTTAAGCGTCAACTTGAGGTGCTCAGATAAAATAGAGTTGATATCAGGATAGTCTTGCTTAAAAAGAAGAGTATTGTCAGTGCAGACCAAAGCGTTCTCCATCTGTTCCTGTAGCTGTTAAGAGCCAATATTAGCTATCTCCACTGCAGTCTGGGAATCCTTAAATGAGTGCTCATGGAAAAAGCTTTATGTGGGAAGTTTCTTTCCTCCTTTGCCTTGCTGGAGGTTAACTCACACCCAAACCAGCCAGGCTTTGCAAAACTAAGTGTTCCTGGTGATGTCTGTACTCATTTAGTGTCCTTCACTTCTCCCTGAAAGGACAGGGCCAAAAGGGGAAGGTGAAACATCAGCTGGAGAACCTCCTTGTCATCAGTTTGAAAATCTCCTAATGACCCTGGAGGTGGTTTCCTTGCTCTTGGACCTTGTAACAAATGACCTTGAGGTTTTTCTTCTCCCACCACATGTTGTGTTTTTTTTTTTTCTTTTTGCTCCACAGCAACGGAGACGGCGAAGTTTTACTTAGAAACTTAGAAAATGAGAAGAGGTCTTGTGACAGGCTAACACCTCAGATTGCCTCGAACTCGATATTAAAATATATATCTGTATACATCATTTTATTTTTTCATTGCAGATGGCTGATTCCATGGTAGCACCTGTGTCTCTGTGCCCATGCACCACGCATGCGTGTGCATGCGTGCGTGTGTGTGTGTACATGCACAGTTATTCTTGCCTCAGCACAACGATTTCCTAACGATCCCTTACCCATCCAAGACAGATTGCTTTTCATGGTTCAGCGGTCACAGCTCAGGCATCCATTTTAATCAATAAAACAGTCAAAAGAGAGAATAGATTTACTTGTTTCTGGTTTTTTACATTTAATTGAAAATTTTCGAGTGATTACAAACATAGATATTGTATAGATTGCGGAGTTTAGAAGACAATAAGTGCCAAAAGAAAAATCTCCCTGTAGCCTGGCCCCTTCTCCTGTCACGATGCACAATACATGTTGATGGTTTGCACCTGGCTGTGTCCTTTCTTCTCCGTTCTCCTGCCTTGTAAAAAACGAGATGGGTTTAATGAGGTTTCACCCAGGGAGCATCTGTGCCGGTCTGTGATGAACACGGTTAAAACCTCTTCCCTGTGATGAGGGAGAATCTCCCCTCACACATAATATCTAACGTATAAGTACCAAGCGAAACCTGGCGATGCCGTCATCCCGTGAGCTGGGCTGGTCGTCAAACACGCGTGAGAACAGGCCGTAAAAGCTCTCCAGATCCAATGAAAAGGGTTTAATTTTAATGAGAGCTGATTGAAGAAGCAGTTTCAGGGGAAAAGAGCTTTCGGTCGTCAATAGGGGGAAAATACATATATTTTTTTTGTTGTGTTTTCAGCAATCTTTCCAGCCTGCGCCTCTGAGATGTTAAAACCAAACCCCTTCTTCAGGGGGGAGCCATGGGAATAAATAGTTGGTGAATAAAAGAGGCGTTTGGGCGGTGGAAGGAATGGGGATGCAAGTGCCAAAGATGTTTGCTAGCGCTCGAAGGTGGACGCTGCTGTAGCTATTTATCCCTTACTAGCGGGTAGGTTAACCCTTCCCCACTGCGCTGGAATATTGCATTTAATTTTTTAATTACTTAATCTGTTCGCTGTTTGGCAACACACCATGCGTATAATAAATTTTGTGAAGTTTGAATAAATATGTGCATGGGCCAATGTCTGTCTGGTTTGTTGAGTGGTCTTGGGGAAGGGGTCTTTTGGACCCTCATGGTTTCCTAGATTGGAGTGATGCCCAAGAAACTTTGCCTTTCTTCTGGGGGGGATGTCTTTGGGAAAAATAACAAGCCATTTTGTCTTTCTGGTTGTAAATTTAATAAACCTGGAAGCAGCGCAGCGGCTGAACATATAAAAGTCATAGGCCGTTAACACAAATGAATGCGGGAAAACTTTAAAAATAGTCCTCGAGACCCCTGCGCTCTCTGCGAAATGAGATCTGATTTCTCTTTAAGTTGTTTTTAATAGCTGGAATTACCGAAGATTGGTGTTTACCAGTTAATAGGTTTGCGAGCAAGCTGCCTGTTTGGTGCCCATGGTGATATCATTTACGCTGGTATTCATGCGATAACCTCTCAAGCGCGCAGGTCTCCTCACAAATTAAAGTTGAACCTTGTGTGCTGGGTGCGCTCCGTCTCCCAGACGGAGAATTTCCTCGATACTTTTATTGTCATCTCTGATTTACTCAGCTTCGTTGCCTGCTGGAAGCATATTTGTTCCAGCGTGGGCCAAGATGTGACTCCGGAGGAGCGCCTGTCATCCTCCATCTAGTCAAGGGCAGCTGTGCCCCGCTCTTGCTGTCAACTTGCAATAAATGTGGCTTCATCCCCATCAATCCAAAACCAGGGTGCAGATCTTAGGAAGGAGATGCCAACCTGACACCCCTCTCCCAAAAGCTGGTGATAGGAAGGTGTGGGGAGTCCTTTGGAGAAGGCAAATGGGTCTCGGGGTGGTTTGTTCACATAATGAGGCATTTTTGTCCTGCTTATCCCTGGTATTATGGTGCGAGCTGGAGGCCCCCAGTGCAGCGAGGGGTGATGTGCAAATGCCTCCTGAGCAGCTTTCAGTAAACCCAATTTTGCTGCCACCAAAAAAGTCTATAGATTCATGGCAATTCCTCCCTTGGCAGTGTTTTGACTCTTCATCCCCATAGCATATTATTACAGATTTTGGGTGAGTTTTCTCCCCTACATACCCTTCCCCAGAAGGAAATGAGCATTTTGAGGAAGAACAGATCCTTTTTGCGATTTTTCTTTTCAAGTGCATAATCAAATTCTCCTCGAGGAAAAAGCCTCAGATGGAAAACTCTGACCAGCCCAAATTAGGGGGGACTTAATTTACTATGGAAAAACACTTTGGGAGCTGCAGATGAAAACTGCAATTTAAGTGCCTTATATTATAATTATATACTGATGTGTTTTATTAATGGGATTGAATGCTTATAGCTTTGTAGTAATGAGCTTTTTTGAAGATCCATCTAATAGAGTTTTCTGTTGGTAAGGACCCTGGCGCGCTGTTCCCTCTAAAAAGCACCTTGAAACTCATGGAGTAGCAAGGACAGGGTTAATTTGCTGATTTGAGTAGTAATTAGTCACCCATCTCCTGGAGAAACCCTCCTTGGAGGAGAAGAGGAACCCAAACGTCCTGCTTGAGGCCCCGTATGGATGATCTGAAACCTTATTGTGGTGGGACAAGTGACTCTTGAGCAAATGAAGTGTTTGGGGAACCTTGGAGATGAAAGGTATCGTGTTGACAAATTAGCACTTAGCAGATTGCTAGTATTAAAGATCTGTGTGTACATTCAGTTCTTTCTAACACGGGGGAAGGAATCATTTTCCGGTCCTGTAGCATCATTTTGAAGGCACTTCTGATAATGAACAGGAACAAAACATCAAAACCTTGAGTGTTTTCATGGGCCAGGGCACCATCTCCCACCAAAGTTAGGCTGGATCAGTTAAACCGGGGCACGTTCGTAGCTTGGGTCCGCTTGCATATTCAGTCTGAAAACCCCCCCTGAATGGTGCTAACCTAGATTTGGAAACGAAGAAAGACTTCAAGACAGATTTCAATTTTAAACAAGATGTTGAAATGGGGTATTTTGAGGATTGGATTTTTTACTTCTAGTCAATTTATCACAACTGACTTGCCTGTGAATAAATTTTGACTTGCATAAATCAACATATAGTAATAATTATATTAATAGACACATTAATTATATAACTGTTAGTGCGTAAGAACTCAAGGCTTTCTAAGACTGAATAGGGAGAGCATTGAAAATAAAGTAGCAAATTGTAGAGCTCTTCTAGCATGGACCGGATATTTCTTATTAGGTGTCTTTTGACAGGAGAAAAGTAATTTTTCAAAAGACACAGCAATGTTCTTTACATATCTTACTTTTCTCGAAATGCTTCCCTTTCATGCGGGAACATAATTAGCTTTTGTTAGCGTTTGTATGGGCATTTTTTGTTTTGCACTTTCTTTGGCTACTTTTCTGAAATAGCTGGAAGTTCTGTTTCTTCCCTTGGCATCTTTAGTCCCAAATTTTCACGAGGAGAATAATTCAGGCTTGGTCTCCCTTCACTGGTTAGGCCACCTTGATGCATTTATTTAGGAAATGCAAAGCCAGGCTAGTTTTCGCCCTTCTCCCTTTGCTAATTAACCCAATATGTACAGTCATATTTTATTTGGCAGCTTGACTTGAGAGCACAGCTGCTGGGAGATGAACCATGAGAGGAGAAACAGCAGCTTTGTGTTGAGTTAATAGGTGGATTTTGTAGCTTGTCGATGTTCCCTGGAGCATCTGCTCCTTGGCCTAGGCATCTCAACCTGGATCTTCCTAGGAGTCATGGAAAAAGGTCTAAGGAAGGAGAAGTGGGAAAATGGGGATGCAAATGGGAAAACGGTGATGCAAAGCGGGCGGACTTTCACCGCACTCTGGAGTGGATGCTGGTAGCTGCTCCCGCAGATGGTGTCTGCATCAAAGAGCAAAATCTTTGGACTGTCTTGAGGGCAAAACCTACTTCTCTCCTCCGAGGGCCAAGAAACCATGTTTGGCTTTCAGCATCATCCTCGATCACCCATGGCAAGCTGGGTTTCGGGTGGGTGAGATGGCAGGAGGTGGGAAGATCCCTGTCCCGTGCATTCACCGTCCTCGCCTGCATCCCTTCCGCTCTCCTCATTCATGGTTGCTGTCAGTAATGAGATGGGAAGACTGGGCAAGGAGACAGCTCCAGTGCCACCCTGTCCACCCCCACATTATCTTGACTTATTACATTGTAATAAATTGAACCATTCCACTTCATTATTTCATATTTGAGGAGATTTATAGATTGTCCTGGTGGCTGAAGAGGCAGTGATTAAAGGAGCAGTGTGCTAATGAATGAGCCTCAGCACAAAGCCTTTTTAATTAATGCACAGCCCAGGGGCTGTAAACGGCTTGCTGATAACAAGCCTGGCCCATTCAGGACATGAACTGACAACTTTGCACAAAATGAAGGCTTATGTGGAGACATGGGTACGGTATTGAAATGGCAATTAAGGCTAATAAAATTATTCGTCTGCCTATCCATCGCTGCGGTGCTGGCCCTCCTTCGGCATGCCCGGCCCTTTCTCTGCCTCGGAAGTAATGGCAGGTGGAGATGTCATTTGGCTCTTCCAACCTTTCTTCGGTGATTTAATTTACGGGCTGGCTGCTGCATCTGTTCCTTCGTGAGGCTCTTTCAGTCATGTTACAGAGGCATTTTCACTCCAGGCTTTTCTGAACTCGCCTGAAATTTCCCTGAGTCAGATGATTTTGTTTAGCGTTTTCCACTTTTTTTTTTTTTAAAAAAAAAACCCACAACTTTTCTAATGGAGTGTCTTGCTGGGAGAGAAGGCGGCGAACTTGTCGGCAGTTGTTGTCCACCCATCCATCCTTGACTGTGGTCTTGTCAGAGCACTCGGCTAAGCAGAGGGTGGGCTTGCACAGCTCTGGGACGGGAGGGAGCCTGCCAGGATGAAATGTCAGCTTTCTGCAGGATGGCCTCAAACCTGTCCGCGCTTTTTAATGGGCTTTGTGTCCCCTTTCTGCACATACTCTGGTTGGCAGTGTCAATAAGTGCTGTTAAATAGGCTCTGTGCTTTGGAAAAAAAAAAAAAAAAAAAAAAGACTTTGAAAAAGTGCATTGAAGGACAAGCCAAGGCTTAAATAAACTGTTGTGATAAGCTGGATGTTCCCGTACAGCAGAGTGTGGTTCTTGGGAAGTTATGGGCCAGATGAACAGCATAGGTAGGTCATTGCTGCTCCACTGAATTCTGAGGAATTACCCCGATTTGTGCCAAATCCTGCCTGGTGGGGCTTTGGTGTGTTTAAATGCTGTGCCCTGGGTCAACCTTGGAGCGAAACTCCCTTGGTGCATTCAGCAGCACGCAGGTATCCTGAGCTGAACCAAGCCAGGCAGCTCTGATGCTCTATGGGGCCTGGCATCTCTGGGGTGTTTGGAAATGCTCTATTCCTCTGAGCATCCCCAGTGACCTGGGAGAGACAAGGAACCCAAAGCCTGGCACCATCCCATCTTATCAGGGTTCAGCTTCTCCATTTCACCACACCGAATCCCTGACAGGTGGAAGCACCGTTTTTCAGTAAGGGATGTGGGGAGAGGAGGTGGCAAACTTCTGAAACAAAATTTTAAAAAAGCCAAAAATATAAATGATGCTGCCTGTGGCCTGCAGGTTTAATGATATTTACCCATTTGATTGATGAAGATGATGAACGAGGCTTCGTGGCCTGTTGAGGGTGAAAAGTCTAAGTACCAGGATGGAGAGTGAATCAATCACTTCTCCGGCTCCCCTGCCAGATGGGTTCATCAGTTAACTGCGGTTCCCAACAGGATCGTATATTACCCCTGGCTGAGGGACGGCACGTCAGCTATGGCTGCTGACTCTTCTCCGGAGAGATCGATAACCCATGGCAAGTGGAAGCAACACAGCCTAAATGAAACCACTAAAACTCCTCTCCAACTTTATTTTTGCATTAGATTTTGTTGGCTAATATACATGTTCCCATAAAACGTCTAGCAAAGGTTGGACTAGACCGTTGGGCCATGCAGTGCTGTGTTCTTCAGGGCCAGGTAGGAGGCATCAACTGGAGGATGTGGTGGTTTGTTGGACAATAGTCTTCTCTGAGTGCTTGCAGTGACCGTGTTCTTTTTTGGGTGGTTTCTTTTAATGGCCTTTATTTAGTGTTTCGGCACTTGCTCATCATTTCCATGCCGAAGCCCTTAAGGCGGTTGTGAGGAATGGTTCTGTCCCTCCTTTGGGCAGAGGGATTTGGGACACAGGGGCTGAAGGTGGGAGTTGTCTCACCTGAGCTCAGACACTGCAATGTTGGACTTCTACAACGGTCAGAGGACTCGTTCCTTTGGCATCACAAGACATATCCTCTTCGTGCCATCAAAATGTTGCACCTTCTTTGGGTGTATCTTTATTATTTTGAGTAATATTTAGCTTGTACTCAGCAGAAGCCAGTGAATTATTTGGGGATGTGTTGGTAAACAGTGTTTGAAAAACAGTTGTGCAGAGCTGTGTAAAACAAATTCAGGACTTGGGATGTTCATCAAAAGTTTGGGGGTTTTATACTTCCCGAGTTCCACCAACCTCGTAAGCAAAGCCAATGTGATTTATGGCTTTGTGTTATGTTCCTGTGAAACCTGCAGGATTTTGATATAAAATTCTCCTGGCTTTAACTGTCAAGTTTCACCCGAGTCCTGCTTTGGAGACCATTATTCTTTATGTTGTCATTTCTGAAGAGCCTTTTACAGCAGGAGCTCGACATTATATAGCACTTAGTAACGAGCGGGTTACACTCCTGAGTAAAGAACATTCTGCTATGTTCAAACCTTTTAAGGTGATCATTGCAACTGTTGATGTCCAGGACAGATGTGCAGAGTGTTTTGCAACATACTTGTGTAGGGAAATGCCATTCTGCTCCAGTCGTTTTTGGCTTGTGATTTAGAGCTTAGAGGTGCTGGAGGATTTTCACACCATCTGAGTGTAGTTATCTAAAAAAGTCCTACGTTGTGTCAATGAAGAAAGGGATGCTCCTGCCTTTGGTGCTGTGAGCTACCCTTAGGAGGGGTCTGTCCCTCTGTTGACTTGGTGTGTTGACCTCCCCAGTATAATCAGGACCCACTGGAGACCTGGCCTTAATTACCTGGCCTTAATATTATGGGCTTAATGTCTTGGTCAGACAGAGGTGCTTGTCACATGCAAAGGTCTGCCAGGCACAAGAAACATGGTGGGAAGTACAAGGAGGAGGATGTTGCAGTGTTGCAGGAATGTTGGAGCTGAGGTCCTTGCAGCAGGCATGTCCAGACCCTGGGTTTTAAGAAGGAAGATGTCGTGGGTCAGGCTTGGTTGTCATCGCAGCACATGCAGAACCAGCACACTAAATTTTCAGCCGTGGGTGGTGTGAAAATAGGAGGAGGGGTGGTTTTCAGGTGGGGCTGTTGGCTGGGGATGTCTCAGCACTGTTTTTTCTTCCCTGGTTGCACTGCAGAGTCCTCCTGTGACCTTGGGGTTGTTTTTAAATCTTTCTTTTCCTCTTGAATCTGCTTAGACTGTGCTTTCTAGGGCAGGGAGTGTCTCTTACGACATGTACTTAATCGAGGTTTGCCTCTCATTTGAGGTTTCTGGGCACTGCTTTTGATATCAATAACAATCATGACAGTGAGAGACCAAAGACAAAGGAATGATTCCCAGGAAAAATAGAGCAGTGGTACTCTCCTGTATTGGTAATTCAGGGGTAAGGAATATAGATGAGTTTTAACAAGGAATAATAAGAACTGGAGAGCTTCAGAGTGCAGTCCTAGTGTGGACTAATAGCTGTTAGATGATGAAACAAGCTTTCCAGACCTCCCTGTGCTCTTTTTCTTGGGAGGGATGGGAGGAAGGGAAATGGAAACATTTCCTAGGAAGATCTGCATGAATTCACAGGGACAGTGCCTACAGCAGAGCTCAGCCTAGGCTCGGGTTGTGAGACGGGCCCCGAATCACAGGCAGGGGTAGAGGAGGTGGGGAGAGCCTCACCTCCCCCAGTAAATCCATGCCGAGCCGAACTTGCAAATATCATAGAATCATCATAGAATCATAGAATGTTTTGGGTTGGAAGGGACCCATAGAGGTCATCTAGTCCAACCCCCCTGCAGTGGGCAGGGACACCACTAACTAGATCAGGTTGCTCAGAGTGGATGAGAGCTTTTTGAGGTGGGAACTGCTGGCTAAACTCCACGACTTGTATTCAGCCCCATGCAGTCATTAGAGAGGGGCGTAAACTCATTATCCCCTTTTAATTAGCATTAACCATTAACTCTGGATAGCTATGTTATTGATATAAATTTCTTCGAAACCTCTCGAGCTCTTGGCTTCAACCGATTTCATAGGATGGTTGGAGAAAGCGTTTCTGTTCATCAGTTCTGAATTTGCCACCATTTCAGTGGAATCAAAGGGGACTTCTCGTGTTGCAAGGCAGGGAGGACAGCAATACCAGATGTACTTTGTCTCTCTCGTTCATTAATTCATATACATTTATCATAAGGCTTCCTCTTTGTCTCCTTTTTAGGACAAATAATCTCAGCCCTTCCAATCCCTTGTCATATGGAGACAAGAATGATTTAAGGACCTGGAAAAGATCCATATGACGAGGGATACAGAGACTGGTATATTTAGTCTGGTCATCTCATTTCCTGAAGGATAGGAGATGGAGATGATGGGGCTGAGTATGCCGGTTTCTCTGCAGACGTCCCACTGGCTAAGACAGGGATAAGCGCATGGATGCATATCTGTCCACCCAGTTTTTTCTGCTGCTAACACATTCCTGGGCTGCGTTAAGTTTGACTTGAGCATGGAATAAGATAAATTTGATAGGAGCTGTCTGTATGGCATCTTGGGTCCCGAACCCAGAAGTGGGTGCTGGACCTGTTTGGGGCCATTTATTCCATAGGCATGATTTATGACTGGATTGAGGTTATAGATAGAATCATGGAATCGTTTAGGTTGGAAAAGACCTTTAAGATCATCAAGTCCAACCTAACCCTGCCATCCCACCACTAAACCCTGTCCCTAAGCACCTCATCTATCCTTCTTTTAAATACCTCCAGGGATAGGGACTTGACCACCTCCCTGGGCAGCCCATTCCAGAACCTGACAGCCCTTTCAGTGAAGAAATTTTTCTTAATGTCTAGCCTAAACCTGCCCTGGCGCAACTTCAGACCATTGCCCTTTGTCCTATCATCCATTACCAGGGAGAAGAGGCCAGCTCCGAGCTGGAGCACTGTGCCTTGCCAAACTGCCTCCCCCAGCCCTAGCGATTCTGGTTTCATGCCATAACAGCTGCATTACTTTGTAATCTTGGTGGTCCACCTCTTTTCCAGCTTATCCGTACACAGAAGGGGAGTTCAGAACTCTCGCTCTAAAGCTTGATTTTAAAATGCTGTTGGCACTCGGGTGGACACTTCCAGAGGAGTTTTAAAAGTCTTGGTATGCGTTTCTTACACACTCCCTGCTGTACCCTGTGAGATTTTCTCCCTATAGATTTTCCCAGGAAGGCAACAGCGAGAACACAGGAGGCAGAAAGCACATCTTTAAATTTTCCCCAAGCCGTCTCCCGGACAGACAAGCCCTAGATGTGGCATTTGTTTCAGATCTGATCTACATCTCCTGTAATTGCAAGGTGTCTTCTAGAGGATTTGGAAGAGCTAGACTGCCTTATTCCTTTTCTCCTATTCTGAAGGTGATGCATCCCCATTTTCCCCCAGAATATGGTAATCTTTCTCGGGATACTCAGGAGGATCAGAGGAGGAGTCACTGCCTTCACTCTGGGTAGCAGCAGCTCTGCTTTAGGGTACTAATCCTATGGTAAATCCCAGCACTTGGATATCTCTAATAATAATTCCTGGCACTTGAACGGAGGTTTGCACGCACCCGTAAAGCGTAAACGCTGAGCTAACCCTGCCGATACCCTGGGAGCAGCAAGGTGAACGCCGAGTTAATGTCTGTGCAATGCCTGGCGTGCCAAGGGGGGGGGGGGTGGTGGGGCTGCTGTGGCTTCCCAGGACACCAAGGAGCAGCCTGGATCCGGGAGGGGTGTCCGGTGAGGAGCAGGGCTTGCCCAAGGGATGCCTTGCAGCACCCTCACCGTCCGCCTTGTTTACAAGCTCGCTGGGAGCTCAGACGGAACGAACTGCTTGAGAAATCTCTCCCCGCAGCCGAGCCTAATTTGTCCTGTCAATCCGCTGCTCGCTTTCCCGCGCTCATATTTAGCGCCATTGATTTATTGGATTGCAGGAATATTAAGAACCTCAAACTATTAGTCCTGATTACAACTTCTTGGCGGCTTCATCACTCCATGTGTCTTGCCGTGCTCCGAGGGAGACTGGCCCTTTCGCTGGCTCTCGGCAGCTGTTGAGCATCGGTTCTGCTCTTCTCTGTCTTCTCCCCATCCTCTCTTGCTTTCCTGAATGTGCCTTCCTTGCAGGAACAGGTATTTTGGGGGGGGGGGAGAGGAGGTGCAGTGAAATGAAACAACTGTCTCAAGCTGAGATGAACTCATCTGTAGAAGAGCCAGGGAAATGAGGTTGCTCGTGTCCTTGCTCTGATGCTCCCAATGCATTGGAGCTCCCCTCATTTCTCCTCTGCTGCTTTCCCATCCCTTCGCTCCCTTTGGCCATCGCTGGTCCTCCTGCAGTTAGTGCTGGCTCTTCTTCCCTGCCTTCAATGTGCTTTTTGACAATCCCCATGTCTTTTGTGTTAGAGTGGCCTGCAGGATGTTTCCCTTCTCGTCCTTTTTCTGGCTCCTGAATGCTTCAAAAAAGAAATGGGGTCATCCCGAGGACGGGATGGGAATGCATTTAGCTCCTCTGGAGAGATGGAGGTGCCACCTGCAAAGAAGCCCTGGTTTTGAAGCTGGCCTGGATCAGGAGAAAAATAGCCTCTGGCAGTGACGGAGGGGGGAGAGCAGGGAATTTGGGGCGAGAAAAGTGCTGAAAGGAACAGTCTGTGCACCAGGCTCTGCCGGGGAGGGCTGCGTGCGGGAGGGATGCGGGTGGGCTGAGCCCCTCAGGCTCCAGCTGGGGTGTGAGCGTGGGGGGAGGCTGCTCGGAGCGGCTGTGTGCGAGCTTTCCCTCGCGCCGGGAGGATTTTTGTGGGTGTGCGAGGATTTCGTGGGTGTGCGATGGGGCTGCAGCCCCCACCCTGCGTTTGGGCTGGGCTGTGCTTGGGTGGGAGATGGTCTGGTCAGCTGGTGCCGATGCAGGGGCTGTGTTTGCAGGGACAAACATGTCCTCTGCATTTATTGGAGAGGCTCTTTGTGCCCAGGCTGGTAGAGGTGAATTTATGAGCCGGTGGGCCAGGAGCTGACAGTACTGGTGGATACTTTTGTCACCATACCCGCCCAGCCGTTGGCTTTGCAACCATCGTGTCCCTTTGCTTGGCTTTCCCCTCCGGTGGGGAGCAGTGATTTTAAGAAAGATCCTGCTGAACCTCCAGACTGGGGGGGGGAGCTGGTGGTGACCCTGCAAGCCACGGGGCGTTCGCCAGTGCTTATTGCTCGCTGATGTTGGCTGGTGGGGTCCAGCAGCACCTGCTCACCACCACCCAGCAGCACGTGGCAAGACTGCATGGGCAGGGGGGAAAAATTGCTTAAGAGGAATTCATTAGCAAAAAGAGAGAGAAAAGGCTTTTAGCTGATTCTGAAAGCGTGGCATGGTTATGATCGGGGAGGCTCTTACCTCTGCAGTGCCCTCTAAATGATGCCAGGCGCTGCAGAGGACCCTCAAAAGCCGGGTGGCTGGGATCCAACTCCCTGCCCGGGGTTGCCAGCTGCATGGTGATGCTTTGGAGATGATGTCATGTCCCATGCTGGCTGTCACGGGGAGGAGGAGAGAGGCAGCAGGCTCCCCCCCCACCGTCTCTCCTCCTCCACGTCGTGGAGAGGGTTGCATCCCAGCTGCTGGGAAACGGGTGGGTTCCTTCATCGGCACAAGCGGCCGGAGGAGCGGGTGTTGGACCCCCCGTGCTATCCCCAGCCTCCTTTCCTGCCCTCCAGAGGTTTCAGAGCGAGATGAGAGCTTCATCTCCCACCCTGCCCATCCTTCATCACTCACGGCCTTAGAAATATTTCGGAGAAAGGGTTTCCAGTCTGCTGGCTTGAGGCTTGCTAACTCGTCTGGGTGAGCTGCTGGTGAGTAATGGCTGGTGTGCGCTCCACAAGGACCTGGCCGTTCCCCCGTGAAAGGCTTTCAATCACGCTTTCCCAGCCCCGTGGCCATGCTGGGCTTCAGCCTAATTACAGCAGCGCTGCTTAATACACACTTAGAAGGGAGCTTCTGGTGAGGGATCATACGAGGAACAGCTGAGGGAACTGGGGGTGTTTAGTCTGGAGAAGAGGAGGCTGAGGGGAGACCTGATCGCCCTCTACAACTGCCTGAGAGGAGGGGGGAGTGAAGTGGGGGTCAGTCTCTTCTCCCTGTTAACAGATGATAGGATGAGGGGGAATGGTTTGAAGCTGCGCCAGGGCAGGTTTAGGTGGGACATTAGGAAAAACTTCTTCCCTGAAAGGGCTGTCAGGCTCTGGAATGGGCTGCCCAGGGAAGTGGTCGAGTCCCCATCCCTGGGGGGATTTAACAGAAGGGTAGATGAGGTGCTTAGGGCCAGGGTTTAGTGGTGGGATGGCAGGGTTAGGTTAAAGCTTGGACTTGATGATCTTACAGGTCTTTTCCAACCAAAGTGATTCTATGATTCTAAGCTTCGCCCACCTCTCCTGGCTTTTACTGGCCACCGGGGAGGTCTGATGAGCCAAGGAGCGCCAGGTCCTCCCTGGTGTGGGTGTCACCAGAGAGTGGTCCTGTTGCCCCATCTGCCCCTTCCAGGGTGGGACAGCAGCATCACCTGTAGCTGGAGTTTTGGGTCCTGGCTCTCAGCGAAGGGGAGGAGACCGAGGGGCACAGCGGGTGGATTTGGGGGGGTAAATTTGTAGCGAACAACTTGTGGGTCGACTTCCACCCCTCATGCTGTCCTTTCCCTTGGCCATCCTTTCTCCCCTGTCCTGCAGCTCAGCGCTGGTGCCTGGGAGCGCAGCAAATGCGTTACTCATGGAGCAGCCAGCCTGCTTAAGGAGCTAAATTTATTTCATTTTCTAAACTGCAGCTGGGAAAAAATAAGGAGCCATTAGGCTGTCAGTTGTCAGAGCTTTACAAGAGCATCAACACATCGTGTTTTTCTTTACTGAGACATTAAAAGTGTCAAGACCCATGATGGACTGTCTGGATCAGATTCAGAGGGCAGATGGGATGGCGAGCGAGGGCAGGAAGGCTTTCTCCGCTCTCCCGGTGTGCTATCCTAAATATAAGGGTAAAGTCTGGGGGCTGCTGCCGCATGGGCATTGTCACCTTAATGGGACCGGTCACGCTGGTGCCTACGGGGATGCTGGCACCTAATGGGGAGGCTTTGTCCCATCGGCATCACTGGAAGAAGCAGGACTGTGTCTCTCTGGTGCAGCGCTTGGGTGGAGAATTTGGAGGCTACCCCAGGCAGCAGACAGGAGCATTTCTCCATGTTTTCTCCCCATCAGGAGGTTAATGACTGCCTGACCACGGGGCAGAGAACTGGCAGGGAGAGCATCGTGGAAACCGGGACTTACGCTAAGGAGGATTCAACGTGAATCTTGGTTTTATTCTTTCCCAAAGCATAACCAGACTTGGGATTTTTTTTTTTTTTGTCTTTTAAATGAGCTTGTAGGATGCCCAGAAACCTCCCAAAGCCTTCAGCATCACCGGGTTCTCCCAAATGCAGTGTTTGGTCTGCACGTACATGAGATGTATGGCAAATATTTTATTTCAGATGCTGGCATATTTGCACTGGCACTGACTGCATTACATGTGAGTGATGAAAGGCCCTGTATAAATATGGTGTTTCCATCGGTATTGATTGCATTATGATTGCAATTACATTTGCAATGGAGCTGACTGTATTATATGTGTCATTATATTGGCAGTCATCATTAGTGCTTGCCTGTGGCCACTTTCTTTTTCCTGGAGTCATGTCTGGAGCAGGAATTGGACTGTTGAGGCAGAGCGGCAGAGTCGGGGATGCTGCATTTCCCCGGCAGCGCTGACCTGCCTGGGGCAGCGGGAGCCGCAGGGGCACGCAGGGAGGGGTGTGACACCCACCTTTGGGCACCTAGAAAAGCCATCCCGAGCCTGTCCAGCAGCACCCACCAGAAATGCTGGGGGGGTTGGCTGTCAGTTCTGGACCCGAGCATGTCTGGCCCCTTGTGGAGGTGACCGGCTGCTGCTCTCCTGGCTGTTCTTTCTCCGTACCTCCAGCTGCACCCCTCGCCTGCGGGGTGGCTGAGCGGCTCCGCTCTCCTGCCACCGTTCCTCCCGGGTCACGTGCATTGCAGCAAAGACCTCTAAAGTTTCCAAATGCCATTTAAAAAGTCCTTCTTGTTCTCCGTGCTGACCTCCTCATTACAGAAGCTAATTTCCTTGGGTCATCTGTGTAGTAAAATGTTTTTTCTTCTTTGATTCAACCTCTGTCTCTTTTATTTTTGTTTTGTGAGAAGAGGTGCTGTGGGCTCAGGGGCGGTTTTGATATTTTCCAAGCCAATATGCCTTCCTGCTAAGAACAAGATGTAATCTGTGTGTGTGTGTGTTCACAAGCTTTCACAGAGCAAGCGTAAAGTTCCTGGCATAGGAAGAAAGGGATGTGAATTCCCCAAATGCAGCAGGGAGGTGTGGTGTTGCCTTTTACTGTCCTCTGAAGCTCATGAGAAGGCTGCCCTTTGCTACCCTGCCCTGGAAATGTCACCCTGGACAGGGAGGGAGTTCTGTGCCTGCTCCTCGCCTGAGGCGGAGGCAGGCTCCGTGGCAAACTGATGAAAAGCCGACGCTTCCAGCTCAGGCAGGGCTTTCCCTGCCCGGCCGGGTGTTAATGGGGAAGGTTACGGGTATGATGGGGAGCAAGGGCTGGAGCGAGAAGGGACAGGTGTTAAAGCCAGGGTGTGGGGATGATGGGAAGAGCAGGGATGTCCGTGGAGGCTTTCTTCGATCTGCTCACTTAATTAGAGAGGAGATGGGGAGCTGGCGTGGTGACCCCAGCCTGGCCACCCCTGGCCCTTTGAAGGGTGGTGGCAATTTGCTCTGGGCTCTGCCTCTAGCTCTCAGCTGCTGCCCCAGGGAGTTTGCCTTCCAGGTAAGAAAGCAAAAAAACCTTAATTTAAAAATCCATGAAGGGGTGAAAACGGTGAGGGGGAGGCAGGGATGAGGAAGGGACACAAAATACACTCCCTCTCTGACAATCCACATGAGTTTGAAGTCAAAACATTCTGTGCATGTCTGCTTTCTTCTTCCCTCGCCACCTGGTAGCTATTATCAGATGACAATTTATTCCAGGCGTCCTCTTGGGAAGAGATTTCATAAGCATCAAGATTTTAAATCCAGAAAGGGCCCACAATGAGCACGGTGGCTGCACGAGCCGGAGCATCGGCCTCCCAGTTCCCATCCTGGGCTGGGTACCTTGCTGCTGGCTTTGCATCCCCAGCCCCTGCAACACCTCAGGCGTTGGCTCTGAAGTTTGAAGTCTAGGAGCATCCGGTGGCTCTTGGACCAGCTCCCCAGCGAGGACCTCCAGCCACGGCTGGGAGAGGGAAAGAACTCTTGCAGCTTGGCTGGGAGAAGGCAGTAGAGGCTGTGCACGGGCTCAACGAGGGATTTCATCTTTTGTAGCCTCGGGAGGTTTGCAGTGCAGAGGCAAAGGGTTGCTGCCACGGAGCAGGTAGATCGCAGGAGCTCCTCTGGCCCCCTGGAAGGAGATGCTTCCCACAGCAACGCGGCGTGGTTGCCTCTGATTCTGCAGTTTATCGTCAGGACAAATTGCCAGCTCACGTGGCGCCTTTTGTCATCGCTTTTGCCTTTGCCGTGGAGGCTTATTAGTCAAATTGTTAACCACTAGAATATTACTTTGCTGCTAATGACTTAGTAATCGGTTGCACTGGGATAATGTGACTCCAAAGCCCCCCTATATCAGCACGGCTGCGTTTTCCCTGCGTATTATGGCTTTCCCCACAGCGGGAAGGCTCAGCCTTCTGTCGTTGAGTGTATTACCGTGCAACCTTCCCCCCGTGTCAAAACCCACCCAGCTCCTCTTCCACTCACACCGTGGCCACCCCAGGCTTCTTGCACAGGGCTCTGCCTACCTCGGCGCCTGCAACTTTTGCCTCGCCGGCGGTGAAAATAGACTTGTCATGTTTGGTTTGGTTTGGTTTCCCGCAGATGGATTCACAAATAACTTCATTTGATGGCGATGATGGGGAAAGAAAAGAAAATCATCCTGATCAGATCCTGAATGTTATCCAATGATCTTGCAGAGCTAGTCAGAAATATTTAAAAAAGGAAAAAAAAAAAAAGGAATTGTGAATAGTTTGACAAGAATGTCAGCATTTCTTGAGCAAAATACTTGCAGCACATAATTCAATTGGCTCAAGTTTTAGTGTGCTTCAGTGCTGGTTTCCGAACACCGAGGCAGGGCTGCGCTGTCTGCATCCCCAGCACGCGAGGGACACGGCACGCGTTAAAATGCAGGAAAAATCACAGAGCCTTTAATACCACTCCTAGGGCTTGAGTGGCGATGGTTCGGGGAGGGAGGGAGGGATGCAGTCAGGTTGGTTTGGCCTCGGCTGCCCAAGGGTTGTTCCTTCTGCTCCGTGCCTGCTGCGTGAGCTGGCAACCCCCAGGGCTTGCAGGGGCTCGGCTTGGTGGGATCTGCAAAAATAATGGTCGGTCTGGATTTGCTTCCTGCCTGCTCCCACTGTGAACTGAAAGTTCACCAGTGCACCGAGAGCAGCAAGGGGAGTGAGGACGGGCACGATGCAGGATAAATCTCAGCAAGCATCCCGCGGCTCCGGTGCCTGAGATGTGCTGCAGCTCCTTCTCCCTGCGCTGCAGCCGCATTAGAAACCCACTCAGGTCCCACCGGCCGCAGGCAGCCCTCTGTGTGCAGAGCTCCGAGCTTCGGCAAGCAGGAGCCCGGCCAAATTGCCCGCGGGGTCACATGGACGTGATGCTGGTGGCAGTTTGGATCTCACATAGAAAGCAAAGGTGCGGGTAACATCAGCCGAGGGGCGTTTGTTCAGGGTCTCCAATCGAACTGGATTTTAATTTGCTTTTATTTAAAAGGTGGATTTGGTTTGTTGGTTAGGTGGTGGGTGAGGGAGCGGTGCCTGTGCAGCCGCTGGCCTGCCCGGGAGCTGCTGTGTGGCTGCGATTAGGCAGCGCGAAGCAAGGAGGGGGTAAATACAAGCTATAAAAAATAATGCCGAAGGAAGATTTAATGCAAAATCCCTTCCTGGCCTGGCTGTGTGTTTGGTGAGCAACTCCTGCCACACGGGGGTTGGTCACCGGGGCTGTGAGATGGAGTGAGGCTTGTCCCGAGGAGCCTGGTGCCCCGTCCGAGGGCTCGTCTCCGGGTGGCTGGAGGCAGGCTGCGAGGCTTTGCCTCTTGTTTAGGGAGCTTTGACTTTTATAAGTTCAAAATGAGATGGCAAATTGAATTTGTTCATGAGCATGGAGGCTCTGGGTTTCCTCTTTAATTCAGTAGACTTGCTTTAAGGGACTTTCTGTTTTAGCAGAGAAAGGATGGGATTGGTGCTTTCATCTTTCTGGCTTCCTTTACTGGTTTGCCCCCCTTCGCTCCTGGCTCCTGCAGAGTCCATCTGGGAACAGAAATGCCCTTTTCTGCGGTTCCCATCCCGGTGCCCCCCATCCTTGTGCATGCTCCTGCACCCGAGTTTTTGGGCAAGGCTCCGCTCCCTGTGCAGCGGTTTGCAAAGCGCTTGGGAGGACCCATGGGAGGGGCTGCAGCAAAGCCCACCCGTGCTTTTGGAGCCGGCGGAGGATGCAGGACCTTGGTCCTTTCTCCTTCCTCCCCATCCTCTTTGCCCTGCTCGTACCAAGAGCTGGCCTTTGCCATGAGGTGCTTAGGGCCAGGGTTTAGTGGTGGGATGGCAGGGTTAGGTTAAAGGTGGGACTCGATGATCTTAAAGGTCTTTTCCAACCAAAGTGATTCTATGATTCTATGGTTCTATGCGCTGTCGGTGTCATCCGAGCAACAGGCTAATGGGTGCCATATGGATGAGCGGCGAGGCCGGCTCCATCTCCCGCTTGCCGGGAGCCCGGAGGGGTTTTCTGAGCAGTGAGAGGAACAGTCACGGGCAGAGGGACCTGTTATTTGCTCTTTCATGGTTCAGCAGTCTCTGTTTCCACCTGGTGCTCCCTGGGGGCTGCAGAGGGTGGGCAGGGGGAGATGAAGGCTATCGTGAGATGTTGGGGCGTATTTGCGCAGGACGAGGGTGTGCATCAGACCTGGAGCCCCTGGCTCTTCCCAAATATTTCCCCGGGAGTAAAAACACATTCTGAGTTTTTGCTGCGGCTTTTGGGCAGTGGGTTATTTCTGCCTTTTTTTTTTTTTCCCCCTCCCTTTTTCATTTGCATTGCTGCTGAAAAACGAAGGAGGGTGCAGCTGAAGAAGCGGAGGCAGAGACCGCTTTAGCATGTGAATACAGTTTGGGTTTGTTGGTATTTTCGTCTCACGCTTAACCCGATGAAGCACTGCGGTCTGCTAAGCTCAGAGGGCTGCGAAAACAGCGCTTGTAACAAAACTGGAAATTAGGTGAATGTTGCTGTGGTTTAAGGCTTCGTTATGAGCAGAATGTCACCCGGGATTTGTTGTCCTTCTGGGAGCGTTGGGAAATGGCAGACGGAAAGGTGCAATGCTAAAATTCAAGCTTGCCACTGGCACGCGTACAAACCTCGCGCGCACTTACAGCAAATCTCTGGGGTTGTAAACCCCCGTGGAAAGGCGGTGATAAACCCTTCCGAGACGCCCCGGCAGAGCTGCACCTCCGCGGCTGCTTGTGGGGCTGATGGGACTTCCTGAGGCATGTCCAGATCTTGACTGGGAAGGTGCTGTTGAAGGACAAAGTCTGGTGATGTTTGGATCTTAATGTTTTACAGCTCCCCTGCCTTCGAACAATGCCTAAAAATACAAGGGTATGCAAATTATAAACTAATTTAGATGATGGAGCATGGGAATATTGCTCATACTCTCCAAGCATGGCCTTTCCAATCATATCTTCGTTTCATTTTTAAGCAAAGAAATCATAATCTTGACATGTTTATCATTCAGTGCCTGCACCAATTATCTCTTTGGGTTCATTCTATAGTTCATAGAACTGATAGATTATGATCATGTTGTTAGGAGAATTGTGCAGTCATTATTCCTCCAGCTGGAGTAGAAGTTGAAAAACAATTATAAAGAATGATTCGCCTTTGGATTGCTTTCTGAGTTCATGAAATAGGCAAGTTCCTATTACCGGGGGCCATGAGCTGCACGGCTACTGCTACTCTTGGTTTTGATCTCTTGCGATCCAAACCAGACGCCTTGTAAAGCTGATTTTCTTCAGCAAGCTCTGGTTGTAGTTGTTACTTTTTTTTTTTAATGGGTGGATATTAAGAGAGATGAATGCTATTGGCCACACGAGAGCTGGAACCCTGAATGATAATTTCCCTTTAATTACAGCGCGGGGTGGTGGTGATGCACCAGTGCATACCTTTTGGGGAGGGGGTGGTTAGAATTGGAGACCCAAGGCTGGCATCCAAATAGTGCAATATTGGCATCTGCAAGTAAATTCGACTCAAAACCAGATGAAGCGTGGTTCCCTCAAATTAAGTTTTGTTTTCTTTCAAGATCCTTAATGAGACTCAGGGGATTGTGACACCACCCCCCCCCCAAAGAAAATATTTGCAGGAGCTGCTACAAAAAGAGTCTTCTGGGGCTTTAGGAATTGAAGGCAGTGTGCTCCTGGGGGAGAGCTTTTCTTTGATCCCCAGAAGGAGCTCTCTAATCCCATCCATTAACACACTTGGGCAGCTTGATGGTGATTTGGCAGCCTTCCTCCTGTGATTGATTGTCCCCAGAGGAATACATTGCCTTTCTGCTCCTCCCTGCCCCAGTGCTCCATGCACACTATTGAATTTTCAAGTTACTTGACCAGAAGGGAACAGAACCAGAAAAACAAATGTCTTGTCAAGGCATCATTCCCATGCAAGGATTTTGCCTCCTTCTCTCTCCAGGGCTTTACTTTCCTCCCTCATCTCCCAGCTGGTGTTCAGGACATGAGCAAAGGTCCATGTCTAGTGCTTTGGCTGCATACGTGCTTATCCAATCTGGGACAGGATGAAACCCCCTGTCCCCCAGGCCTTGTTGTTTTGCCTTCTCCGAGTGGTCAATATTGAATGCTTGAGCAGGTCTGTCTGTTTAATAATGTCAGTATTTATGTAGCTTGTAGCTGGCTGGGTATTCCAGATGAATACCCGTTGGTGATAAAAGGATGTACGTTGGTGATACAGGGAAGGCTAGGGAAAATGTGGGCCCTCTCTGGAAGGAAACGGGAGACCTAGTTACCTGGGATATGGAGAAGGCTGAGGTACTCAATGACTTTTTTGCCTCAGTCTTCACCGGCAAGTGCTCAAACCACACCACCCAAGTTGCAGAAGACAAAGGCAGGGACTGGGAGAATGAAGAACCACCCAGTGTAGGAGAAGACCAGGTTCAAGACCATCTAAGGAACCTGAAGGTGCACAAGTCCGTGGGACCTGATGTATCTGCGGGTCCTGAGGGAACCGGTCGATGAAGTTGCTGAGCCACTATCTGTCATATTTGAGAAGTTGTGGCAGTGCGGTGAAGTTCCCACTGACTGGAAAAAGGGAAGCATAACCCCCATTTTTAAAAAGGGGAAAAAGGAAGAGCTGGGGAACTACAGGCCAGTCAGTCTCATCTCCGTGCCCGACAAGATCATGGAGCAGATCTTCCTAGAAACTATGCTGGGTTGCCCAGAGAAGTTGTGGATGCTACATCCCTGGAAGCGTTCAAGGCCAGGTTGGATGGGGCTTTGAGCAACCTAGTCCAATGGAAGGTGTCCCTGCCCATGGCAGGGGGGTTGGAACTAGATGGTATTTAAGGTCCCTTCCAACCCAAAGCATTCTATGACTCTGTGATTTGACGAGCGTGGGTAATGACTGACGTGCAGAAGTAACTCTTCAGGTGTGAAGTGCTGTGTGCCTGGCGAAGGAGGGAACAGCACTTGAGGGGGTCTAGTGATCTTGCATTGCCTTGGAGTGGGCAGCTTTCCTCCCCGCGCTGGTCACCACTTCCCTCCTCTTGCTTTGAGCTCCTCCTTTTCCCTATCCACCCCCACTCTGGAGGGCTGGCTCAGCTTTCCCTCTGGGGAAGGGAGAGGACCATGGCCAGAAGATAACAAGTTTTCTATGAGACCCCCAATTCCTTTGGGGACCCGAGCTTACTTCTACTGTTAGCATGGGATCTGCTTAGATTAGGTGCCCCATAGCAGGGAGCTCTCAGGTTATGTGCATGCAGCGTGCTGCCTACGCACGCAAGAGGGATGGATCTCCTTCAACGATGCTCATGCTTTGATAAAGAACCTGCTTTTATATGGGTGCCCCAACCGCAGCTCAGATTTTCCAGCTCTCTTTTGCAAAGCGTGGATCTTTCCCCTGGCATTGCATGGGAATAGGGTCCCTCCCAGTCCTGCTGGCTGGTGCTGGTTGACCCGAGCAGCTTTTTCTGGTGTCAGCAGGAAAGCTGGGGGTGAAGCGAGCCAGGTCCCAGGTCTCTTGGCTTCTCTGACTGCGAGGCAAACCGGCAGGCTTGCAGCACAGCGTTCGGAGGCTGGCTGGCTGGTTTTGCATGCTTGAGTTGGGCGGTGGCGTCAAGAGTCCTTGAAACTTTAGAGGAAAGATGGAGAAGCAAGCATTACTATTTATTATTTTTGAACACCTACCACCCCGAGCTCCCGGAGTTAACAGGCTCCCTGTAGCTCTCTGCTTGCTAGTATTTGGGTAAACATACTTTATTTCTTTATAAAGGGGAAAGGTTGTTTACAAGTTTTAAAACGGAATGGAAATGCTGTTTTCCATCAGAAGTGTTTTGTGAACAATAACGAAATAATGTTTAAAAAGCCCTTGAAGTGTCCTTTTCAAACGGGAAACTGAAGTGTTGGGAAGAATATTAAATGCACACAAACCCGAGGTATAAATGCTTATTAATGAATGAAGCAAAAAATAAAACGCAACCGAAAGCAGAAATCTCTGCCTGGCACCAAAACCCTTGTGAAGATGGTGCCAGACCTCCATAGGAGATGGTTGTAACTTCATTTAAAAATAAAAAAAGGCACAAAATCCAAACCCACTCCCAACTCCTCTGTTTTCTACGTGGCCACGGGCTGCGCAGGAGTGATGGGGGCACAGCACCGCAGCCTCCTCTGCTTGCCATGGCCTTTGGGAAAAGTAAGCCCTGGGGCTTCCAGATGTAAGGCGATGTCCTATTGATGATGGTCAGGGAGAAGCTCTTGCTGGGCAGGAAATGGCCGGGGAGCTGGCTGTAGCTTTCTTGTGCCTTCCTCTTTGGTCGCTGCAAGCAATGCGCCGTGGATGTGCTCAGATGCTGCTACTTCTGCTTGCCATTGCTTTTCTTAAGGTCTATTTGATCACTTTTTTAATATCAGGCAGTAGCAAGGGTAATACTTCTGGTGAATTCTTCTTTTCCTTTTAATTATCGTAGCACGGGTAGAAAAAGAAGCTTTAAAAAACAGATTCCCTGACAGCATATGATGAGTCAGAGCAAGACTCGCTGGTCTTGAAGAGCAGGTCCAAGGAGGATGCCGGACATATTTCCGTTTACTTCACGGCCAAACCCATTACAAAATAAAAATATTTCCAAGTGCCAGAGGAGGGAGCCAGCAAAACACAGGAAATCAGAAGGTTTCCGCTTTTTTAATGTCTCTTTTCCTAATGAAATCAGAATAAATTGAGCGGAGCGGCACCGAACTTCGCTAGCGCTCGTGAAATTGCTGATAAAAGCGGTGTCGGTGTCCGACTGATGAGCTGGGAGCGCTCACTTTAAAAATCAAAACTTTGCAACTTTTTATCTTGGGGGACAGGGCTTTCCCCTCCTCCGCTCTGCCCACCTGCCTCAGTTAATTTTTTGCAATAACCTTGGGAATTTATTTTGGCCTCCGGTCTTCCCCCTGCTCTTGCAGCACGGAGTTATCCATGCGGATAACTTGGGTGGAGAGTTTCACCTTAATGATGCTTGTCAGGGCCGGCCGCTGCTCACCCCGCAAGGCAGAGATGGTTTTTGCTGATGGGCTCTCGAATGGGGCTGAGGTGCAGAAGAATTGCATCCACCTGCCCTGGGAAAAGCTCGTAAGGGGGGGGATAACCCCAGCATGGAGCTGCCCTCCTTGCAGCACCCCTTGCTGAGAGGACGCTGGGTTTGCACGGTGAGACGTGCCGCAGCGTGGCTCGTTGGTGTGATGGGGAATGGGGGGACCACATTGCCGCCTGGAAAAGCTGGGGGAGGCAGGGAAAAGGACATCTGTGAGATGCCGGAGGCGTCTCTCCGCCCTGCAGCATTGCTGTCGGAGGCAGGGATGCAGTGGGAGAGACAGCGAGAGGCGCGCTCTGCCATGGGCAATGCAGGCGTTGCTGCGAGGTGGTTGACCCAGAATGCCCAGGTGCAGCCCTAAAACTCCCCTCCGGTGTCTGGGATGGGTGGGAATTGCTGCTGCCGCTCATTTTTGGGCCTTGCCTTTTGATGTACTTGCACTCCATCCCTCTGCAAATTCCCATTCCCCATCAACTTGCCTTGCAAAATGCCTGTGCCGCATATGAAATGGAGGAGATAAAATTACAGTATCTCAAAATTGGCCGGGCTCGGTGCAATATATAACATAACAGATGGTACTACATGATGCCTCTGAAATATCTGTGCAATAGCATTTTAAGAAACGTATAACTGATCAGGCAGCATATGGAAAATACTTTCTGTGCTGCGCGAGGGTGCAGTGCCCCCCTCCCGGCACCTGCTCTCCCTCCCCAAGTTAGGGGTGCGAGGCGGCAATGAGCATCTCCCATCTTTAATGGAGGTGTCCTCGTCATGCTCCTGGGGCAGGGCTGCCCCTGCAGCTGGGCGATCACCATTTCAGCGTGATTTTAAAAGAAAAAAAGCCAAACAAACAAAAGGAAACTGTTGTTTTTTTTTTTATCCAGGAGCAGGGTGAGAACGCGATGGTTTGGTGGCTTCTTCAAAACCTCCAGCAGGTGCCTTCCCCTGGAGGCATCCCAAGGATGGGGCTCTTTGCACAGAGTTAGGGACCACCCAGCCTCCCCTCTGCTGCTCCTCGTTGAAAATGGGGTCTTGTTCACATGTTTCCCACCTCCCAGTGCCTTAAGCAGACGGCAGTGGGTTCATGGGTGCTACCTGGAGCAGACAGACTGGCTCCTGGTTTAGAGGAAGGACCACCTCCCTCATCCCCTGGGCCACAGCACAAGGGGTGGGTCTCCATCCAGACTTTGTGCTGCTGCTCTCAGCCCTTTGAGCTCCCCCGATGCAGGCGATTTCCAATGCACCTCATGCTCTTCTCTTGCCTGGGCTGCCCATGAGCTGCCTTGTGTGCATCCAAAACTTCGCCTGCCTATTTGCTGTTCCCTGCTCTGCTTGCTGGCCTGCTGCCTGTCTTCCTGGCCTCATATGTTGGTTGACCCCTCTGTCTAACAGAGAGGACAATATTTCCTCTCTGCGAGGCTCAGCTCATATTCTTTAAGGTGCTTTGGGGTCACGGGATGAAAGGCTCCTTGCTGTTTCTGCAATGAGTCAAAGTTGAGCTAAGAATAGATCTATAAACAAGACAGCAGGGAAGGTTTCCTAGCAGATCCTGATGGGACCCCGGGCATATGTCGTTGCTGGAGTCATTTGCAAAGGAGACGTGGACCCTGCCGGGCCCTCGCTCTGCAGGGTGCCTGGCTTTGCAATGGGGGAGTTGGCTCTGGGGCAAATTCCCTCCCAGTTTGGAGGTGGGTTGTGGTCCTGAGGAGAAGTGTTGGGGTGAGGAGAGGGAGCTCTGCGTCTCATGATGGCTGCAGGAGCCTTGCCATGGTGGCTGATGCGGCGGGAGGAAGCTGGTGAGCCCTTGTTGGGGTCGGGAGTGATGAAACCAAACCCTCCTCCCCAAACCGTGGCTCGCTGGGTGCCTGGGTAGAGGAGCGAGGACTGGGGCGAGCTGCACGGCTGGGTTTTTTGCCGGCACGTGAGATGCTCTGGCAAGAGGCACTGCGCTTGGTTGCTACCCAGAGAGGTATTTAGAGCTGTCAGTCTAGCGTGCTGTCTGTCTGTCCACCCACCTAAATATCTATAAAAATCCAGAGTATATTAAATCTCTGTGAGAGCCCTGGACACATTGAGCCCTGCTGCTGAGGCAAGGGCTCCTGACGCAGCATCTTGTCCACGTCCAGGCTGGGAGAGTTGGAATTGGAGTCTGAAGTGGGCAGGTTGGTCCCCATTTCTGGACTAATCTACATAAAACCCAAAAGTGGGAATCTTGCAGAAAGCAGGCTTCCCTTCTTTGTCTTTCCCGACTTTGTCCTCTCTGTTATCTCGATGGCTTTCTGCTTGCTGCCGTGTTTCTCTTTAATCTGGAGCCCTCTGTTCTTACCTGAGCTACAGAGGCTTGACGAGGAGAGCCACTGAACTCGGAGAAAAATGAAAGGGAGCAAAGCTTAAAAAAATGTCATCTTTCTCTCTCATTCTTTAAAAAAAAAAAAAAAAAGAAAGAGAAAACCCAACCCCCAGGAGCATACAGCCAGTAAGCGATGCCTGGTTTATCCTTGAACCGTCTCCTGCTTATGGATCAGGATGCATGGTTTCTGCCCTGTTTTCTTTTCTTTCCTCCCAGTTCTTTCCCTGATGTTCAGTTATTTCGATCAAAGCTGGGGAAACAAAAGTCTCCTTTCTGGATCCGTCGACGGGAGAAGGGAATCCTGCTCTGGGTGCGTTCAGAGCTGATGGGATGGGGGAGCCCGGAGCGGAGGGGCACGTGGAGAGGGGAGGGGTGGTACAGAAGGAGCTTGATGTCTGCGCCGAGATAATGTTTTGTACACGACGACAACGGATAATTACTATGATCAAAGATCTGTGTGAGGGTATCGCGCGTTTCATCGCGCTCTGGAGCGGGCCCGTCCTCCTGACAGCTGGGGAGGGGACCAAACTCCATCGCCGGCTTTTCCCACCATCCTCCTTCCCACCAGGATCTCTCCCAGGAGATGGGGTGCTCTGGAGGCTGGGTGTTTTGGGGGGGGGTGGACTGGAGCATATGTCCACAGGGGCCAGGCTCTTCTCAGGGGTGCCCAGAGAGGGCAAGAGGTGATGGGCACAAATGGAAGTACAAGAAATTCTCTTTAAACATGAGAAATAGCTTTTTTTTTTTTTTTTTTTTTTTTTTTTTTTTTTTTTTATGGTAAGGGTGGTCAAGCATTGGAAAACGTTGCCCAGGGGCATTGTGGGATTCCTGGCCTCATGGTGCTGCCGCATTTGCTGCTGCTTGTAGCATGTCTTTGGAGGTACCTCGTCCAGCACGTGGCTGGTAATGATTCTTGACGGGAATTAGTGCCCTGTCCATCTGGCCCCGTTCTGCCATCTAACAAGAGGAGATAAGTGCACTTAACAATACACCAGCTCTTGTTCCGGCCCCTTCTTCCCAAGCCAGAATCGATAGCAGGTCTCTCCAGCTTTTAGAGACTTAGATCCCATCTTTTCATCTCCCTCTCTCTCATTTTTCCCAAGCAGCACACGCTTGATTTTTCTCTTTTTTCACGCTGCAGAAATTTTCCCATTCTACCTTTCATCTGAACCTGCCCGGCGTTCACCCAGCCAGGGCTGCAGCTTGCACACCAGATAAGAAACCCCACCGTAACTGGGTTCCCTGATCCCCACCTCGCTCCTGGTTATGAGCTCTCCCGCAGCCGCCTTTATCTTCAAAGTGCTTTACAAACACTAATTAATCCTCCCAGCACCCCGCTTTGGTAGGTGATGGAGAGCTGCTTGCCTTCACCCATTCATGCTGGTAGCCCCTCTCCTGTGCCATGGCCCGGGGTTTCTCTCCCTGGGGTTTGCTTGCCCTGTTTTTGAGGAGCTGGATGCTCTCCCCCAGGCAGGGCAGGGACAGTTGGTGGCTGTGTCACCATGGCTGGGTGTCACCAAGGAGCATCGTGGCTGGGGATCGGCGTGAAAGGAGCACGCTTGCAGGTTGCTGCAAAGCTTGGGAGCTTCAAGAGGGGAGCAGTGCTGCTTGCTGCATGTCCTCCCCGGCACCAGCCTGCTTCTCCCTTTGCTTTTGCTGCTGATTTAGTCATCTGGCCCAGCTTAATTGTTCTCGCTTTGCCTTCACCGCAGAGCTGGGTGCGTGCTGCTCACCCAGCCTGGGGTAACGAGCTGGGTTTGCCCTCAGCAAGGGCTGTAGGGATGGAGAAGCACTTGGAGATGCATCTGCCTGATGAGGACATGTACCCGCGGCCGAATGAAGTTCCTGTGG
Source organism: Gorsachius magnificus (assembly GCA_034008185.1). Taxonomy (NCBI): domain Eukaryota; kingdom Metazoa; phylum Chordata; class Aves; order Pelecaniformes; family Ardeidae; genus Gorsachius; species Gorsachius magnificus. The sequence continues at coordinate 2,325,634 of CM067097.1, forward strand.
TCTGCAAGGTGATGGGGCAGGTCCCTGTGCTCCCCATAGCCTGTGCAGGGAGTCAGGGCTGGCTGCGGCTTGAATAACGCGCTGAATCCTGCTGGGGTGCTCAGCCTGCCTTTGCCTGCATCTTCTGTTTATTCCTGTAGTAGCTCCGAGTTCAGAGAGGCTTTTTTTTTTTTTTTTTTTTTAAATGCAAATCAATAGATGTTGTATTCACATTCTAACAAGATGTCAAGGAGAAAAGGGTAGCCTTTCATTCAGGCAGAGACACAAACACACACAGGGAGAGGAGGGGGGGCAGGAGGGGACAGGAAGGCGGCGGGGGGAGCGCGGCTGCTGCTGTCTGCAGGGCAGGAGGGAGCAGGAGGGGTAAAGCCCACAGGCACGCCGGGTTTTGGATGCTTTCCATTTCTCCAGAGCCTTCTGCGTCCCTTCCTCCCCACCCCAACGCTCCCCCAGCAGCTCGGCAGAAAACCCAGTAAGGGAGCGCTTGGGGTCTTTGCAAAGAAGCAGCCCTGTGGAGGGGCTTGGAGGAATGGAAATGACCATGGATTGGGCTGGGAAGGTGGGTGCCGATGCTGCGGGTGGCTGGGGTGGGGAAGGAGAGCGGACAGCAGCGGCGAGGACGGTGGCCTCGGGACCTGGTGGTCAGCAGGGCGATGCTCCGCGGCATGTGGTCCTGTGGTCAGGCAGGAGTCGGCTTTGGCTCGCTCCATCGAGGGGCTTGGGTCACGTTCAGGGGCTGGGGGCAGCCTGGAGGAGGCTGCTGTGATGCCTGGGTCCTGGGGACGTGTGGCTGGAGGTGGTGGTGGAGCATCTGCTCCTGCTTGCGGGGTGCTTTGCCCACCCCCCCCCTTCCCCGGCCGCGCAAGGAGAGGGTGAGGGAATCTCTGCTGTACTGAAAACTTCAGCGACTGGAGTTGTCCCAGATGTGAATATGCATTGAGACAGCTTGGGAAAAACACCCTGAAAATACGTAAACAAAAAAAAAATCATGTTTAAGTGTGCCCAGCGGACCATAATGTCTCCTCTCGGATCGGGTGCTGCCTGTCAAACGTAAAGATGCATTTTAGATTCTCTGCTGGATGTCAGAAAACAACCAACCCCAAATATCCCAGGAAAGCTCTACCAGCTAAATACATATTTATACTTTTTGGGTTTTTTGTGTCTTGGAAATCAAACAAATGAAACAGGCCAGTGCCCTGCTCGCTCCTGGAGAGCTGGCGAGCCGTGATCGATTCGTTTGCCTGACCAAAGCACATTTGTTCCCATTTTGCAGATGGGAAAGCAAAGGCATCGATGCACTAAAGGTCTGGGCCAAGGTCATCCTTAGAGCTGCACCTGACAATTCGGGTGCCAGCCTAATTGGCCAAAACGGATGCAAGGAGAGCAGCTGAGTGTGTGCTGGATTTGGTGAATAGTCATTGCCAGGCGGGGAAAAAAAAAAAAAAAAAAAAAAAAGCAGCACACAGGAGAAATGTGGTGGGAGGAAAAAAAAAGTAAGAATGTGTTGTTTTGAAATTTGCCCAAATATAGTTTTTCAACTTGGGTTTTGAAAGCAGAGCAACATGTTTGTTCTGAGCCCATCAAACATTTCTGTTAATTAGAAATGATTTCTTTGTTCGTTTCCCTTAGTTCCTGGAGGATAACAATATTTCTTCTCGCCTTGGGCGGATTCAGAGCTGGCTGTGTGGGTTATGGAGAGTGAGCTGTAGCCGGAGGATTCAGCTGAGCCCTGGAGCAGTGCGGTCCCCTCCGGGGACGGATGTCCCTGTCCCTGTCCTGGGTTGTCCATGTAGGATGCAGGCACTGCCTCGCAGCCCTGGGAAATCCCAAATGCCTCCTTGCAGCCCGTTTCCCAAAGCGCTTGTGAAGCAAAGGATGAATTTGCTTGACGTCAGCTGTTTGGGTGTCAATTAAAGGGAAATTCAGGTCAGAAATATCGCCGTCCTCGTCTCACACCGAGCGAGACACTGGGCTCGTCGTTTTTTTAACTCAGTATGATGATTTAGCTCTTTCAGAGGTCAAGGTTATTGCGAACAGCATAACTTTACTCTTATTAAAAGAGAGAAGTCCCTGGGCATGTTTCCTTCAGCATGCTCCTAAAGATGCTTGGGGCGGGGAGATGCCTCCAGCAGATAATGTGGGACTATGGTGGAGTTAAAAGCTTTTAAAAACTTGTGGTTTCTTCATGCAGACTGGGAAATAAATAGAGATTAATGGCTAAAAGCCAGAGAAGCTTTGTCCCGGTGGCACGTGCTCGGCTCGCACCCCTTGCTGGGTGAGGGTACCCCCTTGAGAGCACGATGGGTACGGCTCTGCACGCCGAAAGCACCGTTCTTGCTCCTCCGGGTGCTGCTTTGTACAAAAATAATGCGAGCTAAAAGGTGTGTGCAGGGAGGGGGATGTCGCTGTCGTCTCTGTGATTAGTCTGCGTCGAGCTGCAACAAGTGGGTGGGAGAAACCTGGGGAAGAAAGACAGCAGGGGAAGAAATTATTGGGATTTTGTGTCTGGGTTTGGATGTGAGGTGTTTGGCGGCAGAGAGGAACTGGAGGGATCCAGCCCCGGCTCTGTAGCGGCTTGGGGGATTTGAAGTTTGTGTTTGTGGATGCATCGTCCTTCCAGGAATCGTGCACCCCCGATGCAGAGCGTCTCTCTTCCAGAAACACCCTGGGATGATGAGTTTATTGCAAAAAGGAGCCTTGAGGGAGAAGAGTCCAGGGAACTGATGTGTCCTGGGGGACCAGGGGCGGTGGGAGGATGCCCAGGCAGATGAGCACAGAGACTAAGGCGAGGAGCAGGATGAAACCCTGGGACAGGAGATGGGGGGGTTGGAGGAGTTTGTGACCACCGGTGGCACAAAGCCATGGTGGGTCCTTTGGAAGTCCAAAGTATGGGCTTTAAAAGTAGACTTGGGCTGGCCTGGAACACAAAAAGAGACCCTTAACCCTGAGTTAATGGGGAAAGAGATTGTTCTGAGCAAAATGAAACATTTTAGTTTGTCTTTAAGCTTTCCAACCAAAGTGATTCTATGATTAAAAAAATGCTTACAGTTTGTTTTTAATAAAGCTGCAATGCATCTGAAATGCGAAACATTTTTTTGTTTAGAAAATGTCAAAAATAAGTGCTATTTCTTTTGGAAACTTATCTTTCCAACCTTGTTTTTTTTGGCATCTCAGCAAACTCAAGCCCTAGCTGGCAAATGCTCTGATCTGGGGGCGGCGTGGGGGGGGGGACAGGCAGGGGCAGCTCGCGGAGGGGGAAAGCTGGGTCCGTGCCCCGGGGGTCTGGGGGAAAGCAGGGATTGAGGGGGAAACTCTGGCAGCCTGGAAGGAGAGGATTGCATTAGAGGAAACACTCCTTGCCCCCAGTGGGAACGGGATGGTATTGGGTAGGGGGTCTGCAGGAGCAGGTACCCTGGGCTCCACATCCTTTTGGGGCTCTGAGTCCGTGGAAGGGAAAAAATACGGCTCTGGTTGGGATGCACAGAGAAGATTGCTTCTCGGTTTCAGAGATTTTGTGCGAAAAAACACCCACTCATGCTAAAAAGCTTGGATTGCTCGCTGGTTTGCCTCTCTTGGCAGCAGGCAGAGCTGCCGACGGCTTCCTGGGGAGGGGAGCAGAGCCCGCAGAGGGGCAGGGGCGAGCCAAGGGGCTGAAGCCCGGGGCTGCCCCACCGGCCAGCTCCAGCCTGGGGGGCAAAAAATTTCTGAGCCCCTTTGCAGGCAGCTGGTGTGCGAGGAGTCGGTGGGACGGTGCCCATCCCTGTGCCGGGCTGCTCCCTGCATCCCGGGTACCGCTGCCAGCCGGCGCCGGGAGGGATGCTCAGGGGGTCGATGCCCGCATTTAACTCCCTGGTTGCAGCGTGAGACCCGCAGAAGAGCGGGTGTGCGTGTGTCAGTCAGCATCTCGAACCAATGGGTGCCTGGTAGGAGGTCTGCTTTCCCCGGTGCACGCACGGAGCCTGGTGCTCCTTCTGCTAGTTGTGTGTGTGTGTGTGTGCCTGCGTGCGTGTGCAAGGAAAAATCGGAGACACTGACTGCCTGCTCCCATCTCTCTCTCTCTCTCCAGCTCACTAACTCAGTCTCCCTCCCTCTGCAAACATTGGATTTAAACCTGCTCAGAATTAAACGCAGACGAAAGCAGCGGCGGCAGCAGCAAGCAAGCAGCAAGCAAATCAGCCGCTAGTCTACCGCAGCTCCAAGATGTACCATCCTGCCTGCTGGATCGTCTTCACGGCCACAACTGCCCTGCTCTTCATCCCAGGTAGTGCAAAAAGCTTTTTCTCCAGGGGATGGGATGGCATCGGCTCGCAGGGTGGGAAAGCCGAGCGGTGCGCGCGCGGGGGACCCGGACTTCATGCCCATTGCGCACGAACGCGCACATGCAGGCAGGCAGCGAGTTGCTCTGCAGCAGGGAATCGCCAAGCGCTTCCAGCCAGCGGGGTTCCAACAGCCGGCCCCGGCCCCCACGGCAGGGCTGGCCCCCCGGCTGGCCACCGAGCCGCACGCACCCCACTGGCGCTGGCACCTGCGGCGGGGGTGGCCAGGATCGCCCGGTAGCTCCCCCCCCCCCCCCCCCGGCTGGGCAGAGTCCGTCCCCTCGGGCAACCTCTGGCTGTAAATGATGGGGTCACGGAGCTTTTTCCCCATCAAAGTTGGGCACCGCCTGTGCCCTCCCTCTCTCCCGAGCTGTCACGCTATTCCCTGTGCTCATCCCTGCTTCCTGCCAGGCAAACTCAGGTCCCTGCACCTCGCTCCCTTTTGCAAAGTGAAAATGAACCCCCCGATCTGGGCACCCGGGGGGACCGCGCTGGGCTGCGGCGAAGGTGCCGCAACCTCCACCAGCCGAGCAGGTGGCCCCTAAAATGTGGGTTGGCCTCGGCCCCAGGGCTTGCCAGGGGAGGATGAGGGGGGGAGATGGTGGGTTTGGATCCCATGCTGACACCCGGCGGGGGGGTCATGGCAGGGCAGCCAGTGCAGCCCTGCGCTGCATCCGCGGGGAGGGAGCAGTGGGGGCGGCCGGCAGAGCTGCACGCCGGGGGCGGTGAGGGGCGGGGGGAAAGTCGCCGGCATTTTTTTGACAATGATGTGCACTTTTAGCAGCTGGAAAGATTGCGGTCCCTGTGCAAGCAGATGGGGATGGGGTGTCGAGGCTGAGAACCAATCTTAACCCAACATGTGTTTTTCATGACTGTCAGCGAGAATTATGTTGGGCTCGGGAGGGCAGGGGAGAGGCACGGCTATAATTTCAGCAGCTTTCGGTGGTTTAGTTACAGCGCTTTGCTGTGCAGGGCTGGCGTGTGTGGGAAGAGGATGAGGCTGGCAGGGGAGAGGTTAGCTGTGTCACAGCTGGAAAACAGCTCTTCCCACAGCTGTGACGAGCATGGGGGGACTCAGGCTAAAACTTGCTGGCGGAGGCTCGTGCCGTGGGACCGTCGGCATCTCGGGGTCCCGTGGCCGAGCAGTGCCCTGCTGCAGCCCGAGCGGTCAGCAGGTACAAGAGCCCCAGGAACGGGGCTGGGTACCACTGATGCTCCGTGGGATTGCAGGGGGATGTGATGTGCGTTAGCCCTGGGGGGCCAGCACCGTCCCCTGGGGCGTGCATTGGCCGGTTGAGGAGCACCGACGGAGGAGGACGTCTGATGGCAGAGCCTCCAGCTCTTCAGTGATGCCTTGAACCAAAATGGTGCCCCTGTAGTTCAGCACGTGAGCACGGGAAGGGTGGCGTGGCTGCGTGAGCCGCCCGACTTTGCTGAACGCGAGGGTTTTTTTTTTTAATTGAAAATATTATCGTGAGGAAGGTGAGGCAGGTCTGCCTGGCGTGGGGGTTACCAAGGCTGGGCTGAGCAGAGCGCTGGCTCTTTCGCCGTCTTGCTAAACGAGGTTCCTCGGGGTCAAAAATGCAAAGAAATGGATGCAAGGCAGCCATGCGAGTCAAATGGGGGGACGTGTGGCACTTGAAGGGCTGTCATCAAGGTGCCCTTAGGCTGTAGGAGCTGGCAGAGACCTGGCATGGAGCATTTGGGGTTTGCTGGTGCCCTGCTGCGGTTTCCTTGGGATGTGGCTGTTTGGCCCAAGGCCTGGGCTAACTCTGACATCTGTGTGTGCCAGGGAAGGAAAAAGCCTCTGCATTTAAGCCCCCAGTAACTTGGGAGAGGTTTCTTGATCCGCGCTTAGGCGGTTGTAGCTTTCCCTTCTTATTTCCATTAAGCAGCAATATCTGCTTTGGCTCTGAATGTCCCCTGAGCCAAACCAGCCCAGGACTTTACCCAGCTGGGCTCAGCTATTAATCCATCAAACTGAAACCTGCTGCCTGGATTAGAGGAAGGGAAATGTTCCAGTGTGCTGGGCTGGCTGCTTTGCCTTCCTGCCCCCACACAGGCCCCCTTCTGCCCCGAAGCACGGCGTTTGAACAGCTCCTCTCCTTTTTTTTTGGGTGGGTGGTTTTTTTTTTTTTTTTTGCATGGTTTGCAGAGGCTGGATGTTTTCCCTCCCTGCCCAACCTGGCCACGGCACTGATTTCAGTCGCGGTTTCACTGTAATGCAAGTCATGTTGGCAAAGTCTCCCCGGATGGCACCCGGTGCGGAGGGAAGTCGAATGGTCCCTGCCAACCCTCGGAGACTGCACCTTCCCAGAGGGGGTTGGGTGGTTTTTGGTTGGGTTTTTTTTGGGTTTTTTTTTTTTTTTGGCTGTTTATTATTTGCAAGTGTATTCCCACGTGTTTTGTGCAGGTGATGCTCCCCTGGGATATGCAGAGGCTGTTTGTGAAGTGCGAACTCTTTCCTTCTCCGTTTTTATCCGCATCCTGCGGGAGTTTCGCACAGGGTGGTTAAAATGAGAAGGGAACCTGCTTTTAGAAGGTGTAATTAGAATGAAGGGAAACATCACAACTTGAAGGCTCCTGCAGAAAATAGCATTGCAAAGTTATTATTAGCTGTAATGGCTTATTTGCCAGTTTTTTCCTCTTTCTTTTGCTCCCACCTCTGTTCTCCCCCCCCCCCTCACCCCCCCTTTACTTTTGTTAGGAAAGATGCGATTTCCCCATTGGGGCTCGTGTCATCTCGTTACCAATTTACTCTTGTGGAATCTAAAGACACGAAAGGTTAATGCAATAATGAAACCCTGACCCCTCTGGTCATAGATAGCGTCTTACTCTGCAGCTTTTTATTTCTTTGTAAGACAAGTTTCCATCCAAAATAATTTCGAAGGCTTAACGCTCTTGTCATCTAATGCCTGGGGGGGAGGCGGGCTCCTGGACATCACTTGCTCTCTGAGGTGGGCTCTTTCTGACGAGAAGGATGCTGAGGATTTTTAAAGAGCCCAGCGCTGCAGGATGGGGAGGTGGAGTGGGCAACTGAATTGTCAAGCCATTGGCAAATGCTTTGAACCGCTGGGCATTTTGAGATGTACTGGGTGGGGGGGGGCTGTGGTGCACTGGTGAGTGAATTTGGGGCAGTGGGGGGTACGTTTCGTTCATCTGCAGTTACGGGGTGACATCGTGGCTCTGCAGGTGGCAAAAATCAAGGCACATCAGCTTCTTCAGACATGTATATTTGCTGGTTTGGTGAAATGACTTCTCACAGCAGCGGCTCCCTTCAGAGGTCTGGCAGTGCGGGGTGAGACGGACCATCCCGTTTTTCACTGCTCCTGGGCATTGGGGTCAAGATAAAGCTTGCAGAGCTTGGAGAGTCCCCCCCGTGCTCTGCCATCACCCCTTGCACCCAGGACCTGCCTTCTGCATTCCCCCAGAGACTCTGGCTGTGCCTGCCCTTCCCTCCCCGCCTCATCCTCGCTTGGGCAGCGGGGCTTTGGTGGTGGTTGTAAACCCAGTCTAAAGTTAAGAAATGGACATTGCAGGAGTTAAACCCACCTTTCCATCCCTTCCCAGTATGGAGCCCCTGCCACAGGGGCACGCTTTTCCCGCTGCTACCACCGCCTGTGGCTGGTGGGGGCTGCCCAACTGGTGGAGGGCTGCTGATCCCTGCGACTAAGCCCAAGAATAAGTACCTGGAGCACATTAGTTCCGCTTTAGTGTCATTTCAATATGAGTGAGAGGGACTTAAAGGGATTTTCTGTGCTCTCCCAAAGGCTGGGGATAGTAGCGGATAAGGCACTGCAGCCATCAATCCTCCATCACTTGGAGATGCAGGGGAAGAAAGAGGTCCCAGCAGGACGGGGAGCACACACCGGTGGACGTCAGCCCAAAACCGCTGCCTGGTCTTCCTCTGCCCGAGGCTTGGGCTGTAGTTTCCCTGTTGGAAGTCAATTCCTCCATCCCCTGGCTCCCAGGATGGGGAGGAAGGTGGTGTCGGCCTTTTGGAGGATGTGTTGTTTCTGCTGGGGAGAAGCAGCGCTTGCTCTTCTTTCCAAATGATGTGGGGAGGGAGCACGGCAGGAGAACGGGCACCCGCAGCTTTTGCTTCGTGCAAATCCCCGCGACACAAGTTTCCAGAAGAATTTGCTCTGGGGGCTGTGGGTTTCAGGGCCGGTGGTTCCGGTGGCTGCCTTCCAGGATGCCCCAAAGAGGCGAACCTTGCTTTGCATTTTCCAGCAGCTTCTCTTTGACAGCGTCTCCTTTGTGCATTCACTAGTTGCAGACGGCCGGGTGGAGGAGCTTTTGCTGGTGCGAATCCCTGTGAAAAACTGAAAAAGGAGGAATGTTTCAAAGGCACCGATGGGAGCTGGGTACCTTAACCGGTGCCTTTGAAAATCTTCCCCAAAGGCTTGAATATTTGGTTATGGTGAATTTCAAGCTGCATAAACATCCCTGTTCGTATTTTACACTTGAATATGCAATTGGAAGTTTGCGCTTTGCTTGGTTAGAAACCCAAGTCGCTGGGTGAGGAATGGGGAAGGAGGCTGCTGGGGTGCTGCGATGAACCCCAACACATTCGCAGGGGGAGCAGGGGAGCACCCAGGGGGCACCCTGCTGCAGTCAGGCAGGGATAGAGGAAAAGTTGTGGGTTTTTTTCCATAGCATCCTCCATGACCCTGTGGCCAGCCTGGGCTTTGCAGTCCTATCCTTTTTCCAGCCCAGCAAAGCCAGACACTGGTCCCCATCCCTTCTTACTTTCTGGCCTGAGCATCCCCTGAGATGCTGTCAGCTGCTGGCATGTGCAGGATGGGGAATGATCTCAGCTGTCACACTTCTCTTTTTAAACTTAAAAATAATAACAGCTCTGCTGCAACTCTCCTTGCCTCCCAGTCATCTCTCCCTTTCCCTAATGAAGGCATGGTACTTATAATTACCAATGCGGCAATAGCACGTACAGGGGTGGCTTTGACACTTGCTGCTCAGTGGGTGGGTTTTTCCCGGGAACTCCTCTTCATTTCATGCCTAGAGGAAAGAAACACTTTTGTGCCTGCTTCTCAAAAGCTCTGGGACTGCATTACCACCCTCAAAGGGTGACCAAGCAAGGTGGCTTGCTAGGTCTGGAGAGGTAGGGATGGCAGGGGATGCATCGGCCTGGGTGAACCGATGGTAGCGTGAGCCCAGGCACTGCGGGGTCCAGCTGAGCGGGACCTTGAAGCCGTTGGCCTCTCCCTTTAGTCCCCGCTTTAGGCTCAGAGAGCGTGGGGAGGCGGAGGGCAGGAGCTTGGGGCATTGGTTTGAGTTGTGTGGACGTGGTGGGCTTCTGGCAGGGCCAGGGAAGAGCGGTTTGCAGAGGCTGTGTCTCTTCCAAGATCCTCTGAAGCAGGGAGTGGTTGCATGGTTGCAGAAAGCAGAGGGTTTCAGGGTCTTTTTGGAAAGGGGACTCGGTGCTTCTCATGGTTCTCGTGTCCTGGATCTGTCTCCATTGCCCAGATGGACACATCAGCCTTGGGCACCAAGGCTCAGCTAGCTCCAGAGACCCATCGGTGTCGAGAGCAGCCTCCTGGGGAGGAGCTGTTTTGGGGAAGGTCGGACCTGTTGCCTGTGCGGCAGAGTCATGTGAGCACCAAACACGTGTGAGATGAGGCAAGGAAGGGGGAAAAAGAAGAGTTATTTTTAGATTTACTTTTCTGTGAATTCAGCGCTAGTGAAAAGTGCTGGATTGACAGCTCTGGAGACTGAAGCGGGCTGCAAACCGTGGGGAAGGGGTAGCCCGGCAAACCTCCCTGCGAGCTCCATGCTTCAGGATGGGATGCTGGCACCGGACCTCATTGCCTCGGACCATCTGGAAATCAAAATCACGGGGGGTGCCCGATGTGTTGGCCAGGGGTGGTGCGCTGGGGGGTTTTATGTAGGGGCTACAAGCTTCCTGGGGAACAAGATGGTGCTTGATGTGGTTTTGTCCTTCGTGGCTCACCCCATGGTGAGCTCCTCATGGCTCCTCAGCCACGTGAGGACCAGCTGAACCTGCATCAGGAGGGCATGGGCTTCCTTCTGGTACAGCAGGAACGTTACCCTTTCCGCTTACCAAATTGCCATGGGACATTTCTTCCCCATGCTCCTTGCAGAGAGTGGAAGAAGAAATCTTCACATGGCGCTTTGGGCCATCAGAGCAGCTCTGAACTGGTGAGACTGGGGGGGAGCCAGGCTGCCCACACCCCATGATGTGCTTTCTGAGCAGCGTTCCTCTGCTGTCCACCTGCCAGCCCATCGCCTCCTCCTGCCCAACTGTTTACTTCTGGCTTTTGTTTCCTGGACTTGTTGCTATGCATGCAGCGTGTGGAAGGAGCTCCAGCGAATATAGGCCACACTTTGATTGTTCAGCAAGCTGGAAAATGATGATTATAATTTTTGACAGAAGGGAAGGAGGGGGAAGGAGATCTCCAGGCTTTCAAATCTGCTCTGTCATAAGCAGGATCTTGCAAGGGCCTTCTGATGACTTCTCCCGCCCCAAAGGAAATGGCGTTTGCATAGCAAGAGGGGTTAGAGGAAAAATTCCTCTCTTTACAAGGACAAAACAGCGCTTCTTTCACCAAGCCTTCCACCTTGTGCGGCAGTCCTGTCACAGTGCATAAGCGGAATGCGGTTGGGGTTGTCCAGTAATCGCATGGGAAGCATCCGAGAGAAACCTGGATGCTGCTAAAAAAAAACCCCAAACCCATCCCTGTCAGAGCGGCGCACACGGGTTGCGTCCTTCGTGATGCAGCTTCTGGCAGAGGTCCCGGGGACCCCCCCAGGGGACGCGGGCATTCAGGTCCTTAAAGCCAGCCTGAAACTGCCTGGAAATGAAGCCCAAAGGACCCCATAGCTTATCCCAAACAGGAAGCTACATTTGGGGCCACATCACGGCTGGATCCATCTCGGCACATTCCTGGGTGGCAGCAGAGCCTGTGGAGACCTTGGCTGCTCCCGCCGTGCTCCTTCCCAGCTCGGCAGTCCAAGCGATCGCTGTTGGCATCGGCTGCATGGTCCCCACCGGGACTGCCCGTTTATTTATTTTATTTAATGGCGTTGGCTAATTTCCACTTCAATTTTTTTTTTTGTTGTTTATTTTAATGCGATCACTTCTAATGAGGCTAATGACATTTAGTCTCCGTGGTGGGCATTTTAATTTGGTCACCGAAATGTCAGCGCGAAGCAGCCGCCTCCTATCTGCCCGCGACAAAAGGCACCGCAGACAAAGGGGCTCTGTCCCCGGCCGTCCCTCGCCCTCCTTATCTCCTGCCTCCCAGGGATGGGCCGGGACGTTTGGCAAAGCCACCCTCCTGCCATCCCCTCCTCTGCTGGCACCAGGGGAGCGGGCTCGGCCGCCAAATGCTTCGAGGATGAAAGGCGAGGGCTGCCGGAAACGCAACCTTTTGAGGCGAGCCAGCGTGACATAATTAATCAGATGTCAAAACCTCTAAGCAAAGTTAGCTTTGATCGGCAGGGAAATCTGTCAAATAGGTTGTTCTGCTGCCCGTGGTGCTTTTTTCTTTCTGTCCATCCATCTACCTTTCCATGGCTTGGGTGGCAACCTCCTATAGCCAGGTGGGACCTTCCAGCGTGCAAAAGTGGGGACCAGCATCCCTCAGCCCTCACCGGACCCAGAAGCAGGGCTGGTGCCACGGGACAAAGTGGTGTGGTCACTTGTGAGCCCCTTTGCTGAAACGCCATGGGGTTGGAAATGGGATGGCAGGGAGGGGGTCCATGAGCTGGAAGTGGACGTAGGTATTTGCAGAGGTTGAGGTGGTCAAATGCTGCGGTATGGAGCGGGAGAGGCCTCTGGTGCAAAGCTGGGGTGTCGGGAGCAGCCTAAAACTCGAGGGAGGCAGCGCTGGGGTTGCAGGTGGCTGCCCTGGAGAGACGGCAACTTCTCTGCGTCATGTTGTGCTTGAGTCCTCTCAAGGTGTTGAACCTGAGAAGCCCAAGCCATTTTGCTTAAGAATGAGTCCTTTTTTCTGCAATCCGGGTCCAAATGTAGCTGAATTTGATCTGTTTTCCTTTGATCTGTTCCTCCCTTTCCATTCTATGTACCAGGAATGGATGAAGATTAAAGTTTGCAGCTTCTGAGCAAACTAGGTTGCTCATCACTGCATGATACCCAATTACCTGCTGATACCTCAGGAGTGAGAAGGTATTGATCCTGCTTGGATTTGAACTTGTTGAACCAAAGAGTCGGGATATTTCAAATTTGTTGCTTAGGACATACGCCATTTCCTTCAGGAATCAAAGCGCGATGCCGACTGTGTTTCTGCACCCCGTGGTCCTCGGAGCTGATGGGAAGTGGGTCTGTTGTCTGCCACGTGGGAAACGACCAATAAGTGATAAATAATAGGATCTGGATCCGCCACAGCACAAGAGGGATGTAGATGTAATGACTTTTGTGATGTGCGCCAGGAATATCTCCATTTTACTGAAAATGAGCCCCCAGCAGATGATTTTTTTCCCCCACGTGGGTGCTTTTCTGGGCCCTCCCCACACACCATCTCGGAGCACCACGGACTGCAGAATTGCCTTGGAAGGCATCCCCCACGGCTGCCTTCCTCCTGTCTTCTGCTGCCTGCCGTGTTCCCAACCAGAAATAGCTTATCAATTCAAAATAAACACAAAAATTCTCCCCAAACTACCTGGTGAGATGAGGCCTGAGGGACTGGGTAGAAACATTTATTACTGATAGTTGGTGCTATCAGGTCTGGCTCTTGCGTAGTGGTTGTTGCCAGTGGATCTTAAAACACTTTGCGAAGAAGGGAGATTTTGTTGTGCCTGGATTTGCAGATGGGGAAGCCGAGGAATATAGAGGGAAAATGACTTGCCTGAGGCATGTGCAGGGACACGCGTTAAAACCCACGTCCTCACTGTAGCTCCAAATCTGAAGGGGAGGTTTCTGCACATTTTGCCTTGTGAAATGGTGGGTTTCGGCTTCTTCCGCTGAGAAACACAGGAGAAAGACTGCGAGATCTATACATTGTGTCCTAAAATCCCTGCACTATGCTGCTGTGGGGCTGGAGCATCCCAGGGCTCTGGGCTTGCACTCGTGTGACCGTCAGAGCGGCTGATGCCTGCTTAGAGTCACCGGCAGGAGGCTGAACCACGCTTAAGGCAGCGATGCGTGGAAGTAGGCAAACCTGAACTCGGGATTAGCAAGAGACTTCATCTGGCTTTGTGAATCGAGGGGCTCCTCTCAAAGTTGGTGGGAGGGCAGCGTGCGCTTGATCCCCCCTGCCCTTTCACGTCTGGTCTCTGCCTGCCTTCCCCCGAGGTCTGAGATGATCTCCGAGGGGAAAGCAGGAGGTGAGGCAGAGAAGAAATTCTCAAGCACGCTCTTCACTCAACCCTTGGGCTTCAAATGGAAATTCTCTTTGCTGTTTAATGGAAAGGACGCATTCATAGAATCGTAGAATCACTTTGGTTGGAAAAGATGTTTAAGATCATCGAGTCCAACCTATAACCTAACCCTGCCATCCCACCACTAAACCCTGGCCCTAAGCACCTCATCTGCCCTTCTTTTAAATCCCCCTAGGGATGGGGACTCGACCACCTCCCTGGGCAGCCCATTCCAGAGCCTGACAGCCCTTTGGGGAAGGAATTGTTCCCAATGTCCAACCTCACCCTGCCCTGGCTCAACTTGAGACCATTTCCCCTCGTCCCATCGCCCGTTCCCTGGAAGCAGAGCCTGACCCCCCCCCGGCTCCCCCCTCCTCTCAGGCGTTGTGGGAGGGGCCCCCCCCAGCTCCCCCAGCCGCTCCCCAGCAGCCTGGGGCTCCAGACCCCTCCCCAGCTTTGTGGCTCTCTTCTGGACATGTTCCAGTAATGCAACATCTTTCTTGTGTGAGGGCCCCAAAACTGAACACAGTATTCAAGGTGCGGCCTCAAATTCGTCCCAGCGATGCCTGCCCAGCGTCTGCTTTGTGTGCTGCAGCATCTGCCGGCCGCTCCGAGGCCAAGAGTCAATGCCTTTGTCAGCCTTTCTGTATCCTTGGGATACTTTATCTTTATAAAGTAGCAATAAGTGGACAGTATAATATATTTCACTTTTAATAAGGTGTTGCCAGTTGCACACACTCCGCAGAGCAATTAGTGTCAAAAGCAGCTAAGCAATGGCGGGGAGCCGTAATTCGACTGTTTACCGGCTCGGAGGATTTATGGGCAGGCGTTGGGGGGAGCCGCGGTCGCAGCTTGGCTGGAGATCCGGGAAGTGCTGTGCACTGGCTTTGAAACCGCCCGCCTCCGAGCTGTTGAGAGTCCTGCCGAGTCGTGGCAACTCTTGAGATGGAGGCTCAAACGAGCCACTTCTTCATTTTGGTGGCCTCCCCAGCTCTGAGGCTCGGGAGGATGCCTCCGAAAAGCGATGCTGAGCCTGCTCAGATGTGTCAGCCGGCTGGGCGGTTGCCCAAAATTCAGGCGGGGGGGACCTGTTGCTCTTTGTGAGTTGGCCTGGAAGGCAGAGCTTTGCAGCGTGAGGTTGTCCTCATTGGGGAAGGGTCGCGTCTGGATCGAAGAGAGACTCTGGGCTTGGTTGGTACATGGGTGTTGAGCTGATGGAGATCGTGCAACACGGCTGGAAAGGGGAGTTTTCAGGGCTCAGGAAGGCTCTTCTGCATCCTTCCAGCCCATGAAATACATGGAAGTATCTAGAGGTGATGGGGGACCATACTCCGTGGTGCTGCTTTGCACGAGGGTAACCCCTTTTTGCTGTGCGACACTTTCTATCCCAGGCATCCAGGACTTCTTGCTTTATTTTTAATTGGTTTTTTAGCATTGGAGCATGTCAGGCAAAGAAATTCGGTGAGCTCAGCCCGGGGAGGTGCTTGTCTCTGCCTCCTTCCCGTGAACTGAACATCCCCTGCTCTTGTCCGGGGATTCTCTGATCATCCCAGGTTGTGCCGTGCAGTAGGAAGGCAGCTTTTGTAAAGCCTGCCCGCGTGTCGATCTCTCTGCCGAGGCAGTCAGCGAAACGATCCTGCCCGAGCCCTCCTTCCCGGATCTAACCAGGCTCACGCTGGCGCTCGGGATTCCACAGGCTTGGCCCAGCAGCCCTTGGCTGGCGATACCTTCGTGGGGGGGGAACGACAAAAAGGAGCATTGCTCTAAGGAGGTGGTGTGGATGGCAGTGCCACTGTGCCCAATGGTACGGATCGAGCTGCAGATGCTGCAGATTCAATCCAGCCCAGGTCTGCTGCAGGGAAGCAAACTGGGTTTGTGTCAGATCTGTCGGATCTGATTTCGGGAGACTGAAATCAGCCCCTTGGGGAATGCACGTGAAAGCACCGGCTTGCAGGCGCTAACCGGCGAGGTGTGATGCTAGGGAGGCAGCAGATGGGTTTTGCATCCCTGGTCCCCAGGTGCCATCGGCTCCATGCACCTGAACCTGCACCTCTCGTGGTGTTCAGCATCCCAGCCCCCGGGGCAGCCCCGCTGCCCAGGTGAAGCCTTCGCCTTCCCCCGCTGAGGGAAGAGCCAAACAGATTTGGTTTCTAGAGCGAGCACTGGCAATATTTCTAAGCCTGTGCCCCCGTCTGCTCCCCCTTTCCCACCCCCTGTTTCTCAGTTCAATAAAGTCCCAGTTTCTTGGGTTTGTTCTCCGAATTGAAAGCCTTCCATTTTCACACCTCTGTAATTGGTGCTATCTGTTGAGAGAAACTCTGCAACTCCAGCCAGCCAAGGTCAGGAGGAGCTGAATTGAATTAAAAGGAGCAGAAATTGGTTCAAGGTGGGCAGAGGGCTGTGGGGAGAACTATGCAATTTCTCTCCTCGGGGCTCCTGATGAGCAGAGCGAGCGGCAGCTTCCCATCTCAGCCCGCGGGGGGCTGACATCGGCCCACCTACACCTTAATCTGCACACCGAGGTGGGCACCTCTCAATTGAAAACAAGGAAATGAAACCCAGCATCTCCTCCTTTTATCTGGTCAGCAGGACAGGGCTCTGCTCCTCTGGTGCCTTGGCTAGGATGCTGACAACTGTCACTGAAATGACCTTGTGGTGATTAAATACAGCAAGAAATGATGTTTTTAATAAAAAACTAAAGCTGTGATACAAGCTGATGGCTAGGAGATTGAAGACGCCGTGCGCTAATCCTACCTGTAACTCAAACCCAGGTGGAAAAACCCCAGTGCTGTTGGTCTGAGCTAAGGGTGAGCATCCCAGCGCTTGGATCATGGCTCCCCAGCTCCGCTGGCTTAAGTTGGTGTAAAACCGGAGCAGCTTCAGCCAAAGCCGGTGGATTTATAGCCCTGTGGTAGAGCGATGGCTGGAGAGTGTGCTGGGCAGTGCCATGGTGTGGAGTTGCCTTAGGGGAATGGATGTGATGCTTATAGCTCTTACAGAACCGCTTGGAAATTTTCCCACGTTTCCCCCCACCCACCTTGAAAAATGCTGATTTCTTCACTTGCGGAATGCATGAGCACTCTTTGCTCGGCTCTGGAAAGCTTGCTTGTCTTGAGGATGCTGTTTGTCGGAGCAGGAGGAGACCCATCCCAGGCAGGGAGCGCTGTGACCTCCAGTCCCTGCTCTGCCCTCAGCCCACACGGAGCCGCCAGGCGACCCTGGGGGTTTTTTTGGTTGGGAATTTTTAAGGGTTTCAGGTCTTCCACAGCCCAGCTAAATGTCCTTGGCTCTTCAGAAATAGAGCCGCTCTCGCTTTGGTGCTGGCTTGGTGAGTATTCAGAGTAGAGTGGCTCCAACAGGGTAGCGCAGAAAGGGGGAGACGTTTCAAATGGTGAAATTTCAGGCAACAAGGGAACAATTTTCCACCCACTTCTGAGCTGGAGCGAAGCCCTTCCAGTCTCTCTTTCTCTCGCTCCCCAGCTGGGCTGGCAGCAGGGATGTGCCATTTATTAGAAGCAGCAAGAAGGCACGTGGCCAAGGTAGCCTTGGAGGATGCCAAGTGCGGCACCCCAGCTGCCCAGCTGTTGGGAGGGTGTGCTTGGAAGATGTCCCCAACCCCGTTTTTTTCCCCCCAAGGGGACTCAGCGCTTGTGGCCTCACTGTCCCCTGCTCCCATCCTCGGGCAGGAGAGGAGGCGCTGGCACGGCTGCAGCTGGCAGAGCGCCCTGCGGCCACCTCGGGCCCCTGCTCTGCCTCTCTCGTAATTTATAGAAGAGCAAGCCGATGTTCCCTTTTAAATTGACAAAGGCAGAGAATGGAGCCTGCGAAGCCCTATGACCCCAGAGCCCTGGTCCATGAAAATTACAGACGCTGTACAGCACGTTTCCTCTTGATGTACTTGCAGTGGGGAGATGCTGGTTAATTTGCCAGGACTCAGAGGTGACCTGGGTTTAATAAAGAGGATTAATGGATTTGAGCTAAAGGTCTCGGCTGTTTTGAGCTGATAGCCTTCTCCTTCGAAGACACTACGGCAAGGCACGGCTCAGCCTCTTGCGGGGAGAGGCAGAGGTGGCTTGCTTAAAGGAGCACGCTGCTGTGTCGGCCGGTGATTTCCCCGGGGGTCAATTAGCAAAGCCAGGTACCCCCGACCCCGTCGGCCCCGGGCACGGGCAGCGCTGCTCTGGGGGCTGCCAACCCTGCCCCCCGTCTCCCGCTTGTCATTGCTGCCTCCAGGGATGGACACAGAGCAGGGGGGCTGGCACTGCTCCGGGATGTCCCCTTCCCTTCCCACCTCCCGGACACATCTCCCATCCCTGGGGTGGCAGGACGACTGGGTGGCTGAAGGTGAGGAGCATGATGGCCGGGCGTGGACCTTGTGCTCAGCCTTTTGCTCCCATTTTGGGGTTTGATGCTGAGTTTGGGCTCAGACCCATCGTTTCTGCATCAAGCCCTGTGCTGTGGCTGGTGCGGGCTAGGCGATGGCAGCGGTGCCATCCGGCCAGCGCGTCCCTAGGGCCATGCTGACCTTACCGAGATGAGTTTCTGTTTTGTACCAAGTCCAGCAGTGATTTACACTTTTCCTTGACCCCTCGTGGAGGAGAGGCAGGGTGTTAGGGATGGGGATGGGTACACCAGGAGACCCTGCAGTGGCAGGGACCCTGGGAGCAGCAAAGGAGATGGTTTGGCTCAGAGTTTGGACACCTGAGCGTTGTCACAGCTGGGCGTAGGGAGCTGGGTAGGATGGACCTCATCAATACATACATACAAATATCTTAAGGATGGAAGTCAAGAGGATGGAGCCAGACTCTTTGCAGTGGTGTCCAGCGACAGGACAAGAGGCAATGGGTACAAACTGAAGCAGAAGAGGTTTCACTTGAACGGGAGGAAGAACTTCTTTACTCTGAGGGTGCCCAAGCCCTGGCCCAGGCTGCCCAGGGGGGCTGTGGAGTCTCCTTCTCTGGAGATCTTCAACCCCTGCCTGGGTGAAGTCCTGTGCCCCCTGCTCCGGGTGAGCCTGCTTGGGCAGGGGGGTGGGACTGGGTGATCTCCCGAGGGCCCTGCCAACCCTTGCAATTCTGTGATTCTGTGATAGAGTGGGAGTTTCTTGCTCGGGGAGGGAGAGAAGGATGCACGTGTAAGGTGTAGGTGGTGTAAGGGAGCGGGCGGCAGGGCTGAGCATCGGCGGGGGGCGGGCAGGAGCTGCACGAAGGCAGTTTGTCTCAGCAGATCTGTGCTGCCTTCCCTGCAGGCAAGCCCCTGCGTGCTGTCCTTGTAAGGGTTAATGACAGCCTGGTGAGAACGATCCCATGGGGCTGTCAAAACTCGTTGCAGGAGTGGTAGGCTGCTGGTGGCTGTGATGGGGAAAAGGCTTTGCTGCGCCACTGCCATACCCCCCTGCTCTGCCTTCTCTTTTAATGTTCCTAGCACTCAGAGAGCAATGAATTCCCTGTAGCGTCCCGCTCTCTGGCCCGGGAGTCTCTGGCGATATTCCCGTAATAAGTAAGTGGAGTACTTTGGACGGGAGCAGCGAGGGACTGGGCCACTTTCCCTGCCGGGAAAATGCATGCACGATCAATGCAATCAACTTGCCCTTCAGGTCCTTTTTGGGTTGGATGGAAGAGATGCTCTGACTGAAACTCATTTATTGAGTAGAGAAGGTGCAATGAAATTACAAGCTGTAGCTTTTACCAGCTCCTGGCTTCTGCCTTGTCTTTTTCTTATCCAACAGCATGCCCAGTATTATGAAGCATTATTCTCTTAAAACCCCATTACTCCTCTTTTCAGGGGGTAGGTTAGCGCACAGCAACTGGTCCTTTGCCAACCACGGGTATAGGCATTCAACAAAAGATCCCGGCGTGGAGCTGGGCCATCTTGAACCTGTTATTTATCCCTCCAGGGCTGGACACTGACCTCTCTTACCTTGGCGCTCATCAGGGAAGTCCAAACAAACGATTGCCTTGCAGAGCTGAGCGTGAGGTCAGCATCGGAGCCGTTTGCGCTCTCCTCCCAACGAATCCCACAGCTCTTTAGGGCAAGAAGCGAAGGTATTAAAACGTATCATGGGGAAATTAAGTGCAGGAGCCTGAACGAATGATTCAGCAAATGCACTTGAATGCGATGCTCTGTGATGCTGGGTCCCGATGCGCGGCTGCATCGCAGCTCCAGGGGGAAACCGCGGAGGGATTTTGTAGGGGTGCGCGTGGCCGCACAAACCTTCAGCATCATTAGGGGTGAAGGCACATTTTGTCCATCCGAGCGTGTGTTTTGGGCACTTCAAGCTGATGCTGGCTATTTTTTTGTGTCTGAAAACTGCGTGACTCATGGGGAATTTTTCCCTTTACAAACAGGACAATTTTTGAGTTGGTGCTGAAATGAAAAAAAGGAAAAAAAAAAGGAATCCTGAGTTTGCTGTCATTCAGTCTCTTGTGCTGCTCCTAGTAACTCAGTGTGCTAGCCTGTCTGGCAAATAATCTTTAAAGCTCACAAGTGGCCAGGACTTGGGTTTTGTCTCACGTCTGCTTTCTCCAGCAGCCTGGCAGAAAGCAGCATCACCTCCGTACCATCCTCTTCCTCGGGAGGTGTGAGGGCGGGCTTCTGGCAGGGCTGTGTCCCTACCTGCCGCGGTGAAGGTTTTTGGAGGTGACACAAGAGATCTGGCTCATGGCCTTGGGCTGCCTTCCTTTATCCGGGGGGCTGGGGACCAAATTTAGCTGTGCAGGCGCCGTGTGCAGTGTCTATTTTGGGCAGCCACGGGGGGCTTGTCCGACACTGAGTCTTTGGCCCCCGCAGCCATTTCCCAAGGCTGCTTCCCGGGAACGCCCTTGGCTTTGGATGCGAAAAGCAACTTTGCAGTCAGGTCAGGCGCTTTTCCCTGGAGCTGAGCCCGGCACCGAGCCATCCTTGCAGAGCTCGCCCCACCGCGACCTGGGGGTGCCTCGGCGGGGACCCCCCCTCTGCAGCGGGGTCTTGCAAATGAGTCCTAAGGCTGTCGCCTTGATGCATTCAGCCTGCATTCTCTCCCCTCCGCTGCTGCCTGTAATTTGCACCTGGTCATGTATTATTTAGCTCGGTGTCGGCGATTAGAAATGCAGTTTTGCGGGAAGGAGCTGGGTAGAGCATCCCCTGCTCCAGCTCTCCGCCTGGGTTTTGCCTGGGAAGGGAATGGAGCGGCTCCGTGGTCCGACCCTCCGGCCCCGCGCCGCCGCCGTGGCTTTTCCCGGGAGAGCTCTCATCCCGGGCATCAGGCCTAGCGCGAAATTGCTGTTCACCCCTGCAGCAGGAGATTTAATTATCATTAGCTTAGCTTGCACAGCTCCACGTGGTGTCGTGCAGCTGCGAGTTTATCTGGGCCTTTTAAAAATCCAGCTGCAATATGTTTAGGGTTTTTTTTCCCCCTTTCCTTGTGTTCTTATTCTTTGCTTCTTGCAAAAGCTTCGCTATCCTATAATGTTTTGGGCCCCTTTGGCAGCCTGTGAAACCCCAGTGCATGCTCGAAGGGGGAGGAAGATGCATATTTCAAGGAGATTTGCAGTAGCAGCCTATGGGCATGTTGAAAAATATGCAAGTCCCATTCCCAGGGCTTGGGTGGTTTTTGCAATATTGGATGGTTATTTTATAGCCTGTCAGTTACATTTGGAAAAAATAAGTCAGAAGCATTCAAAAATCACCTTTTTCAGGTCATAAGTAGGAGACGGGGTCGTGGTGGATGCGGGAGGAAGGAGAGGAATCCCCCGGGAACTTCCCTCTGTGGGTTGGAAGAGCCAAACTCCCCAAATTGCCCAAATTTCCAAGTTTTTTTTTACAATGCTGGCAGCCCGTGCCATGGGCTGGCAAAACCCCAGCCCAATCTCTCCACAAAACGGCAGCCTTTTAGCAGAAGTTTGCCTTGCATCAAGCAGTTTCCACAAAACTTTCTTTTTTAACCCAATTTGCTTTTTTTCCCACTGAAAATCCACTTTTGCTGGGAAATCCCAGTCGGGTCCTCATCCTTTGGGCCAAATCCCTGGCACAGTGACCTTTTCCCATGGCTTTTCCCATCCCTTCCCCACCCATCCCTCGAAGCTGGTTTCCCCCCATTGTCTATAAAGGCAAACAAAAATTAAATCTATAATTATCATTACTAATTCCACTTAATTAGTCACAAGCCAGCAGCCAAATTGGCTTTCTCATAATTATCAGATAAGCAGTAAGCACATCTCATAGATTATAATTAA
Organism: Gorsachius magnificus; assembly: GCA_034008185.1. NCBI lineage: Eukaryota > Metazoa > Chordata > Aves > Pelecaniformes > Ardeidae > Gorsachius > Gorsachius magnificus. The sequence continues at coordinate 2,347,523 of CM067097.1, forward strand.
CACTGCTTAATTAAAATCTAATATACATACACCCTTTCCTCAGCATACGCCTAATTGGGTTCACAAACAGAGGGGGTGTGAAGCCCCCATCCCCGGTGCTTCCCCAAAGGTTCATTTGATGCCACTTTGGCGTTAAGTTGGTGGCGGGATGCTCTTCTTCGTTTGCTTTAAAATAACCTCGGCTCGAAAAGAGGCATCTCCCCGATGCATGACACACCGGCTACCCTCCCGACTTAACGATTTTTTATTATTATTGTTATTGCTCCAGCTGCGACCTCGCCATAATCCCCCGTCTAGGCTGGGCTCTGTGATAATAAAGCAGCTTGACTAAATTATGCTTTCAAAGGTGAAGGCCGGCTTTGGGTGCTGAGCTCTGGAAATTGATGTCTGTCTTCTTTCCTTCGTGTTTTCCTGAGTGGGGTTGGGAGAGGCTCCTGCGGTGAAGGAATGTGTTGAGGGAAGCTCTTGCCCTTGCTTGCACCCTCCCTGGCCATTTATATCTCTGGACAAAATATTCCCTGCTGTCCCATGGGGACAGCAGCCGTGTGGTGCTGGGGTGCAAGAAGGACCTTGGTACCCTCCCGGGCTTGGATGAGGGGCTGGTGCTGGCAGGCAGGACCTGCAAGCAATGGTCTGTGCGCTGGGGTAGCCTTTAGCTCTGCTTTCCCTGCCTTTGGTGGACACGTGTGTGGATGGGGAACCAAGGTCTGAGCCAGCTCTGCTGTCCGTGGGGAGCCGCTGCCTGCCCGGGTGTCACCCGGGGCCACCAAGCCTTCGGTGGCCCCTTGCAGGCGGTCTGAAGAGGTGACTTGTGAGCGGGGCATGCCGACTGCCGGCGCTGCCGCTGTGTCGTGGTTTAACCCGGCTGGCAACTCAGCACCACGCAGCCGCTTGCTCACTCCCCCCCTCCCTCAGTGGGATGGGGGAGAGAATCGGGAAATAAAAAGTAAGACCCGTGGGTTGAGATAGAGACAGTTTAATAAGAGAGAAGAATAACAATAGTAATAATAATAATAATGGCAAGAGAATATACAGAATATACAAACCAAGTGATGTACAATGCAATTGCTCACCACCCACTGGCCCATGCCCAGCCCGTCCCGAGCTGCGATCACTCCCCCCAAGCTGCCATCACTCTCCCCCCAACAGACCGACTAACCCACACCCCCCCCACCCCGAGCATGACGTTCTATGGTCTGGAACAGCTCTTTGGTCAGTTTGGGTCAGCTGTCCTGGCTGTGCTCCCTCCCAGCTTGTTATGCGCCTGGCCAAGCAGGAGAAGCTCAAAAAGTCCTTGAGTAGAATCATAGAATCACTTTGGTTGGAAAAGACCTTTAAGATCATCAAGTCCAACCTTTAACCTAACCCTGCCACCCCACCACTAAACCCTGGCCCTAAGCACCTCATCTCTCCTTCTTTTAAATCCCCCCAGGGATGAGGACTCGACCCCCTCCCTGGGCAGCCCATTCCAGAGCCTGACAGCCCTTTCGGTGAAGAAGTTTTTCCTAATGTCTAGCCTAAACCTGACCTCAGCACTACTTGGGAACAACTAAAAACATCAGTGTGTTACCAACATTCTTTTAGTACTAAATCCAAAACACAGCACTATGCCAGCTACTATGGAGAAAATTAACTCTATCCCAGCCGAAACCAGGACACGCTGCCTGACCTTGGGGCAAGAATCCCGTTGTGTTCCCAGGTAGCCGTGCTTCCCGTTTGCAGAGAAGCCCTCGCCTCTTTGGCTGCCTGAACAAAGCAGGAACTACTGATAGTGCTGATTATTAATTAGATCATTTGCCTGCCAGTTTTTGCTGAGCTAATATCTGGTGAGTTGATTCACTGTGGGAGATCTGTGAAATGTATTTTCCGTCTGAGAGATGCTGAGCTGGGCTTCTCGCAGCGGGATGGAGGGAGGCTCCTTCTCCAGGACTTAGTCCCAGATGGAGGGAGGCTCCTTCTCCAGGACTTAGTCCCAGATGGAGGGAGGCTCCTTCTCCAGGACTTAGTCCCAGCGAGGGCTCCCGGCTGCGATGCCAGAGCTGGAGACCCCTCCTCGACGCAGGGCAAGAGATGGAGCATCGCCATCGCCGGTCCATGGGGATGGGGGGGGCTTCCAGCTGTGGAGCATCGTGGCTGTGGGTGATGGAAGGGCATCCCGCCGCTCCGTGATGTGAGCTAATCTCCAAAGGCCTTCAGCGTGGCGGCTGCGGAAAGTAAAGGCTTGGCACGTGTTCTGGTGTCGGGGGAGGATTTGCGGATTAGAGATGTGTAATTGTATGTAGTGCATGACAAAACAAAATAAGTGGCAAAAAGAACTCAGTCGTATTAAGAATTCAAAGCAAGCATTAAGCTTTTTTACATTAAGGGGGAAAAAAAAAAAAAAAAGGCGAGCAAAATGTGCGAAGCAAAATCCCCTTTCCTCGCTGCAGCCGCTGCCCTGCGCGCGCCCCCTCCGCTCTCGCCCGCTGCAATGAGGTGCAGCCCAGTGCGGTGCTGGGGGGTGAGGGATGCTCGCCCTCCCTGGGGGAGAGGGGGGCCAACCACTTCTGAAAACTTATCCCACCCAGGCGCCAGACTGTGATGGATTTACTGGCTGGGGATGGATGTGCATTTGGAAAGCGAAGGCGAAACAGAGCCGGGGGGCTTCCTGGCTGGTTTTCCTGGTGGTGTCGGCAGGCATCAGATCAGCAGCCAGGTGCCTTGAGCTGGTGGTGTGGTCCAAAGCTGGTTGCAGGAGGGGCTCAGCTGAGCCCCCTGGTCCACGCCGCCCCTGCTGCTGCGCAGTCGAGCATCTCAGCAACCGGTTGCTCGCAAGCTTTTTGCTAGACCATGCGAGGCAGCTGTATGCTTTTTTTCCGTGGGGATTTCTCGCCATCATAAGATCTTCCCAGATTAAGTAAATAATTTCACACGAGCTTAATTAAGTCTAATAGACTCATTAGTTCACTCTTTGCGCATGTTCCCAAGGGAGCGATGGCCGGGAACCGTGAAGAGTTGCTGCGGAGAAATCCTGTGGCATCTTGAAGGCTGGCGCCGGCAGCAGGGAGCTCTGCTCCTGGTTGAAGGTTGAGCTCCAGGAGGCTCAGGAGTTAAAGATTCACATCCTCGTGGTGGCTTGAATCATGGGCAGGTCTTTCCTGCCCAAAATGCTGCTGGATTTTGGGCTGGCTGGTGGCTCCGGTGTGGCTGTGTTGGTGGGTGCAGTGTCCCGAGCAGGAGCATGGTCCGGCCCATCCCCTGGTGTCACAACAGCCTCCATGTGCTTGGGGGTACCTTGGCCTGCTTTGAACGTGGTAGCACCATAAGACCAGTTTGGCAGTCCCATGCAGTCAGACTTTGGGATGAATTTTTTGATGCTTTTGCAGCACTTCTGTTATTTCTACCTGATGCTGGCTCCATGAAATGGAGAGATTTCTAAGCCCACTGTGTTCAGAAGCATGGAGAAGAGCAAGGGGTCCCGATGCGATGGCAGGGTTTGGGTGGTCCCTCTGGCTGCTGCACGGAATGGCAGGAGCAGCTCCTGGATGGTTCTTTGCCCAAAGCTGGAGATGGGGGGCATGGGGTGACTGGTAGGGGACAGATGTTGAGCTGAGCAGCAGATGTGTGGGGAAAAAGGCTGCGGCTTCCCTGAACAGAAGGTGATGGGGAAGGGAAAGAGCTGATGGAAGCTAAAATGTGCGGGTGCTTGCCAGCGGAGGGAGCGCATCTGTTGGCAGTAGGGGAGGATTTTGGCTTTTCTGTTACCTGCCGTCCCGGTGCTGCGCGATGCTGAATTACACTGTGGTGCACAGGACGCTTTGACAATGCATTTTAAAGTTACATCAAGGGCGTCGAGAGCATATGGATAGGTGACCTCTTTTTTGCATTTGCATAAATCTAAATAAATAAAATAAAATTGAGAGCGGAAGGCAGGGACCTGCGGCTCTCCTCATTCTCGTGGCGTGTTTCTATCTCCCGCACACAATGCTGAGGAGCAGAAAGCACAGAAGAGGGAGGTAGACATCTGGTTTCCCTTTCAAAAGTGTTGCCTGTTCTTTATTTATAAAGAAATTATTGTGTTTAAAGCCAATACTCATCTCTTGTACCAGCGGAGGAGCAGAGATAGGTGGATAGATTAGAGGGAAGCGGATTGTGCATATAAATGGGAGATAATTTTCTGACTCTTTGGAGAAGTGAAACCTGGCTGCGACCTGGGAGCTTTGGGGGTTTGTGGGGGTATTTTGCCTTCAAGAGCAGCATGAGAGGAGCCTGCCCTGGCCGGAGGGATGCTGCATCGCAGCGTGCTCAGTACCGTCCTCTCTTCTGCATGGCAGAGGGGTGGGGTTGAACCAAGGGCTGACAGCATCATCCAGGCATCAGAGGGGGCAAGTGCTGCTGGTATGTGTGGGTTTGAGGAGGAGGCTGAGGGGAGCCCGTATCACCCTCTACAACTGCCTGGATGATGGTCTGAAGTTGTGCCAGGGCAGGTTTAGGTTGGACATAAGGAAAAATTTCTTCACCGAAAGGGCTGTCAGGCTCTGGAATGGGCTGCCCAGGGAGGGGGTCGAGTCCCCAACCCTGGGGGTATTTAAAAGAAGGAGAGATGAGGTGCTGAGGGCCAGGGTTTAGTGGTGGGATGGCAGGGTTAGGTTAACGGTTGGACTTGATGATCTTAAAGGGCTTTTCCAACCTAGATGATTCTATGATCCAACCCGTCACCTTTCCCTTTGCCCCATGCTATGGCGTGACTCTGGGTGGGGTTTGGGGCTGGCCATGCATCAACTCCAGCAGGGGCGGGAAGGGGAAGGGAATGGATTGAAACACTAAATATACCCAGCAGGAACCAGCTGGAGCTGGTGGAAACCTCAGACGTATACCTATAGAAGAAGAACACAATGTTTCATTTATTTTGTTTTATTTCACAAGAAAAATCTTCACAGCCCAAACTGTCACTTTGGAAATAATTCGTGGCTGAGGATTTCAACACCCACTCCAATGATATTTTATTCTGACCCTAAACAAAATCAATAGCTTTTTTTTCCCTCCTCCTTTTTCTTCTTCCTTGAGAAAACAGTATTTTTCAGCTCAGTGGAAGAAGAAAATAGATTCTGCCCAGTGTTGTTAAAAAGATATTATAACCAGTGTCTCTGGAAGTGTAAAAAGTACATGATCTAATATGTCTGGAGCAATTTTGAAAGGCTGCTTTATTTAGGATAATGGAGAAGCAGCAGTAAACCTCATAATCTTCCCGGATAAAGAGTACAGCGGGAGGGTTCAGGGATGGAGCTTGCTGCCCTGGCTTCTTTTTATTCACCTGTCAGAGCTAGGGTTCGATGCTGGATGGGGCACAGCCAGGCGGTGGTACCCACCGGCAGCCGGGGAGGCGGCTGCGATGCTCCTACCTGCCGGGCCATGCTGGGGGGGGTCAGGGGGGTCCTAGTTTGGGTCTGTAAAGCCCCTGTTGGAGTGGAAGGGGGGGGCTTTGGGATGCAGAAAGATCTCTGGGAGGGTTTAAGGGCGGCAGGGATGTGGCAGGGGGTGTCTCTGGCATTGATGCTGCGTCTTTTCATGTTCCCAACCTCTGAAAGCAGAGAGAAGCCTTCAGCAATATTGTTCTGTTGGTCGCCCTTCTACAGAAAATCTTGTTTGTCAGAAGGGAGGCAAAAAAAAAAAAAAAAAAAAAGAGGAGTCTGGTGAATTTTAAAATAAATTATAAATTATTTTTTTAATAAATTATGAATACATTTTCTCTGTCAGGATTTGAGACTCTGTGCTCTGATCAAAAAGTTTCCGAGTGTGTTCTCTCCCTGCTTACTCAAATGTAGATGTGTGCATTTCTGCTCCCGATTTTATTTTATTTTATTTTGATGAATTTTTTACTCCACCAACAACAAATACTTTGTTTGTTCTTGACGGGCACCGAGGGAAAAAACTTTTGAAATCCTGCTCAAACACTTCACTTGCAATCAGGGTGAGCGCTAAGAGGATGCTCTGTGCCCCCCCCAGACCCGCCGGCACTTGGGTGGGGAGCAGGAGGAGGCAGCGGGGAAAGGCGTGTGGAGGAAAAAGAGAGGATGGATGGAGCTGGTGCGAGGTGGGCTTGAAGTGTACGGCCAGCCCTGATGCCAACCGGGGCTGCTTGCGGTGTGAAAGTAGTCCCTTGAAGGGCTTTCCAAAGGTCTGAGGGTCTAAATCCTTTGAAGAGATAAGATCCAGTGAGTGATGCGACCTTGACTGGGTGGTTTGCATCCTCTTGTCTCCATGCCCAAGCTTCCAAGTGGCCGGGTTTTGCATCGGCGCGAGGCTCTGGCTCTGCTCTGGCTTTTGCTGCTCGGGTGGAGGTAAGGAGCCGGTTCCTTACCGACACTTTCTCCTGCTGCCACCCAAGCCTGCTGCCCAGCAGCACGTCCTCGGGCAGCGCGTTGGACAGGATAAAAGGGACTTTATTAGCCTTCCCTTCAGATGATGACAGGGGCAATCACTCTTGCGGATTTTAATTAAAATGTTTAATTAAGCACAGTTCTAGCAGGCAGAAAAGTTAACGCTGATGCTGGCTGAGTCCCCAGCCTTGGAGTTAGTGGAAGCAGGGGATAGGAGGAGATGGACGCCGAGAAGATGCATTAAGCTGCCCACCGGTAACAGAATCACAGAATCACAGAATTACAGAATCGCAAGTGTTGGAAGGGACCTCGGGAGATCACCCAGTCCCACCCCGCTGCTCAAGCAGGTTCTCCTAGAGCATGTTACACAGGACATCACCCAGGCGGGGGTTGAATATCTCCAGAGAAGGAGACTCCACAGCCCCCCTGGGCAGCCTGGGCCAGGGCTCGGCCACCCTCACAGTCAACAAGTTCTTCCTCCCATTCAACTGGAACCTCTTGTGCTTCAGTTTGTGCCTGTGGCCCCTTGGCCTGGCGCTGGGCACCACTGAGAAGAGTCTGGCTCCATCCTCTTGACTTCCACCCTTAAGATATTTGTAGGTGGTGATGAGATCCCCTCTCAGCCTTCTCTTCTCCAGGCTGAACAAGCCCAGCTCCCTCAGCCTTTCCTCCTAGGGGAGATGCTCCAGTCCCTTTATCATCATAGTTGCCCTCCTCTGGACTCTCTCTAGGAGTTCCTCATCTTTCTTGAACTGGGGAGCTCAGAACTGAACCGAGTGCTCCAGGTGGGGTCTCCCCAGGGCAGAGCAGAGGGGGAGGAGAACCTCCCTCACCCTGCTGGCCATGTTCCTCTTGATGCACCCCAGGATGCCATTGGCCTTCTTGGCAACAAGGGCACCCTGCTGGCTCATGGCCACTTGTTGCCCACCAGACTCCCAGGTCCCTCTCAGCAGAGCTGCTTTCCCAGCAGGTCAGCCCCCAGCCCTGTACTGGTGCCTGGGGTTCAACCTCCCCAGGGGCAGCACTTGACACTTGCCCTTGTTGAATTTCATCAAGTTCCGCTCCGCCCAACTCTCCAGCCTGTCCAGGTCCCGCTGAATGGCAGCGCAGCCTTCCCATGGATCAGCCACTCCTCCCAGTTTCGTGTCATCAGCAAACTTGCTGAGGGTACACTCTGTACCCTCGTCCAGGTCGTTGATGAACAAGTTGAACAAGGCTGGGCTGAGTACTGAGCCCTGGGGAACTCCACTAACTACCGGCCTCCAACCGGACTCTGCCCCACCGATCAGAACCCTCTGAGCTCTGTCATTCAGCCAGTTCCTGACCCACCTCACTGTCCACTCATCCAACCCACACTTCTTGAGCTTCCCTATGAGGATGTTATGGGAGACAGTAACATTGCAGGACTCCTGTTAAGACCAGGCAGGAAGGGCAGGAGATGACTGCGGTCACAGTGACACGTGTGTGTGCTGGTTATTGATTTCTTGCTGGTGCCACCTTGGTGGCTTCCTTGAACCTGCTGGTCGTCAGCTGGTACTTCATTTGCCTTCTTCGTGGCGGTGGCTCTTCTCCTTCAACCTGCAACCCCCAGGTCCCTCTCAGCAGCTCTCCTGCTCAGCTAATCCCTTCCCAGCCTGTCCCAGTGGGGGGGATTATTCTGTCCCAGGTGCTGCGCTTGGCACTTTCCTGTGCTTAATGTCATAGACACTCTTCTAGGATTTTGAAGAACACAGCTGCTGCCATCAAAACAAATCCCTGAAGCGTGTTGAGGTTTGTAAAACTCATTTCCCATGTGGATGTCCCAGGGATAACAGTGGCAGAAGAGCCAAGGCAATGGCCAGGCTAATTGGCTACTGTTAATTGTGCTGGGGCAAAAAGATCAGCAAGACAAGGCCCGTCTGTGCTGCGTTTGGGCTCTTTTTGCCCATTGCCTTGGAAGCACAGGTCTTCCATGCAAGTACATCCATGGCTTTAAAAAAAGCATCAGAAACCAGTTCCTGAAATAGACTGTGGGGAAGGAAGGAGTGGGGGGGGAAACCTCAGTGCAATGTACAGCCTTTCTCCAGGGAGCAATTACCAGCCCGAGAAAAAGCTATTAGTGCTCCGCTCCCTTAAACGCCTTTCCATGTGTGTGCATCCAGTGCAGCTCCCTTCCCGCTGGTCCCCCAGCAGCAGGTACAGGAGGAGCCCCCAGCCTGGGAAGGGGCCACCCGGCTCCTCCAGAATCCTCCCCTGAGAGCGGGGCCAGCGGCGTGGAGCCTCGCTGCACCTCCCTAAAGCCTCACCCCATTCTGTCACCTCTCCTTAGGCTGAAAGGGGAGGGCGAGCCAGGAGAGCCCAGTGAACACGAGGAGCTGTTGGAGGTCTCCAGGCTCGTCTTAGGAGCGCTCTCCTTTTATAACAGGCTTCTGCCAAAGCTCTCTGGCTTGTCCGCTCTCCCGCGCTGCTCAGCTCGGGGTGATGCCAGGCCCCCTTGGCTCCTTGCCCTGTTTTTCCTGCTGCAAAACTCCATGTTGCCTAAGCCATGTGAGGCAGCAGCAAATACCCCTCTGCCCCTTTCTGTCCTGCTGCAGGTTGGGGCTGTCCTCACCTCATTCCTGAGATATTTCCACCACTAGGCACTGCTTTCTCACGATGCATGGCCGGGAAGCCCCATGTCTGTTGACTTTGTTAATACCTAATAGGATTCAAGCCATTTTCTTTATTTCTAAGTGTTGTCCCTTAATAGACAGTCTGTGTCCTTGTATATCTTATCATTGAAGGTGCCATGTTAACGCTCCATCTCTTTCTTTTGAGCTTTGGGGAAGGGATGTTCCCAGGAGGGTTGGGCTGTAGAGCTCCTGTGTTACCAGCTGTGGGGTGAGTTCTCAATTTGAGGGTGATAGTTGTAACTTCAGGGCTGGTGGCCAGGATTATCGAGATGCTGAGAAGCTTCTCAGTAATAATAATAATAAGAGAGAAGCTGAGATTGCAGGGGAATAGGAGGACCAAGAGGACCAGAGTTACCAGATGGAGAACGATGCAGTCTTGTTACGCAGTTAACACCTGGTGGAGCTGGGGAATATTCAGCTCTGGCTAGCGGGAACACCAGAGTGAGTGGCCGTGGGGTTTACAGCTAGTGGTTCGGTGTGAAATGCCAGGGGTCACCCCGAGTTGAGGACGCAAACCCCTGTTGCCGGTTCCCTGGTTAGCATCGGTGCCGAGGTCGGCCTTCTCCATCTCGGAGGCAGGCTCCTCTGCTTCCCCTCTCCGTGGCGATCGCTGACGTGTTTATTTCTCTGATTAATGAACTCTGCAAATTAACCTCCACGCTGCTCTATAATTGCTATTAAGGCTTCAAAAATCACTTAAGCGTTTCCGGCGCTTGTGAGCCCATTCCGTTTGGCTGGCCAGCGCGGCGTGCTGATTGCAGGGAGATAGAGCCCGTCTCCTGACCTCCACGTTTACAATTAATTATTGCATTCAGCACCCAAATTACCCCCGGTCTCCACATGCTCAGCTTTATCTCTCTGCACACACAGGCTTGGCTTTTAATTAAAGGCCCTTCAAATTAAATGAAAACAAATTCAATTATTGCCTCTCATTGGAACAGCTCACCGCAGACTCCTGACTATACTTCTTCTACAGAGAACCTGGGGAGCACTGGTCTCCCATAATCCAGTCTAACTAAATTTGCCTGGTCTTCTATTTTCCTTATCGTCAGTTGAGCTGTTCGCTCGCCACCGGGTCAGGCGTGGGCTTGACTTGCAGAGGAAGCCGAGTTTTAAATGGTATTGCCCTCTCTTGTCTGCGCCCTCGTATCATTGCCCTTCAAGGAGAAGATGCTCTTGTATGCTGTGGAGGGGTGGGATCATCATCATTAGTCTTCATTTGGGCTGCAGTGGAAGGTAGAGGACCCCAAAAAGAGGGTTTGGCCCTCCTGGGTGCTGGGTACCTGATTGCCAGGCGGTGGGATGGTCCCTCACTCTAGGGGACGGTAGTGTTCAGAGCTGTCCGTCGGAGCGTGGAGTCCTCCAAGCCCTTCTCAAAGGGGAAAGTGTCTCATGGGAACAAGGGCAAAACCTTTCCAGAAGCGTTGTGACTTGTGTTATTGTAGGTGGGGAAGCATCACGAGTTGGCATTACTTCTGATGGCCTTTGATACGGCAAAAACCAAGCGGGTGAGAAGGTTTCACAGGAGGTGGACGCCTTAGGAGAGCTTGGCTCACACATGAGCTCTTGGCTGGAGATGAGCTTCATTTAACCAGATAGTGCCTTCTAACTCTTAGATGCCTTTTCAAGTGATGTTCTTGCCTCCCCCCTCCATCTGCAGCCCTCCAGCCGGGCTTTCTTAGCTAGCAAAGCATCTTTCTGTCCCACACTCTAGTTATCCCCTAAAAAGTCCTTGCTCATCTCCCACGTGAAGGAGAGAGCGAGAATGTGGCTCTGGCACCGCTCTGCCAAGTCGTTTGGTCCCAGTTATTATTTTTTCTCCCTTTGCGGAGTTTGTGCCATCATCTGTGCTGGCAGGAGCTGGCAGGAGGGACCAGCTCCAGCCTCACTGATGCGGAGGGGGAAACCATCCAGCGCGCGGAGGAGGGGAAACCAAAGTCATCAAGCATGCCCAAAAACCAGAATGATAATTAATGCCTGGGGTAAGACTCTCTGGTGGTGTAAATCAGCGAAAGCTCCACAGCGTTTTGCCAAGGAACATCAATGGATGGTCTGCCTCGTTAGCTTCACCTATGGAAAACCCTTCCCTGGCGAGGGGCGGGGGGTGGGCGAGGGCACGGGTGCTGGGCAGCAATGCCACGGAGGGATGCACGGTTCAAAAAGCACCGGCCTGCGCTTTCCAGAGCAGCCAAACTCCTCATAACTCTCCCGCTGTGCCGAGCCTCTCCGCGCGCCGCTCTGTATGGTAATAACACGAGATTATATCGCTCTTTAAAAGGCCGCAGTGATCTCTTTTATTTTGCTCGCAGCCAAGCACCGCTGCCTTGCGGTGATTGAAAGTTAGGCTGCTGTGACCACCCACTCCCCGCCTCGAGGGCAGCGTGCCCGCTCCCCGTGCCGGTGCCCAGCTTTCCCCCTCATCTGGTCTCCGCTGGGAGCTTTCCCTGTGTCCCTTGCCCATGGCCAGGCTCTCTGTTCCCTCGTGATGCGATGTCACCAGGGCCACCGCGGTGACATCTCTCTTCCCACGCCTGCAAAGGGCATGGGTGGAGGGTGGCAGCCCCTCCTGCCCATCCGAATTGGGCTGCGCATTGGGAAGTGGGATGCTTCCCGGCATCCAGCCTCAGCTTGGGGTAAGGAGCATCCTGCAGCAACCTCCTTAGAGGCTGCAAGTTTTGCTTTTCTCGCCCAGCTCCCTTGCCTCTGACCGGTGCAAAGGCATCTCAGTGCCATGAGCAACCTGCTTGGCTTTCGGGTCCGAAGCAGGCTCCGGCTGGCTTCGCTCCCTCCGGCATGCTGACACAGAGAGAGGGAGAAGCGCCCATAAATAACCACGGTGCATACATGGGCTCTGTTCCTCTGTGCAACCACTGCCCGGGGAGGAGAGGGAGGCAGAGCCCATGGAAAGGGGGAGATTCAAAAGCCTGGAGGAAGGGAGGCGAAGGAAAGGGTGGGAGGGATGGGAGGAGAGGTGGTGCGGATGGATGCATGGGAGGGGACTGGAGAGTAACAAGCACCGGAGAGCTGGAGCAAGCTCATCTCGCTTGCCTGCGGGGTGCCCAGGCTGAGCGAGATGGCTCTGTTGGCATTTAATTTGTTGCTGGACACCGTGTCCTGTGGCTCGGAGCGGGGAGGGTTTCAAAGCCAGGCATTGCTTTGTGGTTTGGTTGTGGGTTTTTTTTTTGCTACCACCCAGTGTTTGGGCAATTATTAGTCTAGAGCAGTCGTGGAGGATTTTCTGCTTCAGTTCACGAGTTCCCCCTTGCTGCACAAACACTCTGGTGGGGAACTGATTTTCTCTGTGATGTTCCCGCAGCCGCTGAGATGTCAGCTTGGCGTCTGGGGTATCGCAATGAATGTCTCTTCCCCATCAAAACCATCTGGAGTGCTTTAATAACACGGGGTGAGATCCCAAGGCAACGCTCCTGTTGTGGCCGAGGATTAAGATAGGACATCAGAGTTTGTGTCCGAGGGAATCGCATTTTTCCCTTACCCGCAGCATCTTCAGTGGATCTCAAGGCGTGTTAATCCTCGCCTCGCCTGCTAACCCAGCAGTTTTAGCATCCTGGGGCTGGGCAAAATTAGGCACAAGGGGAGAAATCCCTTGTCGGAAGGTGGGTGGTTGGAGAGGAGTCTTGACTCCTATCAGCTCTATGCCAGCCCTTTGCTTTTCATGAAATAAATGCAATATAGTAAAGGAAACACCCTGTGCTGAGCATTAAAGGCCTGCGCTGTGCGGTGGGAAGCCCGGAAGCGTTGGTGCAGCCCAGGGACCTGGCAAAGGGAGATGTTTTTATGGGGCTTTTTATTTTGTGGAAGTTTGCAGCAGGTGGAAGAAACATGAAGGGCTGAGTTCAGGTTTGACTGCAGTCAGGTGCTTTTTACAGGCGGTGGGGGTGGGGGGGGGAAATTAAATTATTCGGCGTTTTGGAAAGTGTTTGTTTTGGGCATGCATTTGCCTTGAGAGGCCCATTACTGAGTGCAAGCCCGTACTTTGCAGTGCAGTGATGGCAAAGTATGGTTTATAGGCCTAATGGAGCAAATTTGTCACTGGAGCAAGGAGGTGTGACTCTACTCAAGTTGGCAAATTGTCCCCCTGTTTCTGCAGACTGCTGGTTTTTCTTTCCTTTCCCCCCCTGTCCTCCACCATCCATCATCATTCAGTGCTTGCCGCAGTGATTTCCCCAAAGTCATCTATCCCGAGGCTGTGCCATTAAGGCACAGGCTTCGGCATGATAGGTTTGTTTGTTCTTGGAAAGCTATAAATATTGCTGAAGTAATGGCTTAGAGGATGAAGCTAGGCCTTTTTTGTGTGTCTGGGTTCCAGGGGGCTGAAACCTAATTAAAAAAATAAATAAATACCCCAGCTGGTTCGATGCTGTGAAAGGAATGAAGGTGTGGGGCAGGGGTTTGCCTTGTACTCCATCTGAGACCTCGTCTCTCCAGCTCCAGCTTGTTTCGCTCTGCTGCAGCATCCTAGATGGTTTCTGCATCCCCCCATCTTGTGGTGTCCTGAGCATCTCCTGCTCCCAACAAAGCAGGGAAGGGCTAGGAGTTATCCTAAGGAGAAGTGTTGAGTGGTTGCAATATGCAATTTGGCTGCCACTTGGTATTTTACCAGAAGTGCACCAGAAGTTGTTGGGGTTTTTTGTGTGTATATACCTATGGAAAGTGTTATTTGGGATGAGGGCATAGCTTAGTTTAAGCCAGCTCGGCTTCTGTGATTCAATGTAGACACAGTTTTGGGAATTGGAGTCAGTGCCATATGAACCCCTGGGGCAAGGGCGCTGCTCTCTGGCAGAGGGAAGTTTATGCGGTGCAACCTTGCGGCGATGTATGTGGTGTCTCAGGGGCTTTCTGGGCTTTAGAAGTGGTGGGTCAAAATATTAAAGAGGGTTTTCATTACTGGTCTGTGGGTGCTAGGGTCCCCAGGAGAAGCTGTGGATCGGAGTTGCTGGAGGGTAGCCTGCCCTTAGTCTGGATGTCCATATCCCAGCAGTATCAAAACACTCTGTTTATATCTAAGATACCCTCTGAGAGATTGGGAACACAGATCACTTGACTTATCTCCTCAACCCTCCACTGCAGGCAGAGCAAATATTTCACAGGAGCTGGCCACGTGGGATGGTTTGGCTGGAGTCTGCTGTGAATGCTGGTGATGGATGCATGCCAGAGGGAGAAGGGAGATTAGGTTATGACCAGTTTTCAGATGGGATGGACTCTGAATTCCCTGGCTCGTTTATTTGTTGTCTTGGGATGTGTAGCCCAGGGCATGGGTTTTCCAAGCCTTCTGGAGGATCTGCAGGCACACTGCCACTGAGGTCAGGGGAAGATCCGTGTCGGTGTACTTGTGAAATGCTGCTCTCCTTGGCCTCCCCTTGCCACCTAACGGCTCTTTCTGCTGAGGACAGAGCAGCTTGCTAAGGAGTGAGAAATAACCTGCGAACAGCACTGCCACGGCTGCTGGAGAAGGAGAAAGTGGGTGGAAAAGGCTGGGTTTGGCTCCTCTCTGCCGACTGACTTTTTTCCCCACCGGAGAGCAGAAGCTCATGGTTATTTGTAGCCATCTACATAAAGCCGCTCCCCTTCATTAGAGGAAAAGAGCAAGTGGACACAAGATGGGTAGGTCTGTGATGCAGCTTGGCTTCCTTTGGAGAAGCACGGCTCTGAAGGCATTTTTGCTGTGAGAGGTGGTGATTATACAAGGAGTTCTGCTTTTCCCATCCTCCTGAGAAGCTGGCACTGTAGTCCACAGCTGTGTAGTGGAGCAAGGAAGGATGAGAGATAAAATGGAGAGAGAGCGGCATTCGGGAATGAGTTGGACCTGTAACAGAGCATCTTCCTTGAAAGAGGGTGTTACTGAAAATCCTTGGTGTTATAATACACCGAGAGGAGAAACGAGGCAGTGGGTATGGCATAGGTTTGCATGGGGAAACTTTCATGTAGTAAAGCTTTTAATAGGGGCTTCTCAACGTGGCTAATTTGCCTGGAAAGCAAGGGAGGCGTGTTTTGCCTGATCCCTGGCGATTTTCCATGTTCCACGCGGCGTACCTGCTTGGTGAGCGTGAGCCCTTGTGTGAGGGATGCATGCACATGGGTTTACATTGCGCTAAGTGAAAACAAAGCCAAGAAAATCTTCCCAGTGAGCCCAAACTCTGTTTTTTCTGCCCAACCCAAATGCTGCCCAAGGCATGGCTAAGGTTAAATCTTTCCTTTTCATCCCTGTCTTCCGTGAAGACTGGACGACTTCGCTAAGTGTGATTGGAGCAGTTTGTTTTTAAGCTCCACATAAGCACTATACTGGATTTATAGCGTTTTCATTCTTTCTGAATCGACCCGCTGGGAGCCATTAAACTTTTATTGCTCTCTGCAGTTGCCTGGCCGGAGCGGGATAGAGTGGCCCTGCTGCTGGAAACGCTCCATCTTCGGCTGCCAGGGTTGTGTTGGAGAAGGGGTGGGAGGAGGATGCTGGGGAGAGGCATTCCCATGCCGCAGGGCCACCCGGGGATTTGCTTGTTAGCCTTAAGGTGCTTTGGGTGCAATGGTTGTCCAGCCCTCCGCAAGGCAGCAGAAGACATAGGAGTATGTCCTCCCCTTGGTCTTGCTATTTCCCACCTCTGTTGATCATCACTGCTCATCTTTAAAAGCTGGGAATGTGGGAGATTTAAGACTATGACTTTTGTTGCATCCTTGGACTATCTGGCTTATGAAGTACCCAGTGCAGACTGACTCGGCCTTGCCTGCGCTGGTGAGGACCTTGAAGCACATCCTCCAAAGGATGCTCAGGATCACTGCGGGGGGTTCGTGTGGGGGTGTTGCATGGCGCCGTCTGCTTTGCCTGGTTCATCCACAAGCCTCCTATCTTAATATTAACAACAGGAACCTACCTTTTTTGGGGCAGGAAAAGTGTATTCCATTTTATAGAGTGGAGAAGGCAAAACAGGGATGCTGTAGCCCAAGATACCTTACTTGAGACTCTTTTGGCACAGGGAAAGAGTAGAGGCTCTTGGGGAGGGCATTTTTCTCATCATGAAATAGGTTTTCAGGGTGGGTGAGATGAGTGCCTTGTTCAGGTGCTGGTCCCTCTCCAGCAGTGCTGAGGTTAGATGGCTTTCTAGGTGGCTAAAGCTGGGGGAGATGTTTCCTACCCTGGAGAGAGGGACCAGTCTAGGAGCAGAGCTAGATCAAACCGAGAAGGTGGTCCCTGATCTGGGTCTCTTGTGTCTTAGCTGCTGTACCTCAAACGCAGCAGCTGAAAAAGTTTTTAGTAGGAACTTTTCTTGGCATTGCAACCTGTGGCTCCTGTCTCACTCTTCCCCACTGCACCCAGACCTTCATTACCGTGGGCTTTCCCTCCAGCAAGGCACTTCTACAAGAGAAAATGCTGTTTCTAGATTTTTCTTTTTTGGCTGAACTTTCTGCAACCCTTTCCTTGGGTTCCCGCGAGAGCCCTCCTTCAAGCTTGAGTGCATTGGGTCAGGGATCAACCATCCCTGGGGCTCCAATATTGAAACCGAAACGCTGGGCAACTGGAGTTGTGCGAACATTAATTGAACAGACCTGGAGTGGACACTTTCCTCCAACGAAGGAAGGTTTGTATTATCCTCTTGTAGCTCCGAGAAGGCCAGACTGGGGTACTTCTGCTGGCATGTTTTCTAATTTAATTACTTATCCTTGTCTCAAATTGTTTATGGTACACTAGGCTATTAAATGTGCCATAAGCAAATGGCTCTTGAAAGAGGAAGAGGATTTATTTGTTTTAGCAACCACTCCAACAAAAGTCTATTTCCTCAGCTAATTAAGATTCCATTCACTAATTTAAATGTTATGCTAATTAAAGCATAATTCTGAAACTGTAAAAAGGAACTTAAAAAAAAAAAAGGGGGTAGAAAGAAAGAAGCAGCAAGTAAGAAAGAAAACTGGTTGGCCTTTAGGAATTACATTAAATTTATTGCGTCGTCGTAACAATGGTGAGCAGAGTAATTATTTCATTTGCCTCTCGTGCTATTCATGCTGTTGCTTTTATTCATTTTCTTCCCATTCTTGCACTTCGTCTCATTAACACCCGTTCTCTCCCCTCTAATGGGCATCATCTCGTGACGGTTTAAGATGAATTGTGAGCCTGATCCTTGTGCTCTGCGGAGAAGGGCCATGCGGAGAGTAGTTGAGCTTGTTTATCTTCCAGCCCAAGCTGAGACAACGCTCCATGGCCAAATTCTCTTACAGAGTTACATTGTGCTCACTTTAATTAAAATATAAATAATCTAGTTGTGGGGAGGGGAAAAAAAAGCAAGAGTAAAAGGAGCAAAGTCTGTTTTGGTTTGTGTTTTCTTTATTAAATCTCGCTATACGGGTAGAGATAGGGACTGGCTCCTATTCTCAGTTCACCCATCCGATTCTTGCCATATAACTTAGAAAATAGTATCACTGAGCTGTTAAAAAGGAGATTTAATTCACTGGGAGACTTTGGTAAGATTGCTGAGCTGGAACTTAAGTACGTCGGGGAGCAGGGAGCATTTGCGGTAGGGAAGCTGGACTTGCTGTTGTAGCTTTGGTTTGAACACCAAGTGTGAGAGGTCCATTGCCACCTTCAGCCTGGTTGATCCCACCGAGGTTCATCACCCACTGAGAGCTGGCGCGGCCCTGGGACAGCCTGGGAGATGGGCATCAGAGCTGCAGCCCGAGCATCATCTCCTTGCTTTGATTTTTGCCTTGCTGGCATTGCCGGGTCCAGGGTAGCTACGGGTCAGACTCTGACGTTTGCTCAAGCCTCTGGAGGCCGGGCTGAAAGGGCAAAGCCGTCTACAAAGTGGAGAGAAACCAAGTTACTGAGAGCGAGCATGTGCCTGTACTGAGAAGGAGATAATAAAAGGAGAAGGGGGAGATGGAAGATGAGCATAAGGAGGCCTGTCTGGGAGGAACAAGCTGTGAATGCCGACAAAATGGAGGTTGTAGCAGACCCAATTTTATCCCCCCGTACATTCTCCTTGCAGTCAGGCTCCCCGTCTTCCCCCAGGTCCCTCTTTGCCCCGCTCGCCCCAGCCCCAGGGTGTGGGAGCTCCTGGCTGCTCCATCTTGGGGGAGAGGATTTGCAGAAAGTTGCTTTGCAGTGTTGTCTTGCTGTGTTAATATTATTAATAATGAAAATCAGGCAGGAATTTATTATTTTGCTTTAATTTATGCATTTGGGGTTTTTTAAGAGGAAACCAATTAAGATTCTCTGATGAGCCCTCCAGCTCCCAGCGGCTTTGGGAAACACTTGCCATGAAATGCATTCAATCTGCAGCCAATACCTTTGTGTGCGGTCCTGATAAATAAATTTGGGTGATGCTTTAATAACTGGCGTGACTCCTTCTCCCTCCTCACCTCCTTCCCCAGCCCTAATCCTGCTCACTGCCAGCACCTTGCCTGGCAGGCCGAGTCCTTTGGTGGTGGAGGTTGGACTGGTGCAAACTGGGAGTTGTAGAAAAGCCAGGGTGAAATTTGAGGCAGGGCTGGTTGACTTTCTGCCGCTGGTCTGTGAGTTTTTAGCTCGGGCGTAGCACTGTGGGATGTTGCCTGCATCGGCTTGCTGTGCTGCTTTGAATACTCCCAGTCGGACGTAGGCATCTTTGGGGTGCTGTGCCCTATCCGTGGAAGGATGGGGGCTGAGGGGTGCTTGGTCTGGGGCAGCAGCTGGCTCAGCCCCTTTCCCAAAGACCAGTCCCTCTGTCCATCCCTCGCTTCTCCCTGCAGCTGTGCTCCAGCCGTGGAGCATCTCCTCTCATCCCAGCTCAGCCCCCTCGCGCTGCTGAGCCGGATCCCTCGATCCAGACCCACGAGCAGCACCTGCTGTTCCTGTCCTAGTCCGCAGATATATTTAAACTTTGATCTTGATGGGAAGTGACTGGTGATACATTAAAGCCATATGTTTTAGACGGAACGGCGAGGACGTGTAAGCTCAGTGATATTCACATCTAGAGAGAGCTGGGAACTTGTAGTGCCACCCACGCTTGGTATTTCTGCTAGCTCTGCGAGGCTTACACAGCTGTGGAAGGCAGAGTGGGAGCAAGATCTTCTGCTTAAGGGATTTTGTAGAGAGAGATGGATTAGATAGATTTGATGGAAACTGATAGTTTATGAAAATGAATTCACCTGCATCTCAATTTGGTTCTTGATGCCAGGAGAGAAAATAGAGAAGGGGGAAAAAAAAAAAAAAAAGGCAAGAGGGGGAGAGAAAAAACAATCCGAAGTTAATTAAAGTGCAATTTTGATGTGCTGTGCTGGACCGTTTTCTTTTTAACTGTTTAGCAAGTGGGATCTGTTCATGTTAGCTTGCCAGAGAGGAGTAAGTAAAGCGATGCCGCTCCTCGGCATCTCTCTTCATCTCCTTTGACTGCCTAATTGGCAGCTTAGGAGAATGAGGTGGGACTGTGTCAAAAAAAAGTGAGGAGAACCGTATTGGCTATGGGTGCTTGGCAGCATGGAAAAAAAATTGCTTATGATGGCTGCGTTAATCTCCGAGGCTATCGGAAGTATCCTGCCAGGAGCTGGATGTAGTACTGCTAATTCAGCACCCAGCTGGAGGAGGCTGCCGTCTCCGCTGGCTGTCACGACGCTGCTTCATGTTTGGCCACTGGAAGCTTCAGGGGGGAGCCAGATGTTGGGTAGGAATAAAAAAAAACCAAAAAAACCCAAAACCCCAAAACCAACCAAACAACATTTTCAAAACTTCCCTGAATCACCAGGAAGATGGCAAAACGTCTCTGTTGGAGATGGGGCCGTCAGGGAGGATGGCAGGGGACTTTCCAGCCGAAGTCATGTAACGAGCTTTGCAAAGCCAGGGAGGGCAATAGGACTGTCTGCATTTTGAAGCGTGCAGGAGGAATCAGAATCTGCTTTTCAAAGGTTTTTGGTCTGCAAAGGCACCTCTACCTTTGGTAGGGCGTAGTCGAGGATTTTGCAGCAAAGCCATTTGGAGCGGGGATTCAGGTGGCTGTTGCACCTTGGTCCAAGCATTTCCAGATGAGGGGGCTGTTGGGACAGCTGGCTCTGGGGCTGGTGGGAAATCCATCTTTTTCCTTGATCTGGGTGCTCAAACAGGGCCTTTCCTTTCTTCTCTGCAATGGGAAAGCCCACGAGCAGCCTCCCATCCCTGGGAGCTTGTATACCCATGCGGTGAAATACTGCTGTCAGGGCACTGAAGGCTGGATAGCTGCCTGGAGTATCATCAAAGCAGCAAGATCCACGAGCTGAACTGTGTTCTTCATGCCATCTATTGATACTCTTATTGCTAAATAACTATTGGCATGGAAAGGCACAAGGCAGCTCCTCAAACTCCGTATGACCTGAGGCAAATCACTTCATCTCTGTGCTTCGGTTCCTTCATCTAGACAACAGGAATAATAATCCTTATTTTCTCTCAGCCTGTGTCGCTCTTTCAATATAAATAGGAACTCCTTTGGGCAAGAAGTGTCTCTGGGAACACGGGGAGAATAGCGAGCTGTTACATATATGAGCAGGACCTCTATAGAGGGGCTGCGTGCAGCTCCAGAGAGCGTTTTTCAAAGGAGGATGGGAGAAAAAAAAAAAAGACCCAGCAAGTTTAAAACAAAACATGTGGGTAAATTGAGGCATGTACGTCCTGCCTCGGAGTGCAAGGGAAGTGTCTCTGCCTGGCTGGTTTATCAAAGGGGGGTTAAGAGGTGATTTGGATGTGGTCTACGCGTTTCTCTGTGGGGGAGAAGTTGTGGAAAAGAGACAGGTCTTTAATCTAGCAGCAAGGAGTGTATCAGGGTCCAGTGTTGGGAGGTGAAGCTGGACTCATTTACCATAGAAGTGGTGTCCAATTTTTGCAGAGAGGGTAATTAATCATTGCAACAACTTACTCCAAACCACAACAGGGCTGCCATAACTGGTAAGCTTTAAGCTTAAGGAAGAGATTTCTGAGGGGCTATGAGGAAAGTCAGGAGCTTGTGCAGGACCCACTTGCTGCAAGACCCTGGCATCTTTGGGGATGGGGACGGTGTGGTCCCATGCTGGCCTTCGGAAAGCCGGGGCTTGCTGGTGTGGGGGGTTCACCCCAGTTTGGATGTCTGCACAGTGTGTGGGGGTCCCCAGGTGCACAGAGCAATAGCGGACGCATTAAGCACTAATCACTGCCAGGCCTCCAGGGATCAGGAGAGTCAGTGAGCTTTTTTATTTTTTTTTTCTTTTCCCCTTTAAAAAGAGTTTTAAAAAAATCAATATAAATAAATAAAGAGGCCATAAATCTAGGAAGACACCCGCAGCTCCCTCCGGAGCCCTCTGCTCTGTGGGGATGGGTAGGAAGGGCGACAGAGCATTGACCTGCCTGAGACAGATGGGAGGATGACGGGTCGGTGCTGGAGCAGCCAGGCTGCCCTCCCAGGCTGCAGCAAATGGGGCTTGACGTGGGGTTTGCAGCGGTGGAGGGGCGCAGCATCTATGTTTTGCATCTGGTTTAAGATATAGGACATCCCCAGCTGGCGACTCACCAGGGGAAAGGCCTGGCTTTAGGAGTGGTATGCTAATTTGGAGGCAGAGGCCAGGGATTGCTTGAAAAACAAGACCAAGCCAAGGCAGAGCTGAACAGCAGCCCCTTGTCTTCGCTCCCCCTTAACTCATCTGGTTGGATTTGCTTTCACAGCGCCTGAGTTTGCAGCTTTGGGGGCATGCGTTACTCCCAGTCTCATTTATTTGTGCTGAACAGCATCGCCTGCCTTTGGCATAGACGGGTGGAAGTGATGGGCACATTTCTGTAGGGGGACCCATCCAAGCCTTCTCTCATTTCTCTCCACTTCTCAGCAGGAGGGGTGGTTTCATGGGAATGGGTTTGGAAACGTCCTACCTGTCTCTGGGAAGTTGGGGTTAATAGTGAAGTGCATTGCCTTGCTGTTGAAAGCTAACTAGGAAATCGTAGATTAATTGTGAAATGCAGTGCAGTGGGTCGTTTCCAGTGCTCCTTCATCCACGGTTGATGGTACAAGCTAGTTAAAGCTCTTCCTGAGTGGCAATATATTCTTATAAAACAGAAGATGCTGTGTGTGCCCCCTCCTGCTCTGGCCAAATAAATACTATTTTGGGCAAATAAAACGTATGAGCTGGTTGACATACGCAGCAATACCCTCTACCTGAACTACATGTCCTCGCCCCTGTGGTGTGCAGCAGAGAAGCAGCTCTGCCTTGGCAAGAGTCCTTCCGAGGGGGGAAATATTTATGCTTGGCATCTCCAAATTTATAGCAGCGGGTGCAAGGTGGGAGCAGCGGCTGCTGGGGGTGTCCTCGCTGGGCTGAATGGGGGCCCTGGGAGGAGAATGCACCCCTCTGGGGGCCCAGCGGCACGGTGCATGGCTCCCTGGTTCCCTGCCGCTCCCCCTTCCCCTCGCGGGAGGCTGTTTGTCTGTCTCTGGCACGGAGGATCTTTCTCGGGCTGGCCGCTGCCTGGTTTTGCAGCAAGTGCCGCCCTACTTGGTAATCACAGGCTGTTAGCAGCCTGCGGAGGGTATAGTCCGGCTCCACACCAGCACTGCAAGGAGAGATAATGGTAAATAACCAGCAGCTATTGGTGAAGGTTGAAGTAAAACAAATGGATCCAATTTTCAGTCCTTCTTTTATTTTATTTATTTTTTTCTTGCTCCGTCCTTTCTTCCAGTGTGACAGGAGAGCAGCTCAGGCTGGGGCAGCCTCAGCAGGGCTGGAAACCCCAAACTGAGGATGCCCTGGTCTTTTACTTGGGTCTCCCCCCGGCTTTCAAGCTTTTAAGTGATGAGGGGGAGGCAAAAAAAGCAATCTGACTTCTTGTCAACGGATAAGCTGGGAAGGAAAATGCCTGATTGCTTCTAAGTGGATGGAGGAGGGGAAAGGGGGCTCAAAACGTCTCCTAACGTCTTAAATAAATCTTTTCCCTAGTCTTGCTGCCCACACATAAACAAAATGCATTTTCAACCTGTTCTTTCTCCATCCTTGACGTCGTAGCGGCAGTTTCTGTGAGAAGCCCTCGTGGGCTGTTGGTGGAAACGTGGCGGTGGGAAGCGCAGGGGCCCGGTGCCCCGCGGGGGCTGCGGGAATCGCTCCGGGCGCCGCTCGCCGACCCTTTGAAATCAGTGTGATAAAAACAAAGGCTTCTCACCTTGCCCATCCTCCTTGTCAAAACAGAAACGTTCCTTTCAGGACCTCATCCAGGACTTAAATACCTCCAGAAATGCCTCTGCAGCAGCTCGCTTTTCTGTTTTGCATCCAGGAGCGCTGCTGTCAAGCTGCTTTCCTTCCTTCTTGGCATCGCTTTCTCATTACTGCCCGCTGGTTTTGAGGAAACGGGAGGATGCAAACCTGATTGCCCTGATGATGTGTTCTGTCAAGCCCTGGCGTTGCATCTTCCTGGCAGGGGGTGTTGTGGGGTAGGTGCAGTAACTGGCCCCACTGTTGGCATAGGACAGGGGAGTCCCTGGGCCCCCTTGTCCTTTGCAAAGTATTTCTGGGGCCAGGGTGAGGTGCTGTGAACGATTTGGGTGCTAGGGCTGGGTGCACCCCGTGCCGCGGGGGATTGCTGGAGCCCTGGGTGCCCGCAGGTGTCACGCCAGCCCCTTCCAGCTCTGCTCAGTTTCCCCGAGACTCAAGAATGACAAATACGCAAAGCACGGTTTAATTAAACACGCACTGGCTCATGAAGCGGTTGCTTGGAGTAAAGAGAAAGCCTTGCTGGCAGCCCCAGCAGCCCGGCCTCTGAGGAGCTGCTGGCAGGAGCCGGGGCCAAGGAGGTGACCCCCGGCCGAGCAGAGCCCGATGGCAAGCGTGTCCCCACCACCGCGACGGGCTCCTTCCTCGCCACGTGTGCCGAGCGGGGATGCAGAGGCATCCCCAGCCCCTCTTCCCAGCCCACGCTTGGTGCTGTGTCCCGCTTGGCTGTCCAGGCAAGAAATAAAATAAACATCCATTTTACCCCCGTGCGCACGCGTGCAGGCTCTTTAAGCTCTGACTGCAAGCAGCGCGCTGTCTGCTTTTCCAAGTTCTCCTGCAAAAGCTTGACAGATTTCCTTGGAAACTCCTGAAACTTCCCATCCTTGGCGTGAGTCCTCAGTGGTATCGAGGACACGGTGTGCGGCGCAGTGGGGTGGTTGCCGGCGAGCTGTGGCATTGCCCTGGGTGTTGCTCGGGGGTGCTTTTTTGCGGAGATGCTGCGTGTGTGGTACCCACCAGCGAGGGGTCCCCTGGGAGAGCTGCCCATTGCATCACCCCCCCTGCCAGAGCTTTACCTAGATGTGGGGCTCTGCCAGGGCTGTGCGATGAAGGGAGTCAGGAAATCAAATATCATAGGGGAACCTTCTCAAACAGCAAGGTCACCTCCGGAAAGAGGCAAGATGAAGAGGCTCTTGGGCAACTTTTTACAGTGAAAGAGTTCCTCAGCTTAGAAAAGGCAGCCTTGCTGACCTTCCCCACCCCTCTCTCAGACGGGGAGAGCCCAGGAGGCTCTCGCGGCTGCGGTGAGCGATGCCCAAGCCCTTTTCTTCTCCCCCTTTTGAAAATTGCATTTTGCATAAAACTAACCCTGGCCCTCTGGTGAAGGGCGGCTTCTGCTGAACAGTCCTAGGGAGATGAGAAGGAGAGGATCCTCTCTTTCTTCTACCAGGCCGCTCTCTCGCCTTTTCTTTTTCCTTGAGCCTTGGAGTGAAATTCCGTGAGGGCTCGGCGAAAGAGCACTCGCACAAGACTCTAATTTCAGGTGTGAATATGGAGACGTTTTTCATTAGGAAACATATGGCGTTAAGGTTAAAAAAAAGAGATGAAGTTTGACAGCCAGGAACAAAGCAATGAAATAATGACTACAGGTGGGCAAAGCCTCCAGCAGGGTTTGCAAACAACAAAACCAAGCCAGGGGCGGTTCAGATCCAAGTGTTAGTGTTACTTATTAGAGCTGGTGGAAAATTTTACAGGGAAAGAGGGGGTTTTTTGACAGAAACTTGGGTTTTCATCAAAAGTGAAATTTCCATGGGAAGCGTTCACCTTCTGCAGGAAATTTGGGCATCTGGTAGGAGACAAAGAAATAAAAAAGCGAAAAAAAAAAAAGAAGTCAGAAAGCAGATGAGAATTTTAGATGCTGAGTGGTGGGTGAAGTCGCTCTCTGTCACTGGTGTGGGGTGCTGGGGAAATCCAGACTGGAAAGGTAACGCATGGGTCACTGGGCGGTTGGTCACTCAACCCGTGCTGAGGAGCAGGGGATGCAGGTATCAAACACCAGTCTGATCTCCCTGTTAAAGCAACTTAAGATTAAGTTGAATACACAGCAATTTCCCCACCTATACGAGGATATTTCCTTGCATCTTCTCTTTGGGACTTTGTGGAAGTCTTCTGCCTCCTCTTCTAATGCTTCATCCTTATCGCTTGGAAGTATTGCCTAATGGGAGAGATCTGGACTCAGATTTCTGAGAGGCAGTTGTTCTCTAAAACATCTTTTATTTCTCTTTCTCTCTGCCTAGTAAAACGGGGTTAACAATATTAATATTCTTGGTGAAATACTGGGGGAGATGCTGATTAAAAGCACGGGGTGGGAGGTAGATCATCGCTGCTGGAGCGTTGCGTCCGGCCTCCCGTCCCTCCTTGGGGCTTTGGGAGAGAGTTGAGCTCGGGAGCCGAATGCCATTGCCGAGGCTCCGCTTTCTTCTCCGCTCTTTGAATTCCAGGTCCCGAGCGACGTTGCAATTTATGGTGAATATTTTATACCTCCAAATGATGTTTTGTGGGATTCCGCTCGTCTCGCCTGCTGTGCCTCCGTCAGTCTCGGAGGACGGCTGCCTTTGTTGTACGTGTCAAACTTGACGAGGCGCCGTTTTTCCAAATGGATAATTCTGTTCCTTCACCATCAAGGAAATTGTTTCCTTCCTGGAAAGGCTGCTCTGTCACTTAAACGAAGCTTCGGCTGCCAGTGAGTCAACGGGAGAAAATATGTCAAATGACTGCAGGTGACCTTGAGAAAAGGCATGGATGGGTGTGTTAAGGGGATGGCTTCCTTGTATTTTTTCATGGTCCCCTTTTGCAGCTTGTTGCGACTGGGAAGAGCTTAAGGGGGGAAGAAGGGAGATGTGTGCCCTCCATACATATCGCTTCCCATTAGCAGGCGGGGCAGCATGGAGAACAAGCCGGGGGGGGGCAGGTTTCTCCCCAAAAGGGAGAAAGCTCAGGGACGTTAGAAAAGAAAAACTGAAAAGCAGTATGTATTTAAGTGAGAAGATAAACCGCATGAGAAACAAGTCAGTAGAAAGACCCAAGTCAGGAGATCAGATGTGGAGTATGCTGCTCATCTTCCAATTTCGGCCGCTACCTTCTGCCCTGAGCTAGATGAAACAGGCGTGATGCTGTGGATGTCAGCCCGGCGGTAGCCAAGCCGGCCCCGCTGCGTGCCCCTGCAGTGCCGGAGGAGGATGGAGCCCGGCCGGCATCGCTCGCTGCCGTAGAGGTTGGAGCATTGCGCTCCGCAGGTGGCTGCATCCCAGCGCCCTCGGCTTGTGCTCCCACCACGCCTGCAAAGGGCTTTGACTTCAGGGACCTGTGGGATGAAAGGTGCCATAGAAACACGAGTTTTATTAATACCGTGGAAGGTTGCCAGTCATAATTAAAGCCGTGAGAAGCTTGGCGGTTTCACTTCATGGAGCTTGGTACAAATATTTCTGTTGGGTTTGATCCATGCTGCTTTGTAGCCACTTGGTTTCACCTTACGCTGCCGAGCTGTGTGAGGTCTCCTCGAAGAACTCGGTGAGCCCTCGCCGAGGTGCAGCAGGGCAAGTCTTACGTGATTTGAATGCTGGCAAGCTGGCCAAGTTTGCTCTCAGTGGGCCACGGTTTGCTTGCAAAGTTAGGATAAATTGGATGGGAGTTGAAGTAACTTCGAGAAGTCAGTCAAGTAGCGCCTTGTGTGGGATTTCACCGGCATATTTCCCGCATATTTCTCTCTGTCTCGGAGAGGAGGAGTGTGGGGAAGGAGGTGGGGAAGGAGCAGACTAAGAAGAGGAGGCAACCTTTCGTAACTGCATAGAGATCTCTCTCCTCCTTCCCCACTCTTGCAGCAAGCCATCTGCTGCAGCTCAGCAGGCTTTAGCCCAGTCAAACTGTTTCCCCCTCCCCCCCCCCCCCAGTCATTGCTTGTAAATTCTGGCAGGTTATAAATGCATCGCTTTGGAGGACCTCTTTGCAAACCTGGTTTCTCTAGGGGCTTAGGGTTAGCTTCATGGCGCCTGGATTTAGCCCCCTAGAAGTCCCATCCATGGTAGGTGCCCAGGTTCCTCGGGAGTCACTGGAGAGGCGTGGGTGACCCAAGAGTTACTGCTCACTTTTTGCGTAACTCTCTTTGCAGTAGAGGAAACCTGGAGGGTTTGCTCAACTGGGCACCTAACATTTAGATGGCAAAAGCTGGACGATGTGACCGTTTGCTGGGGTTTTGGGAGGGAATCCTCTTTCTATTTGGGCAAAATCTGAATGGAGGGACCAACTGAGAGCTCTCTTTGGGTTCCTACCCTTAAGCTTTGAAGCTGGCTTTAACCAGCTCCTGAGGAATGGTCCCATCCTGGTGTACTCCAGGAAATGGAGATAATGGCTTAACCTCAGTACAACAGAAACATTTGGTACAGGATATAGTAACTATGATATCATACTTATGACCACGATCTGTCGTTAAGAGACTTAAAAGTCCTCTATCATGCACACCGGTGAGCCCAGCCTGTCGGATCCAGCCTACAGACACAGTCCTGCTGCTCTTCCCCTCTATTCTGTGAGTTAAAGATATCCCCGAGCGCTGCAATGATGGTTTGAAGGTGGGTTTCTGGAAAGCGCCGCCTTCTTCCTCAACAACGGCTTCCCAGCCGCGTGCCGCGGGGTTAAAAATGGAGAAAGAGATGAAGAGCTCTTTCCATCTGTTGCCCACCTCTCCTTGCAAATCAGATGGGAAGGTGGCACAGCGACTGCCTGCATTGCGGCACCCTTCCCCGCAGCAGGCAGAGCAAAGGGGGCACAGCTGAAAGCGTGCCCGTGGGAGTCTTGACGGTGAGGGTGCGGGCATGCAAGATATTTTTAACGCCGTTTCCCGAACGTGCAGTCGGCACCGGCAGAAAGTGCCAGATTGCCAGCCCAGCCAAGAATTTCGGGCTTGCGAATCGTCGGGGAGGGAGCCGAGGCGTGAATTCAGCGTGCCACGCTTTTTCCCAGAGGCGTGCACACCGTGCAGGGACCTCCTGGCTGCACGGAGAGGGTTGGAGCATCCCTCCATGGGCAAGTCCTCCTGTACCACGCAGAGGACATCCCTGTTTGCCCCAAGCGTGGGCTTTGGGGCAGCCTTCCCCTCCGAAATGTCCCCTGTTCTGCAAACACCCTCTCCTCGGTGGCCACGCAGTGGGGTGGGACCCATGGCCTCAGCCCATCTCGGGTCCCTGAGGGTGGTTAATGTGATGAAGCAGTGCCAACCTCGCCGGGGTTTTGCTGTTTCTCCCCCCGAAGGGGACAGCTGACAGCCGGGAGCCGAAGCGAAGCCGGCTGCTTCCTCCGCTGCGGCAGAAACGGGGTTTTTGCTTGTTCCTGACTTCGAAATCGGGCCAGCCACCTAGAGGTGAAAAGCTCTGCATCCTATTACCCATCCCCGGAGCCTTTTAATCTTCTGAGCTGAAGATCTTTTGATCTGAGCAGCTCTGTAGCTCAGCCCAGTCTGGCCAGGCGGTGTTGAATGTTTAAAAACCCTCGGCTGCTCTCGCTACGGGGGAGCGATGCAGGCTTAAAAACAGGTCTGCGGTTCCTCCTGTGGCGGGGTTACGCATCAGGGAAGGAGGGGAGGACGATGACACCTGCCAAACGCCTTGGGTGCCAGCTCGCAGTCTAATATCTAAAGGTTGTTCCTGTGCTCTTCCTCGGGGCAGTGCCTCAGGCTAGAGCAGCATCCCTGGGGCTCAGGGCTACTCTCCCGCCATGGCCCTGCTGGCCCCTTAGTTTCCTTAGGAAACCCCTGCCTGGTTCTCAAGCTGGCCAGCAGCACCTGGGTATCTCCAAGTGTGGGGATATGAAGGGTTGGAAAAACCAGCGAGGATTGGGAACTGCTGTCCTCGAGGCGCTGGCGATGCTGGCCCGGCGCTGGCTGTTTTCCTGGGGCTTGCGGGGCGAGGCAGCCCCCGTGGCTGCACCCCCCAAATTGTGCTGCTTGCTCCGTGGCTCTCCCCAAACCCTGGAGGAGAAAGCTCACGGGGGGAGAGTCTGGCAGCTGACGCCGTGTCCATAGAGCCGCCGCCAAAAACTTCATTTCTAGCCTCCAAAGCTGCGCATTGGAGCTACCTCTTCAGCAGCAAGGAGTATTTTTTTGGAGAGCTGTTATCTGCCTGCTCCTGTATGCACCGAATGGCATTCGAGCTGCCGAGATGTTTGCCTAATGCCTTCTCTGCGGAAGCGCTTTTCTGGCTGCAAACAGGCGCCGTTTGCTGACAGCTCGGCGGGGTTTTAGGGGGTGCTAACATGGCTGGAGGAGGGAGCCGTGGCCTGGCAGGGCACAACCTTGGACTTTGACCTTACAGCGTCTTTGCACGGCACTTGCTGCCTAATGAGGCTTAGGCGGCTGCTCTAGCGCTGCGTGGCAGATCGTTGCAGGAAGATCAGCTATTATTGGAGTCGGTGCAGATGATTTCGAGTGATGATTTTGCTTCTCTCTCAAAATGCAATTAGTCACTTCCACCAGCTCGCGCTGGGAAGAGCAAGGGCCTGAACTATTTGTGGCTTGAAGCTGAGGAAGCTGGAGAGCGAGGAGTCCTGCACCTCTGCCCCAGGTCTGGACAACTCCGGACGAGCTTTGCCTCCCGGTGGCTTTTGTTGCTGATGCTTGAATCGTGCTCTGTGTTATGCATCCACCTTTTTAGCACCCTTACATCCGCAATTGTGCCCTGGGTGTCGGGTGAGGTGGTGGAGGCAGAGGGTGGGTGTTGATGAAGCCAGCGGGGTCCATTGATGATACGGCAGAGTGGGGAAGGGGGAGAGGAAAACCACTTGGATCCAGCACGGAGGGGCTGTTATTTTGTTGTTCATTAGACAGGAGAAAGGCCATATGCAGTCCTATTTCTCCCCTTCCCTCTGACTGGTGGCGATGCGATGGTTTGGGCTCAGCCCTGCCCTCTGTGCCGTTGCCAGCTCGGCACCCAGGACTGTTTCTCTCCTCGGCGGGAGCTTAGGAGCGACTTTGTCGGCTGGCAGGCTGCCTCCTCGCTTCACCGAGGCATGCTGGCTGCAGCTTTGCTGGGCTGTAGGTGAGCTCTGGCTCGGCTGGGGCCAGCGGAGCGATGCACCGTGCCAAGAAGTTGCTTGGGTGAGATTTTTCCCGGTTTGGTACCCAGTGCCGGGTGCCTTAAAGGAGCCTTCCTCTCCCTGCACCGCACTTTGCCTTTAAGCCTGCCTGGTTGTTAGTATGAAAGTACCTCAAGTCAATTGGTGTTTCTGAAAACCTTAATTAAGTGCTTTTTGCTTCTATTGAGCCCCTGCCCTTAAGAAAGGGCTTGGAAATTGCAAGACATTACCGGCACCTTAAGGTTTCTTTATCATCTTAACTTTCTGCTTACTGTTTCTCGCTAGAGCAGCCACTTCTCCCCCCTTTCTTCCCTGCCTGCCAAGTGCTGCTTCCCTGGGATCTCCTTGGGATCTCCCCAGAAGGGCTGCATGCATCCCATCCCTGCTGAAAGCTTCCTACCGCTGCGTCCTGCCGCCTTGGTTGTACGAACGGGCTGGTGCTTTTATGCTACCGGGGCGCACTTGACTCTGCGGGCTCCCGGGGCTTCGGGCTGTGATGGGTGTCGTGCTGAGATCTGGATCCAGGTGAGGTTTGCAAGGTTTCTACTTCCCTTCAGCCTCCCTTTCCCTGGCGCGGGAACGCACCCCATCCCGCCGCCGTGATGCCCGCCGCCGCTACCAGCTCTCCTGCCCCGGCTGCATTGGTTGTCTTAACTCTCCCCTCCTCCTCCTCCTCTCTTCTTATTCTAGCAGGCGTATTGTTTCAAGCTGTAACCACGGTGCATTGTGAGTTTGCATAAAGGACGTGTTGTGGAAGGGAATTGTATTGTATGTACTGGCTGTGTGCTTCCTTTTAAACTATACCCCTGTCACCAGGCAGCTTTCTACAGGTTGGTTGCTGAGTGAACAGCTGAGAACCTGTGGGAAGACCCAAATGGCACTTAAATTATATTTGCTCTTTGATTTCGAAGACATTTAGTACCATTTAAGAGAATCAGAATGCAATTTAACTCTGCCAAGTGGGGGAGGCTGCCTCGGGAGAAGTGACACTGCCGCAGCACAGGAAACAGAAAAATTTAAGTGAGCAAAACGGCAGGGTCGCGTTTACTATCCGGATAATTCTTATTAAATAAAGAGCAGAGAGGGACTGTGTCTGTCAGCTTCCTCGTGCACTCAAAATTGCATTAACCACTTCAGTGCTGGGGGGAGGGGACACCCGGTGACGTGGTGGCATCTGAAGAGGCCATTGCGGCGCGTGTTGATCGTTAGCCAGAATTAACCTGGGAGCTTTTAGCTGGAGACTGATTTTAGTGCACGCAGCATTGCTATACCAGCAGCTCTCCTAACGCTCCCGTTACCCCAGCTCTCTCCCCCGAGCATGCAGCAGCAGCACTTTAATGCCAATATACTTTTCTCCACCAGGAGCTGGTGGTTAAAAAAAAATAATGCAGGAAAAGGGACATTTCTCCGAGCTGTGCTGTGCTGACCAGGCTCCCCGGCACGTCTGGGAGACAGCACTGCAGAGAGGGCTCTTTTTTCCTGCCTCCCTGGTTTCTGGCTTAAAGGATGGTGAAGACTTCTTGTTTGACTTTAGGCAATCTTTTTTTTTTTCTCCTTTTTTTTTTTCTTTTCTTTTTGTTTTTTTTTTTTTCCTGGGTTGGAGGTTTTTTTGGTGGGTTTTTTTGTGTTTGTTTTGGGGTTTTTTGTTTGTTTTGTTTTTTGTTTTTTTTTTAACTTTAAACTAGCTATTTCAGCCATCAGGAAGCCTTCAGGTTTGGCAGCACTAAGCCCTCCACAGGCTGCAAAAGGCAGGCGAAGAGCGGTTCCGCGGGGCCGCAGCCGCCCCGGCCAGCTGCCCGGCAGCGTCCCGCTTAATTCAAGGGGTTTGTGGGCAGGTCTGCGATGCAGCGAGCCAACTCTGTGGGCAGACTATTTCCAGCCGTTGTTCCCTGCCTGTAGAAAGGAGATAATAGCACTTTCCTCCCTCACGAGGGGTTTGTGGAGTACAAGTCTATTAAAGATTGTGAGGTGCTAAAGATGCTTTGCTGATTGGGGCTGTCCAAGTAGCGGAGGTATCTGGTTTAGGAAAAGGTTTGCAGTTGAGAAATCAGAAGATTGTCCTTTTTTTATTGCCTGCCAGCTCTGCCTGGCACCTGGAAATCAAATTGATTTGTTAAAATTTATTTTTCCCTGAAAAAAAAGACACAGTAAACGGGGAGATAACATGTGTGGTGATGATATATTGCATTCCTCAAGCATGTCTCGGCCAATAGCCCCAAAGCTTCTTAGGTAGCAAAGGAACGTGCCCAAGCTGCAGGCGTGGAAATTGAGGCACTGGGAATTGAGGTGATGGCATTCACCAACCCCACAAGGACACGGGTGCAGAATTACTCTTTGCCCTTAGCGTCCTCCAGACCCAGCTGGAGCGACAGGTCCATAGACCCCAGGACGCGTTGGACGGATGAGCGTTGGGGGGAAGGAAGGATCTCCCCAAAATGGTCCACGACCATCTTCTGGTTTGTCCAAGCAGTCCAAAATCTCTGCTTACTGCAGCTCTGGTGCTGCTGGGTGTCAGTATGGATGCGTAGGCAGGGGCTGCTTGCAGCTCTGAAGTCTTGGGTTGCTCTAAGATGGGTTTCCCCTGGAAAACATTGAGTTCTTGTAGAGCAGCCATGACAGATGCAGGCGTCAGGCCCGCATCCCTCCACTAATAATAGGTGTGAATGTATGCCTGCATCTCTAAAATAACTTGATATGTCCAATCCTCCTGGATAA
Organism: Gorsachius magnificus; assembly: GCA_034008185.1. Classification (NCBI taxonomy): domain Eukaryota; kingdom Metazoa; phylum Chordata; class Aves; order Pelecaniformes; family Ardeidae; genus Gorsachius; species Gorsachius magnificus. Next base: position 2,380,545 of record CM067097.1, read on the forward strand.
AGGCGAGGGATTGAATTATTACAAAAGGACAATATTTCATTTCCTGTAAGTGCCTTAATCTCGTGAGTAAATATTACAGCTTTGTGCTATAATCCCATAGCTGGTATATCTCTTCCCTTCCCAGTTACCTTTTGTGTTGATTTACATTTAATATGTTGCCATTAAATCTCTTTCTCTCTCTGAGGCCTATTATAAGTGCAGTATTTATTCTGTTGAGTCTTTTTTAGTCACATTTGTATTGTATTCTAATGTGCTCGCACAAAAGGCTGCCGGGCACATTCCTGAGATATTTGCATCTTTTTCTTCCTACTTCTGTCTGCTCTGCTGAAAACACATGCTGGTTTGGCCCCGCACCCAAAGCAGTGCTCCTCATACTGATGAGATTCCTACAGGAAAGCTGCTCTGCCGACTCCTGGGCTTTCCTGGTCTGCTGGTCCTCCTGGTCCCAGGAGGAGCATCGCAGAGCATCCTGGTGCATGGAAAAAAACCGGATCACCCGGGGAGATCTCCATCTCCCCCTTTTGTCCTTGGGCTCAGGGTTTGCATGGACCCACCTGATTCATTAGACAGAGGTTTTCTAGAGTTTGCTGCCAAAATTGATCGCTGCAGGGAATGGGTATGGTCTTTGCCTGATGGATGGGGAGCACAAGGGGGTATTTGTCCACCATCTGGGAGAAAGTGGGTGTTTACTCTCAAACGGTTGACCTCCTTGAGTGTGTGTTCCCTGGGGTAGTGCTAATTTACCCAGCTAGATGTAATTCATTAATTATTCACCTGCAGGAGGGAGTGGTTTGAGAGATGCCTGCTGGGTATTTAATGGGTGCAGGTCTGAGTAGGGTGGGTAGCTGTGTGGAGAGCCTGCAGTAAGGTATTTTTGGGGCTGTGTGTGGGTTTTTTGGCTCCTTGTCTCAATGGTAGGTCTTTGTAACCCACTCCCTGGATATCTCAGTGTCTCTGCAGCCAGCTGGCACTTTGGGGCAGGGGGCAAAGAATAACTGGACGGTTTCTGTGAGCTGGGTATCCTTGGGGGACCTCTCCTGGCTGGCAGTGGTTTGGGGTGTGTGTGAGGGATGGTGCCTGGAGGAGGTTGGGTTTGGGGAAGATCAGAGCCTCTGGGAGGTGATGGAGAGGGGTGACTCCATGCTCTCCTGGGGGCTGTGGAATTGGGGTGTGTGTGTGCTCATCTCTGCCTCCTTTTCCTACCTGAAAGAGGAGAGCACTGTTCTCAGGGTCATAGGAAAAAGCGGGGAGCGCTTCACCTGCTTACTGAAACCCTTTTCCCTGCTCCCAGCACCTGCCCTCTGCGGGTGCTGCTCCATCTTGCTCATCCCTGCAGCCTGGCTGCTGGACCTTTGCTTCCTGGGCTGTAATCTTGGCTTTGGAGGGAGGTTTGAGAGACCAGGGGTGTATGCTGCCTGGGTGGCTGATTTCCTTGTGCAAATCCCTATATTTTCCTGTGTCCCTGTTCTTTTCTTCTCTGTCCCCTCAATATAATTGCTTTGCTCCTTTCTAAAGTGCCTGGATCCCTACAGATTAAGGGTGCTCAGCAGGAGCTATTATTATTGTGATGTTTTTATTGCATAGAGAGACTGAGATATTAAAGGACTCCTTCAGCTGTTAGAGGTAGAGAAGATTGGCCAGTACAGATTTGGGTGGAAACATCAACCCCAGCAGACAACCTGAAGCAGCGAAGAGCTGAGATCATCTGCCTGGGTTGGAGGAGAAACCCATGCAGATTTCCACCAGCAGTCTGAATGTCAGCTCTTCTCCGGAGCATCCTTGCCCATGGGAAGCAGCGATAAGCTTCCCTCCTTCCCACCTAGCCCTAGCCCTTGTGCTGTAAAGCACAAGGTTCCGCAGGCTCAACTCACTGTGGCAGAGCTGGAAATAAAGCCTGTCCTTTCTGAGAAAAAAAAAAAAACCCACTATGCAATATGTTGATTAATGGTTCTAAAAGTGTGGCTTTTAGGTTAAAAGGAGGTTAAAAGTCTGCCCAAGCCAGGGTGTCCCGGGATCCCCTGTCTTGCACCACCTACATCTACTAGGGACAGGTCTTCTGGCAGCGTCAATGCCGGTCCCTTTGCTGGGGCCGCTCCATCAATTAGCATGGGCTAAGCATTGCAGACTAGCAGGCCTTTCCCTATGAGACTTGAGCCTGGGATTAAGGTTCTGCAGGCTGTAGAAGAAAATGAGCACACACAAACATCCAGGGGTAGTTATAAAATGGCTGCGTTTCTGAGCTGCGCCGATGAGGCGTACAGCAAAGGAAGAAAAAACAAATGTTGACGGTTGGGGGGGACACACACCGAAACTGTGCTTTTATCTCCTTGAAAATAACCCTGCTCTGTTTGATTTTTAAATCTTCCATCCTCACCAGATTCATTCTGCTGCTCAGTGCAAAGCTACCGGGGGAGCTGGGGGGAGAAGGGGAAAAAAAAAAAAAATTAATTGAATCCTTACATTTGAGTGATGGCTACTTTGAGAGCTTGTCAACCTGAAGGTAAATCTTGGGGGTGTTAATTGCTTTGAAATCCCTTTCCTCTCTGATTCCTGTTGTCAGCGGTTCCCCACCTTCCATGCAGTCCCTCATCTCGCTCGTTTGCAGCCCGTGGTGTGCTGCCCGTGCACGGCTCCGAGCATCGAGGGAAGGCTTGGGGTGAGTGGGAGAGAAGCCTTTTCCTTATTCCGTTTCAAATGGCTCCTGTTTGCTGATAAGGTTAATTGATTTCTTTTGCTTTAATTAACGAAATTCAATTTCCACTTAATGAGAAATATTTTGGTGTGACACGTGGAAATGGCAAAGTGATGAGTGCCAGGCAAGGCGAAAGGGAAGGGAGGGAGGCGGGGGCAGGCGATGCCGGTTCCCCACCCCCAGCATCCTCCTCCTCTCCCCAGCGTGAGATGCAGCCCCTGGCTCCATCTCCTGTGATACCCAGGTACATTAGCATCAGCCACCTGATGGGCTTTGCAGTTTTGTGTAGCTTCAACTGCTGCACCCTCCCTGTCCGGCAGAGGATTGACCCTGGGGTGGGTAACGCGCTTTTCTGGTGCTTTTACTGAATTGTTGTGGTGAGCTCGGCAGGGCTGATGGGTGATGGCGTGCGGGGAGCTCTGTATTAGGGATGGGAATAACTCTCCTGGTTTAAGGCATGGTTGGTTTGGTACCATCTATGCACGCGGTGGGATGCGCCGCTATCCCTGGTGACCCATTTGGGACCAGTGCATCACTGGGTTATTTGTGCCGTGAAGGTAAGAGCTGTGGGTTGCCCGAACCAGTGTCCCTCCCATCAGAGAGGCTTTACCAAAATCCATGGCTGGGCTCTGGAAGAGGCTCCCAGTGGACCTGGGAGAAGCGCTGTCCCCAGGCAGGGGGCTGGGTACCATCAGCATCTCAGCCCCACGTCCCCCCTGCTCCCAGCTAGCAACAAGTGGGCTCTCTTCCTGGCCCTCAGCTGCCTTGTTTGCACTGAAACTGGTATCAACAGGAGAGGAGGGCGGGGGGGAAGGAGGATGGTGGAGAGAGAGAGTCACTTCTCATCAAGTTGATCAATCTTTCTGCTGTTGAAGCCTCTCAATGAGTTGAATGTGATTTTCTCTGCCTTACGCGCAAGGTGGAAGTCGATCACTTTCAATTTTCAGCATGCAGAACCAGCACTCTATCAAGCTGTTGCCTTGCATAACCATGATTGCTGCTGGCGAGGGCTTCCAGCATGCCTGGAGCCGTGGCGGTGGGGAGGGGGGGCTGGACGCGGGCAGCAGCCCCCCTGCTTTGGGGATGGGGGCTCTTGCCCATTTGCTGCCTGCCAGGGTGACAGCCAGCGCTGGTGGCTGCAAGGGGCAGGCTGCTGGGAAGAAGAGGGCAAGATCTTTGCATGGGGCTGAGCAAAATGCTGGGGCAAGGCTGTGAGGGGATGTTTGTGGCAGTGTGGCCTCCTGGTGTCGGCTTTATCACCCTAGGACTGCAACCCCAGAGCTCTGAGACTGTTAAACTCATTGCACGTAAGCCAAAGGCTCTGCAGTCAGGGAATGTGAAAGTGCCGAGCGACGTTAACCCACCTGGGAGCGCAGGGATGTTCTTGGCTGCCCTGCAAATTCCCATCTCCCAGGAACTCATCCCGGAGGAAGATGCAACAGGCGCCGGCAGGGTTATCGGGACAGCATGTGTCGGGGCTGTTGTCTGCAGCCTGGGGGGGCAAGCGCGGCCGGGGAGCCTCCTGCCCGCCGCACATAGGCCAGAGGCTGCAGATAAGAGAAAGTGATTTCTGGTTTTAATTAACTGAGCTTTCATTTAAGGATAAACAAAGGCCATGTTTGTGTGCTGACAGCTGGCTGTCCTTCTGGGTCAGATAAGAAGGCAAGTTATTGCCTCCAAGCTGTGAGAGGGACCAGGAGAGAGTCCAAGAAGTGGGAAACGTGAACAAATGCCGAGTGAACGTACATGTCGGCAGCCGGGATGCTTTATTGTCCGTGTTCAATAGCGAGCCTTGTGCCTATTCATCTGCCTGCCCCTGGGTAGGAGCTGCTGTCCTGCCATTGTCCGGGCAAATCCTTAAACCAGCGGCAAGAGCGTTGGGGAGGGCGTCCAAGGTTTCCTCTGCAAAGGTGGGGTGGTCCCGGGGGCTTGCCTGGCTTTGGGAAGGACGGTTGCCTGTCCCTCCATGAGCAGTGTTGTTTCCAAGGGTTGCTGGTGGCCCAGGAGCCATCCCCCGAGGGTGCAAATGTCCCCAAAATGTGCTCCAGCATTGGGCCGAGCAGGGTACGTGCCAGCCAGGCAGTGATTTGCTTTGGGAGCCGCTGGGCTTGGTTGGAGCAAAGGCTCCTTCAGGAGGTGCTGGTAGCACCAGGGTAAATGCCAGCCTTGCCGTTTCAGCATCACCTCCGAGATGAATTAAGTGCTTGAAGACCTGAGAAATTGCAGCATTCCCAGGCTTGTCATCTAAACAGCGGCGTTTGGTGGGGGAAAACGAGCACTCCGGGGTCATCAGCAGTCACCCGCTGCTGCTGGTAGGTAGCAGTTAAACTGATGGAGGAGTGAAAACGCCTCTCCGCAGCTGATGATTCACAAATTCAGTCAACCTACGTGGCACCTTTCCCCGGTCTTGTAAGGAGAGGGTGTTTGGAGAGGGTGTTTGCAGCGTGTGCCACTGCGGGCTGGCTTAGTGGAGGCTGGGGAGCGCTGGGTTTTGGCGAGGGTGCGGGCGTGGGCAGAGGGTGCAGCTCCCTGTAGGTACCGGGCTCACCCTGTAGGTACCAGGCTCACCCATAGGTCTCTTGGTGGACTTGTGGCGGATCAGAGCCCCAAAACGGTCGCCTCCATGGCTCTTCCCAGGCAGGGTCAGCAGATGTGCTGCTCGGCACATCTGGGGGGCCGGGGAGCACAGAGCCCCCCCCAGCGCCCGAGAGCTCTGTAGTTGAGTTCAACTCTTGTCTGAGATGCTGAAAGGAAGATTGTGCTGGATGTTTTCTAAACTAGAACAGATCTTTAATTTTTTTTTTCCCCACCGCCAGAAAGTCTTTTTGTGACCCAAATGAACATATTTGCCAGCAGTTTTTGCGTAGTTCAGGGTTTTCAGTTGTCTTTGTGAAAAATCATAAAGCAAAACCTGATGTTTTTCAGGCTGTGGCTTTTGCACACCATCTCTTCATACCTAAAATAAAGCAGAATTATGTTCGTTCCTTAGCTAATTTTTCACTGGACTTTTTCCTTGTTCTTCTTCACTGAAGAGAGAGAAGGAAAAAACTGAAATGACTTCGTGGGATGTGGAGGAAAAAAGTTTGGTTTTCCTCTAATCTTCAGCAAAACAAGTTGGCAGTTTCGGTCCAGTTCTAGTCTTGGCACATTTTCTCCTTGTGCCTAATTTAAGGTGACCGCTGTAAGATCTGCTCTAGTTTCACGTTCCTCAGCCTTGTGTTTTTGCACTTCCAAGACTGTGTGATGGATCTTAAGGAGTTTGCATTATGCAGCCCTGTATCCATCTGTTGTCCTTACAAGTTAAACAGCCTGAAAAAAAAAAAAAAATGGATTAGAGCCTCAGCTCTTATAATGAAGCAGCAATTTGTCTCCAGATCCTGATCCAGGTGTAGCAGAGCTAATGAGCCGGCTGGCCTTGAGCATCAGAGAATGTTAAATACATTTTTTGGTAGAGAAAAAGCTTAAGCGAAGAAGAGAAAGCGATGTTGGGAAGAGGGGGGGAAGGAGAGCAAAGGCAGGAGAAATCAGCAAGTGGGATGGGGTCATCCCCGCGGAGCAAAGGGCCAGGCTGGGCACACAGACCGTGTTGGGCATCCTCTCCAAGATGTCTTCGAAGGCAGTTGTAAGTAGTTGTTCACCATCCGGTAGTGCCACGTGGTTTTGGGAAGGTGGAGGGGAGAAGCAAGCCCCATTAACGCCGCCTGGTTGCTTTTCCTACAAGGGGACGCCAAGGCTCGCGTGGGCTGAGTCTCTTAGCGACTCTTGCAGGGTATGGGTTAATGGAAGAGGTCCCCCCAGATCCACTCCTGCTGTATTTTCCAGGAAAGAAAGCAGGCGTATTAAGGCAAGTAAAGACGGTGGCGAGAAAAAAAGGAGGGGAGAAGGTCTCATTCCATTATGTGGGAGAAAATACCTCCCAGTTAAAGAGAATGAGTTGAAAGTGGTAGGTGTGGGGGGAGAGGAAAGGGGGGAATCGTGCAGGCTCCTGGGAGAAAGACTCTCGCCTTCCATGGGGCTCATTTGCCTGCAGCGGAGTGGCGAGAGGAGAGGATGGGGAAGGATGGCTGATAGGGTAATTTTTTTTTTCATGGTGAAGAAGACTTGGTTATGAAAGCGGGAGGAGAGGCCAGGTTGATGGAGATCACGTTCCATTCAATTTGGAGAAAAGGGGAGAGAGAGAGAAAAGAAGATGAGCCTGAAATGAGGCTTAATTTTAATGAAGGAAAATTCTCTGCTAAGTAAGGAGAGTTGAAAGGGAGGGGAGAGGAGGGTTTGAAAATGATAGGAGCCTGACACACTATTGTGGTGGAGAGATTTCCTTTTCTTTCTTTTCCCTTTGGTTGGGAAAAAAAAAGATAATAAAGACAGTGGAAGGTGGGGAAGAAAAGAGAGGAGAGATCTAATAAATGAGTTGCAACACCAGAGAGGAGGTGCCCTGGCTGCTGGGGGAGGGTGGGGTGGCCCAGCAGTCCTGCTCAGGACTCCATCTGTGGGATGGGGATTGCTTTTTTTTTTCCCCCCCCATGTCTGTGTCCCCCCACAGTGTCCCATGCCTGCTGGGGCAGGTTGGGTCTCAGCCCAAGCCTTGCCATTGATTTTTTTCAGTTGGAACCGGTTCTCTTAAGGGGTACCGGGGGATCTTGAAGCATCCCAGGGGCCACCTGAGGTGTGGGGCCATGGAGAATGATGGGCTTGGGGCATTCCAGCAAGTGCTGAGCTGGGATGTGGGGACTAGCTGCCAGCAGCATGGTGCACAGTGGGGAGGACAGATTGATCCTGGGCAGCTGTGCATTTTAGCTAGCCCATTAAATGAAGCGGTCCCCATACTGGCACCCAGGACGAATTTCTAGGCCCCTGACTAGACTAGGCTGATCTGTAGGATCACAGAATGGCAAAAGTTGGAAGGGCCCTCAGGAGCTCACCCAGTGCCACCCCCCTGCCCAAGCAGGCTCACCCAGAGCAGGGGGCACAGGACAGCATCCAGGCAGGGGTTGAAGATCTCCAGAGGAGGAGACTCCACAGCCCCCCTGGGCAGCCTGGGCCAGGGCTCGGGCACCCTCACAGTCAAGAAGTTCTTCCTCCCGTTCAAGTGAAACCTCTTGTGCTTCAGTTTGTGCCCATGGCCCCTTGGCCTGGTGCTGGGCACCACTGAGAAGAGTCTGGCTCCGTCCCGGAGCCCCATTGAATATCCCCGCATCCTTGTTGCCCTCCTCTGGACTCTCTCCAGGAGTTCCTCATCTTTCTTGAACGGGGAGCCCAGAACTGGACCCAGTGCTCCAGGTGGGGTCTCCCCAGGGCAGAGCAGAGGGGGAGGAGAACCTCCCTTGCCCTGCTGGCCACGCTCCTCTTCATGCACCCCAGGATGCCATTGGCCTTCTTGGCACCAAGGGCACCCTGCTGGCTCATGGCCAGCTTGTTGCCCACCAGGACTCCCAGGTCCCTTTTGGCAGAGCTGCTTTCCAGCAGGTCAGTCCCCAGCCTGGACTGGTGCATGCTCGTCCCCAGGTACTGATTTCTGTTCAAAAAAGTTAAAAACATATGAATGGCTTCCCTTGCATTATTTTTTTTTTTTGTCTTCTGAGCATGGAATTGCAGCACCTTGCACACAACTGTGGCACAGTCGCTACTGAGGGGAGGTCCAGGTGGGGACTGGTGGCAAAATGATGCCTCGTTGGGGTGGTTGGCAGTGCCAAACCCCTTTCGCAGTGGTATTTTATTGCTCTGGGTGCTGGTGTAAATGCACCAGGAACCTTTGTGATCCTTTACTGGCACAAGCCCTTCGGATATGCTTGAAATGTTTGGCTGAGTACCTCTTGCTGCTGTTGTTCTGGCTGCCCTTGGCTTGGTGGGAATTACTGGGTATTCCATAGGTTTTTGTTTCAATCTGTTTCACAGATTTCTGCTCCTTCCCCAGATCTCCTGCCTGGCTTCTAGATTGTGGGGACACAGTCTAATAGAGCACAGGGAACCGCAGTTAAGAGCTCATCTCCTCTTCTGCGCAATTCACACTGCAGAACTTGATGGGTTTAAGGCTTTTTAAAAGAAGAACAACACATCCTCTAGGGACAAAGAAATCCATCTTGTTTCAAAATGCTTCCGTGTTTATGGGTACAAATTCAAATGCTTGGCAATAGTGAGCCCAGGTAAAGCTTGCTGTTTGCTAATTTATTCTCTTGCTCAGGTGATGCTGGGTTCATGCAGACTTCTTGTTCTTGATGAATAATGCTTAGTAGGTGTTAAAGTAGTAGTTGTGCAAAGCCAGCTGAAGAAATCAGAGGCAAATTGCCTGCATTTGCTTGGTTCCTAATCAACAAGGAAACAAGGGACTCTTGGGCAATGGTGAATTGCTCCCTCCCCTGTCCAAGCTCTTACCCCTCCTCTTCACCCAAGTATCTGAGGATGCTCCGGAAGGGAGTGAAATCAGTGATGATTTCATTTCCCATGCTCCGTCATTTTTTCCCCTCGCCAGGAGACAGCTGCGTGGTGAGTGACAGCACTGGAGCAATTTCTTAAGGGACTTGGAGTGGTTGGGAGGCTCTGGAAATCTCTGGTTCTGTTCTGCCAGGTAAAATGCTCGCTTCCCTCTGATGGGGCCTAAAAATGAGAGTATCTGATCTGTGACTTCTGGGAGGTAGCTCTGAAATGGGGTACATAATCTCAGATGTTGGACGTTTTTTTTTCTCTGTAATCCGAGGCTTAGATCCTTGATTTGGTGTGGATGATTCCCTCCTGCTCCCTTCTTCTCCCCCCAAATCCCTCCCCTTTGAGATACCACCTGCTCACATCCTTGTGCCTGTCATGGGGAGATCTTCTCATCGCAAGGAAATGCAGTCCTCTCCACCCCCCCCCCCCCACTGCCACACATCCTCTTCCAAAATACTGCATAATGTCAGACTAAATCCTTATCAGAAATTTTAATGAGCGAAATAAAACCTGAAATCTGTGTGATTAAAATCAAATCTTCCCTCTTCTGCTCTGCTGGAGCTTGCTGCCAAAACAGAGTCGCAACGCTGACAATGGGAGGCCCCTCGTATTTAATTACCTCTGGCTTCAGTCAGTGCTTTAGATAGATGTCCTCTGCGGGCTCTGCTGGGGCCGTGGATAACCTCAAAGAACAAACAAAGGGTAGTTAAAGTAGCCTCTGCTACAACGTTTGGCAAGGACTGCTGCTCTGTGTTGGTGGAGGTGGCCCGCTTCTGGCCCTGGGGAGAATCTGGTATCTCCGAGGGTCGCTAGGGACAAGAGTTGGCCAGTGTTGACCCCAGGTGTTGCTTTTTCCTCCCTCTTAATGATGGTCTTCACTTAATGCTTGTGGAGGACTTTTCCGTGGGTGATGGTTGCTCGCAGCAGCTGCCCTGAAGATGCTCCTCCACCTCATCCATCTCTCTGCCAAATTTCTTCTGAATTCTCCCATCAGCCTTGCAGCACCGCTGCTGCTAACTGTCCAGCTGTCTTCTCCTACCCCTTAGAGACCACCTGTTTCCTGCATCAGCTACCTGTAGGGCACTGAAGACATGTCAGCGTCCTTTGTGGTTGTTGTTAGGCAAGTGGATGTAGCTACCACCATCCAAGGCATCTCCCTTCAGACCCAAGTTAGAGGCTCACCAAAAGGAGGAGGAGGGATGAATCCTGGTGGCTTGTGCCTGTCACCTCGATGCCATGCTAGTTCCACATCCCCACTGTATGCATGGCAAATCCACCTTTCGGCTTGTTCTTGAAAATGTGGTGTCCCTCTGCTCCATAGTGCCTTTCAGCCTTCCCTGGGCCCTCCCTGCAGCAGGCTTCCAGTCACTAGTCCACACAGTGCTCCAGTGAATTAATTGACTTATTTCCCTGTTAATTCCATTCCTGGATAATTCTTTGGGTACCTTTCAAAATCATCATCTGACTTTCCTGAAGTCTCTTGAGTTATGTCTTCACCTGTATCCTCCGTTGTTTGTCTCCTTCCAAGAGGCTGTTTCATTTGATTTGTCCTTCGAAAGAAGTGGGAGCATATTTCATGAGCCGTAGAATTGAATCAAATAGAAGAGAGCAGGGAGCACTCACCTGAGCTCAGACCTTTCCCCATTAGAAAGAGAAAGAGGTAATTAAGAGATACTCCAAAGGTGCAGCCAATCCATGTTTCTGGCAGGCATCCTGCCTGGGTATCTCTGCTTTGCCCAGAATGCAAGATGCTTAAATTATCATAATTGAATGGCAATAATACGAGAATCTAGATAGAAATAAGCTAGAACAAATGCTGGGACGTGGAGAACTTTGGTAGCGATGACATTGCTGCGTCTTAAAACCCGATAAGCCACGGTGACTTGAGCTGGTGAGACAGTAATGAGGTGAAAATATGCAGATGGCAGTGTCCTCTTCAGTTCCTCATGACATCGTTCCCAAGCAGTTGGACAGGACTGCCATCGTGACTTGTCTTGTAGGCAGCTGGCTCAGGAGCGGTAGCGAGACCATGGGATATCGACCCCTCATTGCTCTTCCCCTTTCTTTCTTTTTTTTTTTTATTGTGTGAGTTGAGAGGCAGGAGTAATTATGCCAAGATTAGAGTGCTAATCATCACTTGCAAATGGGGGAGTCGGTTCTGAAGAAGCAATATTATATTGAGAGAAAGTATGGATTGACTGACAGTGCGAGTCTGAGCGGAGCCATACAACTGTCATCCTTCAAGCATATGTCTCCTTGACCTCATGAGTCTGACGTTGCTGACGTGTGGGCAACGTTGGGTCAGAAATCTGCAAGAACCGTAAGAGGAATCCTGTCTTGATTAATGTCAGCATGGCCAGATATGCTCCCCTTCTCCATAACTAACCGTTCAGCTTGCTGAATGTGCTGGGAGAAAAAACACTTGGAGACTGGCTTGTGAGACAGCTTTGTCTGCACTTCACTTGATGTTCTCCAAGCTGCATCCTAGGAAGGCTGAGCTGGAATAAAGCATCTCCTCTCAGAAAAGCATAGTGAAACTGCGTAGGAGAGGGGAATATGTTGTGAAGACTGGCGTAGTGCAGTGCAATGCCTGCAGTCCCCTCAGCTTTGTGGGGGTTTTTTAATCAAAAAGGAGCGGAGAGAGATGTCGTGTTGAAATTGTTGTTGCCTATTTGCCCTCTCCCAGAAGTACAAGCCCTCTGGGGCTGAAATGTAGATGCTCCCTGGAGGACCAGCAACTCCTTCCTCTTAATTTCCTTTCATTTGACAATAATAAAATATAAAACCAAAATTAAATTCATATTAATAGATGCAGTTGCACACAGTCATGGGGGCTGTTGAATTAAAGTCCAATCGTGCTTGGTCCTGAGTCCCTTTCCTTTCTACTTGACTGCAAGTGGGGGCTTGAGAGTTTTCAGGCTCTCTCATGGGGTACTCAGTATCTTGCAGGGTTGGGGCTTTTAATTTTGCAGATCATCAAAGGCAAACCAATCCATCAATTATCAACGCTTCAGCTTGCTGCTGAGTAAATGAGAGTATTACTGTGTATCAATTAGTAGCATTAGATGCCCTGAAATGATAACAGGAGAGCCTGCTTGTGAGACGTGCCCGGCATCTGTGCTTTCTTGGTCTGCAAACTGCAGTGGCAGGTGCCGAGATGTGTCAAAACGTGGGGATTTTGGGGGAGAAAAGATGCTCGAGAGCGTGACTTCATGGGCAAAAGACAGTGTAGGTGTTCCCAGGTTGTCCCAATCCCATCTCCTGTTTAAATGTTGTAGCTCTTGTGTAAGGTAACTGGTTATAGTGGTTGGCTGCTGAGAATCTAATTGCACTTGGGGTTCTGAGCCATTTGGAATGCTTTTTTTTTTTAAGGTATCTACTTCTGTAATATCAGATCAGGATGGAATTCAGCTAAAGGAGCAGCATTCCTGACCTCGCGCTCTGCAGCCTGTGCCCCTTTCCCCCTCTTTCCAAGCCTCCGCGTCTGGGGTGTGCCGTGAATAGGTTCATTGGACATGCTAATCTGGATTTCCCACCGCTGTGGGAGCCGTTCCCGATTCCTCGGCACCCGTTGGGGAGCAGCGTGCTGGCACGGCGCCGGGTCCTGTTCCCTACACCGATTCTCAGTGGTGGTTTGTCCTGCACACCCCCTTAGTTCATCACCACCAGGCTCTCATTATGTGTTCAGATTCGTACGCTCTTTCTCCTTTATTTATTTATTATTATTATTATTATGCGCATTGAGCAGAGCTCAGTGAATAGGGCATTTTTCTACGCATTTACTGGATAGCAAAATTCCCTTAATAAAAAAAAGGGGAGGAAAGAGGGAAGGCTCAGCCCCTTCCCCTGCAAACTCCACTGGTTTGTTTTGATTTAATCTATTTAAATATATTCCCAAAGGGTTTAAATAAAACAGAAGGAAACTCCGTGATGGGCCTTTGAACCGAATGCGCTGCATGTTTTTGTGCTTCAGGCTCTTTTGAGGGTGTTAATTCCTTCCCCTTCCTCGAAACAATCCAGTGGGTTCAACGCAGGAAATGTTTTGGGGTCACCAAACCTGTGTTTTTTAGAGAAAGACATTTGATGGTTTAGGTTTCTTTTCCCCCTAGTTAAAAAAAAAAAAAAAGGGTCTTGCAGCCTTTCAGCATGCGGGGATGGAGGGATGCTGGTTTAGGTTTATGTTGCTGCTGCAAGGAAACGTGCAACGTACCCAAAATTAACAGGGTTATAAGAGATGCCGCAGACATTAATTGAGCAACTTATATCTTACAACCTCAGATGCATTTTGCAAACAATTCCCCCTTGAATTCCTCTCACCAGTGGCTTTTAGCGTCCCCCTTTTTTTGGCGTGGGGAAACTGAGTCATGGCGGTTGGGCAGCCTCAGCCCATGGTTTGGTTGGGGTAAGGTGTCGTGTCTGTGCTTCGGTTTGCATCCAGCTGGCCAGCTGTGGCGGGGGATGTGCTCAAGTCAGCCTGGGGGTACATTTTGGCACCTTTCGGGTGACCTGTGCTGGGGTGGCAGAAGCTGATCCTCCCTCCTCCGTGTCCAAAGGTACGCGGCAGCATCACCGGCTCTCCTGGGCTCGCTGCCTTGTGCCTAATGTGCAGTAGCCTTGAACATTCCTGGCATGTTATGTATTTAAAGAGTATTCGTGTAGCGCTTCTCTTAACAGCAGTGCACCTGAGCGATTAGAGCTGATCTTTGTCACGAGTGTTTAGTGCTTGATACACATGTTTATTATATATTTCAACTAAATTGGAGTCAATAAACTATCTGCATAAATATAATGTGTATGAACAAAACACACATCCCCTCCCCAAATAGGTTATTTCCTATGGAGGAGCTCTAAAGAGTTGCAGGGGTGTCTGATTCTTACTTCTTTTGTAATTGGCATTAAAATATAATACCCTCCCTTCAAAGAGAGGCTCCCATACTGTGAAAATGCCTTTTCTGTCCAGGCAGGGGCCAAATAATAGCAAATTATAAGCATGGAAAATATTTAGAACAAAAAAAAAGGGAAAAAAAAAAAAGAGGAAAGAGAGGACTCTGAATTATCAGAGCTGATCCATAGCTTGCAGTCTCGTACAATTTGTCTTTTGAATACACCATATGAACCAGCTATGAATAAAATCAGTCAATTTAACCCAAAATCAATGCTCTTTTGTAGAAGTGCTTAAAATCTAAGTGGAAGGGAAAGCTTTGAAGCTGCCTATCCCTTGGTAAACGCAGCACTTACTCAATGTTTGATTTTAGCAGAAACTCCCTTGGTCTCCCCGTGCCCAGCACAGCACCTTCATTAGAAAAGCTGATGAGTAATTAGCAAATGTGCGTAACATGACTTTTTTTTTTTTTTCAAAAGGAAAACAATGTTTTTCTTTCTGTGTTCAGCACACGTGGCTTCCACGAGCCCTGCTCCATCGAGGTTGAGCACCATCTCCCTTGGAGTCGTGTGCCGAGATGGGGAATTGCTGGGGACACGCGTCCCCTGGCAAGGGCCACGCACGTCTTGTAGGAAGCGTGGTGCTTCCTTTGTCTGCCTCGTGCCTCCAGGGAAAGCCCATTGCTTCCCCACCTTGGGAGAGCTGCCAAGGCTGGGAGCGCTGGCAGCCTCTCGCTTCTCAGCAGGTTGGCAGGCTTGCATCTTCATGAGGGATCCAGGCGAGCCAGGTTGGCTCTTGCTGCTGGATTAGCGTCTGTGGCATGATAAAGACGTGCAAAGTGGTTCCCCCGTCTCCCTTTGGGATGGAAGCTCGCAGTCTCGCAGGCGCCGGGATAACTGCATCGGTGGAGGTGGTGTTTGTGCTGGTGTGGCTCTTCTGGCTTCAAGCTGTGCCCCCTTGGCTTCACTCATTGGCTACTGCCAGTTTTATCCAAGCCAAATTTGAAGCCCAGGCAAGATACTAGTCCCTGTGCAGTGCAGATGGTTGAAACCCCATTGAATGAGATGTTTAGAAATGGATGGGATGTTACAGCCAAGGAATTGAGCCTGACAGGTCACTGCGGAGGTGCCCAGTGACCCCCAAACTCTCTCTTTTGAGTCCAAGTCAAGAGTGCTGTGATTCAGCAGCTGTGATCTGCCAGGGCTGGGAGGATTAAAAGGCTGCTTGGGTCTCGCTGAAAGGATTTTGCTCCTTTTGGTGTCATATCTTGGCTCCCCAGACTTACAAATGTGCTTTCTCCAAAGAATCCCTAAAGGAGATCCAGACCCTGCTGGGACCTGAGACCAAGGAGACTGTGTGATGTGCTCCAAGGCCTCACTGGGAGGCTGTGTGGCAGAGCAGGAGAGTGACCCCTCTTATCCAGAGTCCCACACCCCACTTCCATCACTAAGACCTCTGATCATCCAGCTTCACCCATTTACCGGTTATATTAAGGTGATCAAGGTTTTACATGAGATTATTACAGGGTTATGGTTGGGCTGGGGGAGAAGGGGCCATTTCTTGATGGCTTTACTCTTTCTTTAGTGTCAGGTTCTCCTGAAGATCCACATTTGGCAAGGTGCTTTAATACAGTAAAGTCTTGGGGGACAACTGAGCAACCTGCAGTCTTTGGGAGGTGGTGGTGGGCCTGATCTTGTAAGTCCTCAGGTATCAATTACTGAAGTGAAACGTTTTGTTCTCCCTCTTTGTTTCGATCAATTGTTGATAAATGGCTTGGTGCTGTGATGGATGGTGTGATCAGAAGTTTGAACTTACCCTGGGCCTGTCAAATTTGATGTATACCAGATGTCTGCACTAATTTATACAAATGCTTTGCAGTGCTCGAAGAAATCAAAACCTTGGAAGCACCAGCGTTTGACCAAAAAGGGACCAACTTTTCTCTCTTGTCCCCAAAGACCTTGTGTTATTTCAGTGGTATGCTTGGGCGTTGCAATGATTGGGGTGTTGACCGGTTGTGAAATGCAGCATGGTTTTGAACCAGCCGGTGTGATCAAACCTCGTATGCTTGTAGACATTACCTTAATGCCTCGAGACCCCAGCCAAAGTCGGGGTCCTGCAGCATAGCTGTTGCGTGAATGCAGATGAAGACACAGGCTTTCTTGCAGAGAGCTTACTTCAAATAAACACAGCTCTTGGAGGGGAAGAAGGCAAATACTAGCGTGTTGTGACTTGCAGAAGGGCATGCAGCTGGTCGGCAGCGTGGCCAGGAGTATAGCCTGGTCCCCCGTGGCTTTGTCTTCGCTAGCTCTGCTGCTTTTGCTTCCCAAGCTGGCATGTCAAGCAGGTTGAAAACAGAAAGAAAAAAGCAACTCTCACTAAAGTCCCCAAATAAAAACATTTTGTGGCTTAGCCTATTTATAGCTACATGAGTGAAGGCAGCATTCGGTCAGAGGGAGATTGGGAGGTTAATATGAGTACAGCTGGTTTGGCCAATTGATTTCTGTGACCATTAAATTCCACTTCTGAAAGCCTTGCATACACATTTTAGTTGATACGTCTTGGATGGCGGTGTGCTCGAAACAGTGCTTAAAGCTTTGTTTTTTCTGGTTTAGAGGCAATAAGATGTTGCTGGTGAAAGGTGCTGGAGATAAACACGGCAGGGTTTTTATTTTTTTTTCTTCCTTGTTGTTGTTTTTGTGTTTTAATTGGCTGGCAACTCTCACCATTTCTCCCCCCATCCAGTCCTCATTTAGTTCGGTATGTAATTCCATACACAATACGCGCACGCTGAGGTGTGGTTTCAAGGTCTTAGTGTGTTTAGCAAATATTTCAGCCGAAACGATCTGTTCAGCTGTTACATTGATTGCCAAGATTACAGCACGACAACAAACATTATTTGGGGGATTGGAGACGAAATTACAGCCCACTCTCTCCGGCGTCTGCAGTGAGGAGCAGATGCACCGTTAATTTTGTGCCGCAATGTCCATTACTCCACGTGGCGGTATGGCGATGCATTAGCATTGCAGCCAGCCGTGCCTGATGGTGCCGCGGCGGAGCCTGTAAACCCCGTTGCTCGCTGGAAGGATCCATGCGATGCCAGGGTGGCTTTTTTTTTTGACTACCGAGGGCCATAGCAGTGGAGGCCAAAGCGGGGAAAGCAGAACAGGTGGTAGAGGTTGGCAGAGCCACATTGAACGGCTGGGATGCAAACAGCGACTCTTGAAACGGCGACAGACCCACGGCCTTTCTGTGGAGCACGGGCTGGTGGCACTGGCCAAGGTGCAGGTTGGTTTTTTCCATAGGAGTAGCTTGTCTTGGACCGATCGAACAACTGCGTGATGATAAACCTATTTATTTTGGAAGGAGTAATGGTGGGCAAATGGTACGTCCTCTCTTGGTAAGCTGGCATAGGGTCCCCTCTGGATGTGACATTGGGGCACAGTTGTGTTAGTTTGGGACATGAACTTCTGCTTGAACCCAAATCCATTGGCTTGCAGATTGCGTGTGAGACTGAAGCTGGTGGAGCTGCAGAGTGAGCAGGAGTTGAGCTTTGCCTTGCGATCTGGCTCCGTCCCTGCAGGATGTGCAAATGGTGCCAACGCACGCGCTCTGACCTTGAGAGCTGAGCTGCAAGCAGAAGCCACTGCAAGCTGGCCTGCCTCAGTTTCCCCTGTGTATACGACAGGGAGCTTCCTTCTGCAAGCGTGCAAGGGGAGCCACATGCAACGCTAGCACCTCGTGACACGTGCTGCTAGCACCCTGTGACGTGTGATGCTAGCACATCGCGACGCAAGACGTTGGGGCATTGTGAGTGCTGACATCCACGGTGCCGGGGAGCGACCAGCAGCCAGGCCAAGGAGAGGGTGGCAGGGTTCTGCCCTGTTTCCCCCACCCCGTGCATGCTCTGGGCTGGAGCGACCGCCTGGTGTGCAGGTGAGCAGGCTGGGGATGACTTCCTTCAGGGAAAAGAAATCTGACTTCTGTGCCGTCCTTCCTGTCGGCTCTCACGGTGGTGCCTCCCCTAAATACACACTTTTCACCTCTCATATAGAAAGAGTAAAATATCTACTATAACACATGAAGCTGCCGCATGCAGAATGAGGTCACTGCACTTGATCTGGTTATGAACTTTTTTCTTTTTTTATGGTTGGATGCTGGATATCAACTGTGTAGTGGCTGCAGAGGAGATCAGAGGAATATGCAGCCTAATGCACATTCCTGCCTTGAAGTTTGGGGCCAAGGACAAGGCTGCTTAGGGACTTCTGACCTTGAACGTGCTGCTCCGATCCTGCCGGATGCTCTCATGAGATTTCTGGCAGAGAGAAGCAGCCCTGCTAGAGGAGTTGATTGAATGAGATTTCTGCTCCTGTTCTGATGCTAGCAATGGGGTCGTCCTTCTTATTAAACTTACATTTATTGATAGCTCTTCAGGAGTCTGTATAGAGTTAATAAGTGGTTAGCAGATGTTAGAAACATATTGCAGATATTAGTAGTAGATTGGTATAAATCCATCAGTAGATGATGCTACTGGCGGCTACACACCATGGTTATAAGCCGAGCACTGACTCATTGGCCGAGTATTCCGCAATCCGTTAACTATTTGCCTTTATTATGCCTTGTTTAACTCCCTGTTAACCAGCCGAGAGTCCCTCTCCGGGAAGTTTGGCCTGAAATAACATGAAGTCCACAAATCTCTCAACGTCTCTGCCAAAATCTTGGGTAGCAAGTAATTTGTAAATCTGATTCATGCCTTGGTCTTGGATCCTGCTCAGAGCTCCCCCCTCAGCCCATCTCTCCCATTTATTAAGCATCTTTATCCTAAGAGTGATAGAGGCGCAAAAAGGAGGCGATCAAAGGGAAAGAGGAGGATGGAGCGAGATCAAATATTAAATTTCTGAATGTTTTCTGCTAAGTGACAACGAGGGAGCAGGAACGAATTGAGTGTCCGATACTGCTGCTTTCAACAGCTTTCTCTTCCAAATGTCACCGCGGAAAAATAAAACTGGAGGGAAAGGGAAGAGCCAAACAGCGAGAGGGACACATCACAGCCCTGTGTCTTGCTAAATGACACACACTGAATGCTAGAATGGTTTCGGGAGATGCTCCCATCTCGGCAAAGTTAATGAGTATCCAGTTTTCACTGCCTGCTGGGTAATGTCAGGGCTAAAATACAGCAAAGCCTGTCTGAGGCAGCCACTCAAGGGAGCAACAAATACAGGTTGCTGGCAGAGACGGCTCGGGATTGCTCTCTGCGGCCCCGGTCTTCTGCTGTGACCAAGGAGCTTGGCTGCCAGTGCGGAATGGGGAAAAGATGACAAAAGTGGCACGGAGCTGCATCCTTTGCTTAGCCAGGGAGGTATTTCTGCCTTTCTCTGGTTGCCCGCTGGCTCTTTGGGGGCCCTCTTCCTCCACCCTAGCTGGAGGTCGGCGTAGGCTTGTCCCTCGCTGCGTCATGGAAGATCTTTAAGCATTGAACACTTCAGTTTGGCCTTGCTTTGGGGTTTGCAACAAGGGAGGAAGCCAGGGAAAAACTCTGCTGTAAAATTATTACCTGGATGGCTCACAAATGTACAGACCTAGTACTGACACTTGTGTTTTTCTTTATCTCGTACCAAGCTGGCCTGCGTGGCCCGGTCTCTAGCTAAGATTTCTGCTCAGTTGTCAGCCCTACCTTTGATTAAGCCATTCACCTGGAGATGAGCTGGTGTGACCCATGTGGTCCCAAAATTTCCCAGGGCATGTCTGGAGCCCACCCTGTGGCTCATTGATGACCCTCCTGGATCACTGATGACCATGGGCTCTAATTACCTGCGGGATGGCTGGTTGGGATGCGTTTGGGAAACCGCTGGGTTGGAGTGACGACGACTTGCTCGCAGCTTACTGAAGGTGTGATGAGCTGCAGGTCAGCCCCTCTCCTTCCCACCTCGTGGAGGTAGAGTTGGGCAGCAGAGAAGAGGGTGTGTGGGGAAGCCCACGCTGGGCTTGAACTCAGCCTCCAGGCGAGGAGCATCTTCATTTCACAGCCGTTTTGGTAATCTTGCTTGGGGTTTTTAGGGTCTGCATGCAATGTGGTCGCTGTGGGAGTCTTTTGCACCTTGGGGATGCGCTCCCTTGCACCCATCTGCAGGACCTTTGAGTTCCAGCAAAGGAGAGGACCCGGAGGAGAGCCCACATATGATGCCCAGCGATGTGTCCTGGTGGATTGGCATGGGCTGGGGAGTTTTCCTTGGGGAGAAAAGCCAGGGCAGCATCTGTTGATATCCCAGCACTCGTAAAACGGAGTCGGGCACAGAACTGAGGTTTGCCAGGTGCTGTTGCTCATCCTTCATCCAGCGTGAGAGGAGGTTTCCTCTGGCCCGGCTGCTGGTCTGCCTGCATTTCTGCTGAATAACGGAGGTGGCACGGGGGAGCGTGGGTGGGTGTAATGTCGCCTGTTACCATAGCATCTAAGTGTTCCTGCAACGCTCATGTCTCGGTGAAATGGGTCGGCGTTATTATTCCCATTAGACAGATGGGAAACTGAGGTGTGGAGAACTTGGGAACTGACTTTTGGGCTTAGCATTACTGTCGCTATTTTGGGAACACGGACCCCGAGTGGAAACCACAGCTCTAAGTGAGCATGGGAGGGCTGGGTGCTTTGCAACGGGGCGCTAGCGGGGATCTTAAAACCCAGGGACGTGCTTTTCCCATCTGAAATGCGTACCGTTGTTCAAATAGGAACTATTTCAGAAATATTTTTATGGTTGCACTCGTTTGTAATCATCGCAATGGCCTTCTCTGGCTTTTTGAGCCGTGGTGTGCCTCTTGCCTTTACTTTCATTTGGTTATTTATTTATCTTGATAATCCCCACTTCACAGAAGGGATCTGCAGCTTGGGAATTAGTGGCCTGTCAAGGCAATTTCTCACCCTCTTCACCCAGGGCATCTGGTTAGTTTACGTTGGGGATACTTTAAAAAATAATTGTTTGGAGCCCATAATTCATTTATGCTTCACTTCAAAACATTTGTGTACGACTCTGCCTCTTTGGAGTTTTCCCGAGTCTTAGGCGGTTGACATTTACTGGGATTATTTTTTCCCTAATTACCTCTATTTTTGATGAAAGAGAATTAAGGCGTAATCAACATCCCCAAAGTATCTGAAGCCAGACAATGGCAGAATGTGTTCGTTCCCACCAATACTATAGATCAGGACGGCTTTTTTTTTAATCTTCTCATTTCTTTATTGTTCGTTTATACAAAGCTCATTGTATACTTTACTTTAGTGTTTTGTGTACATCTTGGCTATTCTCTACTGCTGGTGACTAGAATGAGCTGGGCTGTTTATATTGAATTTCATGGTCACTTATGCCCAGGCATAGTTTTTGCTTAACTGACTGCCATAGCTTTAAGAACCATGGATGGTTACATATTGTGTTTCCAATTTCAGTTGGGTTGGGTTTTTTTTATTATTATTATTTCGAGCCATTTCCAGTCACTGTAGCATGCCGCCCATTTATTGCACAGGCACTATTTAAAATACCCATGTCTTGTTAAAAATAATAAAGGTTTAAAGTGTTATTCTTGGAGTATCTTTAGCTGGTAATGACCATTCTACTTCTGCCGAGCACTCAGGTGAAGGAGAGAGGCAGTTGTTCTTTATTACTGGAGGAGCCTAACTAAGCCGCGTTTGCCAATGTCAAGTTCCTCGCAAGCTGTTTGACCTCCTATTTACTTCTAATTCCTGCAAGCTGTTAGTAAGAGCTACACTAAATCAACCTGTCATTTGAGCGCGCTTTTGCGACCGTCACAGAAAGATTTTTATACTTATAAGCATCAGAGAGGAACCATTGAATCATAGAATTGTTTAGGTTGGAAAAGCCCCTTAAGATCCCCAAGCCCAACTGTTCCCCTACCCCTGCCATCCCACCCCCAAACCCTGGCCCTCAGCACCGCCTCTGCCCGCCTGTTAAATCCCCCCAGGGATGGGGACTTGACCCCTTCCCTGGGCAGCCCCTTCCAGTGCCTGACAGCCCTTTCAGGGAAGGAATTTTTCCTAATGTCTAACCTAAGGAACTGCGTAAAACTCCTTAAGAGCGTATTAGAGTTTACAAAGTGTGTAGGAAGTTGTTCGGGGATATGAATGGTACAAATTACAGATTAAGGGCTGTGGGAGAGCAGACAAGCTGGTGTCTCGCCGCTGCTCCTCTCACAGAAGAAATGTAGGGAGCAGCAAGGGAAAAGACGGACTTTAAAGCAAAATTTCACCTGATGGGGTTCCACATTTATTCTTACTCCACGGTCTCAACGCCGATTACGGGTTTACAAGACTTATTCTTTTCCCTAACTGCTGGTGCTGCAAAGTTAAGCTGCGTTCATCCTGCTTCTTAGCTCATCACTAATAATAAAGATCCTTCGATGGGAGCTGAGTTGACAGTTGTGCTGAGGACAGTCATCACGGGAGCCGGCACCAAGAGCGAGAACGCGTTATTCTTTGCCGTGAACCATTGTACCCACACAGCGCTGCTCGTTCAAAGGTTCTTAAAACACTGCTCAGTTGTTAAGCTTTTCAATATCTCTGTTAGGGAGTTGGTGTTCAAGATTTCCTGCAGCAGTGGAAATGGAGGCCAAGGGAGGGTGGAAAGGGAGGTGCAAAACAAAGCGGCGATCCTCCGATTCCCGCATCCAAGCGGGGTGTGGGAGGCTTGGTCCATAGGGAACTCAGTCCATAGCTCTGGCGTGGAAAGTGTCTTGATTCCCTTCTTTTGGAGAATTACTGCAGAAATGTTGGTCTGCTTAGTGCTTGTGTGTTACGGTGTACGGGTGCTGTGATGGGAGCTGGGTGGAGGTGGCTTTTTTCACGGTGGCCAAGTGGCGTGCGCAACTTGCTGTGTGGTTTTCCAGCTGCTGGAAACCAGCCTTTGACCAGCAAGCCGTTGTTTTTTTTTTTCTGAACATTTTTAAAAGCCTGATATCATACCGATGCGCCTGTGCTTGCACAATAGCGGGCAAAAGGCGTTGTACAGAAAACTCAAAGTATTTACTGATATATGAATATATAGAACCACTGCAGAAGGCAAAGCTGTTACAGGTCCCTTTAGTAGGTGTTTATAGCTGGGTTTTGCTCTATTATCGTTCCCATTCCTCTTTCTGTCTCTGAGGAGCATTTTGCAGACGCAGTTTTCCAAGCAAGCTGTCCTTGCAAAAGCCACCTGGGGAGCAGCGTGGTTCATCTCGGCATGGTCACTTAGCTGGACTCCGGGTGCGGGGTTCCTCGCTATGGGTTTGCCTGAGACTGCGTTTGCCTGCTTACATAGGAGAAAAAGAAATACTTCTGGGGAGGCCTGTAGACCTCTGCGTGCAAGGTCTGCTTGTTTTGCAGCATCAGGAGAGGGGGACCAACAAAAGGCAGAGTTGCAATACGAGATAAGGCTGGGGGAAAAAAAAAATTCCTGACCTGTTCCATTGTGGAGATAAGTGAGGTATAAAATTGGGTCCGTATTTAAGTCTGAGGGAGAATTGCTTTCCAGGGATAAGGGCATGCTTTGGGCAGCACCTACTGAAGTGCTGCTGTGTCTCCTAATTGGGCTGTTAAAGCATTAGGGAGCAAAAACGTGGTAATGACCTTCCTTGAAACAAAGCTTGAGAGAAGAGGAAAGACGTGGAAGTGTCTTCACAATCTGTGACCGGGTGCTTAGCACCAGGCGCTTGGGTATGGGGAAGATGAGGGTGATATCTGTCTCCAAAGAGATAGCAGCGTTGTGAAAACACAGCAAAGTAAATCACCGCTCCCTAAGCAGAGCCAGCCTGTATAAATCAACAATAATATCTCAGCCCTCACTGAGTGCACGTCTGAGGCACTGTACACGGCTCTAGTCACCATGTTACAAAGAAGGAAATTACAGAATAAGAGAAGGTGAGAATTAGGGCAACAGGACCAGAGCTCTGTGGATATCAGATATTTTTTTTTTTTTCCATTGCACTTCTGAACAATTGGGGTCAGATTGTTTTTGATTTTTTTTTCTATAAAATCAAAGTAACACCTGAAATGAAATATCAGACAGTGGAAAAAACCCAAAATGTTTTGAAAAAAATCACACCCTCTTCCAGGCATGGTTTTTATTTTTCTGGAAGCCTAAAAACATTTGGTGCAATTGGCATCAATTCACTCGGAGTTTCAGCGGAGCCAGGTGCAAATTTCTGGTGGGGCCAGCACTCGCTGGCTTGGACTCCAAAATACATTGGGAAGAGGGCGATGGATGGAAGATCAGATGATCCAAACCCGCCTCCTTTGCGCAAGACACAAAGAGCATCGCTGGATGCTGCGGCAAAGGGGAGAGCAGGGCTGGCGGCTGCTTTGGTGGGAGCAGAGGAAAAGCTACTTTGGTCTGTAAGGGGGTCAGACGAGGAGAGGGGAAAGAATATTACAGGTTGGTTTGATTCACATAGCTGGTCATGACTTTTAAGATTAGCATGTCTTAGGAAGAGTGGCTTGCCTCTGGGGTTTTGCATGGGGCTGCACAAGTTCCCTGGCTGTATTTAGCCTCGCTGGCTGCGGTAGCAAAACCCAAACCCTGTGGGTCAGGGACATGCAGGACTACGGCTTTCATCGTCTCTTAACAGCGAAGGTGGGAAATGCAATATTGCTGAGTGATATGTTCATATTAAGACTCCTTTATTAATGCTTTGTAATGACCTTGCCGGGGCGCAGGCGAGTGCCTTGTCATCTGTCCTGATCTTATTAGAGGCGTCGGTGGGATTCGGTGTGCCGGGTTGTGAGTTACTCTTTATCTCGGTTGCCATCAATATCGCATGCTGCGATCCTGTAGTCATGATGGGCTTGTTCCCAAGGGCCTTGAATATGTCTAAAACCCTCTTCGTGACTTGCTATTTTAAGAAGTTGCATTTATAAGAAAAAAATAGACAGTCGCAGTAGACCAACAATGTCTTTCCTATCAACAGCAGATATATCAGAGATAAAGTACCCTTTCCCCCTCCTGCTAGTGCCATGCTGTCATGGTTTAGCCCCAGCTGGCAGCTCAGACCCACCCAGCCGCTCACTTGCTCCCCCTGGTGGGATGGGGGAGAGAATTGGAAAAGGGAGAGAACTCGTGGGTTGAGATAAAGACAGCTTCACAGGGAAAGCAAAAGCTGCACACGCAAGCAAAGCAAATGAAGGAATTCCTTCCCTCCTTCCCATGGGCAGGCGGGTGCTCAGCCATCCCCAGGACAGCCGGGCTCCATCACGCGTATCCTTGACTTGGGCAGACAACCACCATTGCTCCCGACATGCCCCCTTCCTCCTTCTGCCCCCAGCTCAATGGGCTGAGCCTGACGTCATACGCTGTGGGATATCCCTGGGGTCAGTTGGGGTCAGCTGTCCCAGCTGTGTCCCCTCCCAGCTCCTTGTGCCCCCCCAGCCGCTTGCTGGTGGGGTGGGGTGAGGAGCAGAAACGGCCTTGGCTCTGGGTGATCCCTGCTCAGCGATGCCTAAGACATCCCTGGATTATCCACACTGTTCCCAGCGCAAATCCAAACCACAGCCCCATACCAGCTACTGGGAAGAAAATTAACTCTGTCCCAGCCAAAACCAGCACACATGCAAGGGCTGAAATCCTGTTGATCCATGGGCTGGGGGTGGCCGTTGTCTCCAAAGCCTACTAATGGCAGGTATTAATGGAGCCAACTGGAGAAGTGGGTCAGTGCTTGAGCTGAGTTAGAAGGAGCGGGTGTTACTGGAAAGAAAAACTAGTGGAAAGCTCAGAGATGATGTTGGAGGGGGGGATTTCTGCAGTCAGAGGCTGGGAGGGGAAAGGCTGTGGTATCTCCACGGCAGATATGAGCAAACATCTTGTGCCGTTGTAAATGGGTGAAATTGAATTGCTTGCTTGCTTGTAAATTTTAAAAGATAGTGTGTTTCTATCAATAACCGGAGGCTTAAATAATAGACTTTGGTCTGACTACCAATCTCCTTTCCCCATTTAGGGAGAAAGTCTCTTAGAGCAGCAGGGAAAGTCTCCATGCAACAGCTTGTACCTCTATCTGTCACGCACCTTATCAGTGGGTGTACTACAAGTTCTTCTACCAAGTCATCATCTTTTTCTTTGTCTCTTCATCCTCTTCTGTACTTTAATTTGTGGTTTCTAGAATGCTACTTATAGGCAGGCAACATGATGGCTCAGCCCAAACCGTTGCTCAGATTCAACCATTGCAAAGGAGCTGGAAGCAAAGCACGGGTGTTTGTGCATGTAGAGAACGAACGGAATCCATGCCTGCGTACATTCCAGCGAGGCTGTAGGAGTTTCTGGGGTCCAGAAATAGCCAAGTCCTCCTCTTTTTAGACACTCCTGTGCCTAAAAGGGCTCAGTTGCATTTTACCTGGCTGAATGTAGCGTGTCCCATCGTTGGCTTGCCCCTGCTCTTCTGGGGGAAGGCAGGCTGAACTGGAGACCATCGCAGTGCAAGAAACCCATGTGGTGGGACCTTGCTGCACGCCTACAAAATGCGATCCCAGCCGGGAGCTCTCCCATTGCCTCCTCAGCTGAGCCATTTTGTGCCCCACTGCCACCCTATTAAAATAAGCACAAATTGAGAATTAGTGCAGCACAGTGGAAGGGACAGGCAAAACAAGTCCAAGGCTCCAAACAACAAATT
Source organism: Gorsachius magnificus (assembly GCA_034008185.1). NCBI lineage: Eukaryota > Metazoa > Chordata > Aves > Pelecaniformes > Ardeidae > Gorsachius > Gorsachius magnificus. The sequence goes on from CM067097.1 coordinate 2,407,172, forward strand.
ATTCTTGAATCAAACATCTCATTAATGGCTGCAGTGTCGCCACTCTGCTTTGCATAATTAAGTTTCATGGGGCGTTACAATTAACAGTTGTGCCGCAACGTAGGTAGGAACAATCTCCCGTTTATTTACCCTGGCTGTATCTGGAAGTGCTGTGTGGTGAATAAGACGCATTTACAAGTAGATTAGGGTGCATTCTGGGTCATAAATTGAGTAAGGCTGTAATTGCTTTCCAACAAAGGAGAGCTGCAAATAAGACAGGCCGCCTCTCTTTCCCCCCCCCCCCCCAACCCCCTTTTTTTCCTGTTGATGTGTGTCTGAAAAGTCTCATCCCCAGCTAAATAACACAGTTATGGCATTGAAAACCTTGTAGAAGCTTTTTCAACTTGACAGCTCCTACTCTGTAATATTTCAAGGCATATTTTCCCTCTTCTTCTTCTTCTTCTTCCTTCTTGAGACTCCGCTGCAGAGACTTGTTTTAAAACCACATATTATGGCTTTGTGTATTATCAGCCAAATATCCGCATGTGCCTCCATGGAGAGGAGGGGGGAGAGGGGAGGTGCTTGGGTTTCAGGCACTTGGAATTAACTGGGAAAGAAGCCAAAATGTCATTAGAAGCACTCGGATACGGCAGAATGCAAACCACCTCCAGTCTATATTCAGATACGAAGGCAGGCCCCGGAATTAAACATTTATCAAGGCAGGGGGATTAAAGTCTGACCACAAATACTCTTCTTCGTGAAGGGCTTTCCCTGCGAGGAAGGAAGGATCCGGAGAGTTAGCAATACTGCTTGCATGCTGTTGAGGAGCAAGAGGAGCTCTCGCCTAGAAACTCTCTAGGCCAAATGAGCTTTTCTTGCTTCAAATATTTCTTAATCATAGTTTCTTATAGGATTATGAAGAGGCTGGTGGAGAATGTTAAAAAAAAAAAAAAAAAAATAAAAAAAAATTGGGGTTTTTTCCAGCCCTGCGAGTATTTCTCGGGTGGTTGGTAAGACTTGGAGCTGGAGTAGGTAAAAAGGGAGAGAAAGATTCAGCTCCCGACCACTTCTGCTCCTCGTTATGCACTTAAGGAAAAGCTGCCATTTCCTGCTAAAAACCCATTTGTCTTGCAAATTTCTATAATGAGCAGATTTTGGAATAAATACCATGTAATCTGCAGTGACAGTTCTCTCATTTCTTTTTTATTAGTTCAATCTTCTCAGCATCTGAAACACGTAGCAGCGGAGTCTCAGAAGAGGTTTAGGCAGCTCTGTGGGAGTTTTTTTAACACCTTGGCACACAACTCTGCCAATCGCTCTCCCATTTCATCCCTCCCCTCCCCTCTCCATTACCTTCCATTTATTTATTCAATTGTATGTTTTAGCAGCATCTGTCCGTAGCCCCAGGCACCCTTTAAGTAATTTAGAATACACGCAGTCGTGCATTAGTGAGACATGCCCCGTCACGTCATCCTCAATTCCTACAACAGCCGTACGGAGCAACAGCCGGACGGGTACAGCCGCCGTCTCACTTGGTTTTCCATGTTCCTGGGGAAAAAAATGGAAGGGCTTCCTACCTAGCTAGAAGGGCTATCTTAATATCTATTTTTTATATCTATATTTTTTCTAATATTTATCATATCTTAATATCTATGAAGCAGATTTTTTGATGGGGATTGGCAAGGGTGGAATTTCTCTGTGTCCTAGAGAAGGTCAAACTGGTCTTTTCTGAAAGCAGAGGATGGATGGCTGGTTGGGTTTCTCCCATGGCTGTCGTCTTGGCCGGTGTGCTGGAGCTGGGGTAGGACATCCCCTTCTGGAGGAGGAATTGCTGCAGCCAGAGCTTGGGAAACAGCAATCCTGCTCGGGCTGTGGGTGCGGGTGCTTTGCTGCCGTCGGTGGGACAGGTCAAACAGTCTCTTCCCAGGGAATGGGGCACAAGGGCTGGCGTTGGACGTACTTGATGGGGCTGCCTCTTTGGGACTGCGGAGCTGGAAAGCGCGTTATATCTCAGCAACGTGCAATATTGCTGTTAGGAAAGAAAAATACGGAAGGAAAAGCAGGAAGTGGCTCTCTGTGTTGATTTGAGTTTTGTGATGGGAAGAGGTGGCTCTTGCCTCTGAAATTGCGTCCTCCTGTTCTGTGGGCCTGGGCAGGGGGGTGGGAAAAGCAGCTAAATGAGACTGTGAGAAATAAATAAGAAAACAAACAGCCCACAGGACGGCCTCTGTAGCCATGTGCCACTCAAGCTGCCCTTTACCAAAGTGTATTTAAAACTTGAATTTTCCCCTTTGCGTTTCTTCTGGTCTAAAAGCGAATTACAAATTCCGTTGCTTTTAAAAGGCACATTGTTATAATACTTGGTGAACTTTAACTTTTATTTTTATTTCTTCTTTTTCTTCATAGGTAAGTGGCATTTGCTTAATGTTGAAGTACTTGAAGGTCCAGAGTGGGGGATGTAAAACATCCTTGCCTGGTTAGACGTTCCTGGCAGGTAAACCCAAATCTTTTCTTTTCTTGTTCTTCCCCCCCGTGTCCAACCCAAGCTGTTTTCTCCCTCTCCTGATGGTATTGAAGCGGGCTGGTACTGCAGGGGAAGGGCGTGAAGGTGTGCAAGCTTCATTTACAGTTCACTGCTTTGAGGAGTTGAGTTGCGGTTTGGATTGGCAGGGCTGTCCATCTTCTGCGTGGGGTTGAGCATCACGATGCGGGAAAGCGGAGGCTCAAAATCCCCCAGAAAGGCGATGCTGGGATGCGCTGGGCTTGATCCAGCCAAGTTTTTCAGCAAAGCTGCCAACTGTCATGGAGCCATTGTATAAACGCAGGGGGCTTGTCCACCCCAAAGCCGGGGTGGGTGCGGTTGCGCTGGGCTGGGCGGGTTCCCCCGGGGAGGCACCCAGTGAAGTTTTGCCAAGCTTCAGAGCTGTGTTTCCGGGAAAATGATGTTTAAACTCGCTCTCACCTCCCTCTGACCTTTTAAAGCATGGTGCCTGCCTCTGCAAAAACAACTATCACGTGCGTAGCTTTCAAATATCCCCGTTGTACAGTGATTTTCACAGTCAAGAGCGGTTCAGAGCGGTTTTCTCCCTTGAGCCCTTTTAGCCCCAACCCCCCCGCGAGCTGATAGTTTCTTTGCTCAAAGCGCACCCCTTGTTTCCTGCAGAGCCCCAAACAGCCGGGGCGAGACACCTGCATCCCGGCTGCTGCCAGCCAGCGGCGCGAGCTGCCCGGGGCCGGGAGCGACGTGCCGAGCAAGGTTTCGCCGTGTCGTATAACTCTCGGCAGCATGTCACTTTTTCTCAGGTCGGCGTATTATCTCACCCTGGCAGATGCAGCGAGGTAGAAATACAAGGCTATTTGCAATGCAGTTTATTAAGACATGTTTTAGAGGCGGTTTGAGGGAGCACTGGCTGGAAATGTTAATCATCATCGCCGACAGTGTATTGACCTGCCTTCTGCCTTACCCCGCTGCCTCGGGGAAGCGGAGGGGAGCGCCGGCCGGGATATCGGCGTGCTCCAGCCGTGCCTTCCCCGCCTGCCACCCTCCGCATCGCCTCCGCGGCACAGAGCAGAACACATCACTGCTGGCAGAGGGAGGAGAAACTTTTTGCCTGTGGAAAAAGCAGCTCACGGGCGGGGAAGACAGAGGAAAAGAAGCTTTTATTTTATGTTTTTTATTTTACTTGGGGTTTTTTGTTTTGTTTTTTTTTTTTTTGGTGGGGGCCTGGTAGTTGTCTTGCTGGGAGAAGGGCATAATCTGACTTCTGTGGAAACAAATGATACCGCATGACTACCCCGCTGCCTTCTCCTGCTCCGCCAGAAAAGGTGTCATTATTTTTCCCCTTTTGTTTTAGACTTCTGTGAACCAAAAGGGCTTGAGGATTTTAATGGTCTATCTCAAAGATTGAGAGGCCCTTTATATGTCAAGCCACAATCCTATCCTAGGCGGTACTGGCCTCTGTTTGATTTTATGAAGCTTATTTTGGATAGATGGTATTTTTATAGCTCCTGCCTTGCTTCACCGATGGCCATATTGATGTAGCACTACAGGACAGGGCTAATAAATAGTTTATAAAACTGTAGGTTCATTCTACCAAGTGATCTACAGCTGCATCTGAGCAGACTGCAAATCACCACCCTGGCGGTGCCGTGCCCGCGTACCACCACGGCCCTGGGCAGACCCATGGCACGCCATGGGGGAAGGTGGAATTAAAGCAAAGTAAAGCTTTCTCTTGCTGAAGCTTGCTCTGAACTTTCCCTTAGAGGGGCATTTTGCCCCAGCAGTGGATTGTGGAGTGGCCAGCTTGGCATTGGGTTAGAGGAGGCTGCCCCGGTCACCAGAGGAGCCTGCCTGCTCTCAGCCCTGCCCGCGGGCTCAGTGAGGGTGCCAGCACTTTGGAAAGCTTTTTCTTAGGTTACCTAAAGCCTATCGTGTCAGTGTCACGATATTAACAGAGCCGAATTCTGCTTACCGCACTTACTCTGGCCTGGATCTTGCTCACCCGTGGGATGAAATTGCACAGAGCAATGGGTATTTGAAGTGTGGTTCCAGGGGCACCATGTGCCTTGCCCCGTGCTGCGAAGTTGCCATACTTGATTTTGTGTTGGATGAAATATTGCAAGGAATTTCACATCGATGCAGATGTGGGGTTGCTGGGAGCGTGCCGTGGGACTCCCATTTGTGGGGCATCAGGATCTTACCCAGCATGGGGCCCTCGTTAAAACGCTGCCAGCCCTGACGAGCTGCATCTCTCCGTGTTGTTGTACCAATCCCCCTGCACTGCTGATGGCACGTTGGTTCACGCGGGAGAAGCCCCCTCCCCTGTGACATGCCAGCCACCATGACCAGGTTTTGTGGTGTAAGGACATGAGGAGTGAAGGATGGACGACAGTGAAGGATGGACGACAGCTTGGCTGTCGAACTCCAGTGCAGGAGTTAACAGGCACCCATCCCTCTCACCATTGCTTCTGAGCTGCATTAGGTACCGGGCTATCCACCCAGCGCTCGGGTATGCAGTTATAATAGTTGCAATTATTTCTATCGCCTTTATTTCATACCGTGAAATTTTAGGCATGGCTGCCTAAGTTTGTGCACGGCTGGAAGGAGGTCAGTAGACTGGAAGGAGGTCAGTAGGCTAAGCCTGGCTTTCTGGCAGGATAGCAGGCAATAAGCATGTCCTTTTGTGTAACCATCCGTTTCTGTTAACCTTGAATGGCTCGCGTCCCAGGAAATACTCCCCACCTTTCAGAGACATGAGTGTTTCTTCCATGCTTTGCATGGAAAGCTGTTGCCAGGTAGCTTATCTCCACCCTCTCCTTTAGGAGAGATGTGACCACTTGGTGACAGGGTGTTGAGAAGATCGATGTAGTTCCCAGCCTTTTTCTAGAGTCCATCTCTGGACACGTCCTCTCTCTGGCCCGTGCCTGTACCCATCATCCAGCCTTGAAAGCATTTTAGCTCTCTGTGTTTGATGCACGTAGTGTTTGTGTGCAGATCGGGGTTTATGGGCTGTGCAACCTGACGGGATCTGCCGAAGGGCTTCCTGATGACCTGTCTCTGACCACGGCGTCAGTGGGGGTTTTACCCTTGGGGTTGGTGGGAACCAGCTCAGACCCAAGTGGAGCCCTTTTGAGGATGCCACCCTGTTGTTTTACTCCTAAATGCTTTCAAGTGTTTCCTTTGAGTCTCTGTTTTAAGTGCCGAGGTCTGGTATCTCCTCGGCTTGTTCTTCGTTCTCCATAGCTGCCTTTTTACTTCTCCCCGTGAGCTGCGTGTGTGTGAAACCCCACAGCTGCCTGCTTGGATCAAGGGCTAGATCACATGGCTTCCTTTCGGGTATTAGAAACCTTACAACATTTAGGATTGAAGAGCCAATGAGGCTTTCTTTTCGTGGATAGTGACATGCTCTGCGACGGGGTCTTAAAAGGGGCATCAGGCATCTTTATTAGTTTCTACTTGTTGGAGCTGGGTTTGGTTTCCAGAAACACAGGTTGATTAAAGTACACATGCAAAGAGGCAAGGGCCATGGTGTGGGTGTCAGATGTACCCCCCTCCCCCATATATATTGATTTTTCCCACGCCAGAAATGCCATGCATCTCCTTCATGGTCTGTGCTTGCTTTGGAGGGGTCTCCAGGCATTAAGTAGCAAAGAGAGTTGTCCTGTCATCACTAAGGACTTTATTCCTCTGCAGATAGCTCAGAAGAAGGAAAAAAGCAAAACCAACCCACAGCCTTCCCTGCACCCACCATCCACACCCCGCTAGCATTTGGCAAATGATAAAATATTAAAGCCGTATTTTTTACTGCTGTGCTCACTTACCACGTTGTCCTTTTCTTTGGAAAGGAAAGGCAGTTGGGGAGACATATGGAGGTGCTTGTTCTTCTTGTTGCCATGGGTATGCCTGCAGTGTCCTCAGACATGTGCCTCTGGGTGCCCAGTTTTGGCTTGGTCCCCTCAGCTCCATGGTGGCCGCGCACTTACCGGGGGTGTTAGGTCCATATTGCTGGTGCCCTCCCTATCTAAGAGACCTCTTATAGTGTTTTAGGATATTTTTCCCTGTCGGCTGTGTAATTTAAAGGTTAATTTGGCTATTATTGCACTATTACTATTGCTATGATGTTATTATAAGGGCTTCCTACGGTCACTGCGGTGATCGATATTCCTTTAGGTACATCTTTGTCACAAAGCAGGGGTTTCAGCCTGATTTAGGGGCACTCAAGCTCTGTTTTATCCAGGGTGAGCTTTAAGCACCCCCAACCTCCAAAAAGGTATTGGGGGTATGTGGGAATGGCTAGGCAAGAACCAGAGCAGCTCTGCAGAGGGGATGCATCCAAAACTGGGACCTCTTGAGGTGAGTCTTGGGCTACTGAGGAATAGCTGGCTATAAGGGATGAGTGAGTGATGCTGATCCAGCCCTATGGCAAACCTACATCGTGTTTGATGCCAGCTTAAATGAAGAAAGTGGGGAAAGGACCCATGGGGGCTGTGGTGTCTTTTAATTTGTTCCCTGAACCAGCCTAGGACAAACTGGCGTGGTGGTGTAGGAGACCTTAGGCTGTCCCTGCTTGTTTTGTTCCTTGTTATAACTACCCTATGGTTAAATTTAAAAGAGTTCAGTCTCCAAATAGCTCAGCTGAATGTTTTTTTCTTTAGTACCGTGCATGAAAGAGAAGTGCAGCCCTTCTTCCCACTCCGCAGTAGAGTTCAATGAGAGAGAGATTTGAAGTTGATGCATTTATTAGTAACATTAGGGCAGGGGAATGTGCACAGATACATTGCCAGCTCCGTGCTTTAAACTGGCTTTTTTTTTTTTTCCCCTCGATTTAGATTGCTCTCACTCTTTCTGTGCTGATACAGGAAAGTCCCAGCATGGGATGAGGAGATCAAGTGCACTTTGGTAGCAAATGCAATTTGTAAAGCATTGGTTGTATAAATGACATTGCGTATAAAAGAAATGTTGCAACACAACCGTACTAATGCAGCCATGTGACACCAATTTAATGCATTTTCCCCATTAAGCTGCTTGTTCAAGACATCTTTCGACCATTTTGAGTACAGCAGTGGTGTGTAAGGCCTCTATTTTCTGAGTATTACTCATTTTGCAGCTAACAGATGTCAGTGTCTATTTGTCCCTTACGGAAAAGTCCCTGTAAAGTTCAATAGGGATTAAATTTGTCAGGCTCTATAGAAACATAACAGGATTCTATGGAAATTACTCTGCAATCCTATAGAATGTAATAGATAATCTCCTTGTCTCTGGAGGTATTTTAACTCTTGCATAATTGTGGACCAGAATAGAAAATCTCCATTAAATTCAACAAGATGGTTCAAAAAATCCTATAGGAAAATGATCATTTTCTATTAAAATCAGTGGGACTTTTTCGTCAGCGTGTCGGTATTCATTGGGAGGTTTTATTCATTTGCCAATCCTACTAAAAAGTGTTTTGTCAGGAGGCTGATACTTGCTTTGTTCTAGGGAACAGTGATTTGTGCGTAAATGATGCTTATGTCCAATGCTGGTATAATTTATGGCGAGGCACTAAATTCCCTTTCAGAATAACTGGAGCAGGATGAGGCTTTAAGCCCTGCAGGGAGGAAGAAAATTTTGCTGGGGATTTGGAGAAGGGGTCTGCTTGCGAAGACACCTCGATGTGCTGCTATTGTGTTATCCGGGTCGTCAGCGGCTGAACAGCAGCCCACAGGCAGGGTGTTGTGTGCACGCACGGATGTGCCACGGACGCAAGCTTTTCTCTGTCATCTCCCTGGCTCCGGCGCTGCTTATCTGAAGTGTTCAGCCCAGGATGCTGCAAATTAATGTTGGATTGAAGCTCTGTTTCGGTTAAACTGCCCGTGGCTGGTTTGAATGGCTCTGCTGCCTCTTGCATCTGCAGTCTGGCTTTTTATGGTGTGGCCTGGGGGGGGGGGGGGAGGTGTGGAGCATTGGCTCTGCTGAAATCCAGGGCTTTGCTCTTGGAGGTCGTTGCCTCTACCTCGTTGCTGGTGGAGCTCAGCCAACACGTGGGCTGGAGCAGTTAATTACGGAGAGAAGGCTCTGCTTGGCTGGGGGGGGTAGGGGGAGAGGGGGATGTGAAAAGCCACCCCTGAAAGAATCATCTTCCTTTTCCTCCAGCCTTGGAAGGTGCTTAGAATCATAGAATGTTTTGGGTTGGAAGGGACCCCTAGAGGTCATCTAGTCCAACCTCCCTGCAGTGGGCAGGGACACCACTAACTAGATCAGGTTGCTCACCTGCTTCCGTGCAATTTGATGAAGGCAAAGCACCCAAGTCATAGGAGCGTTAGGAAAATGCTTCCTGCAGCTCATCTGCTGTGGTCTGGGTGGCATCTCGGGGCACCGCTCGAGCCCCGCGCCGTAGAAAGAGGCAACCTCACGCAGCAGCTTGCTCAAAGGTGGGGACACGAGCTGCGTGGGCATGGGCACGGTGCTTGGATGATGCTATGGGGAGCAGGTAGAGCTATGCCCATAACCGCCCTTGGGAGCTCATTCGGGGAGGGGAGCTGATTCAGAGAGGTCTCTGCAGCAGACTGACACGCCAGCGTGATTGCTCTTTTATGGTCCGTTGTGTAGGAGGATGAGTCATCTTGGAGGAAGGAATTGCTAACTCCTTGGGGGGTATTTACAAAGGATAATTTCAGCGAGGAAGGTTACTTTATTTTGGCAAGATGCAAGCAGAAGGACTTTCTTAAAAGGATGACGAATCAGTGTGTCAGCTGAATGCTGGCTTCGTTGGCAGCCTTGCAGCGGGGGACAGCATCCCGCACCGGGGTTGTGCTGGCCAGCGTGCCTCTGCCCTCAGCAAAGTGCAAACAGCCTTGTGCTACGGCGTGGTGCAGGTCTGAGTTTTATCCTGTGGCCTAAAGTGAGCCTGAGAGATGGCTTATGCCCAGTATGCACAGAGGAAAAATTTGGGGCAGATTCTGGGTTTTCGTCTGTATGTGAAATGCAGGACACAGATGTATCCCCCTCTGCGGCAGGGAACGGGTCAGGGAGGGAGGTTTGCATACAGAGATGGGATCAGGTGATAAAGTTGAGAAGGTCCATGGGCCAGGAGAAATTTAATGCCACAAGGTAAAGGTCAGATGTGCCTCTTGATGGGATGATGCACAGAGACCAGGAGCCACGTCCGATTTTAAGTGCCTGCATCCCTATGCACTTCCCCTGTGCAAATGTGTGCAAAGCGAAGACTGTAAAAATCAATTGACATGACATATGTAATGGTCTCATTTACCGTCGAATAGAAATGTGTGTAAATCTGGCATTAAACATGAGTTTACACTGCTCCCCTTCTTGGGAGAGCAGTGATTGATGGCGCTGTGTAAATGACATGAAGACGCCGGCAGAAGCTGGGAAACATTTACCCTTCTGAGATACGTGTGTACATTGGAGAATTGCCTTGCCTCGCCATGAGCTTAAGCACATCTGGAGGGATCACTTCTTGCACAGTTCCTTGCTGTTGCTTACAATTAATACCTTTGTGTGGAAGAAGTGGTGCACAGAGAAGCAGCCCCGTCTTGAACAAATGATAACCCGTGTTTTCTTTCCTCCTGAGCCATGCTTGTTGCCTCCTAGGAGGCACTGGAGCAAAAGCTCCTCCAAAACCATCGTGTAGCAGCAGGTTTTCAAACTGCAGAAGCTGGGTGGCTGCACGGGTGCGTAGGGGCTGGCTTCTCTTATTGCGCCCGTCAGCCAGCTAGTCCAAGTGAAAATCCAATAACAGCCATTTGAGATTAAATTCTGAGCACTTGAGTAATCTAAAGCCAGTGAGGAGTCGGTGCCTCAGCAGTCAGTCGAACGGTCCGGGCTGTCATCTTATTAGAGGGAGAGAGAAACTTTGATTTAACCCGAGACCCTTAATTTTCAAACAAGGAGGTGAAGCAATAACATTTCCCGACTCCCACTGGCTGTTACCATTTCACAAAATCTTTGGCTTCTAAAATTTGTGGCTGTCTTCAGGGCTTGGACTTCTCAGGCAATTTTCTTTTGACAAGAGGATCTGTACAAATCAATTAATGGAAGCAGGGGTGGAGAGCAGTAGGCTGCATGGGCATTTGGGGGGGACTGCGCTAGAGCAAACTCCCTGGGATTAGAGACAGAGGAGTTGCCATTAGCAATGTCTGTGGATGACAGTATGGGAAGGAAAAAAAAAACCAACCCAAAACCCAAGAATTCGATAGAAAACCTTGCTGAAGTTCCTCCCAGCCCCGGTGGCCCGGGTTTCCTAGCTCTGCTCCTCCACCTTTGCAGAGGTCTGGATTTAACGCCGTGTCCCTGGGTGCCCTGGTCGTGCCTCTGTCCTCGCCTGGTCCTCAAGGCATGTGTTGTGTTAAATCGCTGCCGTTGAAATGTTAACTGATCGCGGCCTTCCAAAATGACTGGGAATTAATTGCGAGCTTAAATACTGCCTTGGCCTTTAACTCTGCTCCATGCCGAGTGAAGTAAAGGTTCTGTCTCATCAGAAAGGCGTCTTTCTGAAGAGGGGGAAGTTGTTCTTTTTCGCGCTGGAATCCATTTTCCTTCTAGTTGCTTTGCACAGGACCCTGGCCCCATGCCAAACCTGAGAATCGCCAAGGGCCTTTTATTTATTTATCTATACATTTATTTATTTTATTGCAAATTCCCGTTTCCCAGCTGAGCGTGGTGTGGTGTTTTTTTTTTTTTTTTTTTTTTTTTTTCCCCTCACCCTCAGAAGCGAGCTTTAAAATAAGCCCCGGTGTCCTCTCCGCTTTTTTTTTTTTCCCCCCCCCACCCCCCCCCCCACCCCCCGCCTCGCTTATGAACCGAAAGGGCAGTCAGCAAAGAGGTGTGAATTAGATTTCGGTGTCGCAGCGCAGGAGCTCTGGCTACGCTGCCTTCTCCCTTCAACGCAATCCTCCCGGAGCTGCTCGCTAGCACATCTCACCTCCTTCGCCGCTATTCTTCTCACATTTATTGCCTTCATTTCCATAGCGTGTTCAGCACCCGGGCTGCATTCTTACACACAGCTCTCCCCTGTAATGAGTGACCCAGATAGTGCTTTCTTTTTGGACAAAGCATTAAACAGTGGCTTCGCTGACAATGTGCCTGGCTGCTAATTCACACTGAGTAGGGCTTGGACGTAGCGTTAGAGGAATATTCACTTGGAGCCAGATTATCTAAGGTACTCGGATGCCCCCTATTACCAGAGTATCCGAGTGCCTTGCAGCTTTTGAAGATGCTTATTTTGGTGTTAACCCTGTGGTGTTATGCTTTTTTTTTTTACTTATTTTTTTTTTATTTTATTTTTGAAGGCTGTGGACTGAAGTATCAGTGCAAAAAAAGCTCCGGGCATGGGCTGGAGTGGCTTTTTTGGTAGGAAGAGCATTGCATTTATTTTCAAAGAGTTACGCTGGGATGAAGCATGAAGGCAGCTGGGCTGAGTGAGATACAGTGAGGTATTAATGTCAGGACTATTTTGTAGTGTGCCCGTATCATTCAGGCCCCATCCAAACTATTTTCCCTTTGCTAGGAAAAGCCGATGTTCTCCTCCCCAGCTGACGTAAATCGATGGAGCCCAGCCCTGTTGCCATCGATGCAATCGCCCCACGTCTGTAAAACTCTCTTAGATGTTTCGGAAGGCTCAGGGGTCCCTTAAACCATGTCCTCCTTCCTGATGTGCAATCCCCAGCTCGTTTGACCTGGCTCGTTGCTGGTCCCATGCACCTGCAGACATGCTTCCCCCACCTTTGCCACATTGCTGATAATTTACTGTACCTTGCTGCTTCCTTTATCTCCTTTTATACTGGCTTAATGCGGTTGGGAATCCACAAATTCCCTTTTACGCTGTTCTGAATGTAACCTACTAAACCTTAATCATGGTTTGGGGAGTAGTAATTCTTTCTGTTATATGACTCGCTTTTTATTTTTTCTTATATAATTTTTCCTTTAAGAAAAGATCATTAATCCATGTTTCTGAGCCTTACCATCAATCTATAATTGAATCATATAAAAAAGACTTGATTTTACATCCGTATAAGAAAGAATTCAATTCTCCCTAATGCCTGCAGATTTATAAGTCTTAATCTCCAGATTTCTCTTAATTTTTTTTTTTCTAATAACCCAGCTTGTCTGGAGTTATCTAAATTAATTGTGAGCTTGAATATACTGTGATCTGAGGAGATCAGTTATCTTTTCCACCGAAGAGATGCCAACAGCTATAACAGGCCCATCTCGCAGGGCAAACAAACCTACTTCTAATAGGTACCTAACCTCGGTGTGTTGGGAAGCACCCCTCGCAGGCGTCTTCAAAGGATACTCAATTATAGCATCTTCAACGCCGTGTTGCGCTGCAGAGCTTTCCCCTCCTAGGTCTGGGCTCTGCTATCGCCTCCTCCTTTGAAAGTCCAAAAGGCCTCCTTTGAAAGTCCAAAAGGAGCATGTCCTGCCTTGCTAGCTTGGTGGGCTGGGAGGAGAAACTCTGCCTTTCCAGCCCTGCTCTGCCACCAGCCTCACCTTTAAGCCTTGGCTGAGTTTTTGCTGTCGCCTGGTTCAAGACATCTTCTCTTGGGGACATGGTTTAGTGGTGGGATGGCAGGGTTAGGTTAAAGGTTGGACTCGATGATCTTAAAGGTCTTTTCCAACCAAAGTGATTCTATGATTCTCTTTTAACAGCAGCAGCCCCCCACGGAGCACAGAGCCCATCCTTTGGCTTGCGTTGGGTGGGTTATACCTGCTGGGGGGGTACCGAGGGCTGCTTGGAGCCCTAAAGTTGGATGAAGGCAGCTTAGCAGCTCTCGCCGCAGTTCTAATATACCCAGAGGGGTTTGCTGTGGGAAAGGGAGAGAGCCCAACTAACTTGCACTCGAGTATGTCTATAGGTCCTGGAGCCCTCTGCCAACCTCCTCTTGAGCTGCAAAACAGTGCTGGGCTTTTCATCCTGAAGTTGGGGTGGAGCTGTGTCTGTGTGTAAGGCACGCAAAGGAGGCAATGGCTTTTGCTAATTTAATAATGCCCCAAAAAAGTATGGGGTTCGGATTGGTGGAAAGCTTCCAGGGCTGGCAGGCTCGTGTATCCCGATGGCCCCGGTTTCGTGTATCCCGATGGCCCCGGTTTCGTGTATCCCGATGGCCCCTGTTTTCAAGCCGAATGGCGTCAGCTAAAGCAACGTTTGCCCCAGCTTCGCCCTCAGCATCTTGAGGACATCCCACCTTGGAGGTGCTCGGGCATCCTGAGGAGCTGGCTGCTTCACCTTCTCCTTCCTCCTCCTCTCTGTGGCAGAGGAGGAAGACAAAGGCAGGTAATTGTGCTGTCCCTGCAGACAGTAAATTCCAGCCAGGGTGTCCATTTTAAGCGCACTGTTTGGAGCCTTGACAGTGGCATGCGTGCGGGAAATTGCTCTGAATTCCTTCAGCCTCCACTGTCTTTAACTCCTGGGAGAGGTGTTCAGAAAAGTGATGCATCTAATATTTGTTCTAAGTTTCTTGTACCGGCAAGAAGAGCAAAAGCCAAGGTTTTACTGTACATGCATTTACCAGCTTCCATCCCTTGTAGGCTCATGGTCCCATCTGTTAGAGATTTCTTGCACTAATGTGCTTTTTCTCTATTTCCATGCCATGCCTGCGCTGCAGATTCACCCTTTTAAAATGAGACGCGGGGATGTGTTAGCGGGTCTCCTGCTGTGCCTCCTTGCTGTCCGTCTCCTTCCAGACGTGCCCATTCCCTTCCCCTCCCTCTGTGCTCTCCCTCCCTTCCCGCCTTGGCCAGCAAGGGAGGGCTGGTACTAAAAGCAGGGGGTTTGGGGGGTGCAGGAGCTGGGGGGGGGTGGCAGGGTGAGTGGGGCTGGTCTGCTGGAGCATGGCCCTGCAGACTCCTGCCCTGAAAGGGAGCACCAAAGCAGGATTAAAATCCTGGGCAGGTTGCCCTTGGCCTGACCCCCTGAGCAGACTGTGTGTTTGAATAGGATTACCCAAAAAACCCAACTATCCTCTGGCTCCCAGGAGGTGTTACTAGTTCCTAGGGAAGCTCCCAGGTCTGTTGGAGCACTAGAGGTAAAACTGCTGCTTGGAATGGTTTGCAGGCAGATTTGTGCTCCTTTTTATTGTATTCATTACTTTTTCTCCCTTCCTCCTTCCATTTTCCTAGTTTCTGAGTTTCAGATGGATTATCCAGATTGCAAAGCCCTTCTGTTCCCTTCCAGTTCATTCCTTAAAGATGATGTTGCAGCCCCCTCTTTTCACGGAGGAGGCCGGGGGGTTTGCATGGGTGTTGCAGTGACGGTGCAGAAGCAGCTCTATGCATCCAGGTAGTGTGGGTGTCAGGGCTGAGGGTCACCTCTTGGACATCTGTTTGTCCCACCAAAGTCTCTGCTGGTAGGTGAGGGCTTGTTTGGTTGCAGAAAGAGGGCCAGGGCTTTGCAGGAGCTGCTGGGGTGGCTTTGCAGGTGGCTTCTTGCTTTGCTCCCTCCCCAGGAGGGATGCCTTCCCCCAGCACCATCTCGGGGCTTCTTCCCCAGGCATGCTCACCTTCCTGGCATGCCCTTGGTGGGGTCACCCCAGGAGTGTTTCTGGCTGCCTGCCTTCCCCGAGCTTGCTTTCCTAATGCCCACAATCTTTTTGCAGAGCTTTAGGCAGCAAGCTGGTTTTGGATGGTGTTTGTAAAGGTAGAAAGGGAAGAGAATGAAGGAGCGAAGGGATGCCCAGCTCATCGCTGTCAAAGTCACTTTATGTCCCCTTTTCCATACGGATGATGAGCTGCCCCGAGTGGAGGCTGTCGGGACCCCCTGGCACATGGGGGTCCTCTCGGGGCTGGGGCGAGGATGACCCCAGTAGTGATTTCTCTTGGATGTTATTTGGGAAATTGCAGGTTGGGAGGCTGTAAGTACTGCTGCAGTGAGATAAAAAGGGGGAAAAAAAATTAGTATTTGTTATTATTTTCCCCCTTTATTTTGGAGGTAGACTCAGGAATTTGGAAATGTGGCTCTTCCCTTGAGGAGTTTGCTCTCCAGCTCGCTCCTTTGACTTAGCAGGCAGGGGATGTTTTCCTCCCTTGGAAGGGAACAGACATGACCATTTTCTTTCTGTATTGATTAAACCCAACAAACATCCTCGAGTGATCCTGTGCTTCGTTAGGTGGAGGGAGAGAACAAAACCCAGGTCTTTGTTTGCTCATCAGCATCGCCAGGCTTTGCTCCGTGCTGCCTGCGGTGCTGGGAGGGAAGAGCACTTAATCACCGCTGCCAGTGGGGTCCACCAAAAAGGGCGTCTGCTCAGCCTGTGTTAAGAAAAAATAATAAATTACTTTCTTGGCTGGGGTCAGAGGGGGAAAAAAAAAAAGCAGTGTGATCTCCTGACTAGGTGGCCAGATTGTGGATATAAGATACGGTTTTCAGTCTCAGGACACTGAGCAGGTCACTCTGCTCTTAGCCTGCCTCGGTTTCCCTCTCAGCAAAGCTTGACGTGTTCATTCCAGCACTTGACTTCTTTTGTGTGCAGTGCTTTGTACCTGGGGATGAATATGTGTCTAGAAATGCACCCAAAATGCGCAATAGCTATGCATACGTGTGTAGGAGAACAACGTCATTTCTCTCTCTGCCTATTGAATTCAAGGTGATGTCCCTGGTGACATTACTGTGGCAATGAGACAGATCTGGGTCCTCAGCCCGAGAGATGTGATTTAAAACTCTACATAGGTGAACACAGATGTTGAAAACTTTCTTGTGATTATACAGCCCTGGCTTGCTGGTGTTTGCAGCGGATGATGGATGACTACTGAACAGCTGAGATTCTTTGAAACGTTCTGCTTGCTGTCAAGCCCTGTCTTTTTGCCTGTCTATCCATCTTCTCAAAATAACTGTGTTCTGCAGTCCTCTGGCACACGTGTTTGGCTCCGTGGGGAGATCCTTGAGTGGGATAGCTGCGGGACTGCGAGGATTAAATTATTAAAAGCAGCGTTTGTGATGTTCTTTCCTCCTGAGGGTTTCGGAGCAATTTGCTGAGGTCTCCTCAACCCCCTTTACACATGGGGAAAGCAAGGTAGAGCCTGAAATTCTGCAGCAAGTCAGGAGCAATTTGGAAATGGACCCCAACAGTTCTCCCATCCAGTGTTCCTTTCTGGGGCTGAGAAGAGCAAAGCGTGCTCCAGAGTAGGTAGAAGAGGCGTGTGGTGGGCTCTGGAGGGAGGCTGGAAGCTGCAAGATGACAAAGTCAATCATCGTGTCTAAGCAGTGATGCTGGCTCCATCCTCCTCCTCTTGCTGTGTTTCTTTTGTTTGTGCTAGCCCTCTGGGAGTCTGGCTAAGGGTGGAAGAAATTGCCTGGAAAAGCCATCAGCCCACTTCTGATTCCCTTCTGAATTGCTGTTTCAGGCTCTGAGAGTTTGTATTAAGCCTGCAACTTCGGAATAACAACTCTGTTTTCCATCGTCACTGGAACGGGTTGCCCAGAGAGGGGGTGGAGGCCCCATCCCTGGGAACATTCCAGGCCAGGTTGGCCGGGGCTGTGAGCAACCTGATGTGGTTCAAGGTGTCCCTGCTCCTGCAGGGGGGCTGGGCTGGGTGACCTCTGGGGGTTCCCTTCCCACCCAAAACATTTGATGATTTCTATGATCATGAGTTGGTTCTTGCAGCACCCCTAGGTCTGTCTGTCTCCCAGGTTTGGGCTGGATTTCCTGCTCAGCTTGTCTGGAGAAGGTGTTTTTTTAAACATTGAGATCTGTACTTGCCTCTGCTTTCCTGTTGCTTCCCGGAGCAGCTCCTGGCTGGCAGCAGCTCTGTCTGGGAAGCATAAACCAGGTGATGGAGAGGGGTAATGCTCCTCAACTCAGCTGCACATAAGCCCCTCGAGACATCTAGCTGCCCCGCAATTAGGTAATGAACAAATCCAATGGAAATGTTAATGTTAAATAATGTGAGGAAAGTACCAGCCTTGGCTTCCCCAACTTCTGGGTAGTTTTATTTTAATTATAGGGTTGGTGCTTTGGTTTTTGTTTTGTTTGGGGTTTTTTTCTGTTAGAGTTTTATTGGATTAACTTTGCATGAGCAGAAGTTGTGCAAGAGAGCTTCGCCATGCTCTGGTTTGTTTAGCCCAAGCTGTAAATGTGTGGAACTTGTAGAAATCCTTATTCTCCCTTAGCAAGCCTGTTTTTCAAGAGGGTAGGAAGAGCTGGGGTTACAGCTAGGGACAAAGCTGGGCACCTGCAACATGCTCCATCACTCTCCCCTTCCCTGGTCTTTTAACTGGGGATCTCAAGCCTCAGCTTCCCCGCTCAGGGACATGCCTGCGCTTTAATTACCAACTGCCACTTCCCTTGCAGGAAAGTCCCGTAGAGTTTCATGGTGATGATACTAATGAACGTCTGTGGAAATCGTTCCTGGAACATATGGCAATGAATATTTCTGTTGGGTTCGTTGTCGCTGTCCCGCCGAATGCTGTGACAGGGAGACGTTTCCCCGTTTTCCTTTGAAAGTCAAACACTCGCGCCGTCTGCAATACGTCTGTAGGATTTTTCCATAAAGATGAAAGGTGGGAGAGAAAAGGAGAACGATTCTTGATCCTTAATTGTTGTTTTGCTTTAATGACAAGAAGCCTTGGGCACTGAAGAACAAAGTCTGTGCCTCTTGCTCCTCTCCCTACCCCCTAATACATGAACTCGAGGTCCCGTCTTTCATTTTCAGAGCCTTGCGCACATCACAGGTTGTCCGAGGTACGGTTTTGGGCCTCCTCTGGTCTGTGACTTTTGGGGGTGAGTTGTTCCACGTGCCATCTGTTTGCTCTTTCCCTCCACACCCTGTCGCAGAGCAGACACAGGATTTGCCCTGTTGTGCTGGCGCGGCATGGGGAGAGCTGTTTCCATGCGAACGGCCGTTGTCTCCTGTCATTGCAGTCATATTCTTTTGTCCAGAAAATAAACTGCGGAGTTTTGCTGCACCATAATCAGGGTCTGATCTAAACCTTACAGAAACCGAGGGCTCATTTGAAGGAAAAGAGAAGCAACAGCAGGCAGGCTGCCTGCCTTTGACCCCAGGGTGCAGGGCTGCTGCTTCTCTGTTATCCAAGTTGGTAACTCCGTACTTCTGGCTGTTGAGGGAGCATGGAAGGGGTGCGCAGGAGCCAGGGCTTGTCCTGCTATTTTGCACTCTCCCAGGTCTTACTGTAGGTAGAACTGCATCCCTGGAGATGCCGGAGCTCACCAGCTTGTGTTGCAATCGCAAGGGAAAGGATTTCCCTGTGCCTTTTTGGGCTGGTGAGCAGTGGAGAGTCTCATGTGGAAACACTGCGATGGGAAGCTTGTTCCGGAGGCTTGAGTTTCTCCTGAGCTGGTGTTGAATGCTTGGGCCCCCGGAGCAGCAAGCTTGGGCCCCCAGAGCAGCAAGTGGCGTGGCACAAGTCTGCATAGACATGAACTGAGATGCTGGCCTCTCTAATCCAAATATTTAACTGTTCAGCAGCCCCATATGACTGCCCTGCAAGTCAAAAGCTCCACCAGCTTGGGTCAGAGGTCCGTCATCTGTTGGCTGATGACCCCTGTGTGGATCACAGGGCACGGGGGGCATACTGGGACCCATAGTTGCAGCCCAGCGGGGATCCTCTCGCTCCTTCTGTTTGCATCTCCCTGTTCCAAGACGCCCAGCTTGCGTAAAAGTGCTCCGCAGAGGAAAACCTTTTCCCTATGTACCAAGCCCACTGCTGAAAGATGGTGCGTAAGCTTCTTGGCGAGGAAGTAACTTTTGTATTTAGATCGTAATTGGCTTTAAATTCCAAAGGTCCATTGCTAACGGTATTGAGAGCAGTTTAATTAAAGGGTTTTTTTTTTGGTTTAATACTTTTTTTTTTTTCAAGCTGAAGGTAATAATTAAATAATTTCTGTCATTTTCTTTTTATTTGGCAAACTTTGATCCATTATTATTTTTTAATGGGGATGAGATTAACATGGCCACTTTTGTTCCTCAACCATTTCGGTTCAAGGCGGCGTCTTACTGAGCTGAGATCTGGCTGCTCTCGTGCCAGTGACGTGGCTCGGAGATGACACTGATGTGACTTTGGGGAGGGTTGCTAAGGCAGCCACAGGAGCTCATGCTCCACCAAAAGAGCCTCTGAGCCGCCTTACGCGCTCTTGGGAAGAACCCAAATCTTTGGTGACATTGGAGTTTTGAAATCCTCAAAGCGAGATGAAGACAAGTCTCCCCTTTCCCTCACTAGGAAAGCCCATCTTTGTATGTGTAATGGCATTTTCCAAGAAAAAAAAAAAGTATTTGCAAGGTGTCAGCTCACAGAAGTAGCAATCTCATGATCTAAGTTATGAAAGCGCTCAGTTCTAAGCTGTCTCTTTGCAGTTTTCGACTCCCGACTTAAATTGGGGATAAATAATTTGTCTAGGACTTCAAACTCCCTGGTATCCCTGCTTGTTACAGGGGAATAAGCAGGGCTGGAGGATCGCAGCTGACTGTCATTCAGCTTGCTCTGCGCTCTTCCATTCCTCCGCATCTCCATGGAGGATGCAAGCTTGTCCTAGCCCTGGCCTGTTCCCGCAAAGTGCTGCCTGGAGCAAAGCTGTGCCGCGCCATGCCAACACGAACCTGCTAAGGGAGTGGGTGGGATGGAGCAGGAAGGTTTTGCCTGGGTTTCAGGCAGTGATGTGCCTCTAATTAGCCTTGGGACCCCGTCAGGGGAGGCAGGAGGGAAATAGCGACCGACCCAAAATCCTCGGCGTTCACCAGCCACTGCGCAAAGCTGCTCTGTCTTCCTTAGAGCAGCCGAGTGTGGAGAACGCTATTTAGATCCGAGAGGATAAGGCAAGAACCATTTTAAGAAGATATGTGCAGGGGGATGTCAAATTTTAAACAACGAGAGTGTTTCCACACGGCAGCCTCTGCCAATAATTGCTTGTAATTGCTTTCCCATCGGTTCTGCCTTTGCCCTCTCTCTTTTATGAGCGCTGCTGTCCCCTGCCCGCCCTGCTTGGCTTTCTCCCCACCTTGTGCTGAGCGGGAGCACGTTTGTAACAGGGCTGATTTTTTTTTTTTTTTTTCCTTTTTTTTTTTTATTTTGCGGACACTGCAAATCGCTGGAGTGCATCTAGAGGGATAAAGGGTTCCTGCTTCCCATCTCCTGCCTCAAATTATTTGGCAGCTGGTTATTGCGGTTAGCGGTGAATTTGCACAAGGTTCATGTTGAGGTGTAGCTCAGGTCGGAGTTGCTGGAACCAGCAGCTTGTTTTCTCCAGGTAGTGACTGGAGGTGCAAAGTGATGTGTCTGAGGGGGGGTCAGGGCTTTGCAGAGAGACCTGGGCCGTGCTATGCATAGGGAAGGGTCCTGTATAGTCGTGTATTGCAAGTCAGCACACAAATCCTGCCTCTGGTTGTGCCACGGGCAGTATTTACGTGCGATGAGACCACGTGTACCTGCTCAGAGCCAGAAGCCATCTGGGCTTTGCATCGGGCTGCAAACACCCGCTCCAGCGGCACCCGGTCTGAATCCAACGCTGGGAGTTGTGGGGATGCTTTGGGTTGGAGGCACTGCCAGCCCCAGCCGTGAGCCACTTCATGGAAATCCTGGTGGGTGCCAGGCATGGTGGCAACCCATATCTGTCCTCTGCTGAGCCGGCCAGCCCCCGAAGCCACGCTGTCGTTTAGCCCATTAAGGCTGGCTTTCGTTTTCCCTGGTGAATCAATTTCTCAGTCTTTAAATGGTACCTTCCTTGTGCTAATTGTACAATAGGACTACTAATGAATGTCTCAATTATTTAATATTTGAATCGAGTAATTATTTTCTTGAGGTAGCAAATTGAAGTTTTCAGGAGGAAAAATACCATCTTCCCCCCACCCCCCCTTCTTTTGCTGCTACATAATTAAGTAATTGTATAGCCAGTGATTTAATAGCTACAAGATCAGGAGTGACATATTTTATTCTTTTTAAGCAGGAGTGTTTCTCATTTCTCCTCTTTCTCTAGGAGAAGCCCTGGCTGCCCTCTGGGAAGGCAGGGAAACCAGCTGCAAAGCTTTACCATTGCCTCGATGGCATTTCTATCAGCATTTAAAGATTTTTCTCTTCTGCCCTGAGCTGCCTCCCACGTTGGCTGCCAGTGGGTGCTTTCCTGGGGAGTCTGTGCAGGGATGGCTCAGAGGGATGCTCTCTGGGTTTGCGTATCACCACCACATGCTCGTGTCCCATCCTTAGAGAATCATAGAATCATTTGGGTTGGAAAAGCCCAACTGTTCCCCTACCCCTGCCATCCCACCCCCAAGCCCTGGCCCTCAACACCGCCTCTGCCCAGCTGTTAAATCCCCCCAGGGGTGGGGACTCGACCCCTTCCCTGGGCAGCCCCTTCCAGTGCCTGACAGCCCTTTGGGGAAGGAATTGTTCCCCAGGGCCAACCTCACCCTGCCCTGGCACAACTTGAGGCCATTTCCCCTCGTCCCATCGCCCCTTCCCTGGGAGCAGAGCCCCCCACCCCCCGGCTCCCCCCTCCTCTCAGGCAGTTGTAGGGAGTGATGAGGGCTCCCCTCAGCCTCCTCTGCTCCAGGCTGAACCCCCCCAGCTCCCCCAGCCGCTCCCCAGCAGCCTGGGGCTCCAGACCCCTCCCCAGCTCCGCTGCCCTTCTCTGGACACGCTCCAGCATCCTTCCTGCATGCTATGGGCGATGTCTAATGCACTTTTTCTGATGCTCTTGAATTTTTTGGTGTGTCTTTGGAGGGAGGGGAAGAGCCCAGATGCTGAGTATCAGTTAACTGGGAGCTGTTTCTGTCTGTGGTTGTAAGACCCCCCCCGACAGTGCCCCAGTCGGGGGATACCTCCCTTTGGAGGAGACACCTACCACCGGCGCCGAGCGTTTGTCACACGTCATCCCCGTCTCGCTGCCGGTGAGAGATGCCGAGTGACAGTCATGCTTGTGAAAACCTCTCTACTCTTTTTAAATAAATAAAGAAGTTAATCACTAGGGAATTACCGTGCTCAGATGTTGAGACAACCTGGGGATGAAAAGAAGTGTCTAAGGAACAAGCATATTTAATGTCGACTGCGCGTATGTCTGAATTGCCCGTGTCTGCTTGCGTGTCAGCTGTACATGGATATCAGTGTTGGAGATCATGAGAAGGGCTGGGTGGCCATCTGTACAAATAATTCCCCTTTCCTGCTTGTTTTTCTCCCACCAGTGGGTAGACGGTAGTTTCTTCGGAGCCAGTTGCTGTAGCTGGGTAATTTTTGCTAGCGGAGCTTGTTCTGTAGCTTGTTTGTAGGTAGCTTCTTGGGAGTAGTGACTTCTTGTAGCCATAAAATGACCTGATAAAAAATGGATGATGTGTCATATTCTTGTTCTCCTGCCACAAGACAGAGTCCCAGGCAGGCTGTGATTGTTCCCTCCTTGGATGAACGCAACGTTAAGCTGCACTCCTGGTGTGAGCGTTCATGACCGTGAAGCTGAAATGGGCTTTCTTGGCACGATCTCTCAGATTTCAGACAAGTTCCCAACAGCTAACTAATTGGCGAGAGTGCTGGCAGAGGGGGTGCACAAATGTGCTGCGCGTAGGCATCAGAGGGAATTCATTAAGAGGACTTAATTAGCAAATTTCAAGTGGCAGCGCTCCGGGGAGGAGCAGGGCTGGACCCATCCAGGTCACGGTGAGCATCCCACCAGCCAGATGGGTGTAAGGTAGGGATGTGCACGCAGGGACATGCACACACCTGTGTCTTTGGAAAATAAAAAAAAAAAGCTACTTTTGCAGGAATTAGGGATGCTGTGTCGCTGCCGGGAGTGACAGAGCTGCTGTCTCCCTGTGACAGGGTTAAACTCTTGTGATGGTGAGTGATTCCTCGCCAGATGACAAACGAGCCTTGTAGCGTTGCACCTAGTTTTTCAAGGGCTTGGTCTGTTGTTAAAGAAATAGCGACTTGCTTGTGATTATTTAGTTTAAACTTTGTGTCGGGGGCTGCTTCTTCTGCAGCATCACCCATCTCTCTTCAGCCACAACTTCAAATTGCCCGCTGTGATTGAAGCCCCCTCAGATGGGAGTCTTGGTGGCCTTGCCGTAGCACCAATCCCTTTGAAGCCCTGGGGGTTACATAGCCCTTAGATGTGGTGGCCACCCTTTAAACCCAACCAGGAGCAGCGGTGATGTCTTCGCAACCTTTTCCAGGTGTTTTAAGACACTGCTTTCTGGTGTCCTTATTTAACACACACATTGTAATTAAGAAGAATTTCCTGTACTCCGCTGGGGCTCCTGAGAAATTGAGAGCTGGAGGGCTTTGTATGTTATGTTAACACGCTTGTTAAAAAGGATAGGTCTCCTTGGCAGAGCTAAACACAGCCCAGACACCAGCTGGGACAGCTGTAATTTTGGAGGACCTTTGGGAAGCAGGGGCGAGGGGTGGATTCGGGCGCACAGGAGGGACTGCAGGTGTTTGCCAGTGCTATGCAAGGAGAAACAGGAGGGGAGGTCCAGGTCCTTTGCTTTGGGTGTGAAAAGTGAGCTCAGGTGGCCACAGACAGCTTGTGGGAATGCCTTGCCCCCATGTCATCTTGCAGGGTGACTTGCCTTCATGGCTAGCGTTGAATTTGGGGTGGGTGCTGGTGGATGCTCAATGTCCTGGCTCTCCATTTCTGGTTATCCTGAGCCATCTGGCCATGTGCACAGCAAACCTTCCCATATCTACTCTGCTCTGGGGAGACCTCCCCTGGAGCCCTGCATCCAGCTCGGGAGCCCTCAGCACAAGGAGGACATGGACCTGTTGGAGCAGGGCCAGAGGAGGGCTACTAAAATGCTCCGAGGGTTGGAGCCCCTCTGCTCTGAGGCCAGGCTGGGAGAGTTGGGGGTGTTCAGCCTGGAGCAGAGAAGGCTGCGGGCAGAGCTGAGTGCGGCCGCTCAGGGCTTCAAGGGGGCCCAGAGGAAAGGGGGGGACAAGCTTTTTAGCAGGGCCAGCTGTGTCAGGACAAGGGGGGATGGCTTTAAACTGAAGCAGGGTAGGTTTAGACTGGATCTAAGGAAGAAATTCTTTCCAGTGAGGGTGGTGAAACCCTGGCAGGGGTTGCCCAGAGAGGGGGTGGAGGCCCCATCCCTGGGAACATTCCAGGCCAGGTTGGCCGGGGCTGTGAGCAACCTGATGTGGTTCAAGGTGTCCCTGCTCCTGCAGGGGGGTTGGGCTGGGTGACCTCTGGGGGTCCCTTCCCACCCAAACCATTCCATGATTCTATGATTTAATGGTTTAGGTCATCCTTCAGTCTGGGCAGGGGTCTGTGTTCCTCTGCCCGAATGAGTTTGGCTGTTCAGTTTGGTGGCCGGGGCACAGCCGTAGTGCCAGCTGCTACAAAGCCTTGGGTTGCGCTGACCTGAGGGCAGGAGCGATGCTGACAGCGTTTGCTTCCCAAAGCCTCCTGAGAGTTTTGCTGCTGGTGGGTCAGGATACAGCCCATCCAGCTGCTTTTTGTGAGCTTACTGGTCCTGTGGGCTGAAACCCAGGAGCTATGATGGTGTTCTGCAGCCTGACCAGGAGGGTGTGAACGTCCTGCTGGATGCCATTGGGCCAAGCACTGGGCTGGTGGCCTGGGGCCTTTCTTTAGCTGGAAGCTATTAAAGTCTGTCACTGTAGGCAGATTCGAAGTGAAAGCTCAGCAGCGTTGCTGATGTCTTGTGAGGAGAAGGGACTGTTGGGTTTTTTTTTTCTTCCTGGAATATCAGCTTGCTTGGGGTTGGTTTTTTTGCTTGCTTTTTAGTTCAGCTTTGCACAGCGGTGCTTGATAACATTAGAAGCTGGCCAAGGGTTAGATAGCAAAGAGAAGCTTGGTGAGTCTTCACCTGGGACAAGCCTGCCCTTTCCCTTTGCGGTTCTGCTGCTGCAATGCAGCTGTGTGCAGCTGTGGTTCTGCACCGTGCCTTGCATACAGCCTGCGAGAGACCCCGACGTGTTCCCAGCAGGGCTTCCCCGCCGCCGTCCTGTGGTGGTGAGAAAGCTTGGATTGATGTGCCGTGACTTCCCTTGCCCACTCCTGCGACTGGTAGACAGCCTTGCCCCTCAGCTACGTGTTACCCCGTCCTTGACACTTCCCCGAGCATCTCTGCTGCCGTCAACGCTGGGTGAGTTACTGGGTATCCCTGGTGATAACCGTTACCAGATGTTTACACATCTTGAGATGTCGTCACCAGGGCTCCATTTCTTATGCCTCATTTCATAAGGAGCATTTGTATTTTGCAAAGTTAACTTCCTCCCCTAAATCCGGCTCTTCCCCAGGGCCTTCAGCTCTGGCGTGTACTCGTGTATTCCCACGGTGGGGCACCAGGATGCGCTAGGAGCATCCAGCTGTGCTAGGAGCATCCAGCCATGCTCAGCAACTTTGTTTTGGGCACCTGAGTGGTGGTTTAGGACTGAAGAGCGTCAGAGGGAGGCACGTTGTGGGGCTCCCGTCCCCTCCAGTGGCTTCCACCTGAGGTGAGCTCTGTGGGGATGCACGTCGTGACAGCACTGGGCAGGACGGGCAGTGCCCGGGTGGGGAGAGGTGGTGTGCATTGCAGGGAAAGGGCAGCTTGGAAAGTCACTGCGGCGCAGAAAAACCAAGGCGTTGTGTTTTGAAACATTCCTCGCACGCTGGGTTTTTGCTTGCCTGTGTCGCAGTGATGCCAATTTAAATCCTAAATAGATCTGAGTTCGGTTAAATGACTTTTTGGAATTGTCATTAAAGGGCCCCCTTTGCGGGGTTGTTTGTGTTTCTTCCCGAAGGTGAAAGCTGCAGGAGTCCCTGGTTATCTTAATTTCACCTTGAGTAGTTTTGGCTGCAAACTTGTGGTGTTTGGCTCTGCGAGGATGATAAAAAAAAATCTAAGATTTCACTTGTGAAGGTTTCACTCGGCTGAAAATCCCTGTTGAATGAGGAGTGTGGGATCAGACCCCTCATTTAGATCAATGGTTTGGGAGGGGGAAAAAAAGAGAGGGAGATGAACTCTGAGCCTGTGAAGAAAACCTGGTTGGGGGATAAGGGAGGAGGGGGAGAGCTGAGTTAATGGAAGAGAGATATCTCCAGCTTGGAAATGGATGAAGGGAAAGGGAACGTATCGCGCCTCGTTCTCCTGGGATTAATTTTGAATATCAAACGCTTGATCTCGAGCCGTTCCTCAGGCAGCCGGTCATGTTTCTGTGAAAGCTGTATTTTGAAAAGAATTTTTCTGATGCTTTAAAACAGAGGAAAGCAAAGCAAATGACCTTATCCTGCTTTGCATTATGTCACACTCGATGATATTCTTTTGCAGTACTTGCAGATAGCTTGACACATCGAGGCAGACAGCCCCTTATTATTAAATCTGTTTGCAAATGTGCTCAGATTGCCCTTCACATCCACCCCTGGTTATGAGTGGTGGCAGACCGTGGCTGCGAATCACAGGTCCCCAAAAACGCGTGCCGAGCTGCCTCCCCTTCTCCCCACCTCCCGACTGAGGTTGTCAATGCTTTAGGAATTAATAAAGTGTCCTACTGAAAAAGGGAAGTGTTTTCTTCCCCCCCCTTTGGTGTGTGGTAGAAGGATGGATGGTGACTTCCCAAAATGCCCTCTTGCCATAGGTCCTCCTCATCCTCCCGCCGGCTCTTTGGACTCCGCAGCCGGGGTGCTGACCTTATTAATCTGCCCATGCAGCCATCCTATAAATGGCACGGCATAACCCAGTCCCTTTTAAGCTGTGTCATGTCTCCCTCCGGGTCAGATCAGGGCAGCGCCACTTTTTTTTTTTTTGCTGTCCATCAAAGCTGAATCAATAGTGCCTCACGCTGCTGAGCCTTGCTATTGCTGCTGCTGGCCATCCCTCTCCCACACGCTGCGGGGAGCGTGCTTCCCTGCAAAAGGCCGCGTTGTTTGCTCGGCTTTACGGCCTTCCCAAGTAAACCCGCCCTGCGAAGCGCCTGCGTCGGCATCGCTCGAGTTGCCTCCAGCAGCAGTCATTGTGGGGATGCCTCTGATGCTTGGCTTCCTCCTGAGCTAAGGGGAAAAGTCCTCCCAAAGGATAGCTAAGGGAAAATTTTCTTTCTGAACTCCAGGCCATTGGTAATTGGCCTCGGACCTCTACAAGGAGCTGTCATTAAATAAATACCAGGCTGCCCAAAACCACGAATGGGAAAGACTCCCAGGGGTTTTGCTTTGGCTTCCATTCGGATTGGAATAGATTTTTGTCCTACAAGCAGGTCCTTGGGCTTCAATATTTGTGCTAGTGTCTCATGCTACTGCAAAACCTAAAAAACTCTGCATTGCTGGTAGCTTGTGGCAAAGGCTCCTGGAGAGGCTCGGGTGTTTCTGCTGAGATGCCGTCTATCGCTTCCAAATTTGTTGGCTTTCAGTGTCAGTGCATATGTGCTTTTCATTACAGGAGGATGAACGAAAGGCACCACTTAACCTTGTTTTTTTGTTCTGCAATCTGTTTTCCTCCTTCCTTATCCTCCTCTTGAATGAGGCATCCCCGATTTTTTCATTTGGTATGGAAATGGGTTTAGGATCAGACTTCTTTTGCCTTGTCTTCCTATCCCTTATATATACATCCGTCTAGCCGATGCTGAAGAAGATGCTGGAAGTTGAGAATGTTGTTTTCTTCCATAATAGCATCACAATATTTGCAGTTATTGTTTTCTCTCCTTTTCTCGCTCTGTCTTGCGTTCTTGGCCACCATTGTCTGTTGATTAGGTGTTTTTGTTAAGTTGTCCAGAATGGTGTGGGTTTTTTTTTTCCTTTCCCGGTTACAATTAAGTTAAATAAAGTAAAGTTGTTGGAAATTGTACTTGTCTGTATTAAATTTCAGCTGTCATTGTTTTCTTAATTGCCTGTGTTAGATAATGTTGAATTTCCCACAATCCTCTCCTCCTGACTAAAATGAATAGCATTTGTATCACAAATGCTTCAAACTTGACACCTTTTTTTCCCTGTGCCATTTAAAACTTCACCCCAGCTTGGCTAATTTAATCCGCTATCAACTTCTCGTCTTTTCCGTTATTGCTTTATTTCCTTTCCGTCTCTCTGTCCGTTTGCTGCTCCGCTGTTGTTGCCATCTTTTGGCTGCCTGACGGCCTTGGGGGGTGTTTTTGCCGTGGTAGGAGGTGTTATGCACACCTTGGGTTTCTCCGAGACGGGTAAGGAAAGCTCCACTTTCCTGAAGGTGCAAGGGTGAAGATGTAGCACAGATGGTGCAAACCCTGCAGGAGCTCTGGGACGTGGCTTTGGGTTGAATCCAGCCAACGTGCGTGTTGTCTTACGCCCTCCTTGCAATGTTGGTGTCGTGCTTGGGATCTGCCTGATGCAGGGGTGGGAGAGCAGTGACTCAGGAGGTCTGGCTTTTTCACTCTCCCACATCCCCGCTTTGTATGGCTCTTGACAAGCTGCTTCTCTTCTCCAGCTGCCGTCTAGTTTGTGTACTCTGGGCTCCAAATTCCGTGTTCAAATGACATCCCTTCCCAAGGCATCTGCAGGAAGATGGTTTTCATCTTCGTAGCCTGCTGCTTCTTCAGGGGTATTGGTTATTAATTAAGATGTTTTTTAAGGTCCAAGAAATTATACCTGCTCTTCTTGAAGGTTTTGTTACCTTCCTCAAAGAATTCTTAACAGATGAGAGAGGTGTGACTTTATTTTCTAAAAGCCATGCTGTTTGCCATGTCATGTTCATCTAGGTAGTTTATTACAACTTTCAAACCGCTAATTTAACAAGTTTACTTAATGCTGAAATAAGCCTTTGAAGTCTGGAATTATCTGTTCACTACCAAAGCAAGGAGCGATCATTTCCATGCCAGCAAAAATTACTGAGTGAAATCATGTGGTAATTTTAGTCTTAATTTAGTTTTCAATCTATGAAAGTTTCCTCGTATTTTTAAGTGACATGAAAGGATCTACTCTTATTCTGTGTTGCCCAAACTTTTCTACTGTAGCAAATGAAACCATTTAGTAATGTAGCATTTACGACAAAGCTGGTCTAGCTTTTCTCCCTCATAACACCTCTTTGAGGAGGAGCTGGACAGTACGTTAGCTGGTTACCAGACCTTCAGAAGGGGCTGGAGGACCATAAAGAGGTGGCGAGACCTCTGGCAGTGCTCTTGAGGCAGATGAAAGGCACAGAGAGAGTTTATGGACCCATCTGCAGGAGGAGGGTGGCAAGCTTGCTGGTTCAACGAAGCTCAGTTGAATCCTTCCTAGTCAGGGTATATCCAAAGTTAATCGCTGGGAGGTATGTTGGTATTTTTATCACTGCATTTATATTTTATGGAACCATCTGGTCCCATTAAAGCTTTGAAAGTCGGCCTAGGTTGTACTGAGTTTCCCAGGAACTGAGAAGAAGAGGAGCAAGAGTAGGTGAGGTGTGGGGATGAAGGATGTCTCCTTGCAAACCCAGCACTGATAAACTCGACAGACTGTCAGGGTGAGAGGAATGAGAGAGATTTTGAGTGCAGCATTTAAATCCTGAGTGGTAATGGGGCTCCATGCTGTATCTCCCTTGAAGACAACTAGTTTTCTAGCTATAACGTTCCTGGCCAGTGAAACACCATCAGCATCTTCTCCTCTGGGGTTACTCAGAGAGAAGGAGACCTCGGTAGCTCTTTGCGAAAGCACTGGTGACAACTTGAAAAATGGCTAAACCAGAAGGCGAGTGCCCTTCCCAGGCAGGCGCTGTAATGAGTTGCTCCAGGACATTAATGTCTCCAGCCGGGTCCCAACGATGCGCACCCCCCTAGGATGGGGCCAAAGTGGTCCAGCTACCTCACTTCCCACCTTGCTTCCTCCTCTCTCTCATCAGCTTTTGCAAAGCCGGCTGAATCGCTGCTGTTAGCAGAGGAGCTGCAGCCCTAGCACGGGCAGGCTTGCTGCTCGGGTCGTTGCTCTTGTGCTCTGGCGATGCCAACCCCGACAGCAGAGCAGCTGCGGAGTTATGGCAACTTGGAGCTTTCCCCTTCTCGTCTCGGTGTTTGCGTGCTTGGGCAAGGCTCTTGGAGCCTGCCAGTCCCTTCCCCATCCTGCACATCGCCTTTCCAGGGCTGTGGCCCAGGAAAACGGGAGCGGAGGGGCGTGCGTGGACTAAACTGCCTTCTGTTTGACAGTGCTGGTGGCTTTCCTGGAGCTGGCCTGGCTCACAGTGAGCTTCGGTGGTGATCCTGCTGCCGGTGTGTTT
This sequence comes from Gorsachius magnificus, assembly GCA_034008185.1. Taxonomy (NCBI): domain Eukaryota; kingdom Metazoa; phylum Chordata; class Aves; order Pelecaniformes; family Ardeidae; genus Gorsachius; species Gorsachius magnificus. The sequence continues at coordinate 2,437,737 of CM067097.1, forward strand.
GGCTGGGACACGGTCCCGCTGGGCTGACCTGGGATGCGAGCGGTTACCATGTGAATCATCTGCTTTTTGGGTGCATGCCCAACACGTGCGGTGATGGGAGTGGAATTTTGTGGGTATTTTGCTTTTTAGCGAGCACCTCAGGTGGAATGATAATTTGACAACAAAAGCATATTTTTCTTTTTTTCAGCTGCAAACAAAACTTGCTCTTCCTAGTGGGATCAGATGGTCCCCTGCAGATTTGAAAGGCACAAACAAAAACTTTTATTGATTTCTTCCAGAGAATGGCTTGCGTTTCCTCTGTAAATGCTCCTGTGATTTTTTTCAAACACCCCTAACCTGAGTCCACCACTTGCATGAGGATCTTGCAGTCCCTCTCTGAAGGACTGGGAATGAGTTCCTGAGAAGCCCCTTGAGATGTAGAATCATAGAATCGTTTAGGTTGGACAAGATCTTTAAGATCATCAAGTCCAACCGTTAACCTGACCTGGCCTGCAAGGGAACCTGCCAGTTCTTTGGCAGAGGGAGAATTTGCAAACCAAGGGCACTTCCCCTTTGCAGCAAGTGATATTTTGTGGTGATAACTTGGCCTAGCTTATCTTGGTCATGATTTTTCCCTCTTTACCTCAGAGCTGCTGATAACGCTGTGGCTTTGGGGCAGCCACTCTTGAGTGGTGCTGTCCACATTAGATTTGAGCGAATAATTCATGTAAGCAATTTATTCATGGAATTCACCAGTCTCAAGCTTGGGGTATGTCTGCTGGGCAAGTTGCTGTTTCCTTCAATTTATTAGTCTTGGAGTAATATGCTAATATACGTTGGAACTTATGTATTAGAGAGCATTTGTAATTCAGAAAGCTGGGCAGGGCTGGTTCGTGAGCTTGGGGTGGCAGACGTGGGCTGGTGTCCTCCCCCCCTGGTAGGGCTGCCCTGAGTTTTTGGGGAAAGCATCCTTTGGATGGATGGACGCTGGCTGTCTTCAGGCTGTATTTACCCAGATGTTTGCAGGAGGAGGGCGCTGGAGGTGTTGCAAACAGGGGGAAGCTGTTTGCTGATCAACCTTGCTTTTGCAGTCCCGCTCTCTGTCGAGCGGGCGAGGGGCTTTGGGAAGAATTGGGGCTAAAGCTGTTTGTAGCCTCCCAACAGCCTTTGCACAGGGCTTTTCATTCACCCTCTGCTCCTCAAAGGCCAGGGGAATTGGAGCTCCTGTTATTATTTAAGTGGCTTTCCAGCTGCTCCTTCTCATCCTGTCATCTCGCTGCCCATCTTTGATTAATGACCAGACCATCCGTTCCAGCGCTTCCCTCTCTCCTTCACTTAATTCCCTTTTTTTTTTCCCCCTTTCCCTCCACTTCTGTGTGGGTTTTTTTTTTCCCCTCACACAAACTGCTGATCTAAATGTTCAAAATAAATTATGCTGAATAATGGATGAAGACAGCTGCATAATTTATGGTGCCACAGGGTGAGGAGAAGCTGTGTGTGCTCTCCCTCCGCTTTCTGCCCCCTGTGCCACCCTGTGCCCTTTCTCTGAGCAAACCAAGGAGGTGGTGACACTGGGTTTGCTGGTGGCCGCTCTTTAGATCCCGTATTAGCTCAGAGAAGGGATTTAGCATTGCAGGATCATGTGCAACGGGGTGTTGTGCCCATTGGAGATGTGAGATGCTGATGTTCAACCCATCAAAGCTGGTCCCTGCCTGCTGGGGCAGAGCTAATGTGTATTAATTAGCCCAAGACGTTCCCCTCTTTCTGCCTTTCTGGAGCATGATTGTGTTCCTGGAAGAGGTATTAAAATCAGGTGGCAGGGGTTGGCTTCTCGGTTTTGGGGTCTTGCTTTGCCCCGAGTGTCAGCATGAGAAAGCCTTTGGAAGTCCCGATGTTCGTTAGCATGGGTTCACTTTGGCAAGTTGAGGCAATTTCTTCTGACTTTTACATTATATTCAGAATTTCTCTCCATAAGAATATCAGATATAATTATAATATGTTGAAATGAAGTACTTCAACCTTATCAAAAATAACATTTTGATAATTTTTTCACTGGAAATGTCAACACAATCAATAGGTTCTTGCAAATGTTTTGATTTCATTAAATTCAGCAGATTGTTCTGCTGGCATGTTTTAACCCGCACTAAATATCCTTTTTTCCATATTGGGATGAACTTAGATAATAAGGTTACCTTTTACAAAGCCACATGGTGATGAAGCAGAGCTTTTAGTGACAGCGCTCCATGTTCCTTCGTAAAAGGATGAAAGAGTGGTGGAGATGACTGAGTGAGGGAAAGAAAAAAGGATAGATGGAGAGACATCATTTTTCTCTCTCCAAGTTTATTATCCCATCCATTTGCCTCTGTCTTTTTCTGATGTCTTGTCCATCAGCTGCTAAAACCTAATTCTGTAAGAAATAAATACAACTTGAGTAAATTAAGTGAAAAGGCTGCACAGAACCCAATTACTCTCTGTCCTCTGGACGCTTGGGAACGGAGTTCATTTCCCTGTAACGAACAACGCGGTGAGTGAGTGACAACCTGGCAAAACGAGCCCTGGCTCAGACCTCGTCTCATCCAGGGGCAAAAATTGGGTATATGGAGTAGTTAGGGAGGGTTATGTCTGTGCAGATGGAGGTGCAGGGTCTTCCCATGGGATGCTCCCAGCTCGTGGCAGCACATGTTGCCTGGCTGGCTTCCTGAGACAGGTCGTGTTTATTAGCAAATAGTTTGCATAACGAAAAATTGGAGCAGCTGAAATGGTTAAAGGTGCCCAAGGGTTTCTGTTCATGTTCTCCTGGTTTCCTTTGCTTGAGGGTCCCGGCTTCCAGGCTGGTGCTGTGCTGGCGGAGCCTTTCCCTGCGAGGAGGGAGGTTTGGGAGGACCTGCCTCAGAGCCTATGGGAAGGAATACAAAAAGATGTAAAAACCAAGGTATATGGGAGCTAGAAAGCGGTGCGGCTGAGGAATTGACCTGGAGCGCAGGACTCGTCCCCGCTCTGTCGCAGCCCTGACTGCGTGACCTTCAGCAAATCGTTTCACAGTCTGCTTCTCTCTTCCCCAGCAGTGCGTCATTTTGCTCACTCGGCTCTGATTGCAGGCAGGTTTGGTAGAAGATTTTGTTCCTCTGTGCGGGTATTGAACTTTGCACAAAAGCCTCTCGTTCTGGCTGTTGCTGGCATACGCGTAGCGTGCTTGCTGAGGAAGAGGAGCGTACTGGAATAAGGCAGGAGAGAACCCGCGCTGAAACCCGCTGCTTGTTTTTCGTTCTGCCTGCGCACGTGCAGGGGTCCGTGTTTGTAAGGCTAAAACCAAGAGCTTGCTTAAGGCAAACCGAAGCGTGCGTGTAGGTGGGCATTAGGAGTTTCCTAGGTTTCAAAGCTGGGGGGGAGCGGATGGGGTGCCAGTCTCGTGTAACACGAGAGTCAATTCGATTGCTGCAGTGTTGATTGCCTATGATGTTACCATAAATACGATGGGGACGAGGGAAGGATCTTGCCCCTTCCCTTTGCCTTTTTGGATGTATAGACCCTTTTCTACAGCTTCCTGAATGTTCCTCTGAATCCATAGGGATTATCCAGGATACTGGACTTGATGGGCTATCGCTCCCCCCCCCTCCAAGTTCCTGCAGCGCGAACCTGGTCCCTGCCGTCTCCTTGTTTTAAGTTCGAGATGCCTGTGGCGAGGCTGAGCCAACACAGCTTGTTTGCAGGAGTCGTCGTGGTGCATCGAGTAATAACTGCACGAGAGAAGGAACTTGCAGTGCTTTATTATGCGTAATATCCAGCCGGTGAAAGACAGCTGCTGCTGCTCGACGGAGTGTTATATCCCCATAATCAATATCAGGGAGGAGGAACTGTTGGGCAACCTGTTCCCCATTATGGGCACTTAGGCAATGCTTGGGTTGACAAAGAACCTTGTACCAACTGCAGGCAGCACATGTTCAACATGCTCCTCATATATCAGGGAGCGATCCAGCCAAATGCCCAGATGCTCTTGACAGCTAACTTTGGAGAGGAGCAAATGACAAAGCAGCCTTTTCAAAGCTGGGGGAGCCTCCTTTTGCCTTGGATGCTCGGCGATTCACTTTGCTTGAGCCTTGCGACCCAGGGCAGGGAGACTGATGGGGCGTATGCAATTAAGTCAATGAATATCAACCAAGCAGGGGACTGGAGTGGTGTGATGTGATGTCAGGTGCGAAGGACTGGGAGCCAGGACTGCTGGGCTATTTTTCTGGCACTGCCGCTGATTCATTTTGACTTTCAGCAAGTCATTTAATCGCTCAGTAATTAATCCTATTCATACAGCTAAATTGAGTACTGCTAGGTACACGAGCTCTCACTGCAAGCACACTGTGGCCGTTCAAAAAAAAAAAAAAAAAAAAAATCACAGCAACACCTATAATAGAAGAGAAGGTGTTTGATTTCAAAGCGCCCTGTCCTGTCACTTGAATCCTTCCCATCAGGTACCTATAAAGGGCCTGCGGCAGGTCTCTGAACAGCTCTGCTTCCTTACTGTGGGGAGGAGTGATGCCCACTGGCCAGAGCTGGGAAATCCTTCACCTGCCTTGGCAAATAAGCATTAATGAAGTTCGCAGGGATCCTGGGAGGGATGGGACTAGGAAACGGCAGCTAATTTGTGCTGGGTTAGAATTGATCTTCTCCCTGGACCTTTGGTTTGAAGCTGGAATACCAGCCTCAGGACCTCAGCGCCTGTGCTAACGTGACCTCCTGCTCTCCTAATCCTTGCACCGTTTAACCAAGGAGCTGCTGAAGTCAATCAGAGCGAAGTGTTTGCAAGCGGGGCCGGTGCCTGGTGCTGAGTGGTTTTATTAGCTCAATACAAACTGCAGCAGAGCGCTTATTGATTCCGGTGATCCATTGCCATCGGTAGCATCATTTGTAAACTTTTGGGGTAGCAAAGCCTGCTGTATGATCTGAGTCGCTTGGGCATTCAAATTACCTTGACTGAGCGGAGTATTTACTCTTTGAGACTTGACTCTAGGCTTTGCTGATGGGTTAGGAAGGGCCTGGCAAGCAAAAACCTGCAAACCCCATGGTTGCCCACAACCCCAGTCACGTGGGTTTGCTGTCGGGCTGGAGGCTGTGCACATACTGCTTAACCTCTGCGGTACCTGGGAAAATGCGAGACCTCTTACATTTCTATCTGCCCTGCCTTGAACTAATGCTGTCTGGAGATGCTTTCTTGTGCTCGTGATAAGGAAAATTAAAGATCTTTGGACCTTGAGCTGCAGGGCTTTGCTCGAATTCTCCTGTGCTTGTTCTTACCCCTGGCAGACCCCTGCAATTGTACTGCCTCTCTATATTTATTTATGTATATATGTTATATATCAATCTGCCACAGAGTGGACCCCTTTATTGAATAAAGCTGCTATCTGGTAGTCCATTAAGCACGTTTCTTTGACCAGATGTAGCACCACTGTCCCATCGGGGAAGAGTTTCCCCTCTTTGGCAGCCGTGGATGTAGGTGGGGGATGTGAGTGTCTGGGGCTCTTCATAGATGGAAGCATCTGCTGTTCTGCATGTGCACAAAAACGGCGTCTGGGAAGCTGGGATAAGCATCTTGTTCCTTTAGCTTTTGTAAACGACAGATCTCTATCGCTTGGAGGAGTTTCTCAGCTAAATAGTGGCAGTAGATTCACTGGGTCCTCTGGGAGGAGCGATGGACTTAATACAAAGTCAGGACAGTTTAACTGGGATTTACAAACCCACCCAGGAGTTGCAGGTGCGTGCTTCATTTGGATGGGAATTTAATACCCAAGTTCCCCTAGATGGCTTCAAAAGTTTTGTTACGTGTTTTCCAAAAGAAGGTTTTACAGAAACCTGGGAAACCACCAGGAAATGTGTTTTGCCAGAATAAGAGTGAATTTGGGCTGACTGGCTTTTAACTTATTAGCAGCTGTGGAAGGTTGTGGCTTAACAGAGGATGCAATCATGAAATAAAGCTCTAGCTGTCCCCTTCGGTGCAACTTTAACCTACAATAGAGATGTCAGTTTGTCCGGTACGATTTAAGAACGCATAAATCCACGTGTATTTTTTTTTTCTTGCTCCGTCTGACTAGTAAACCTGTTTAGGCGGTGGAACAATACATGCTTTTAGAGAAACTAAAATGCATTTAGAAGGAGGAGTTAGGAAAAGAAAAGGAAGAAATGGAAAGCCAGGGTGGTACCCGCGGTACAGCCCGTGGATTAGCTTTGCTGGAGGAAATGATTGGGGCTACTGAGACTCGTCCTTATTATACACATGTCAACTTTCCTTCCCCACCGAGTGCCCAGGGCCACACTTCCAGGTCATTTCCATAGTCTTCTCTTCAAATATACTTTCCTCTGCCTCCTACCTCTCCCTCGGTTGGAGGTGGTGATGTCCGGTGGAGTAATTGCCCCGGTGATAACGCCAGACTCCAAGATGGACTGGGAGCCAGTTGATGCTATCTTGCCTCTGGTCCTTCCCTCCACGGGGAAATTTTACGTGTGTCGGAGTGATGGCTTTGCACAAATTCCCAGCTGACGGGATGCGTGGTTGGGCGGGCTGTCTGGTCAGGGATTCATTAGGAACTTTTGTGTTTGCAGCTGTCTCTCGGATTATATCTTTATTGATCCTGTACTGCCCATGGCCAATGGGAAATATGTGGAAGTGATGAAGCTCTTCTGAAGGGGAGTTCATAATCTTGCTCAAACAAAGGCAGGCCCCCAGAGGGAAGGATGAATGGCCTGTGTGTAGCCTATTTTGAGATGATACGGCTATCACATCTTGTTCCCCTTGTTTTACTGGGATCACATTCAATTACCCCTTGCCAATAGCAGCGTCCTGTAAGGGCTGTTGAGACAGCTAATCTCTTGCCCCAGTTACTCCAATTGAGAAATACGAGGCAGCTGCAAGCCTGGCTGGGGCTGAGAGGTTCAGTGAGACCAGCACCAGTTTTAGGACTCTGCAGTGGTCCCGTAAAGACCTGCTCTCCCGAGGAGCTCACGGAGCTGGAGGTCAGCCTCGGTCCCAGCTCTGCCACGGCTTTGCTGCTTGACCATGGGCAAGTCCCTTCATTTTGTGGCAGGGTTTCAGTGAAAGGCTGTGGATGCTGGCTAGCAGATCGAGAAGATGGCAAGTTAAAGCCAGAGTTTCTGCTCCCTAGCCCTTAGCAGTGGGTGGCCCTTCCCAAGTCTTGCAGCATGAGGACGTGTAGGAGGATGGGATGGTGGCTCTGGGGAGCGTGCTGGATTATTTGGGCTGTGCTGAGCTCCCTGGGGGGGGGGCTGCCAGCCTGGGTGGCAGCCATGCAAGGGTCAGCCTCTCCTGCAGGGAAGCTTCTCCGCAGCCCATGTTTGTTTTGAGTGTGCATGGCCAGACCTTGGCAGAGCTGTCAGCAGGTAACAGCTTTCACTTGCTATTAGCCTGGGCTGGATTTGCGCAGGCACCCGAGAGAGGGAAAGGCCCCGCAGCCCCGTATCGGTGCCTGACAGCACCTTCCTATTTGTATACCCCAGCAAGGAGACAACTAGCGAGACAGCCGCACTTAGCCCCTGCCAAAGCCAAGTGCCGGAGAAGTCCCTGACGTATTTAGAGAAATACACTGTCTTGCCATGTCCGCTTTGGAGAAACCTTGCCAATCCTTCCTGAAAAGCCCAAAGGGGGATCCAAAGCAGCTTTTCATTAGCCAGACAAGCCCTACAAGTTCCCCGGCAAAATACATCCAGCAGGAGGGACGCGGCTGCCTGCCTCTCCACGGCGGGCTGAGTGATGGGGAGAGGCGCAGCCTTGGCGCTGGCAGCGCACACGGGCAGGCAGAGGGCTGCGGGTGCCAGCACCGCACCAGGAAGGTGCTGGGAGCTTTGCATTGCCCTAAGAGGTGAGCAAAAGCAGGGGTTTCTCCCTGGGACCCCGCCATCTTTCGGGCATCTCCTGGGGCTGCAAACCTTGGCGATGCCTACCTGCTCTTTTCCCGCTGGAAGCCTGTCCAGGCTCATTCCTGGACTTCCCGGTGATGGATCGCCCTCCCCGCTGCCCGCAGGCGAGCAGGGCTGCCTGGCGTGTTTCTCTATGCATGTGCACACAAGTTATCCCTGCCGCAGCACCTTCGTGGCAGGATAACTATATCCATTGGGATGGGGCTGTACTCTTTCTTGCTGAGCCAGTACAGGCACTGCGTGTAAACAAAGTCCAAAGCGCGTGGACAGCACTTATTTCGACTTCCCCACTGCATTAATGAAGGGATGGGAATTCCTTTCTCGACGAGGCTAGCTGAGCCGGTGTCGATGGGGGTGATAGCCTCAGGACCCCGAGCAGATGAGCGCAAGCTGCAAGGCCGTTAGCAAGGCTGTGCCCATGGAAATACTCTGCTGCTTGCTCCCACGCGTACCTGCTGCGCACCGGTCCCCGAGCTGCTGTCTCTGCTTGCCCCGGCGCCTCTCCTGCCCGATAGACCCTGGAGCTGCAGCAGGTTCGATGGCAGCCCGCTCAGGACCGGGCTAATAGGTGATGCTAACAGGTTGTCAGCTCTGCGGCCGTAAGAGGATGCGTTTCCCAGGCTGTGGTAGCGAAATCCAGATGGACGTGACTTCGGCGTCCGCAATTTCCCTCTTAAGTTGTGAGACTCGCGGTAGCTGAGGGAGTGCTCTGATGGTACCTGCAGGCATGGCAGAAAATCATTTTTGGTGGTGGAAAGTGACTTCGCTGTATGGATAAAATCTTGTGAAATTACTCTGGGGTAAGAACAATTTGTTTCAGTCTCCATCTCCTGAGATACTGATGTTGGAAACGTCTGGATTTGACAGACCTGCCCTCTGTGCACCCATTTTTAAATGCTGTTTTGGGTTTTTTTGTTGTTGTTGTTTTGCATGTTTGTCCCTTGTGGCCTCAGGGACAAGATTTCCGCTAAAGCAGATAAAGGGCTTTTAAATATGCAGGTTTGCTCTGTGGATGCGTAAGCACCTGCTAAGGTGTGATTAAAAAGAATAAATCCTTCCAAGGCCAGGAATATACCTGGGTGAAATTAAACCCCTGCTGAAGAACGGGGCCTGCATCTGTATGTATATACACATGCATAGATGTAGGTATGTATTGCGCGTATACTGGTATATGGAGATATAGGTATAGATGTATAGGTGGCACCTTGGTGAGGCGGTGCAGGCATGTCAGACCTGCCTGTTGGGTGCTGGGGGCTCCCTGAGGGCCCCCACCTGCACGGCGAGAAGTAGTTCAAGAAAGATGAGGAACTCCTAGAGAGAGTCCAGAGGAGGGCAACAGGGATGATGTGGGACTGGAGCATCTCCCCTAGGAGGAAAGGCTGAGGGAGCTGGGCTTGTTCAGCCTGGAGAAGAGAAGGCTGAGAGGGGATCTCATCACCACCTACAAATATCTCAAGGGTGGGGGTCACGAGGACAGAGCCAGACTCTTCTCAGTGGTGCCCAGCGCCAGGACAAGGGGCAATGGGCACAAACTGAAGCAGAAGAGGTTTCAGCTGAACGTGAGGAAGAACTTGTTGACTTGGAGGGTGCCCGAGCCCTGGCCCAGGCTGCCCAGGGGGGCTGTGGAGTCTCCTCCTCTGGAGATCTTCAACCCCCGCCTGGCCGCTGTCCTGTGCCCCCTGCTCTGGGTGAGCCTGCTTGAGCAGGGGGGTGGCACTGGGTGAGCTCCTGAGGGCCCTTCCAACCCCTGCCATGCTGGGATTCTGTGAAGTCCAGAGCAGTGTTAATTTAGATAGCTTTCCTTCCTGCTCCGGGGCTGGTACTGCGGTGCTGTTGGTCTGTAATAAAAGACCTTTTGGTGCTGGGGGAAATCAAATAATCTGAGGCAAATGCGGATGCATCTGGACGGTGAATATTCTAACGAAACGGGCGACTCAGCTCTGACTCTGTGCGTCTTCTCGCCTTTTAAGGTGTTTTTTGCCGGTCCATGGATTGATAGATTGACACCCAAGTGCCTTTGTGGTCAGGAGCTTGTCATTAAGGGTCTGTGCATTGCTTCAAATTTAGACCAACCTGTGCTTTTCTGGCTGGGGGATATTTTGGGGAAGATTTATGAATTTTATGAGATGAAGCCAAGTAGTGATAACGAAGGCTCTGGGATGGTAAAAAGTATTTCTCTTGAAGAATCAGAAAGTATTATGAACCTTGATGTCTCTCCCACTCTGGAGGCAGCCTGTGAAGTTGTAGTGATGGACAATTGCTTGGAGAACGTGCCACAGGGTGGTGTTTCCTATGCTCTGTTGTGCCTCCTCTTTTACAGCCTCTCCCGGCTTGGCAGGGCTGAGAAAGCCATCTGTAAAGGAGAGCAAAATGATTGTTCTGGGCTAAGGGAGCTGCAGCCCTCCCTCCTCCCTTCCCCACCAGCACTGCCTGTGCCCACGGTCCTTGGTCCAGGCAGGAGCAGGGGTGCTGATGCTCTGGGGTATCCGAGTGCCTTAGATGCTCTGGCAGCCCCGAGCATCGGGGATACTGGTCCAGTCGGGTGTACCCAATGGCTCCCAGTAGCAGATACCTCAGAGAAAGGTGCACAGAGCTTAATATGATCGTTTGTCTGGGAAGGATTTTCTCTGCCAATCTCAGTCAGTTATTGACTTCTCTGCCAAAGGGTTTAGATCCCAGACATGTTTTTATCGCTTCTAATATAACACTGAGCTTCCTTATGGGTCTGCTCCATCTCTAATTTCTGTGAAGCCCTATTTCTCCTTCTCCACCATCGCAGAGCTCCAACCAGGCTCCTCAGAGGCGAGCGGGATAAAAAGCCACAGAGCTCTCCGGTTAGAGACGTGCTTCTGTGGGTTTTCGGAGGGCTCGGGTACCAACACTCTCAGAGAAGCAAATGGACTTTGTACAAACTGTTTAACTTGCCTGTGCCTCTGTTTACCCTTTTAAAAAGGTGTAATACCCGCAGAGATGCTGTGAGGATCAATTACTGTTTCTGTATTCCGAGATCCCTGCATCCAGGCTAGAGAATTATCCTTTATTTATTTATATCTAGCCTTATTCAGGCTAGAGAATTATCCTGCCAGTCTCCCTCAAATATTGTTTTCATTAAGATTAACACTCTTCAGTAAACAGAACCGTTAAAGCCGTATTAGGTGTTTAATAAGTAATGTGTAGTTGATATCCATCGCGTTGTCTTGTCGTAGAGAGCTGTTGGGTAGCGCATAGTAACAGGCCGCTGGAAGTGAAGCGTCCTGCTCTAATTGCTCTTCACTGCGTAGCTGATTAGTGGTCCTAAGGGTTAGGTGAGGATGATTGGGTGGACCTCATCAGAATTCCTCGTCTCAAGGGCACGAAGGCAACGGAAGACACAGGAACAACATAAGGAACTCTGGATGTTGAGGCCATGATCTGAAAACTCTACTCTGCCTTGCAGCTCATCTCCTAAATCTGGAGGGAGGCAGCTCAGGGCAGACTGGGTGACTGGGGAACAGGCAGAGGGCTGTTGAATCCTCCTGCACTTGGCATCTCAAAAAAAAAAACCAACCAAAAACCAACCCAAACCAAAAAATAAATCAGGTGCTGTGTTTTCCCATTGCCTGTAGGCGGTATCTGCACGTACTTGACACGTAATTATGCAATGAAGGCTGCTTTAAATGGAGCACTTCCGTGCTCAGGCTCCACCAGAACCGGAGAGTCAAGCGGAGCCGCGCTCCCACTCCCCTCTCATTGGAACTCTGTGGGGATGGCAGAGTTCACCAGGGGAGGACTTCTTGGTCATCTGGCATCAACTATGCTTTAAATTTACCTTGTTTCTTGCCAGTTCCCATGCTCCCAGACCCTTCCAGGTCAGGACCTCTCAAATACTCCTCCTCTTTGCTTCCAGAGACTGTCCTACAGCCTTGACCATGTGGACAGGTCTCTGTCTTTCTCTGAGTCTGTGCTTTTCTTGCCTGGACTTGGCTGGCAAAAGCTATGTAGCGTATACCATTGCTGAAGAAAACCAGGCTCTTAAAAGCTGACAGCCAGAACTGGGTCCTCAGCTGGGTCAAGCGCAAGTGCACAGAGCTGCGCTGATTTACACTGGCCAAGGTTCTGGCCCATAATCTTTTGTGATCTATCATAAATATTCTGTTGATTTAAAATGAAGAGGTCTGTCGCAAACTTGGCTGAGCTTTCGGTATAAATAGTGCAACCTTTGGAAACCTGCTTCCGTTTTGTCCTTGCTGCCCGTGGAGGCATAACTCTAGCTTAACGCTGATGGTTTGGTAACGGAAGGGATTTTCCTTGCCCACAGTTTTGCTCAAACCTGGAGGCTTTTCCCTTCCAGTGGGCTGGGCTGGGAGGCAAGTAAACCCATGCCTTGGGCTCCTGGCTACCGCAGCCAGCTTTGCTGATGCCATCTTATAGCAGTTTCCCTCACCCCTGGAAAAAGCGGTGCCGGCGCTCCGTGACCGGTTGTGCCAAGGCACGTTCACACTTATTGATGGTAGCTGTTAGGCACCGATATTGTCACGTGCAAGCTGGGGAAGTGATGGGGACATTACAGCTGTGATCTGCAGCATGCACAGAGTTACCCGCCTTGGCAACTCGAGCAGCTTTTAGTCGAGACTGGCATTGGAATAATATATACGAAGGCCAGTTGGGTTTCTGGGAAATTACCTTAGTCTGAGGGCATGCCCTGACCCTGGATGGGTGCAATAGATCTGTCTCCATTCTTGAATTTTGGGTGGCATTGCCAGTCGGTACAGTGGAGGCTGATGAAGGTGGCTGTGTCCTCTGGCTCGCTGCGGAGAGGCAGAGAGCATCTCTGCTGCACTTCAAGGCAGGCGTGAAATGACAGTGCCTGTAAGCCTTTGGCTGCAGGTTCCTTCCCCGGGGAGGTATGTACTGAGATATCACTGACTCAGAGTACTGCTCTCTGCTAAGTCCCAAGGAAATCCCATTCTGCCCACCAGCCAGAAAGGGAGTCTGCAGGATTTCTACCAGGCTGGAAATAATGGGAGAGTAACACCAATTAAGAGGACAGGCTCAGTCCGTCTCCTGCTGCTCAGCGGAGAAGATCAAGGCAGGTTTGTCGCCGTTTGAAGACCGACCTTTGAGGAAATTGCCAGTGAAGATGTTCTGAAATCGCTCCAAACCTTGTAAGTTGCTGCCGCTACGAATACAAATCGGTCGAGTGGAGTTTCATCTGAAGAGGAGCCGGCGGGGAGCCTTCTCCGCTGCCTGGCCAAGGGCGATGGGGCCGGCTCGCCATGAGGTGCCGGTGGGAGCCATGTCCTAGGGCGATGTGCCGGCAGGAAAGGGCTAAAGCTGGTGGGAGCGGAGGCGAAGAGGGAAGAGGTTGAAGCAGGAGGGCGTGGGACCAGAGCAGCAGCAGCGAGGCAGCAGTTTGCCTTGAGCTGGGGGATGAAAGGAGAAGAGTGGAGTTTTCCCCCTAGGATTGCCTCCCTGCTCACAACACGCCTCTTCTGGAGCAGCGTGAGGGCTGAGGGAGGCAGATGGAGTGGTACAGCTGCAGAAAGGATGGAGAGCAGCCCTGCCGAGAGGGACTTGGGGGTGCTGGTGGATGAAAAGCTGGACATGAGCCGGCCATGGGCGCTGGCAGCCCAGAAGCCAACCCTACCCTGGGCTGCATCAGGAGAAGCGTGGCCAGCGTCGAGGGAGGGGATTGTGCCCCTCTGCTCTGCTCTGGGGAGACCTCCCCTGGAGCCCTGCGTCCAGCTCGGGAGCCCTCAGCACAAGGAGGACATGGACCTGTTGGAGCGGGGCCAGAGGAGGGCTACTAAAATGCTCCGAGGGGCTACTAAAATGCTCCGAGGGCTGGAGCCCCTCTGCTCTGAGGCCAGGCTGGGAGAGCTGGGGGTGTTCAGCCTGGAGCAGAGGAGGCTGCGGGCAGAGCTGAGTGCGGCCGCTCAGGGCTTCAAGGGGGCCCAGAGGAAAGGGGGGGACAAGCTTTTTAGCAGGGCCAGCTGGGACAGGACAAGGGGGGATGGCTTGAAACTGAAGCAGGGTAGGTTTAGACTGGATCTAAGGAGGAAATTCTTTCCAGTGAGGGTGGTGAAACCCTGGCAGGGGTTGCCCAGAGAGGGGGTGGAGGCCCCATCCCTGGGAACATTCCAGGCCAGGTTGGCTGGGGCTGTGAGCAACCTGATGTGGTTCAAGGTGTCCCTGCTCCTGCAGGGGGGTTGGGCTGGGTGACCTCTAGGGGTCCCTTCCCACCCAAAACATTCAATGATTCTGTGATCTTTAGCTACATGCTCAGGCAGCCTTGTCCCCAGGCTGGTAGTTGAATATAGAGCCAGTGGTTAGCAGGGCATTGCTCAGCCTTGGCTCTCTGGGAGCGGAGGAGGAGAGGTGTAAGAACATCTCCATCACATTGGTGCCTCTTTAGTGAAGGTCCTTGAGTGTGTTTTGGCTTTCGGGCTGACAGCAGAGCGTAGCAGCCTGACACAGTGTCCTTAGCTGGGCCTCTCCCTTCCTGTGTTGAGGAATGAAGCACATGGGTGAAGCCACTTTTTTTTTTTAATACAAAAACCCAGCAGGCACAGCTGTCCCTGGGCCACCAAGCCATCTTGCCACCTTCTCCATTGCATGAGCCACAAGGTGCCAGCAAGGAGCTGCTTGGGCAGCACATCAACCCGCAGCCCCTGCTGTTTGCAGCCTTCTGGTGCTCGGACGGAGATGCTCAGAGCTCCTTGGGTCCAGCAGGCATGTGTCTAACAGTCTGCTTGCTGCCGCCGCCGTGGCAGGGCAGTGGGATCTTTCAGCACCCCAGCAAACTCCTGCCAGCCCTGGGGGAACGCTAAGCCCGACTCCCCCAACCTGGGGCCCAGCACTGATCTTCGCCAGGTTTTGGCTGCTCTGAAACAAGGCATTGCATCTCGCGGGCAGCTTTATCTGAGCTCCCTTTGATGCTAAGCAAGCCGTGCTGGGTTAAGCTATCTGTGAGTGCCTGTGTTAACTCTTGGCCCCAGGCTTTGGCAGGGAGCAGCGCTCACGGAGAGCAAGAGCAGCGTCCATCGCTTGCCCAAAAAGGATGCAGTGCCTGTGCGTCGGTGCCTGGACTGTCTGCCCCTCTCACCCGGCCATTTATTTAAACCCTCGTTACAGAGTTCGCCCCTCCATAAGCTAAGCCCCAAAAGATGGCTTCAGCAATCTGCAGGGCTGAATTAAACATGTGCTGTTGCTTCTTGCAGGCTCTTGCTAATTTTTGTGCGGGGAGGGAGGAGGGAGGGCTCAAACAGATGGCCCAAGTACCAATCTCACTGTCTCTTACCTCCTTACTAAATAAATGAGAAATTCGGGATGTGTAATGCGCTCTCAGGATTGCACTTTCCAGGCAAGGCTGGGCTGTCCGAGGCTGCTGGGGTCAGCGTGGATATTCCTCTTATACCCTCTTGTCTTGAAATACCAGTTAATATATGCAGCTCTTGATCAGACTCTCGTTAGTGGGAGATTCAGCAGGGACAGCTAGCACGGGTTTTATTTTCTTTTTCCTGCTCCATGTTCATTTTGTTCGGTAATTTCTTTCCCTCAGGAAACTCAGGCTCAGATGCGGTATCTGGGTTTTCAATTAGGTCCATCTTTATTTTATGGCTGCAACAGGCGTTCGGTCTTCCAGCTGTGGAAAAACAACAAAGCCCCACTCCCACCATTTTAAAGGACAGGTTTTCTTCGCGTAGCGGTGCTGGGATGCTCTCAGTGTGAGTGGTACATGGGGAAAAGCCAAGATCAGAGAGGCAGTTTCTGCCAGTTAGAAGAAGTTTCTTCTATCAAACAGGTCCATCTCCTGAGGAAGTTGGTGGCCCTGCCATCCGCTCTTCTGGGGGTGGCAGATGGATGTTGGTGGCCCTGCCATCCACTCTTCTGGGGGTGGCAGATGGATGCAGCCACCCTACCCATGGTCTGAGGGCTTCAGCTAAGGACACGAGGTCAAGCTTGGTCAAGTCCCTGCTCCAGCTGGGCACGGCAGAGAGCAGAGCCTGGCTGCATCATCCCTTCTTGGCCAGCCCTCCCATGCCAGAGCCTGCTGGCTTCCCTAGCGTGGGACTGCGGAGGCGAGTGGGAGGCAGAGGCGATGCGGGGAGGGACAGCAGCCGCTGATGGAACAGAAAATGCTGACATAAATTAATCAAACGAGGCATCTTGCAAGATTGAATTAGATCCTGATTTATGACTGCAGTGCTGCTGCTTCTGCAGTTCCTATGCTCCATGCTTATTCCTCGCCCCCTGATTTATGGGGAGGCTACTGCTGAGAAGGGGCCCCTATGGAATGAGTGGATGGATGGTGTTACCAGCTGGGCTAATACCAGCCATCACATCATGTTGTTCCTCAGGACTTCACCTACTCAACAGCTGTATAAGCTCAATTTCTAGGTGTTTTAGGTGCATTGCATAGCTCTTAAAAAGAATGATGCCTAGAACAGGCGAGAGCCTTTAGTCCTGCGTCTAGTTCATCTTCTGCCTCCTCATGGCCGCCGAGAAAACCCCTGCTAGTGCCTACCTGTGACTGGCTGCTCCCAGGCTGCTGCAGAAAGGACTTTCCAACTCCTTCAGACTGGCCCGGTTTGTTAGAAAGTCTGGTTTCTCTTCCGAGAGAGGTTTCTACTCTCCGGCATCCAAATCCCTTCATTTCTATTTCAACCTGCGAGCTCCTGTGGCTACTGCCTTCCTTATCGTGCCTGCAGAGCAGAGCATGATTTGTCTGGACGGGTGCAATACGTTCGCACGTTGTACAAGGCAGCAGGTCCTCGGAGCATGACGTGGGCTGAGCCTGAGCAACTTCTCATCCTTTGCATTCGCAGAGGAGCCAGGGTAGCTTGAAGGAGCGTGATGCCAAGGCGGCTTTGGAGATATTTATGGGGACCTCACTCCCCGTGTGGAGGAAGCAAGAGAAGATAAAGGGATTAAGTGAAAATTGAGCGCTTTGGCAATGGACGAGCTCGGAGCGGAAAGTTGGTGTGTGATTACTGATGAGCAGGGAAGGGAAGGGCTGCAGACGACACGGAAAATAGAAAAGTGTCGTTTGTGCGGGATGAGTTAGAGGAGGAGCCTCAGGAGAGATGTAGAGGGTCCGTGGAGCAGGCGAGGACAGGGCTGTGGAGAGAAACGAGTAAGGTGCTGCCTACCTGAGGGCTGTCTTCTTTGCCTACCATCCATGCAGGGTTTTTTCAGCTTTAATTCCATGTAGAAAAAGCATTTTCCAAAGAGCCAGCCCCTTCCCCGGCAGTGAGTGTCCCTCTGCGGTGGCTGGGGTGGGGATCCTGCTTCGGCAGGAGGACAGTATCCCATAGCCTTGTTTCCAGCGATGTTCCCTGGATGCCCAGCATCAGAGATGAAGAATAGAAACAGATCTTCTGTCTTCCTGCAGCGTATTGATTTTTTGCTCCCCGCTCTGGCCTTCTGCTCATCCTTTTCAGCAGCTGGCAGTCGAATGAAATATAAGGCTTGAAAAACTAAAAATACAAAAAGTGACAGCTTCATTGCTCCGAGTGATGGTATTTCAAGGGGAAGCGTGACCTGAAAAAGCAGAGACGATGCCGTCCTGGCCTGCCTCTGCTCGCTTGGCAAGGAGAGGAGCGGGGAAAGCGAGGGGGCTCAGGGCTGGGGCACCGAGTCGCGTTGCTGCCGTGCTCGGGAGGGAACCCTGCTCCTTCTGCAGAGGCATCTCTGGGTTGCTTTGGAGGGTTGGGAATAGGCATGTCTGCAGCCCTAGGACATGGGACGTGCTGTTCTCACCCCTGCCACACGTTTGCACGAGACGCATCAGCTTGCCGTGTCCCCATCTGAGAAACGAAGGTGGCTCTGGGGACCCTTAGGTGCTGGGAGCGAGGGTAAACCTAACGCCCTGTTGCTGCATACCTTGCACCGCTGTACCTGGAGCATGATTTTAAGGCTATTTGCAGGCTTCTGAGTGGTTGCTAATTAGCGCCTGCCGCAGCTCGCTGCAACGCGGCAGCCTGCCTTCGGTCGGAGACTGCCCAGCAGGGTTTAAATTACTTGTCATTTGCCTTGTTTTGCTTGGCCATTTGAATGGTTGACTTTCTCCTAATTGGCATCGTAACCACTGGGGTGATAAGCTCAGAGGTTCTTGATTGGATTCCTTATTTTGGGGGGGGGGGGGGGGAAGGGGAAGCCTGGCAGATGCCGCAGAAATTAAGCAACGGAATTTAATTCCTCTGTGTCGGTTGAGAGACAAGCGATGCGGAAACGAGAAATCCCTTGGGTTTTCCATGTTAGGACAAACTCAGCCTGGGATTTGGATGATGCAGGCAGAGTTTAGGCATGAAGGAGCTTCTTCCTTTCCGTCTTCCCATGGTCCTGTGGGTTCCCGTGCTTTGGGAAGGCTCTGCGGAGGGCTGGGGGAGCCATGCACTTGGTGTGCTTGGGTTGTACCAGCAGAGATGGGTAATTCTGGGAGGTGTTTCAGGGTTCATGTGCATGTCTAGCAAGGAATTACACAGCCCAGAATTAGAGCAAGCACAAAACTTGCCCCCGTGCCGTAGCAAGCATCACAGGGGCTGCATGTATGGGATGGCCGGCTCCAGCCCTGGGCTACCAGCCTCCTAACTCCAGCTATGCTGGCGGGCTCACAAACCAGAGGGGTTTGGGATCCACATGAGCCCTGGGGAGTTTCTGTGCCCCACTGCGCATCCGAGCTCGGTGGTGCAACATTCCTCTTATTAAATCCGATGGCGATGAATGGGACATGACACCTGCGTATATGATTCAAATCGAGTCATCCCATTACACGGTGTAAATCAATAAACAAAATGTACCCGCTGACAGCATTTACAGTTCCCCCTATTACTGCCAACCAGCCCATTTTCTGTGCATGAAAGAGGCATTTACACCCCATTTAACTGTGCTTTGATGCGGGATCCTGTTCCCGGGAAGAGCGGAGGCTTTGACAGGTGACATTAGGAGAAGGGGAGATCTACAGCGCTCATTTGCAGAGACCTGAGCCAGGGGTTGTGAAACACATCTTCACCGGTTTGTGCTGTCCATCACCCTCATGGATGATGTGTGGGGCTGGGAAATCGAGCTTGGACAGGGGCTGGGGCGATGCTGGGGCGGCTGGGATACAGCTGAGCTGGTATTTCCCAATGGTTCACATCCCAAGGAGAGAGAAATGTGGTGTTTCCCCTTCTCTCCTACCTGGGGGTAAGGTCTTTCTCTCCAAGGAGAGAACGGACAAGGGAGAAGCAGGCTGGGACGGGCACCGAGCAGCATCGCTCTTGGAACACCTCAACTGTCCGACTTGATTTTATTTAATGGGCTCTGCAATCTGGTAATTAATCTGGTAATCGGCACAAATATTACAGTAACGGCTGGCAATAAAAATATAACCTAGAGTAGACACAAACCCTCTTTTTCTTCTCTTTTTTTCTTTTATTTTTGTCTCGCTGAGGAATTGTCGTTGACATCTCTCCCCTTTACGAGGGACGGCAGGAGGGAGAGGGGGGTGCATGTGGTAGGAAAACCAGGTCCCTGCTGCATCTCGCCAGGGCTCGGGAATCTTCCCCCCTCCTCCTCCTCCTCACCAGTGCAGTGGGGCTGTGAGCAGTTCCTCCACCCTGAATTTAGGCGATTGGCACCAATCCGTGCAAGTATTCTTTTTGGGGGGTAGGCACGGGCAGGGATCAGATCAGCTGCCCTTGGAACTGAAAATTGGTATTTTTGTCTCGTTTCCTGGAACTCCACCAAATCTCTGAATTATTCCAAAACGGACAAGAAAGGCCTCTCTTTTTTCCCTGCCTGCCTTTGTTGTTGGCTGATTTTGTTGGTGTTTTGCTGCTGCGGTTGGCTACACGGATGAAAAGGGCAGTTTGTGACCAGGAGGGAGAGCCACGGTTAGAAAACAGCAAACGGGGGAGCAGGGATTTTGCAAAATGCACCGCTTGAACATCATTTTGGCAGGATAGAGACATAAATCTAGGCATGTTTTTCACGTTCCTCATCACATTTTCCTGCAGATTTCCACCAAAGAAGTCCCCTAAGCCCCAAAACTTGGCGAGAGACAGCGCTGGTGTTGATTCTGGAGGAACAGTATTCCCATATGCTTTGCTTAGTCCAGAGCCGCTTCCAGTAAATATCCCCGGCAGCCGGTATTGAAGTTCGACCCTCTGCCAGTCATCCTCATCGAAGGCTCACATTTATTTATCCTTTGCAATTCCCCTGGTGAATGTCTGGGGTAGCTTTAGTCCGTCCTTTCTCCAGCTCCTTGAGCTTTTATCGTAACCCTTGTGGGAAGGGTGAGGTGTGGAGCCCCCGTCCTCTGGTGCAGAGGGATGCAGGGGATGGGGATGCTGTTCCCAGCCTGACTCGATGCCCGAAGCTGCAGGCTGGAGCCGTGGGGAGGTTGTGGGGAGCAGGCTGTCAAATGGGAAACAGGGCTGAAGCTCACGCAAGAAGTGGGAAAGGGGATGTTTCAATGCAGCTCCTCATTAGAAAGGTTAAATAGCTCAAACCGGCTTGTTTCTTCTTATTAAAAGGGTTGGCTTTGATGCTTCCTTTCTTGTTAGGAACAAGTTGAGAAAGATTTTGAAATCGTTCATGTGATTGCGTTTGGGATGTTCCCCCCGCCGACCTCGGGAGCCGTTTGCATTTGTGTGCAAGGACCCCGGGGCTCTGCGAGGGGCAGCGCTGGGTGGGAGCAGTGCCCTGTGCTCGCTTGGGGCCACGGCTAGTATTAAAAATAGCCTTGGACTTGACGAGTTTCAACCCAAAAAAAGCTGGATGCTGGCAAGACAGCGCCCACAAATTCATTAAAGCTCCCGGAAGGTGACCCGGCGCGTCTGCAGCAGATCGCAATGAAGCGAGCTGCTGGTGTGTTTACCTGCCGGTGCGGGCTGCTTTTGCACCCTCTGGCACCGAGCACCATCATTAGTGTTGCCTGATTTCACTTTGCCACCTTGGGAAAGATGGTTCTTAATGCCGCCGTGTCCTGCGTGCCCTCCTCTGCCCTTCTCCGGGCTGCTGAGCACTGTGTTTTAACTTTGAGGGAAGCGCACCCTTCTTACACGTCTTTCCCATCTTTCCTTGGCTGTCTATCACCTTTTGCTGCCAAATTTCCTGGACTGTGAAATGAAGCTTTTATTATCTTCTGAGAAGGAAAAGGGGGGGGGGGGGGGAGGGACACACAGAAATTAAATTAGTGAAATTAAAAAGATGATGATGATGACGACTGTAACCTAACTTCAACCCTTTTCATTACGCCTCACGTAGCGAGACAGCAGGCTGTGTTCTGGGGCTTCTGCTTGGATTGCTGTAAAGAACCGAACTTTTACTTTCAAATTAACCTGTCAAATCATATATTTATAAAGGAATTGAAGGCAGGAGAATGAGGGTCCCGGATATTCCCACGCATCAATTAGGGGGAAAATTAATTACAATTTACCAGCATTACCACGTTAGTGCTCCCTTGATTAGAGAGCAGATTGCTCTGTGCTGTGGAAAAAGTTAAACCAGGGGGTATGGAGGGAGGGAGGGGGGTCCCGGGGCTGGCTCCGCAGGTGGGCACCCCCTCGAGCGCAGCCACTTGGGCTTGGTGGTTCCTTCAGAAGAGCTCTTTTGAAGCGCCGAGTTGGGCATGGGGGTGTTGGACACTCTGCAAATTCATAGAATGTTTTGGGTTGGAAGGGACCCCTAGAGGTCACCCAGCCCAACCCCCCTGCAGGAGCAGGGACACCTTGAACCACATCAGGTTGCTCACAGCCCCGTCCAACCTGGCCTGGAATGTTCCCAGGGATGGGGCCTCCACCCCCTCTCTGGGCAACCCCTGCCAGGGTTTCACCCCCCTCACTGGAAAGAATTTCCTCCTTAGATCCAGTCTAAATCTACCCTGCTTCAGTCTAAAGCCATCCCCCCTTGTCCTGTCCCAGCTGGCCCTACCAAAAAGCTTGTCCCCCCCTTTCCTCGGGGCCCCCTTGAAGCCCTGAGCGGCCGCACTCAGCTCTGCCCGCAGCCTTCTCTGCTCCAGGCTGAACACCCCCAACTCTCCCAGCCTGGCCTCAGAGCAGAGGGGCTCCAGCCCTCGGAGCATTTTAGTAGCCCTCAATTGTTCTGTAGACCTTTGACGAAGCCCATGGCTTGGGGTTGGGGTATTGCCGATGCTGGGGCAGGGAAAAAGCTGGTCCTTCTCAGCACCTCTCACCCCACCCTGATGCTGCTGATGAGCTCCCTGCTTGAACCCCTGTTGCCAGGGAGTCCCAGAGGGCCACGAGATCCTGTGTGTGTTTATTCTGGGGGTTACTGAATATTTAATGAGCCTAAATTAGTGTTGGAAGGAGCTCCCGGGCCATGGTTCCCCCAGTGTCTGCTCACGTGGCTGCTAAATGGGACTCGCCGCCGCTCGGCACGGACCTGGGGAAATGGCTGCAAAGCTGCTTTTCGATGCGAAAGCCAATATCATCTCTGCGCCCAACCGCCGGGCCATTAGCAATTTGCAGCCGTGATAAAAGGTTGTGGCACGAGCAGAGGCCATGGGGCGAGGCAAAGCACGGGCGATGCCCTGCCAACCGTGGTTCAATCCAATGCCACTTTATTTTGCACCCAGGGGCCGCTTTGTGCCACGGAGGCAATGGCTGCGGAGGGGGGAAGGTCAGAGGGGTCTTTGGGGGGGGTCTGGGAGGGGGGAGAGGCAGATTGCATGCTGCAGGGAGAGGGAGGGATTTCACGAAACTTTGTGTAAGTTTGGGAACAGATGAAGCTGGCACGTGGCCACCTTGCAAAGCCTGTTGTGTTTGGGTTTGGTGGTGGGGTTGGGTGTTGGTTTTTTGTTTTTTTTTTTTAATATTCCTGGCATCAACTGCACGCGAAGATGAAGTTCACAGGCTTGGAAAGCCCAGATTTGGAGGTCGAAGCTCAGGCAGCGAAGCAAAACACCGAGGTGCTGAATCCGGGCTGTGAATGTAATTATGTGCGGCTGGAGATGACCCTGAGCTGCAGAGTTAGCATCCCTGGGAGTCAAGGGCATTGTGCCTACAGCTTAGCATGCCTGGTTTATGTCCAGGTAGGAGTGCCTTACGTGAGAGTGCCTGTTTTCCAGGCAGCTGGGACAGGGATATTTAATATTTGCCCTGGGAAGGCGAGATCAGGTGCTTGGAGAAACGGTCCAACTGCTGGGAGCGGTCCCAGACACCTCATTTTTTTTCCCCTTTGCAGAATGAGGGTTGCTTTGTGGCCGGGGTGTGCCACCTCTTATCAAGGACATTGCAGTCGTGGCACAAGGTGCTAGGGATGGCGTGGGAGGGGACGGGGAGGCCGGGGCTGCTCTCGCTCCCCGTGTGCCCGTGGTGGGGGTGGTGGGCAGAATCCAGCCTCTGGGTTTCTGCTGTGCCCAGAGCCATGGAGGCTGGGGCGGTGGGAGCTGCCTGGCATGGATGCACAGAGCAAGGGGCTGCTTTTCGAGTGTGATCCAGCTGTGGCATCTCCTGCTTCCCCAGTAGCAGCCTAAATCCTGCTCCTCGGAGGACAGCCCTGCCCCTAGAGCGAGCAAAATGCCCACATACCCTTCACCCATGGGGTACTGCCACAAGAAGGGGCTTCTCAACCCAAACACCTTTCCTCCCCTGTTTCCTAACCCCAGTTGCCCTTGTTTTCCCCGTGGGTTATGCATGGTCCGTCCCCATTCCTCCAGCAAAGGGCAGGTCAGGAGGTTGAGGTCATGAGCAAAATGGTTTGTGTCTGCCATCCCACAGTGACCCTGCCCCAGCGTGGGTTGCCTGGGGGCTGCAGTCCCTGGGGTGCACCCTGTGGGTGCCAGCATCTCCTCCCAGGGGGTCCTCTCCAGTGCACGCCCGAATGGGTGCCTGGGGCGTGAAGGATGCTGTGCCCATTGCCGGGAACTGTCTTGGCCAAATGTTTTGGGGATTGTCCCCTCTGGGAAACTGTCACCCCATTCCGCTGGAGTGACCAGCACTTGCTGCTGCCGGCGGAACCTGCCAAGAGCTCTCCCTGCAGCAGCTCCAGGCTGATTTACACCAGTGAAGGATCTGGCCCCCCAAGGGTGGGAGACGCACCGGGGTTAGGAACCCCGAAAGCGCCAACATCCCTCTGACAAGCTGTTTGAAGCTGAGTTGATCAGAGAAGGTGACAGCCCTGCCACATCTGGGAACAGTTTCTGTGTCCTCCTTGCTGACAGGAGGAGTTTGATTCCTTTAATATTTGATGTGCTCTGTCTTTTGCAATGTTTGTTTTTGCAGTTGTGGGTTTTGGCTTTTTTTTTTTTTCCTCCTTTTTTTTTTTTTTTTTCCTAACCTGTGTTGCTCTTCAGAAACAGCTTCCCGTTTGCAGTGTGGATGGGAGCTCTCTGGAGAGGCCAGGGGAGGGGGATGCAATAGCAAATGTGGCACTCGGGTGGCTGGAAGCTGTGAGGTTTCTGCTGCTTCTCCCCATCCTCCTCCACCCACCCTTCCAGCTGGCGTTCGGTAGTTGCATCCTTCCCATGTGCAAAAGGAGGCAAGGGACCACCCCTGCCCACGTGCCAGGGTGCAGATGAGCCCTGTCCTGCCCATGCGGGTCCCCCCATGTGCGGCCACCCATCCATGTCCACCCCGGGAAACGCAGGGGGCGATCAGGCTCTGGTGCTGGGGAAGGGTCCGAGGAGGAGCTGGGGATTTTGCTGTCGTACGAGGAGCCTCTGGCTGGGTGACAGCGCACGATGTGACATTGCGAAGCCTTCGGTGGCTCCCGGGGCTGTTGCCACTTGGAGATTAGCACTTGCAAAACCTTTTGCGTGGCCGGGATGCTAATAAGGCTTTTCATCCTCCTCCTGTGGCAAGTCCCCCGGTCCCCTCACATCTCACTCTGCTTGAAGTGTGGGGGGGATGGCAGTGGGGAGGTGATCCCCTGGGAAACTTTTGGACCAACTTGCCTCAGACCCCTTTTTCCCAGCCCGGGCCCTGCTCCTGCAGGATAATGAGCTGCTGGCAGCTCCACCGGAGCATTTCCAGCAGCTGGGTGCCCTTGGGCTCGGCGCAGCAGCTGTGGCAAAGCGCCGGCGCAGAATTCCCACCTGCGGGACGCCGGGCTCCCGCGCTCAGCCCCCACCGTACCCGTTGCTGCTGCAGATGGGCAAAGCTCCCACCTGGAGAGCAAAATTTCCCACAGTCAGGACGACTTCTGCTCTCCTGCCGGCTTCCTTCCCTCTCCTGGCACATCCCTGCAGAGGCGAACGTTCATGTGTCTGGAAATGCTGAGCTGGGGCTGTCTCTATGGGAGGAGAGGGCAGGGGAGGGGTGCGCTGAAGTAATTTTGGAAGGTTTCGGGAGTCTGTGTGCAGAGCAAGCATTTAGGAACCTGATGAAGCATTAGGAACCTGATGAAGTTCAACATGGGCAAGTGCTGGGTGCTGCCCCTGGGGAGGTTGAACCCCAGGCACCAGTCCAGGCTGGGGGCTGATCTGCTGGAAAGCAGCTCTGCCAAGAGGGACCTGGGGGTCCTGGTGGACAACAAGCTGGCCATGAGCCAGCAGGGTGCCCTTGTTGCCAAGAAGGCCAATGGCATCCTGGGGTGCATCAAGAGGAACATGGCCAGCAGGGTGAGGGAGGTTCTCCTCCCCCTCTGCTCTGCCCTGGGGAGACCCCACCTGGGGCACTGGGTTCAGTTCTGGGCTCCCCAGTTCAAGAAAGATGAGGAACTCCTAGAGAGAATCCAGAGGAGAGCAACAAGGATGATGGGGGGACTGGAGCATCTCCCCTAGGAGGAAAGGCTGAGGGAGCTGGGCTTGTTCAGCCTGGAGAAGAGAAGGATGAGAGGGGATCTCATCAACACCTACAAATATCTCAAGGGTGGGGGTCACGAGGACGGAGCCAGACTCTTCTCAGTGGTGCCCAGCGCCAGGACAAGGGGCCATGGGCACAAACTGAAGCACAAGAGGTTTCAGCTGAATATGAGGAAGAACTTGTTGACTTGGAGGGTGCCCGAGCCCTGGCCCAGGCTGCCCAGGGGGGCTGTGGAGTCTCCTTCTCTGGAGATCTTCAACCCCCGCCTGGCCGCTGTCCTGTGCCCCCTGCTCTGGGTGAGCCTGCTTGGGCAGGGGGGTGGCACTGGGGGAGCTCCCAAGGGCCCTTCCCACCCTTGTGATTCTGGGATTCTGTGATTCTTTCAGTTTAAGTCACGCAGGGTGTGGAGAGCCCCTGCACGCTGGCAGGACAGGGTGGCTGGGGCTGCTGTGCTTTTGGGATGGGCTCCTGGAGCACGACTGAGCTGGGGAACATGTTCCCCTTCAAAGGAGAGCTTTGCTCGGCAGCATGCTACCCATATGCTGGTGGGAAGGCAGGAGCAAGACCCCAGAGATGATGAGTGAAGGCTCTCCTAGGCTCAGCGCTGGCAGGGTGAGCTCTCCTCCATACAAAGGCTTCCTCCCGTTGACATAAATTTAAGTGGGTGCCGCAATTACTGCAGGCTCTGACATCTGAAACGAGTGGAGCCACCCTTGCTGTAATTCATTGCCAATCTGATTACAAGGTAGAGCAGGGAAAAGTCAAATTATCAAACCAAGCGAAAAGAGAAAGGGAAAAGTCGTGCCTCACTGTCGGAGGTTGGGTTGCCCGCTGGGGCAGGACGGGAGACAGTGCTGCTCCTACGTCCCTGCCGTGCTCAAGGGAAGCTGCTTGGGCTCAGGTTTGAAGGTCTGACACCCTGGGCATGGTGGGATGGAGAGGTGCATCTCTGCAGGGTTTGGAGGTGCTGGTGTGAGACGGGCCAAAGCGGAACACATGGAGGCCGTGCATTTGTGGGCATTTGCCTGGGTGAATTTCTTGTAAGCTGCTTCTGGAGGAGTGAGGCTGACATGGGCGTTAGCTGGGCTGGAAGGAGATTACTGCTGCTTGGCTCCGGGTCAGTCATACAAATCCTGCTTTCTGGTTGCTTACCAAAAGCCAGGCATGATGTGCCTGACAGCAAAGCTGTGGCTTGAGCCTCCTGAGCTAAGGAGCACGAATTTTCCCGTTGCCTACTCCAAGGGCCTGAGTTGTTGGCCATCACTGCCCGAGGGTGCTGAACAACCAAACTCCAGCTCCTACGTGCTATCAGTGCACTTTTGGAACCCTCTGTCTGCATTTCCTAGGGGATTTTGCTCCTGCCCACCAGCTGGGAGGAGGGCAGTGCCTCCTTCGCGCCCGCTGCATTCCCCCGTGTCCCCCCTGGGTGCATGGGCAGGGAGCAGCAGAGCGCCCTGGGTAGCCATCGCTCCTCTCCCGCTCTTCTCTCCCTCCTCCTTTTCCTCCTCCCAAGGTGCATTTCTACATCTGTTGGATGCGGCAGCGTGCCAGCTCGGTTAATTACAGTCTGCTTACCTGAATTCCCCTGTGCAATTCCGGCTGGATAACGGTATCCTTCGCTAGCTGGCCTTAAAGAAACACAGGCGGCGGGAGGGCTGTCGGACTCCTCTGCCTTTGGGGTGTAAACGTGGGTTTCTTGATGCTCAGAGCTCCCCCAAGGCAGCAGCAGGGCAGTCATGGTAGCCCTAAAGGCTTCAGACCCGGTCCCATGCCTGCTTGGCTCCGGGATGGGGCCGGCATCTGTCCGTCTGGGAGGGCAGTCCTCAGGGATGGTGGCAGATGCGGTATTTGGGAGCAGAGCTGGAAGCCACAAGCATCGCAGGACGCGAGTGAATGCACTTCAGAGCTGCTCTAATGGTTAAGTGGACAAGATAATGCGATATTTTTTTTTTCCTTATTGGCCCAACAGATAAGTTATTAATGCGCGTGCTTTCAAGCGGCGCCTGTGATTTGCATGGATACAATAGAGCAAGATTTTCATTATTTGGCGGGGCGCTGCTTGATCAAGGGCTGCTGAAAGGATCTCAGGGCTGATTTTGTGCACTATTTATTGTTCTTCGTTACCAGCCGGCCGGGTGCTTTGTCCCGCCTCAGCTCAGCGCCTCTTCACTGGATCATTAGCAAAAGAGAAGCGATTTGCACGTGTCTTGTTGGAGGAGAAAGTTAGTGATGTTCACCGTTGCTTTGCTTCGGTTGCGGGCCCCGGCTCAGGCTTTGCTGGAGGCGGCACGTCTGATTTGGGATAACAAAAGCACTCCTCTACGCGCGCCAGGCGAGACGCGAGCCTGATGTCTCGAGGAGTTTAGGCGGTGTTGGCGTGGGAGGTCCTCTCCCGATTGCCCCGTGCTCCATCACTGGCCCCTTTTTTTAGGCTGGCCAGGCAGAGAGCTAAAGGCAGGGGAAGGATGCTCTGAACCCCTCGAATCTCTCACTCGTCCCGTGCTGCCCTCCGGCTCAGGCGATGCAGCCCTGCTTAGCTGCATGCTGGTGCCTGGCGGCTGTTTGTACTCTACAGCAGCTTTTCCTTGCTCCAACTCATTTTTTTTGCACCCTCTAAAAGCCCTGGAATCTCTTTCCTTACTGACACACAGATGCTTATTGGGAGTAGTGTCCAGGGGTGACGCTGGCAGCTCGGGAGCGGGGTTGTCGGGTTGCTGAAGCCCCGTTATTTGCTATTGCAATTCCTGCCCGCTCAGGAGCTGGGTGAGAGCGGTGCCCTGTGCTGGGACCGCAGTGTGGGACCACAGCAGGGATCCTCAGCGATGCAAATTGCTCAGTCCGGGGTTTCCCTTGCTCTGGCATCCGCGCTCTGCAGCCAGCAGAGGCTTTGGGCAGCTTCTGTTCTCTCCCCCCTGGGAATCAGCCCTTCCACCCAGGCCTCCAGAGGTTGGGGTTGAGGGCTGCTGGCGACAGGGAGGATTTGATATTCAAGACGTAGGAAGGCATAGCCTGAAAGCTGTCAGTCCAATCTCACCCGCCTTTGTGCCTTTATTTATCTGAAATCCCACCGAGCCATCCTTCACTGCAGCTTGGATCAAAACTCATCTGATTGTGGCGTGGGGCTCGCAAGGTGGTTTCCTTCCTTAAAGCCCCAGTTCCTGCCTTTCCCTTCTAATGAGAGAGCCTCTCAGAAGACCAGCGCAACCTGGGAGACGTGAGCCTTTGGAGGTGAAGCCGAGCTTTCGCAGCAGGAGGAAGCGGCGCTCCCCGGTGGGGGTTTATTGCCCGTAAGCAGCCAGCTTTCTCCTGTGCCACCCAGCTTGTCCATGGGATGCTCTGAGCCCAGTCCAGCCCCGGTTGGCGTGCAGAGCAATTGCATATGGGTGGCTGCGTTTAAACTGGGTGTGAACCGGGGCCAAAAAGTAACTCTGTAAAGGAAGCAGCCTCATCTTTTCCACCCACCTCTTCTTGCCCCATGTTTTGTCTTGGAAAGCTCAAGGAGAGGGGATTCTGGTGTGCAAACCAGGGCAGGTTTAGGTTGGACATTAGGAAAAAGGTCTTCACTGAAAGGGCTGTCAGGCTCTGGAATGGGCTGCCCAGGGAAGGGGTCAAGTCCCCATCCCTGGGGGGATTTAAAAGAAGGAGAGATGAGGTGCTTAGGGCCAGGGTTTAGTGGTGGGATGGCAGGGTTAGGGGAACGGTTGGGCTTGATGATCTTAAAGGGCTTTTCCAACCAAAGCAATCCTATGATTCTATGAAAGGTGCGCAGGCTGGAGGCCACCCAGGAGCTTGAATCGCATTCTGGCCGCTTTGCCAGAGACAAAGCAGCCCCTGGAAATGCTTGCAAGGTCTCGGCAGGTGAAGGAGTGTGCTGGGGTCCGGGCAGCTCGCACACTGCCTGCACAGCCCAGCCAAGGAGGGAGGGTCGTGCGACAGCTCTCTGAGCCGGTCGGCCCTTCGGCATATGGCACCGTTGTGCTTGGGCGCTTCGTTTTAAAGAATTATCAAAGAACCCGTCCATCTGGGCCCCTGCGCCGCTGCCGGCCCGGCGGGGCGCCGAGCAGATGGTTTGCAAACAAACCAGCTTTGGCTGAGAAAGGGAAGGAGACCTGTCCAAAGCGGTGTGTGGCTGGAGCTCAGCCCCCGGCCCCACGAGCACAGAGCTCTTGCAGGAGCATCTTCCTCGTGATGCGCAGGCGAGCCGGCTCCGCGGCTCTCTGGGGTGCGCTCGCGCCCCTGCAAACCACCCCACGACCGCACCGGCAGGGCTTCGGTCGCAAACGCTGCCCCGGAGAGCTGGCTGCGCACTGCCCGTCCCTGCCGCCGTGCTTCCCCCTCCCCGTATGGACACGCGCAAAGGCAGCTCCGCGCGGTCCCGCGCCTCCCCGGGAATGCGAGATCGCTTTGCAGGGGTCGGTGCTGAGCAGTTTAGGGAACGGCTGAGCCGCTGCTTTTGCATTGCCTGAACTTTCCCTGAAAATCCTTCAGCCATCCAGTCGCTGACCCTGAGATGTGACAAGCTCGCAGCTCTTGCCAATAAAGTAGTGACTTGCTTTGAATAATATCTGACAATTATGTGCTGAGCCTCGGCATTATGCAATATTTATGCGTGCGTCTGGACTGTAAAACAGTGATTATCTAAAAAGAGTAATTGTTTCCAATCTTACACTGAATTTCTTTTCTTCTTTGGCTTTGGAGGGACACACTGTTAAGCAGCGGCACACGCGCCTCTCGTTAAATGCTTGCACTAAAACCAGACCCACCATTAGCCCAGCAGGGCTCTGCATAGGGTCTTGGTGCGGTGGCCCGAGGCTTTGGAGCTGTAGCACAGAGGTTGATTTTATTGCCTCAGGCTGGCTGATAGCTCGGGCTTGGGAAGCGAGGGGAGGTGAGGAGGGTCCAGCACCCAGCCCCTGCTGGCTGAGCTGGCGCGGGAGGACGGGTTTTGATGTACTGAAGAGCAAACTCGTGCCTTGGCAGAAGGGCTGAGCCCAGGCGCCCCACTTTCGGGACAGTGGCCAAGCTCCCCTGCCTTTCGCCCTCCCCTTCCCTCCTGGCCACGTCGGGCCGCTCGATCGTGCTGCCATGCCCCCGGAACAGGGTGGTGATTGAAATCTCTCTTTGTTCTTCGCCCCCTCTGCCGCAGCAGCTGCCTTGTGCCTGCCTTTTATTTTATTTTTTTTTCCCTTATATTTTTTTCTTTTTTCCTCCCTCCTCTTCTTCTTTTTCCAAGTGTTGTTTGCTGTCAACCTGGGCCGAGGAGGAAGTCAAAGCTGAAAAGACAAATGTAGGCTGTCAGATTGCAGGGGTGGGGTGGGAAGGAGAGGGCAGCGAGTCCTCCTGCCCTGCCAGCAGCGGGAGGAGGTGCTGCCCAGCACACGGGAGCCCCCGTCACGCTGGGGCCACGGGGGTGATGCTTGTTTCCGCAGCACAGCGGCAGAGAAGAAAAGTCTCTATTTTGGGGAGAAAACAAGCTTTGCCATTCATTTGGCACTCTGCAGGGGCGGCGCCGGGGCAGACAAAATGGTTTTTTTTTTGCAACTTGCGCTCCAGCACCGAGTGGCGACAGTGTGGTCACAGCGTTGGGCACGTATATCCCAATGAAATTCCTGCAGGGACGCTTGGATTTGAGGTGGAGGAAGGCTCAGGGGATGGGGAACTGCTCCTAGGTGGTAGCCCTCGGGCAGCAGAGCCAAGCAGTGTGCCTGGTCAGCAGAACCACCGGGGCCAGGATTACTGCTGCCACAGCTTGTTAACATAAACTAATACAGGCTGCTACGCTGGACGCAGAGAGATAGGAGGGAGAAAAATGGGAAGCGTGTGCAGGAATAAGGGCCCTGATAATGAACCTGGCAATGAGAATGCAAAGCAAAACAAAACAGGAAGAAATGCTTTCGTTGCAGGGCCCAGGCTCTATCTCCTCGAGCTCCTCGCTGGCTTTCAAAGACTTTCTTCATGGCTATCCTGCCTGGGATTGTGGTTTCCAGCAATGCTGCTGGGGTCCCCTGTTTGTTCCAGAGTTGTGGGAAGAGGGAAATGTCCCATCTGGGACCTGGTGGGGCCCCACTTTGGCAGGGGTGGCCCCCCATCGCAGTGCGGGTGCGAGCAGGGCGATGTTTCGGGGCACCTCCTGGGTTTGGAGCCCACAGCAGGAGACATGTCACCCATGACAGGGGGGGTCCTGCACCCTTCCCAGCCTGTGCAGGACAAGCTGCCTGCTCCTGAAATGGAAGAGCCGGCGGTGAAACAGCTTGGGGCTCCTGCAGTGAAGAGCAGGGCAGGGTCTGTAGCTGCTCCCGAGAGATTTGGGGTGAGGGGGCTCCTCGCTCACCCTGGCAAGGGAGGGATGGAGGCCTCATGCGATGCGGGCATCACCCTGGGATGTGCTGTAGATAGCCACACTGAGCTGCTGGGTTGCAAGAGGGCAGGTGATCTCCAACCCCCTCCAACCCCTCTTTTTTTGATATGAAAAAGTGGGGAGGGGGGATTTTCTGCAGCGTCTGGGACCAGGCGCTCACCCCAGCAGCACGAGGCCAGCCCTCGCTGAAAGGCAGTGCTGGTTTTATCAAGTGTGCCTTCTTGCCTAAAGGGTCCTGTCTTATCACAGGTCCCTCAGCCATGGACAATTCATCTGTTTTTATGGTATTGACGGAAGAATCCAATCTGCAGGCTGTAGCCGGAAAGTTCAGAGCCACGCAAGGCTGGCTGGGGAGGAGAGCAGGTTTTATTGATGGTCTGGGCTCCTGGAGGTTGTGTGGGAGGAATCTTGTTAATGGGTCCCTTGGGCCATTGCCTCCTGACTCTGCCATCTCTCCTTATTCACTCGCCTCAGCTTGTATGGTTTCTTTTTTTTCCCCCCTTTCTTTTGGAGTAAATATTGGTGCTTGCAAGGGCTTTGGAAAATGCAGAAGCAAAGGATGGGGGGCTGACCCAGGCACCTCCCAATCCTTTCCCTTTGCCAGAGCCCTTAGGGGAGCTGCCCCATCTCTTGTGGTGTGTCCTTTAGCGCCGGGGACCGCTGCAAAAGATGTCTCGGGCTTTGTGACGTGGCTCTGACAACGCAGAGCGATGGCCTTGCCTCCAAGGTGACCAGGGAGCTGTTGATGGGCAGCAGCCTCATCGGTCTCTGGCGTCGGCTCAAGGGGGTGGAAGGACGATCGCTCGCTGCTCTTCCATGCAGCCAAATTAGACTGTGCCGAAACCATCCTGTAGCCTGGCGCTCGGTGGGGAAACGGTGATTGCCAGCGGCGGCCACACTCCACACCCTGTGCGTCCTCGTGGGAGCGACGATGCTCGCTTGAGCCTCCCCCGATCGGAGTCGCAAAATCCTTTTTGGTTTCCAAGACAGATGCTGTATGGGTGGGAGAAAGGCTTTGAAAGAGGAAGAGGAGGAAGAAAGGTGTTGGCGAGAGGGGTTAGCGGGTGCTGAGCCGCAGGTCAGGGAGCGTCTGTCTGGAAATCGCCCCAGGATCGGCATCGCGGGGCGTGTGGATTGGGCTCCAGCTTTCTGGCCCAGTTTTCATAATTAATTGATAGTCGAAAATGTTTGACAAACGAACAGCAAACAGAAATCAAACCCGCTCACGTGCGCATTAACATTTCATGTTGCCGTTCTTGTTTGTTTGCTTTTAAATCACAAAATGCTGTGATACATTTTTAATCGAAAGTGCTATTGGCTGTTTCCATCACTAGTTCAATAACTTTCTTGATAAAAAAGAAGTTCAATACAGAAATGTAATGGGATCTTTTAGGAGGTGGGCGATGGGTTCCTGACAACCGTTTTCATTTCTACAAAGGATGTTTTTGTCGGGGAGAAATACGTTTAAAAGCATGCTTATATGAAAAAAAACCACTCTGAGCTGCTCTCGGGCTGCTCTTCGATGGCTCTCTGCATCCTCGGCATCGCAGGGCGGTACAGGATGGGCTGCTTGGATTTAGCCAGGTCCACCTTGTCGGTCATCCCCAGGGCAGGGTCCTCAGCCCCTTGAGGGCTCGTTTCTTTGCAATCACACCTTGCAACCCTCCTGAAGGCGCTCGCGGAAGAAAATCATCCCTGCAGGCTCAAGCCAGTGACTTGCACGTGACTCTCTTATCTTGAAAGCTTAACTAAGGTTTCCCCCCCCCCACCTCCTTTCAAGGCAGGAGATGAAAGGTGTGTTTGTGTGTATCTGCATGTGTATGCAAGCACAGTAAATAGTGGGTGGGGAGTATTAATACAAGACTAAGCCCATCCCTGGCATGAATCACAGGGAAGACATATGTTGCGACAACTTTCCTAAGGGGGTTCTGGCCAAGGTAGATACCAAGCGTTTCCTGGAGGGAAGAAGGAGGGAATGACAGCTCTCTTCTTTCCAAGACTGATGTAATTAAAGAGTTATAATGTCCTTTAACTTCCCTGCCCTTGGCACTGTTGTGCACCTGGCGTATTTATTTATTTATTTATTTATTTAGCACTGATGAGTGGCTAATAGGCTTTATGTGGAGAGGCAGGAGGCCCAGAAATAGAGCTCAGCACTGCGAACGGAGGAGATTATTGTATTTCCCTGCGAGTGAGCATCCATCCGTCCATCCATCTTCCCCGTGCGGCTGGCTCTGTGGCTAAGCGTGAGGTTAAAACCACCGTCCTTCCAGCTGTCGGTTAACACGCTGAACTTTGTAAAGGGAGGCTTATTTTAATTTAATAGAAAAATACATTATACATAATCCTCGCAATAAATTTCCCTCTGATCTGAAGGAGAATCTACCAGTGGAATGCGTCCATCCAGCCTGGCCCGGATACCTGCAGATTTGTGGCTGCATGGCTTAAATAATAACAATAACAATACCAGTAGCAATAATATCCTTTGCTGCTGTCCTTGAGTGACAAAGATGATGGAAAATAAAGTTGTAGATAGCTGGAGATGACAATGTGAGTATCCTCTACCCATCTTCCAGGTTATTAGCAGGTGTCAGTCACTGGAAGGAATCTAATCATTTCCAGACGCAGTCATGTCTCCGAACATCAGCCGTGGTGCTGTGGCTGCAGAAAGCAAATGGGTTTTATGGGCTCGATTCCCATTTCTGCACAGACCTGTTAGAGAGGCTGTAATGGTGCAGACGCCCGTGGCCACATCGCTTGCTGCAGCAGGGGTCCTGCCACCCTGCTCCTGGCCGTTGCCGTAACACGCGTACAACACCCGCTACCTGTTGCTGCTCTGAGGTTGCACCGCCGATCCTTTCGTGCCTTGCTATACCAATGGCCGTTACCCAGTTATCCATCCTTCATCCTTGATTAATCTGAGAAGGATGGTGATGGTGAGGCTGTAGCTGTGGAGAAAGAGGGGGGAGCACGAGAGTGCTCGCCCGCCTCCCCATCCCTGCGGACGTGGTGTGCATTTCATGAGCTCTTCTGGAGCAAGTCCTGGATGGAAAAACCGTGCTGCTCCCTTTGAATCGCTCTCCTTGATGGGTAGCCGGATAAACATGCAATAATCATTGCTTTTTGGATGCACACACGACACACACGATGGGCGTCAAGGCTCGCTGCCGTGGGAAGGGCTTGCTCCCATGTGCCTTTCCCAGAGGGTCCGGCTGGTCCAGGGAAGCCGGGGAACCTCGCGAGTTCATTGTTTTCCAAGCAGGTGGTGCTCTGTGAGCTTAAAGTGAGCACCAGATGGGCAGAGATGATGAAAGAAGCATCGGCGTGAAAGGCTTCCCTCTAGGGTGTTAAATATTACATTCACCAAGCCCGCCGAACTGTTGAAACCAATAGAACTAATTAGAGAGCCGATGCCCGGGAAGGACGCTAACAGCTGAAAGAGATGCCAGATCATACAAAAACCTGCCTTTGTCTGCCCCAGCACCTCGCGTGAGCTTGGCGGGCAGGGCATGCCATCATTTGGGGGATGGCACTGGAAAGGGAGCATGTCCCGTGTCCCAAGGCCAACCCTCCAGTGTGGATGAGGGCTGGGAAGCGGAGGGGCCAGCTGGCTCCTATGCAGCAGGGTGGTTTGGTGTTTCTGCCCCCCCCCCATGGGTGTTTGCATGCCTTTGGAGAGCGGTGCCATGTCCTGTGCTCACGCGTCAGGTCTGCAAAGAGTTTCCAGGGGAAGGGAGAAGGAGCAGGGCTTGTCGGGGTTGTAGGGGCTCTGGAGAGCATGTTAAAGTCACTGTCATATGTCTGTCACCCTAGCGATACCACAGTGAGTGGCTACTCCTCTTTTTCGGTGACAAGTCAGGCTTTGTAAGCAGAGAGACCCGGTGAACCGATCAGCACAGGCTGAGCACGGCGTCCACCTGGGTTTTGCTGGATTTGAGGTCCTAACCCACAGCTATCGCTGCACTGCTCCCCCATGGTGCCCTCCCTGGGCTCAACAGGGGGCAAGCAGGCACCGCCGTGCACCTTGCCACCCCCCCCAAATCAGTCTTTTCCTAGGTCTCCATTTCTGCTGCAGAAGTTTCTGCCATGGTGTGCAGGAGAGCCGTCTC
The DNA here is from genome assembly GCA_034008185.1 of Gorsachius magnificus. Taxonomy (NCBI): domain Eukaryota; kingdom Metazoa; phylum Chordata; class Aves; order Pelecaniformes; family Ardeidae; genus Gorsachius; species Gorsachius magnificus. The sequence continues at coordinate 2,473,832 of CM067097.1, forward strand.
CACGTCGGGAGCAAGAATAAATCCATTACTGCGCCCTTGTCAGTCTGGGGTCCTATTCTCTTAATGGGCTTGTTAAGAGTGTGCGTGCCAACAGCTGCCCTAAAAGAGGGCAGAATTAGCCAAGCCAGCCCATACCATCTGTGGCCACCGTCGGAGCTGCTTCGTGTCTTTGTGCTGCAAGTGCCCCTCTCCCTCCCTGGCAGCCCTTGCAACAGAAATAATAACAATAATAATAATAATAAAAGAAAAGGAATTAAGACAAGTAGGCAAACATAAAGATGAGTTGTTGCATGGCGTCTGTGCAGATTCTGATCTCAATGTCAAGGGAGCATCATTCCAGCCTAATGGCATCTTTCCGTGAAAGCGCTTTGTAGCAGTCATAAATAAACACGCCGGCTGAAAGGCACGATAACAAAAAAAAAATGGAAACTGAGGCAGCCAGGATCTTTATTATTGAGCGGACAAAGCATCTGTGATTAGTAAGAACAGGGGAGAGGAGAGGGTAAAAATAAAAGGCGGCCGATTGTGTTGCTGCCTTGTCCGTGTCAAGAGAGGATCTGGCTGTGGTGGGTTGACAGGTTGTCGGGATAAATAGTTTGGGGGCAGAACACACATTTCTGATGGAACTTTCTTTTTTACAGCTGAGATCAGGAGCTCCAGAGGTACTGTCAAGGACGGACGAAGCTCTATAAATCAGGACAGGCTTTTTTGTCTGTCTGAAAAGTCTTATCTCGGAGTTCGTCCAGGCAATTTTTTGAGGTCTCTCTAGCTTCCTCCCTTCTCCTTATCAGAGCGCCACAGCTTTAAATGCAGATAGATACCCTCTAATGGAAGCACAAGCCAGAGCCCTCACTCCTTGTAAGTGCCAGCTCGTAATTTAGTTGTGTGCCCTTTGGCACCCGTGCATCCATCAAGAAAAGCAGAGGCAGCATCTCCTCCCGGCACGCCAAGGAGCACGGCTGCCACGGGGGGCTCGGCCATGGCGAGGGGGACCCCTGGCTCCTCTCCTCCTTGCTCAGTGCAGGATGAGCATCTGTAAAATGGGCTGAGACTGGTGGTTTTGGGGTTGTTTTTTTTTTACCATGCAGTTGTGTTGAGGGGATTAGGGAATGATAAAGCAATCTTTTCTGGTATCTGAGGCAGCAGGGTGGAGATGAGCAGGGTGCAGAACGGTTTCCCGAGCAGCCATTTCTCAGAACCTTTTAGTTTTTCTTTTGCTGAACCTTTTAGTTTTTCTCTTGCTCTGTCTTCCCCACCACCACTTTTTGTATTTAAACAAAATGAGCTGCGAAGGAAGGGCCGATTTTTGGCCGTCTGTGGTCCAGAGGGGTGTCATGGTCCAGAGGGGTGTCATGTCGTGCACCCAAAACCAGAGCTCGCCAGGACAAAAACCAAAACGGGGTGGGTTTCGTGGGGGAAGGTGCCTAGCAACCCTTTGGCTGCTGGAGCCCTACCCAAACCTCTATAACCTTTTGATGTTCCCCGGTCTTGCCGCCTTCTCTAACGAACGGCGCATGGCTAATGGCGGTGCTTCACCATTCCCGACAGCTCCAGATTGTTAATTCCCCCTGGTTTTCCCCCGAATAGCGTTTTGCCTTCTGGCTAAAGCATCAGCCCGCCAGCTCCTCACCTGCGGACACGTGAAGGGGGGGTTTAATAGGTTTCTTCTCTTTGCCCCACTGGGCTGTGACCGGGAGGGGAGACAGAGCCGCATGAGTCGCTAATTGCTTTGGCCCTGCAACTCCCGAATGATGAAAAAGATTAAACGGGAAGGAAAACAGCTATTATATCTCTTTCTTGAAAAAACTTGCAGCATGAAAGGCTCATTAACATCATTAGTGTTTCATTAACCTCTAGCCAGACAAATAAGCTGGAGGTAATTTAACAGTATAGGGAAAAGGATGAAAATTAAAAATTACCCAGGTGTAGGTGACATTCTCCAGCTTACCTCGGCTGTAGTGGTTTGGGGGGTGCGGGTTCGGCTGCTTTCCCTGCCTGGGGCTTGGAGGGCTGCCAGCAGGGCTGCCTGCTCCAAAGGGCTGGAGGTAATAACGAGTGGGGAGAGCTGGGACGAAATGGGATTTGTTTGAACACAGCAACAGCTGAAGTCTTGAAAAGGAACGCGGCTCCGCGCAACACTGACTTAAAAAAAAAAAAAAAAATTAAAAAAAAAAAAAGAGGAGAGGGGAAAATGAGTGGCTGCAAAATGACTTTGAGTAAAACGTTTCCTCCCCTTTTGTGGGTTTTTATTTGGTTTTTCTCTCTCCCCAAGTTTATGTGCTCCGCCCCGCTCCTCCAAAGTCCATCTGTGTGTATACATACAGGGAGAGCTGTATTTATATACATGCAAATGCAGGCTCCGGCTGCTGCTTTGCGCCAGCTTTGGGAGCCCGATGGTAGCTCATTGCCCCCTCTCAGTTGCCTTCCCTTTAGCAAGACCTTCTGGGATTAAAGGAACATTGTTCCTCCCCGAAATCTAAAGGTGGATTGAAAATGTGAAGGAATTGCGGTGCTTTTTTGCTCTTTGTTGTAGGATATTCCGGCAGCTTCCAGGATTGCTTGATTAATCTGGGATGTCCCTGTGATAAGAGGCAGTTTCTGCCTGTGAGAGAGGGAAGAAAAAAAATATTGAAGGGGAGATGTTTCTCCCCATCCCTCTGATGCCCACTCGCAGAGGGATGGCGGTGACTTGCCCAAGGTCACCTGGAGGAGATCCTGTTGGAGCCGAGCTGGACGTGCTCCTCACGGATCCCAATCCTGCATTTTCCGCTTGTTCTCCTGCCCCACAAACCAGACCCCGCACAAATTTGCTTCTTCCCCATGAGGTTTGCCTGTTTCTGTGTTATTTTTGCTTTGGGAGGGTAGGAGCAGCAGGTTTCCTGCTGTTATCCATAGGGGTGGGAGGAGGACATCTCTGCCACTTGCTTAGCTCTAATCCTGGCTCTCCTCTTTGCTCCGCCTGTGGCTTATAAGTCACCTAACTTCCCTGGCTCCATTTTTCCTAGCCATAAAATGTGATAACTCTTACAGTGCTGTTTGAATCGGCGCTTATAAAGACCTTCAAGTGCAAAACATCACCTTAATGCCAGTTTTTGTGTCTTTACCCACTTTTGCCCAGTGTTTACTGGGACAAGAAATCTCAGCGAAGCGGGTAGGTGCTTGCTTGAGCAGAGGTTGCGATCGGGCTGTGGGTCCGGCACGAGGAAGGGCTGGGAGATGCTGAAAAGCATCGCACCGCTTGCCCTAGCTGCTTGTTTTTGGTAGCGCCTTGAGCCCCTGCGCTGCTCAGGGGCTTTAAAAAGCTGCAGTCTTTAGCATTGCAGGAACTTTCTGTCTATTGAGTCTGAGACCTCCGTATTTCACAGGATCCCAAAGCAGCCCGCAGGCACAAATAACCTTTACGTTGTGCTCTCCACTGTTTATGTAAACTTGGCTTCTGCTTGCTCCTGTCGTGCCGCGCCTGTGCCCTTATTCCTGCGAGGATGGAGCAGTACATAGAGCAGGTAAAATTTCCCAGTCTCCCACGTGGTCTGCGACGGGAAAGCAGCAGCGCTGGTAGGACAGGAGCCGAGAGCTGGATGCTTCTGTGCCTTGTGTCAGGTACAGCTTGCAAACCGGTGTCTGCGATGACAAGGAGTGCGGCGGCGGTGGCTGGATGCTTGCAGGCAGAAGGGGGCCCTGCATCCTGGGGAGCGGTGGTTGGCGTGGTGATGGGGGGAAGGTGCTCTCCTTCAGGTGCAACCTCGGCTAGATACCTGCTGCAGGCCAGCTCTGGGAGCTGAACAGCACAGCCTGCAGCGGCAGGTACAGATGTGGGCCCCACTTAGCCAGATGTGCAGGCAGCCAGTCTGGTTTTCTCTTTTGGCAGGGCAGGCAAGCTGGGAAAGGTCTGCAGAATGTCTTTAAGCATCTCCAAATTAGCCTGGATGGTACAAAACCCAGCCAAATTTCCTGTGTGACCTGATATTGAGGCATTGAGCTGAGACTTCTGGTAAGGGGTGCTGATTTGGGGTGCTTGTCTGAGTGGGGGCCCACATATGAGCAGTCATGAAGAGCTTTTGGAAAATTTGGGACCTTTTTTTGCCAAATGAGCCCTTTGAACAAGGCGGCATTGCAAATCACTTGGAGAAATCTTGGTCTAGTTTTGCCATCACAAACCAGCATAGACTGAAACACTATAAAGATCATTTTTTATTGCCATCTATCAGTGTTTCTATCTGTGTTTGCATCCCATCCTTTTGACAACAGTATATGAGCGGCCAGGATTTATCCTTCCCAGCTAAATCTCTTTCAACCCATGCAAGAAGCCCAGGAAATGATTTGACAAAAATATATAGTTCACCAAAATTATTCAACCCTCAAGCGCTCAGGTTTGGGTCAGTGTAAATTTGGAATAAATATTTGTTCTGGTTCTTATCTTAGCCAAGCTGATTTACCCGGCAGCAGCTGATAACTCCTTTTAAATTCATTGCAGAATCATCTTCTTCCAAATGCTTATTCCCCCCTTCTCCCCCATGTCCTTGCCTGGGTTTGTTATCATGGGGTGGCACACACGGGCGCCAGATTGCTGACGAGCTCTGCAGGATCCTCAGCTCCGTGTTTTTCCAAAAGGAAAAACATGCACGGAAATGCCTTTTTAAATAGAATTTAATAAATATAAAAAAAAAAATTAGGAAAAGCTTCTCTAACTTTTTTTTTAAAAGCCCAAATCATGAACAAGTGTCTGACTTGCAGAAAAAAATAGTGTTTAGCTGATTTACGACATCTTTTCACTTGTTTAACTTTTAACCAGCCTTTTTTTTCCCTGAGCTTTTCCTTCTTTGACTACAAATTTCTTACTTGGGGTGGAGAGTGTTTTGGAATGGTGTTATTCACCCGTCTCTCTCTGTTTCTACAAAGAGACTTTAAATGAGCTGAAAACCAGGAGCTGCACCTGTACCGGCTCCCGCAGCTCTTTGGCTGTGCCACCCCTTCCCAGCGCTTCCCGGATCTGCCCCTTGCTTTGGGCAGGAGGGACAGGAAAGAGAGTGGTCTTGGAGCATCCCCTTGCCCGGCTGCATCCCATCCCCTTGCCCGGCTGCATCCCATCCCCTGCCCGGCTGCATCCCATCGTATCCTGGCTGCATCCCATCCCTGCCCGTGCCTGGACCCGCAGCACCATCTCGCGTCGGTCTGGAGCTGGCACAGCCGGTACCTGCGCTCATCCCACCTCCCGGGGAACCCAGGGAAATGCTGGCAAGTCCCCAACACCAGCCCTTTCCCAGCTGCCTTATTCTGTCCTTTTGGGACCTGGACCACGCTTTCCTCCTTTTTTTTCCCCCTCCTGTTTTTTAAGGGCAGGGACCTCTGAAGCTTTCTGCTAACTGAGATGATGGTGAATGGTTCAGAAGTGTATCTTATTCCCCAGGGAGGTAGGGGTGGGTCTGGTCCAGGACATGCAGAGGTGCTGAGGTTGGTTTGCTGTTGCTCAGACTCCTTTTATACCAGCCTATTTTCTACCTGTCTGAAATAATAACTGCAATTAGGAGGCCTGTTCCTTTTGGGGCTTGGTTTTCAGGGGTATCTAGGACCCAGAGTTCACAGCACTAAAGATCAAGGAGCTCCTCTGTAAGGCTGCTGCTCCTGCAGACCACGCCACCCGGAGATGGTGGGTGAAAAGGGTTTCTGCTGAAACCAGGACTGGGGGACCAGGTCCCAAGAAGCTGGTTTTGATCGGCTGCTTTGAGAGGAGCATTTCTTGTGCCGTGGAAGGAAAAGCCAGTGTGTAGTAGCTCTTGCTGGCCAGGAGTTGCATGCGTCCTGGTGGGGAGAGGCTGCAAAGAGCGGGACTTGCAGCCGAAGGCCTGGAGATGGCAGGTCTGAGACTTAGCTGGGTAATGCATTTCTTTTTAGAGATGCATAAGGTTTTTTCCTGTGTTGGAAACAGCCGTGTTCAAGCTGACAGTGAGATGCTGCTGTCTGGAAGCGATGCGCTCGGTCCCTGCTTGGGAATAGTGTCCTTTCGGGGGAAACTGAGGCACGTTGTCTTGAAACCAGCAGTAACAGCAGCTGTATCCTTTGTAAAGCAGCTCTGGGCATCGCCAGCGCGGGTGGGTTTGTTAGGAACCTGGGCGCAGCGGCTTTGCAGCCGCCTTGCAACCAGATGCGTGCCTCCCTGCACGACCTCCCTGGGCAGAAAGCCTCCTCTCACCCCTGTTTGGGGTGCCCCAAAACAGTCTTGAAACAGAAGGCTCGGAGCGTGCAAAGTAAAGGGAGCTGCCTGCAGCACGGGGGGTTGGAGATGGTGAGTTTTTGCCAGGCAAGACTTTTTGTGGAAAAGCTGTAAAAAAAAAAAAAAAAAAAACCCATATCAAAGAAAACATTTTGGAGAAACAAAATACAGCCTCCTTCCAACCAGCAAGTGTGTTGTGTTTGTCTTGTTCAAATTGAGATATTTGCATTTGAAATGCACTTGCAAAAAAAAAAAAAATATATATTTTTACAGATCGAGCCCTGGAAGATGAAACTTGTTGTTTCAGCAAAAAGACTAAAAATAACCTCATGGGTTTGCCTTTATTTCTCTATTCTGGCTGGGGAAGGGTCTGCTGCTGGCACAACGCTACCTGGAAAATATCAGGCTGGGGAGCATTGATCAGGCCAGGCCAGGATCCTATTTGTGGGGGACAGCTTGGGTAGACGGAGAATAAATAGAATTCCCTATATTGCCACACTCTTTTCTTCATCGTGGCATTCTTAGATGAAAAATAACTTTTTCCTGCGTCTTCTCTAAATCGTGTTATGTGAGTCATGTTGTCTAAAGGCTTAATTGGCAGTGGGGGTGCGGGAAGGGTAGTGATGAGGAGTTGGCAGCGGATTTAGCATTACGGGATGGGACAGAGAGCAGCTCGGGATGGCACGGGGCTGCTTTGGGGGCTCTTTGGAGCCATCAGTGGCCAACTCTGCTAATGCACAGGGGAAAGAAGATGCCTGTGCAGTGCAGAAACTCTCTATACAATTAAGTTGGCTTGCCAGAGACCCTTCCGAGGACCTCTGCTGCATCTCCCAGCACCTGATACCTGCTCAGGGCACAAGGCAGGACCTCCGTGGGTCCCCAATGCAGGCGACAGCAAGGGGAGATGGCAGCCAGCTGCCGAACGCCTGCGGCGGAGTTTCGCTGCCGGAGGGCTTGAGGGTGGGAGCCAAATTGGGGCTGGATATTGACATTGAAAGTTGGCTTTTTGAAAGGCACAACAGCCTTTGCTTGCTGCAGAGCTAATTATTATGCAAATTCATGCTAATAAACTCTGCCTTGCATGTTGTTGAGAAGCTGCCTTTCCCGGTTAACATACCAGTAATGAGAGGTAGATTTGTAATTCAGATGCCGGTGGTAATATCCTAAATTACTCTGCGCTATAATGGACTTTATTTCTTTCTCCCCTCAGCTCCGGCCCCCTCCCCCCCCCCCCCAGTCCAAATGTCAATGCAAATCAGTTACAGCTTTGCATATTTATTGCAGATGTATTTATTGTTGATACAGGGGTGAGACCCTCAGCTAAACAGCTCCCCTCTGGCACTGCGGGGGGGCTGGGGGGATTGCCGGGTGGTTTTACCTGGCCAGCGTCGGCCGCCGCACTCTCCCGTGATGCTCGGAGGGCATTGGGATGCTTTGCATCCCTCCAGCCTTCCCCTGCCCCAGCTCTTGCAGCGGTTCTATGACTTTTGTTTCAGAGTTTATGGCTTTGATCTCCTCCACGCTGGCAGTGCCGAGTAGACGGGGGACCCGGACTTGCTGCTATTTTTGCAGCAAAAAAAAAAATACCGAGGCAAAGCCCGGGTGGTGTTTGGCATGAGGGGCTGGGAGGGACAGCGGCATCATCCGCTGGACCCGACATCTCCCCTCCCTTGCCTTTTTTTTTCCCAAGGAACAGTTTCAAAGTTGGGAGAGCATATGGTACTTTTTTTATTCATTAATTCCTTAGCATCTTTCAGCGTGCGGTTTTACATGACTGCTTATTCCCTGAGTTGGTAGAGATAACCAAGGAAGCACGGATCATTTCCAGCCTGAGCTAGGATTTAGGCCTAAAGCTAGTGAACTGAGGCTTAGATTAGATGGCATCAGCCCTCTGTAATCTGTCTCTGTAAGATTTTGGCCCGACTTTGTCATCTTAATCAATGGAAAATCATGCAAGTCAGCTGTGCTTGACGTTTCAGCTACCATGGGGCCGCTTCCGAGCCAGCAATACCCTTCTGTTACTCAGTGTCCCATGTAGCAAAAATGTTAAGTGCAGGTTTCTTTTTGGAGCCTTGAACCGGTGATTGGAAAAATCCTGATTTGAGACCATCTGACAGGGAACAAAAAGCAAACCCATCCCCACGTTGCACTGTAGGCAACCAGTGGTAGGTAAGTGCCACCCTCGCTGTGTTGGGGGCGAAAGGAGAGGTCCTGCTCCTTGCTGGTGTTTGGCTTTCATTCGGAGCCATGGGGGAACAGTGCCAAAAGAAAAAAAAAAAAACAAACACCAGTTTGTATGACTTGCGATTTTTGTGGGTTTGGGTTTTCTGGCTTTATAGTTTTCATAGGAAAAACCTATGGAAAACCCTACCAGAGGAGCAGGGACTGTTCAGGGTATTGCTCTGCTCTCGCTGAGCAGGGGGAATGGTAAGGGACGCAGTTAATCCCGGTGGGTTAAATCCTGGTGTGGGCTTGGACCTGGCTGGTCCTGGCTTTCTGCTTGCTCTGAGCTGCGTTTCATTTTCTTTTTACCTTGCAGCAGAAGAGACAGCTCCAAAGCTTGGAAATATTCATAGATCTCCAAATCCTTTGCCTTTGGTATGGACAAATGGGCGATACCTTGAAAATTGGCTTTTGGGGAAATGCTCCCCGCTTCTGGCTCCTTGGGGTGATGATTTGGGGAGGGAGCCATTGCACACATGCTGTGCATAGGCCATGCAACGCTTACGGCCGATGCGTTCCCTTCCCTGGGTGTGCTCCGGTCTGGGGTCGGAGCGTGCACCCGTGTTAAAATAACACGAGGGTCCGGGGGGGCGGCTGCTCTGGGGTGAGACCTTGAGCGAGTGCGTGAGTGGAGACAGAAGCAGGAGGGCCCCCAGGCCTGCCCGAATCACACACAGAGGTTTTCAAAGCCTTTGAACTTCTTTACTTTGCTTCCATTTGCATTTTGGCTTCTGCACTGCGAGAAACCAGCTGGGTCGAGGGGAGAGGGAGAGACTTTTGAAAGGGACTTAGGAAATGCTCTGCAACCCCACTCCTCCTCCCTGCGTGGACCAGGCACACAGAGATCATAGACTCATAGAATTGCTTTGGTTGGAAAAGCCCTTTAAGATCATCAAGCCCAACCGTTCCCCTAACCCTGCCACCCCACCACTAAACCCTGTCCCTAAGCACCTCATCTCTCCTTCTTTTAAATGCCTCCAGGGATGGGGACTTGACCCCCTCCCTGGGCAGCCCATTCCAGAGCCTGACAGCCCTTTCAGTGAAGAAGTTTTTCCTAATGTCCAACCTAAACCTGCCCTGGCGCAGCTCCAAACCATTCCCCCTCGTCCCATCACCCATTCCCTGGGAGCAGAGCCCGACCCCCCCCGGCTCCCCCCCCCCGGCAGTTGTAGGGAGCGATGAGGGCTCCCCTCAGCCTCCTCTGCTCCAGGCTGAACCCACCCAGCCCCCCAGCCGCTCCTTGTAAGACCTGTGCTCCAGACCCCTCCCCAGCTTCGTGGCTCTCCTCTGGACATGTTCCAGCAATGCAACATCTACCCGGTGTTTGCTCCGAGTCAGCGTTTTGCAACTTTTTCCAAAGTGAAAATTGTCAGAATCTTCCTTTCCAGCCTCCAAATATTGATGAGAGTCACCGAGGAGCAAAGGGGTGCAGAGCTAGAAGACTGCATGCAGCCTCTGGTGGGTAATTTAAGACAGAGTAGCCTTGAGGGCTGGGCGTTATTCCCAGCCCCTAACTTGCTATTCCCAGCCCCTAATTTGCTTGCATGGCCCCTGCACAGCCCCTCTGGTGTGCCCCGGCTTCACGCCTGTGCCTTGCAGGCAGCCAGGCGTCCTCGTGCACCACGTGCGTCCTCGTGCACCACGTGCATCCTCGTGCACCTTCTGCATCCTCATGCACCACGTGCATCCTTGCACACCTTGTGCATCCCAGTGCCACGCGTACTGGTGTGCTTTGTGGTGGGGATGCCAAGTGTTGCTTTGCACTAAGTGGGGCCCAAAGCGTGCAGCGAAGCAAGACACCAAACCCAGGGAGCGTGGGGATACGTGTGGGTGGGCTGCGTGGCGGGGAGCCGGGAGCAGTGTGCAATGCTGCAGCTCTTCCACACGGTGCTGACAAAACTCCATGGCCGAGAAGCTGCTGGATCATTGCTCCTTTCCTCAGGTCCACGTTGTCCCCACCACCCTCTGTAGCACTGCTGCTGTAGTTCCTCCATCCCATATGTGACAAAAGGCTGGTAGCATGTACCTTGCGACCAGGGCAGAGTAAACTTGACCCCAGGGATGCAGTAATGAGAAGGAGCTGCTTGGTTGGATGTTTAGGATGCAGTAATAAGAAGGAGCTGCTCGGTTGGATGTTTAGGATGCAGTAATAAGAAGGAGCTGCTCGGTTGGAAGTTTAGGATGCAGTATCGAGAAGGAGCTGCTCAGTTGGATGTTTAGGCTGTAGCTTTCCGATCCTTGATTTCTGTGGGGTCTGGAGATGCTGAGGGTGTCCTGCTCCCCTCGCACCAGCTGCTCGCCAAGCCATGGAGTCAGGGTGGACAAGGCAGAGGGTGCTTCCTCCCATTTTTGAAGCCAAAAGCCGAGGCTGAAAGGGCACGTCCACGTTCCAAGGAGCAGGGCACAGCCCAAGGACTGCTTACACGCTGCAAGCTTGGCAGGGCTTGGAGGCAGTCATTCCCCAGTTTCGGGGGGGGGGCAGAAGCAGGGGTGAAATCTCCTCTCGTAACTGCGCGCGCCGTGGCTTCACTCCAGCCAGCCTCCCACCGAGTGTCTGCAACGGTTTCTTAATTGCTTTCTTAACTTTGTTACTCCTCTTCTGTTGGCAGTGCCCTGAAGCAAGGTGTCCCCCAGGTGCATTAGCTCTTGCATGCCAAAATTAGCTTCTTTTATTTAATTTTAAATAAACGTAGCTTCCATCGAGCGCCTCCCAGCATCTGCCGCGGAAGGGGGCAGAGGGAACGCGCGGTTAATTTTGCATGTGCTGTTCCTTAAAGAGCCGTGTATTATTCGGTCTTCTGAAAGTTTCTGATGTTTCTTGCAGCTGTCCTTTGTGACCCCGGGCACGCCAGGCTCCATGGCTACAAAAGGAGGACGTGAATACTTCATCTCTCCCAACATATGTCTGTCTGGGCTGGTTAGAGCCAACGCTTTTCAGGGCATATGGGCTCTGGTGCACGCTGCTGTCGTGCGGAGCTCTGAGCGGGGTTTAGAGGTGTTAGAGCCCTGCCTGCATTAGGCTGAGCCCCAGGACTGGTTTAACCTGGGTTAGAAGTGCAAGGTGGGACATCGAGACCCCTTCTTTGCCATGCATTCCCCATATGGCCTTGGGCAAGTTGCTTGGGATATCTGTCCCTCAGCTTCGCGCTGTTTTGGGATCACGATGGGAGGGAGTTGCGTTGGTAACTGGAGTAGTCCAGCACAGAGAGAGCAGGGAAGGGTCTCAGATGAGCATGAACCAGGAGGGAGAAGGGCTGGATGGTCTCTCTCCTTGCTGAGTTTACTAAGCTGAGGCCGGCGTGCACGTGCGTGTTTTACATAGGGCGCTAAAATAATTTATGGAGAGCTTCTCCCTTTGAGCAGAGGAGGTGGTCAAGACGAGCGAATAAATCTTTAAAAGAATAATGTTTTCAAAATCAGGCTCCTTGTCCTCGAACCCTTTGATGTATGAGAGCAATAGTAGGTAGGACACATAGTGAAATATACATGAGATCTCCCTGGAAGAGAATAGCGGAGGGGAGAAAATATTAGTGTTTACATCAAAACTCAATTGGAGCACTCGTTTCAAGATGATAGTTTATTATATTGAATGCAATTTAGTCCCGCAAGGATGTTTCTTCTGCAGGTGACATGCAGGCTCGCTCCCCACCTCCCTCCCCCTCGCCGTACCTGGGCGCTGCTGTCCTCGCTGGGTGATTCATTCCCTCCCGCTCGCTGCAATCTCGGGATGGTTGGGAAGGGAAGGGGAGGAAATCATCGGCTTTTGGCAGCTTTTTTGTTTCTTAGGGGCTGGCATCGGCTGGGGATGTCTTCACCCTGGGTCAGGAGAGACGTGTTAGGAGATGAGAGGATGCAGAGGCCTCGAGTTGTGCCAGGGCAGGTTTAGATTGGACGTTAGGAAAAATTTATTCACTGCAAGGGTTGTCAAGCACTGGAAGGGGCTGCCCAGGGAAGGGGTCGAGTCCCCATCCCTGAGGGGATTTAAAAAGCCGGGCAGACGCGGTGCTGAGGGACAGGGTTTAGTGGTGGGATGGCAGGGGTAGGGGACTGGTTGGGCTTGGGGATCTTAAAGGGCTTTTCCAATCCAAAAGATTCTATGATTCTATGCAGAAGGAAGAAATTTCTGGTGGAGAGATGGTTTTCAGGCCATCAGTCCCTCCTCTCCGCCCTGCCGCTTTCAAAGCCAAACCAGCACCCAGTGTAGCTATGATTCAAGGAGGGGAGAGTTTTACTCCTGCTCTCAAGCTCTGCTGGGACCTTCACACCTCTTTGCTGAGCCTGGACTTGAGCAGATCACCAAGGGGCTGCGGTTGCCAGCCTCCGGGTAGCTTAATATTGCACCACGTGAAGGGGAGGGACGGGGAGCAGAAAGGTGGGCAAGACTGGTCACAGCATCCTCCGGCAGCCCTGGTGCGATGGGGACAGGGAGGGCAGAGTTTTCAGACAGATGCCCTGAAGTGCCCTGCCTCTTCTGCTCCAGATGTGAAGATCTGCAGTCCCGCTAGGTGCTTTTAATACACTTTTATTAGCAGTGGGTGCACAATACGGCTTTTAATGGCTAGATGCACAGTACCGGGTGGGCAGGTACCTTGAGGCAGGGGATCCTAGAGGGCTTGCCTGAATATTTCCTCCAGACCATGTGGGTACCCCTGGCAGCTTAGGTGACACGGGGGGCAGCCCGGCTGTGCAGGATGCCTGGCATTGCCCCACAGCCTGAGCATCCACGGCAGCGCAGCACGGCCAGGAGTCTCTTGGTGTCCAGCTTAGCCAAGGTGGAGAATATTTTAGGGCCTTCGGGCACGTGGCACAACAGAAGCATGTAATTGTGTTTGCTCTTCTTTTTCTCAATGCACTTTCCTCCTGGTTATGAAGAGCTGTGTCAGAAATCCCTCCCGCCTAGTGCATTTTTTACCAGTATATTAGCCGGTCTGGATGGTGGAGATCCAGCTTGCTCTTGAATAACAGTGGCTGTAATCCATGCACATTTTCTGGGCTTGCAGCTGAGGCAGTTCCCCAGGGCTGGGGCTGTCAGGGCCAGCAAGTGTGATTTGCTTTGCAGGCAGAGGATGAATGCCCTTTGCAGAGTTATTAGTTCTGCAGATGGCTGCTGTGCCTGGGGGGCCGGCAGGGCCGGATGGGTGCCCCATCCTAGCTGGGAGAGCTCCCGATTGCATGAGGCTCTCCTCCCCTTCTTTGTTTTCTATGGTGCCATTAGTTATATGGATGTAAATTACAGAGGGAGCGGGAGAGGAGAGGAGTGTGAGATGTAAAAAACAAAAAAAAAACCCAACATAAAAATATTAATTTATTCCAGTGCAAATGTTGTTTTTCGTAACCCTGTTTCTCTCAGCGGCCCTGGGGTGGAAAGAAGGAGGCGGTGGTAAAGGCACTGGGCAGCGAACGGGAAGAGAGGATGAGATTCTCAAAGTCACCTGGGAGATCGGGATGCTCAGTTCCCATTAATTTTAATAAGAACAGGACATCTGTCTCCGAGCTGACTTTGAAAATATCAGCCCAAACTTTGCCTAACCCTGTGCTCTTCCCCCACCTGTTGCTGCCTTGTAACAGTGCTTTGATGGCATTTAGCAGTAAAAGCAGCTTTTAAACGCGCGGGTGCTTCCTAACCGGCTGCCGTGGTGGATTCACAGAGACCCCGTTAAAGGGAGAGCGCAGCTTTCTTGTGGTTTCAGACCTGCTGCGAGGCGGCAGAGAGAACGCCTCTTGTTTTGTCTGATGAACAAGAGGTTGGCCACCATCTCGCTAATACAGGGTCAAGAATATCTTTTCATTTATTCTAAAAGCCTCCAAGAAGAGAATAATCCGTTGTTTTCCCAAGGTAACTCATTCCTGCTAGCGATGTGGTCTTCCTTGGGAACTGGCATCCCAATCTGGACCCTCCCTGCTGCTCTTGCCCCCCCCGGGCTGTGTGATGGTCGGCTTGTATTTACCTGGTGATTGACTGACTGTTTGCACACCCCGTACCGCTGTCTGTCCAGCGTTTGATTTCTTCATCCTAAGTGTATTACTTTGCAGTTGTCTTTATTGAATTTCATCTGGCTTGCTTTTGGGTTTTGGTTTTTTTTTTTTTTTTGGCTGTTTGTCTAATTTATCACGAGTATTTTGAATTCTGAGCCTTGCTTCTGGAGCACGCCCAGCTCCTCCTGGTCCGGGCTGCTCCCTGCAAGATCTCAGATGCTTTCTGCTTTATTATCCCTGATGAAATACAAAGCGAATCGACTCCATCCCAGGGCGGACAAGGGGAACCCCTTTGAAATGCCCTCCCTGGTGATGGGGAAATGCTTGGCAGTGATTCCTTACGTCAGTTCAGCTGATGACGTTTCCAACCCTGGCGCTGCCTGAGCTTCCTTCCCACCTTCACTCCTAGGGATGTCACGCGGGACGGCGTCAGGCACTTTAATGAAGTCAAGGTATATCGCATCTGCTGCTCCCCCCCTTCCGATCCATGAGACCAATTACACCGTCAAAAAAGGAAATTAAGTTGGTTTGACATGATTTGCTATTGACAAATCCGCAGTGGCTGTTTCTTATCACTCCATTATCTCCTCAGTGCTCCCAAAATTGATTGCTGTGTAATTGGGCTGCGCGTCTTGCAGAGGATAGGGCAAAATGTGCACAACCCCTCGGGCAGCCAGGCAAGTGGAGGCAAAACGTGGTTTCCTCCTTGGCTTTCACATTTTCAGCTCTGTGTGTTGCCGCTGCAGAGGAGGGTGGTAGGTGCACCCGGACAGGGTCCTCCTGCCCTCGTGCAATGGGCGCCTTTGGTAGACCTCTTGGTCATTTCCATTTTTGACAGTGTCAAAAAAGGGCTATGCGCTTAGTTATTTAGGGGTTTATGGGATCTCAGGGGAAGCTCAGCATTGATCCAATTTATCCCATTGACTACCAAATCCCTGGAGACCGTCAGCAGATATCGGGTCAGCCAGGTCTGCAGCTCTGAGCCTGTCCCCCGCCGTGGTCTCCCTCCACTGGCTCCCGTGTTTACTCTTCTTAGGAGCACCACGATTTAGTTTTATGACCTAGCGATCAATTCTCCATCAGGAGCTCGGGAATGGCTACTGATGTGTTTCCAATAAATGATCCGTCAAGGAAAATATATATGATCCTGTCCTGTTCCCATCTCTTTTCCTTCTGCGCCGCACCTGCCTTTTGCAAACATCTCCAAGAGGCAGAAACGGAGACTCGGTGTTTGTTTGAGGCATCGAGCGTCAGGAACGAGGGGATATCGATTCCCCTGGGATAGGAGGGATGGTGGAGAGGAAATTTGTGCAACAGAGTCACTGGTGAGGCCGCTGGTCACCCGCAACGCTGCGGAGGCGGGGAGCGTGCGCCGAGCACGCCCTAGCTTTGCGAAAAGCGATTGCTCGCCAGTCGGAAATGAAATGTGTTTCAGGGAAAATAACTGGAGGCTGACGTTAATAATTAAGCTTTCTAATGAGAGCATTAGTTTTTCCACCAGTAGATGGATTCAGCCTCTCCTGTCCTGGCGTTGTTGTGTATAAACTGAACTCAGTTTTCCGTCTGCCACGCAGCACCGGCAGCAATTCCTCCTCTTGCCTTCCGTGATGGACAGAAGAGGACAGGAACAATTATATTGAACTTACACCTCCTCCATGGGGCTTTGATCCTCTGCGGGCGTCTGCGACCCTCCGGTTTCCTCATCTGCAAATGGACTTAGGGATCCTGGAGCTGGGTGGATTTTGTTGAACAAGAGTATTTTTCATAAGCAATCTGAGTTTCGTGGAGATTTACATTGGTGATGGTAGGAAGGGACTGGAAGCAGGCACATCTATTATGCCTGCTTTTTTTTTTTTTTCTTTCCTGGGGAAAATCCAAACTAAGATATTTTGTTTGAAATTGGCACATCAAAACATTGCAAATGTAGTTTGGTACAATGCGCCGGTCTGATGAAACACAGGAAAAAAAAGTCCCTGTTTCTGAATTTCAGCGTTGTGGAACTGATGATTCCAGAAAAACCTTTCAACTTCTCACCCTATCTCAAGATGAAAACAAATGTTGAACTACTGAGATTTCCCAGAGGAAGGAAATTCTGCTTTCCTAACACCTCTAACACTTACTTTTTGTTGTAAATCATTTTGAGCTCTACAGATGAAAAGCTCTTGGTAGATGCAAAATATTGCTGCTTTTTATTTTATTTATTATTCATCATGATAGTTCATGCCCAAAGAGGAATTCATATTCTTTCTTTCTTAGCTGCTGGGACCTATGAAAATCACCCAGCTATGGAGCCTGAACACTTGTAGTTGTGGAGGAAATGGGAAATTCATTAAAATTTCATTGTTTCTGGCTTAAAGTGTTTACTATATTTGACCATCTCTGCTGGGGGATATCTTCTGGCTCCCAAAGACCCAGTGGGCTTTGCTTTGCCAGGGCTGGCCACTTCGTACATGCTCTTGGCACGTTGCAGGAGGGAGCGCAGGAAAAAGGAGGGGGGTCCCCCGTGGGAACCGGGGTGCTGGGGCTGGGGGAGGAGGGAGGCAGCTGATGAGCTTTGCTAATTGCCAAGGTTTGCAGGCGGCCAAAGCCCCAGGTGGGGGTGGCAGGACCACATCTTTTCCGACGCCGTGCTGGTTGGATTTGCTTTGGCACGAGGCAGGCGGCAGCACCTGCTCCCCGCCGGTCCCGGGGGCACAGGTAGCCGGGAAGGGGGATATTAAAAAGACGTCTGGCAAAGCGCCCGTGTGGCAGAGGAGAGAGGGAGCCTTCGATGAAATTTCCCCAAATATGCAATTAATTTTGACTTAATAAGACATTTATTGTATAATAAACAACAACTGATTCATGAAAAAATATTTATTGAGGATTTACGGCTGGGTAATGAATTTGTAGCTCAGTTTGCCTCGACTAGATTTATTTACATAGCAGTTAAACCCCAATCAATAATATGCTTTTAATAATCACTATTTAAGTGGTATTTCAACAATACACTGTAATTAAGCCATGAATTCTGCTGTAATTCTTTAGATTTAGTATACTTTGGGGTTCAGAGTCTCTCCTTGATCGTGATGCGAGCGCTCCATTAACATTAATTAAGTGCGTGCCAATCAAGCAGAGAATAAACCTCACTCTGTGCGATCCGTCGGTGAATAGCAATAGGGTAGTGGGAGAGAAACAGCTCAGGCTTCCCGGGATAGATAGCAACTGGTTTGCTTCGGCATCCTTCACTGGCTCGTGTATCTTCAGATCAGTAATCGCCGGGATTAGCTCCTGGTAGAAGGAGATCCAGGGCAGAGACCGACGCTGCTGGTGGGCATGTTTCCATCCACCCATGCCACAAGCACTTGCGATACGTGCCAAAAGAGCACCCAAACAAACCTATAGCTGCCTTGGCGATTAAATTGCTGGTTTATACCCATGGAGCTGTGACTACAGCTCAGGCCAGGGGAAAGAAGTCCCCAGGAGCTGGGTTTGCTGGGCATGTTTGCTCTGTCTCTGGGAAAACAGCTCCTGAGCCAGATGGTCCACCACGGCGAATGCAGGATGGTGATGCTCATCCCACTCCCAGTGCGGACGGGCCCAAGGTTTGCGATGGATGCAGGGAATGGGTCCTGTTCTTTGTGGCTGTTTAGTTGCTGGTACGAGGCAAGTGACTGCAAGGAGGTCTGGCGCTTTGCTTCCCTCTACCTGAGATAATTTTAGCTTGGCTTTTTGGTCGGATTTAATATTCTGCTGGGCACGCTGATAAACGTGAGCGTGGAGTGGGTGCACTTCAGAGCATGATTCTGCAAACTTTTGCTCTATTCGCCAAGGCCCTTGGAAGTCTTTCTAGATGAATTATGCTTTAAATCCACATTTTTCTCCTGCTCTTGGTCGGTCTGTCTGTCTAATCTCTATTAGTCTGGGCAATTGTACCTCCTGTCTCTGTCTGCAGCCGATGATACCGCTCCCGAGAAAGATACGGGTGTGTATATTTAGAAAATGTCTCCTGCATTCCTCTCCCGCAAGGGACACTTGAAATGGCTTTGGAAAAAAGAATTAAAAGCCCAGAAATATGGCCCTTCACTCCCTTGCTTCTGCCTTATTAGAACAGGGCCCTAGGCAGGAGTGATGCCACGGAGCCACGCGTGGTGGCGGGGCTGGCGGTGGAGGAGGTGATGTGCTGATGAATATTTACCGTGCCTGGAGAAACGGTTCAGCGCTGAGGACTTTTTTCTTTTTAATTCGGGAGATCATCTTGTGGTGTGGTTAAAGCGCCGCTGCCGGAGGAGCGCGGGAGGCAGGGAGGGGAGGTGCAGAGCCAGCCCCTCCTGATGAGACGGGGCAAAAAACCTCAGCGGGGTTAAAAGCTCCGTGTGAGCTTTCCTCGGAAAGGCACGGAGTCAGGAAATTAAGCAAGACAGCAGACAGGAAAGAAGGATGTGGTGCGTTATGGTAATCACTCTTCTTAATTGCTCTGACTCCAATGACCAGTCATTTCTTATCCTAACAAAGACATGATAGCCATCCGGTCCTGATTGCAAAGCAAATCCCAAAGGTAGCTCCTCTTCTTGCTCCGTTGTGGACCTGTATTGCCTTGTGCCTGCCATCCCAGGGTGTAGCCAGCCTTGGGACTGGTCCGGGGCTCACGGTCCCATGGGGGGCTGAGCCTAACAAGCCCAGAAGGGTTTTGCCGGAGCGAGGGGTCGAGCAAAGTATCGGTCCGGCCACCTCCACTCCTGCTGCCTGTGATGACTGGGGTGCAGAAAGGCAAGGGATGCTGCCATCAGTATGTTACCAACCCCCCTTGAGCTAAGCAGGATCATGATGCTCAGCTATACAATTTGCAGTGATTCCTCAGTAAACTCACGGTCTCACACCAACCGGAGCGGGTGGAGAGGTGCCTGCTGCTTTCTGGCTGGGCTTGATCCAGCGCAGAATAATTGCGACGGCTGTTTCGCTCTGTGCCTGACAGCTCAGGGCTTCAAAATCCCCCCCAAAAGGCACCTGCATATAGAGACTTAACTCGGAGTCCAAAGCAAAGCTGTGACTGGTAGAAGCGCAGATCTTCAGGCTCAATCAGATGCATAAAGACAAAGCTGAGATGGGAAGGTGTTGCTTCAGCTATGCACAGAAAGCTGCTGAAATTTTCCATATCAGAGAGGTTTTACAAAAAGGGATAGACTGGCCTGGGGTTTGCAGGGAGGGAAACAGCAGTGATGACGATACCAGCAAGGAAAAGCTCCCCTTGCTTTCCACACTGGTGGGACTGGCATGTTTATGCTCTTCCAGTGACTTTCTGAGCCTGCTTTCTCCATTTAGAAGGCAAAAGCATCTGCCTGTTTGCCCTTGGTGTGTCACAAGCTCCAGCAGCCGGTTGGGGAGGGCGTCTGCCACCAATGTCACCCGTGGCAGTGAAGCTGTGTGCCCAGCCTGGAGGTGTCACCCCTGTGAGAGCTGGGCTGGGGGTGCCTTTGGGCTGAGGGGTGCCTGGAGTGCGGCCACGTTGTGGGAAGGGGCTGGCCGAAGCAGCTGTAGGGGTTTTTTTTGGGGTTTTTTTTGATGCAGCACAGTGATTCCATGCTCCTCATTCCCTGCCATGTGCCTCTTGGTGATGAAACAAGCAGTTCAGCTCCGGGGGGGAAGGTGGTGTCCATGCTCTGAACTGTGCTGGAGATCTTCAAAATGAATCTGAGGAGGAGAGGAACACACACCGTTGCTCTGCAGGAGGTTTTTAACTACTCCTAGATAGTCAGTCCAAGTAGAGAGGTCCTGTTCTGCGAGGGGAAAACTTTGCTGCTACCAGCAACGTTTGTCTCTCCACTGAGGAATAACTCGCCCAGCTCGGGCGTGTGGTCAGGAAGCCTGGCTGGCCCAGCGATGGCCACGAGAGAACTTTCTTCTCCCTGCTGCATTATAATTCCCCCAGCATTGCAGCAGCGATGGACACTCGGACATCGGTTGCATTAAACATAGGGTCAGTCATTTCCCTGCCTTCCTTCTTTGTCTGTAATTCTGCATCTAATGGCAGCAATTAGTCACTGTCTGAGAAGGGATGAGCAAGCTCCTGGCTCGTCCCTTGTTCTCTGACGGATCTGCTCCTCCAGAGGGATGGAAAGGTCGTTAGCAGAGGGTTAGTTATTGATTGGCTTGGGGGAGAGAGAGGGTCCCGAGGTGAAGCTCAGCACCTAGCTTTAGCGATGGGCCAGAGAAAGGAGAAGAAAAATAGGCTGGCAGCAGCCCCAGGGAGCCCACAGCCACCGTGCCACAGATGCAAAGGACAAACGCTTATTGATCGGAGAGGTGTTTTTGGAGGTAGGTTATTTCTTTTTCCTCCCTAAAGCAGGGGCCAATTATGGCTTTTGACTGGCAGAGACAAATGCCAGAAGTACCAAGCCTGGGTTTCCGAGGGCCAACCTGCTTCTCCTTATGGTGGGGTTACAAACCCACTGTGCTAAAGCGAGCACCCCCCATTATGGGCTGGAAGAAAGAAATGATGTCCCGAGAAGGGGGACAGGGCTGCTTTTGCGTGCCCTCCTCTGCCAGTCGTGCAGGAGCAGCTCTGCGCCGTGGCTTGCAAAATGGCATGGAGGGAAACAAGTGAGGAATAAGTCGCTCTTGCCTGGGAAAACCATGAATCGAAGGAAACCTGGAGTGCAGGGCTGGCGAAGGAGCTGGGTGCTTTGGGCAGTGGCTGTGCTGGAGTGAGGAGAGATGGATCCAGGGCGGATTCGATGATTCAATTGGCTCATTTCTGGCACTGACTTTAATTAAGTTGTACAGCAGATAAATTAAGGCCATTGCCAAGTGCCTAGGAGGGACGCAGGAAGGAGCTTTATAGTGGATGAGGGCCAGGCTTGCGCTGGGGTGGGGAGCTGGGGGGAGGCTGCTGATGGGCTGCCGGGCTCTTCTCCCCCACCTTGGCAGTCGGTCACACCTCGGGGCCTGTTAGACACCCTCTGACCTGCTCTTCCATCACGGCCATGTCAAAAAGAGGGATGGAGGTTATTGACCATGTCAACAGGGCTGATAAATCACGGTCTCTGAGCCCGGCATCACAGGATATCCTCAGTCTGCATGGATGGGGTTTCATCCCCTCTGTCCGGCGCTGGGGGTCCCTCCGTGGGTGTGGGGACACAGTGGTCCTAGAGAGATGTCAGTAGTGATGCTTCACGCTACCGAAGCTCTTCCTTCGGGCCTCAGAAGTGCTTCTCCTTATGCCTTATTCCTCACCTCCTCTTGCCTGGGAATTTGTAGCTTTGTCTCCCAGATGGGCAGCCGCCTGTATTCGCTGATGGGTAGTCCCACTCCGGGAAGCTCCTTTCTCTTGAAAGGAGGCGCGAAACCATTTCGCTCCTCCAGGTGAAGGGCTGCACGTCAAGACAGGGGCACAGTAGAGAGCAGGAGAGCTGACAAGCCCAGCCAGCCCTTGCAAGCCAAGAACCTCTTGATGCCCAGTCCCGGTGGGATGGCTGGCAGCCAAGCTCAGCCCAGGTCGAAGCAGGGATGGCTTCATCTGTGGGTGGGAAGAAGGGCTATCTGCACCCTTGCCATGGCCCGTGTTGTCTCCACCCTGCAAGTGACAGAGCGCAAGCCTCTTCTCTGTAGTGATTACCCTGTCCTCGGAGGCTTCTTTGACCTTCAGCACCAGATGGATAATGCTGCGGGCAGGCGGGAGGAAGGCTCAGGGAGCGCTGCCTTCAATACGACTTCGCCCTCCTGATTTATACAGGGAAGAGAGCGGTGCTGATGCACGCTACTGCTCATAGATTATCTTCATTCCAGCAGCAGTCAGGCAGACAGGAGAGGTAAACGGAGAGCTATCTGCCACCCTATCTGTCACCTTCCCTCCGGCAGTGGCGGTGGCTGCCGCAGAGCTGTCTCTTCCGAGAGGAACTTTCCCTCTCCATCAAACACCGCAAAAAAAAAAAAAAAAAAAAAAAAAAAAGGTCATATTCTGCAAATGTGTCCATGCATCTCTGGAGAGCTCATCACGGCCGTGCCTCTCCCAAGCCTCCCTGGACAGGAGAATGCTGGAAGAGGAGCTGATAACCACGGTCTTGGTGGGGTGGGGTTAGGGTTCAGGTCTCTGTTCAACCAGAAAGGGTGATCAGGGCTCGTGGCTGCGTTTCAAGGTCTGGGCATGGTAGTTCCATGAGAGGAAGGTAAATCGAAGGCACCAGGGACCCAGTGTGATTTCCTGCATTGCTTTTTGTTGTTTTTTTCTTTCCTCACCTCTCAGGCCTTAGTTTCCTGAACTGGGATTAATCTTAATCTTGTTTACCCTCCTCCTAGGGGAGCGGGGAGGCTTGTTCTGTTCATGTCTGGCAAATGCTCTGAAATCCTCCCATGAAAGGTGCTGACAGAGCACCAAGGATTTCCAGGATTCCTGGATTTAGATAAATAGGTAGGCGGACAACTGGAGGGAAAGCACTGGGGGCTGAGGGGCTAGTTTTATCAGCCGTGCCACTGCGCCACATCCTTCTCCGGCAGGGTTTGGTGTGCTGGGGTGGGCCATACGAAGGACACGGAGAAGCCCATACGAAGGACACAGAGAAGCCCGTTTTTTAGAGCAGAAAGTCTTGCAGCGGCACCAGGCAGGGGAGCATCTCAGGAGGAGGGGTGGGAAGCCTGAAGGCAAGTTATACCTTTCTTCTCTTGCTGCCTCTGAGAATGCATGAATTATCCAGCCTTCGCCGCCCGGAGGCGAGGATCAAACCCAGCCATGGAAAGCGCTGGCTTTGCTGCCGAGGCTGGGCAGCCAGGGATGCACTACAAGCAGGCACGGTATGGGGCACGCAGGCGTGAAACCCAGTGCTCCTTCTTGGAAAGCATCACGTGCGTTGGGTCTGAATTTAATTTTAATTCCCCCTTTTCTTAAATTTTTTTTTTTTTTTTTTTTTTTGTAAAATAGTCATGCTTTAGATCTCTGTACTCTTTTTCTTTTTTTTTTTTATCAGCTGTATGTAAAATGTGCCCAGTAGCCCAAACGTAATGAGCTTACTCAGTGTGGAGCTGGAGCAGCGTATGTGCGGAGCGTGCAAAGCCCAGCTCTGCAGATTCCCAGCGCTGCCGGTTTGTACTATGCGTGTTGGGTAGCTCCAAAGTCCATCCACCTGACCCTCCGCAGACTTCAGGGGAGATGGGAGACCGTATATCCCAGTGCTCCTTTTGCTTGGGAGGCCCCTGTTTCTAACACAAATCTGATCAGCATCCCGTGGCTGAGCAGCCTGGGCTTTGGTGCATTCAAAATTGCCCTGCGGCATACGATGAGCAAAATTTGAATGCCTGGTGAGCAGCAATCCATCGAGCAGGAGCAGGGGGATATATTACACCAAATGGAAATAATTTCTATTGCTAGGGAAGCGAGTGGCCTGTTCTGAGCTATTGCGCTGGACTGCTCGGTAATTTGCTTTGGTGCAGATGGGAGGACAGAGCCTTATTTCGGGAGAAAGCTCGAGAGTCAAATTGTCGAGAAAGAAACATAGTCAGAAAGAGCCAGGCAGCACAAAGATCAAAGTTGAAAATCATTTACATTTCATCAAGAACTTGTGGAAAAAGGACAAGGAAAAAAAAAAAAATCCATCGCTTACGCTAGTTTTTCAGCGGGAGGAGTGCGACTTAGGCTGGGAGGAAAACCAGCACAAATCGATGTTTCCCTGGATTTTGAAAGTGCGAATTGGCTGCTGAGCCCCAAGTGTTGCTTGAAGTGACATTTGTGGACGCATTGTGAAAATCCTCAGGCAGCAAGGAGCCGTGTTCAGCACCCAGCCAAATGTCACTGTGAACCCCGCGACCATCTCCTGAGCGCTCGGACGGCAGAAACGCACCGTGGGACCCGGGGGCTTGAGGAGGTGGCATGGGGCGATCCGTAAGGGTTGGTTGCTTTTTGATCTGCTCCCAGCCTTTCACCTCTCGTTTTTGAGGCATACTTAGCCCCAGTATGAAGTGCTGGGTCTTCCAGTGCCACCAGTATGCAGAGGGAGGAGCAGACACGGGCGATGCACTGTTGGGTTGCAGTTTGTCCTCTTGCCCATCTCCTTTGAATGTTCGTGTGTCGTTCCTCTATCTGTAGCATTTTAATGCCTTTATAAAATGTTTCCTAATGACAGAAAGATAATTTGGCTAATGCAGCTCTGCGCAATTAGGTTCCCTAGTTAACATCATGTTCCTGCGTCAGATGCCCTTTCATCTCCTAGCCTGTTTTTCATACCCTCGGTAAATATGTTTAATAATCAATTGGCATATTATTAACGCACAATAACGATCCTACTAAATCGAAGCTCAATCTTTATTTGAGACACTTACAGTAAATATTGACTGTTCTGCAGAATTATGGCAGAGCCCTGAGCAGTCTGTTCCAATGGGAACCGGATCCATTTTTTAATACTAGTTATTGATTTTCGGCAAGCAAACTGCCTTGAGGCATCTGTGGTTTTTCTCCTCCCCTGTGAGCTGTTAGGAGGTGATGGGCACGCACCAGGTAGACCATTTCCCTGGGCTCCATCAATAGCGCCATCGCTAGAGGTGGGCAGAGCTCGTGGGCGTTCCTCCATCTCCCCTTGGAGGTTTCCCCCAAGGTCAAGGTCACTCCCGTCCCCATGGTGCTGGCAGGGGACAGGTATCGCCCGGCCCTCTCCTTGCCATTAACCATGGTGGTGCAGCCGAGCGAGGAGCGCACTGCCACCCACCGAGGTGACAACTGCCTGCTGCGAAGATGCTAGTTTAATTTTCTGCCCTTAATTGCTGCTAGGGAACAAAAATAGGCTCCTTTGGTCATTTGATGAAGATTCCTGCCAGCTCCTGTTTTCCTGCTGTCCTGCGGCCTGTCCACGTGAGGCTGAAGAGAAACAACACTCGCTTCTCCCCGCGTGTCCCTGGATGATGTGCTACTGGCATCTCCACGTGGACAAGCTGGGTGACATGTTTTCAGCCCTGCTAAGAGGGCCCACTCTCTTCCTCCGTGCTCGCCGTGTCTCACCAACTCAGCCCTTTACTCGGGGCTAGCCTCAGGAGGACTTTTTTGCATGCTCATCCCCATGAGTGAAGCCAGTTACCCTGCTCATGCTGGTATTTGGTGGTGGTCCCACCAGCTTGATGCGCGTTAGGTTGCTTTCCCCAGAGGTATGGGTCTTAGCTTTCTCCCAGTGGTTACAAAAGCCAAGGGAATAGAAGACATCTCCATTTTTTTGCTCAGGTGGGAGAGGAGGGAGATGGAAATTAATCACGTCCCATGCAAGATCTGTTAGCAAATGCCTCAGAGAGAGCAGGCAGGGTGGGTTTTCCTGGTTATTATTTTGCAAGAGCTCTGTGTTCTTCCATGGAGAGAGGTTCGAGAGGAAGATTGACTCTCAGGGCTGTGAGTTACCGCATGCCGTGTACTGCACGTGTGGAGTTATTCGGGAATGACTTTGCAGATCGTTCTTATGGTGGGCTAATGGATCTGTTGAAGCCAGCAAAGAACGAGGAGCATCTTCGTGCTAGGTGTGTGGGCATGAAGGCAGGGGTGGCTGTCCACACTCTGAATCCAGAGGAGCTTCCAGATGTGAACAAGCTCTTATAAATGCCTGTGATGCCCCGTAAAGACGAGAGCTAATTCCTGGGCGGTGGGCTTGTCCCCACGCCCACAGCTGGGGAAGGGCTGCGCCTGGGCCGTAGCTCATTGAGATGTGAAGTCCATTGGTGTGGCTGACTGTCTATGTATATTTATGTAGAAGACTTTGCATCCCTGGAAGGTGCTGTTGCTTGTTATTTTGACTGATTACAGGAGAGTGACTGTACTACAATAGCAGGAGCCACTCATTAGCTTTGGCGGAGCGAGAGAGAAATCAGCAACTCATTCCAGCCACATCCGCCCCTGAAGGTGAATATTAAACAGGAATTGATCCTGGGTAATGAGAACACAGCCCGGACTGCTGCGATTAGCACTGGTTGAATTTTAAATAGTTAATTATTACAACAGGCAAAGGGAGCTTGTTGGGGGGGGGGGGAGGAGTGTGTTGCCTTCGGGGTGGCGTGTGTGTGTTAAGGGATAAGAGTTGGTGCGGTTGCAATGAGTGGTTGCGGGGGGGGGGGATGTGGATGGGTCACATTCGAGGGCTTGCGTGCCTATGGAGAGCACGGGAGGGATTTTTTCTGGGTGAGGAGGTAGGTGGGCAGCCCCATGCCTTCTGGGGGGTTTGGAGGTAGTGCATACCTTGGAGCAAACATGTTTTGGGCAGGGATTGAAAGGGACACTGGAGATGAGGGTCCAGGGACATGTGCTGCTCCATCGGAGTGTGCAGGGTCCGTTACCAGCCCTTCAGCCTCAGGTCAGGTAAAACCCAGAGGACTCGGGGCAGACAGCAGGTCTGGAAAGCTGTGGTGGGAATATATTGAAGCCAGTTTTTCTTGCATTCCCCCGTCTCCGCTGGCTTCCTTCTTCTGGAGCGCTGCACAGAAGCAAAGGGAAGGCGAGAGAAGGTGGTGGGTGCCAGGGGGAGGCGTGATATCTGCCTGGAGACAGGGGAGTTATCCAGCTCGAATAAATACCTTTCCAAAAGAGAGGAAGAAAGAGAATTTCACCCTTCTCCTCACCCCATGCCTCCCAAAATACCAAATCACCATGATTAAAAATTGACTCAAATGGACAAGCAGACGCAGTAATTGATTGTGGCCTTTCATTCTTGCAGCCACACTTAATTAACCTTTAGACTCAAATACCAAGCACTGGTTAGACAGAAAGGTGTAGGCAGGGAAGAAGAAGACAGTGCCTGTTGAGCGGATCCTGGGCTGTAAGAAGTCCTTTGGGGTGAAGACGCCCGGCTGACGCTGGGATGCTCTGGGGAAGAGCAGGCTCCCTGATAACGCAAGGCTCGGGGGCTGGAGCTTTGCTTCCCTTTGCCAGACTGCAGAAGGCCTTTCCTTTCCAGATTTTTTTTTTTTTTTTTTTTTTTTTTTTTGTTCCCCCCAGCATGTTCCAGCTCGGCTCCATTTCGCGTGCTGTTACTGATATTTATTGCTGTCGTTGTGCTTAGGACCGTAGTCAGGAGCTGACGCCAAGTTGTGCTCAGTGCTGTAGGAAGCCATCACGCTGACAAACTATGCACCGGTGGGTTTGTCTTCGTGCTCGGAGCATTACCTTGTAGTGGTAGGGGAGAAAAAAAAAAAAAAAAAGACAAAATGTCTGGCAAGGAGTGCTATAAATGGACTCAGTGGTAGTAAAAAGCTGTCATTTGAAGGGTGCCTGTTTTTCCAGCAGTGTGGCAGGCTCAGAGAGGTCAGCGCTGATTCTAACGGTTAAGATGCTCTCAGGATTGCTTTGCTTGGGTGATTACAGTTGACCATCAGCAGTATCCGATGGGGGTTGGACTAGGTGACTTTTAAAGGTCCCTTCCAACCCAAACAATTCTACAGTTTCGTGATCCTGGTGTGCCTCCTGTTAAATCAGTCTTCAGAATTGAACCAAGAGCATGTGGCAAGCGGGGATTTACTGTGGCCCTTCCCTTAGGGAAGGGTCCAGAATACATTGTTGGGTATGAGAATCTGGGAGAGTCAGGAATTAACATGTCCTGACATTGGGCTGCATGGAGCTTGCTCTTCCCACAGTATTATCTCCTAGGCAGACTACCCAAGGCTGTTCCCCTGAGGATCTGTGGGAGAGCATTTTTGGGTGCAAAATGGCTGGTTTTGTCTCTTCGGAGGCCTGCCCATCTCCTGCATATGTCACCCTTGCCTTTCAGCCACAGACCCTGTGCTTTCCCGCTCATGATCTTTAATGTAATGATCCTCCAGCCTCCTTGCAGCATGAGTTGTCTCTGTGCAATAAAAACGTGCTTTGACCTGGAAAGCCGTTGCCAGCAGCAGATGGAGCAGACCTGCAGGCCAGCCCTTCCAGGTGCTGTGGTTGCTTTGGTTTTAAATGCTTTGGTTTAAAGAAACTTTTGAGTCTGCCCTGGAATTGGGGATGTATCAGAGGAAACTTGGGGTGAGGCATCAAAATGTAGGCTATAAATGAGGTTACTCATTTCAAAGGAGACAAGGATGAACGATGAGGAGGCCCCAAGTGGTTGATCTAATGAAGGCAATGTGGCTTTGAAACTCTTTTGTAGTATTGGTTCTGGTTTCCAGATCAAACCCTGGTTCAGCGTTAAAGCTGGATGGCTGTTTTGGAGAGTGTGGCTGAAACCCAGAAGCGTGAATACAAATAGCTTGCGTTGCCTGGCACAATAAATAGGAAGGGTTCTTATAAGAACAGTGGCAGCTCTTGAATGTCCATGGGATATTGTTTGCTTCCAGACCTGTGAATGCCTGAGCATCGAGGAAGCCCACTCCCACATTTCTGGACAGGGCTGCGATGAGATGGAGCAATGCCTGGGCTCAGCTCCTGCTCCAGACTCGGTGGCCCTTTCTTTTCGGCGAGCTGGGTCCTACCTGCAGCTCTTTCTGTATGCATCTCCCTGCGATCGGGGGCCTCGGGAGGCTTGGAGACAAATTGCATTTGTGCGTATCAGATGGAGACTTTGGGGGTTTGAGCAGGAATTCTCTGCCTTTTGTCTTTTATCATTAGGAGTCAGGGATGGAGGTGACAACAGAGTCATGTATGAATGCAAAGTAAACAAAGCTGGGGGGGGGTGGTGACATGTTTCTTTTGTCCATAATGTATTCATCCTCTGAGTGCTCCAGGGTTATGCATTTAATTTGATGCGCAATTGGCAGCTTTAGAAGTACTTAAGCATCCAGCTATCCTTGCCTAAAAATAACTGAAAAGCAAGTGGGCTTTTTTTTTTCTTTTTTTTTTTTTTTTAATTTTTATTATTTTCAGGCTGAGGGGAAGAGAGGTGGGCCAAGGAGACAAATATATTCTGCAAGCCGGGAATGCAGCACATAATCCTGACAGATCCACCATGCTTTCCTGGTTATTTTGGTCTTTTCGTCTTCCCTTCCCTAGTTAGAAGCAGCTCTGGCTGCCAGCAAATACAGAGCAAGGGAGAGGAAGAGTAGGCTGGTGGTTAGAGCACCAGCCCAGGATTTAGAAGATTTGGGCTGAATCGCTCATTTTGCTGCTGTCTTTCTGTGTCATCCCAGGCTCTCTGTGCCTCTCTGCAGCCGTCATAATATTGCCTCTGCACAGGGGTGTTGCAAGGGTAAATGTATTAAAGATTGGGAGGCATTAAGGTACCGTGGTAAGGCTCCTGCGTAGCAAGAGAGCGTGCACTTGCAAATCTCAGCAGCTCAGAGGGTTGACGAATGCAACCTCAAATTTATTATTTTTAATATCTCATTATTTCTGAGTCAGTCGGAAGATTTTGAGCCAACCTTGGCAGGGAGAGAGACCTGCCCTGTCAGGTCCATGGCAGCTGCTTTGACTTTGCTGCCTTCGTGCTGTTGGGTCCCAGCTCTGGCTTTCATTAGAAGCAGGACCCGTAGGAGCATCTCCAACCTGAGGTGGATCCAACGCCCATGGTGCTGGCAGCGCGGGCTCTCTCCGGCACTCTTGACTGGGTAATTTAGGGTTTTGAGTTAATCTGGGTGCTTGGCACTCCTCACAGCCTGGCCCATAGGGCTCAAGGTGCCGGTACCCACCGACATCTCAAAGCACTCAGCATGGCAGGGGGTGGCTGCAGAGCTATGGGCCTGGGGCCACTCGTGGAAGGGACTCGTGCAGTGAGCCACACCGCGGTGCACGCTGCCAGGGCTGCTGCCTGGCCCTATTTAGCGGCAGCACCGCACAGGAGCAGTTTCTGGAACGCTTGCAGATGTGTTTGGCAGCTGATAATGGGGGTGAACTTTTTGTTTCAGATCCTACAGAAGTTTGGAGCTGAAAAACCTTGTGAGCCCAGGGCCTGAACCCCTAGGAAGATTAAAATTCCCTACCCCGACTTTGCAAAGGCGCTGCGAGTCTGTCTGGCAAGACAGGTTCATTAACAAATTAATAGAATAATCAGCGGGGCTTTGTGTGCGTTTTGCAGATAAAAAACTGGTAACAGCATTCTTTGGCTCTTTAATGGGCTGATAAGAGCCAACTATCTGCTCCATGGCGGGGCTAATCAGGGCGATAACAGAGGTTAAATCAACTGCGGGGCTCTGGTGAGGGTACTCACGGAGGGAGGGAGCTGCTTTGCAGGGATGGATGGATGGAGGAGGGAGCTCAGGGTTTTTAAAAATGATAAAAGGGAATAGGCAGCAAAGTAAGGGAAGGGAGTGGAACAGGCGCCAGCTCCCTGAATATTTTTAGGAGCCCTGTGCCAAGCCCACAAGGGCTGCACCTCTGGGATGCTGATGCAGTTAAAAAGTGGCTAGTTGGGCTCCATCTGCTCTCGAGCCTTTCCATGGTGGTTTGGGCAAAGAAGAAAGTGGTTGCCAGCATCTTCTGTTTACGATAAGGAGCTGGGGACAGTGGGGTTGTGTTTCTTAGGGGTCTGGTAGGGAAGAAGCAGGCTGGGCTGTGCGCAGGTTCCCGGGCTGATGCCGCAAAGCCAAGGCACTTCACGGTGAACGGCCTCACCACCAAAAGTCCGTGCAGAGCCAGGCGTGAGCCTCTTCATGAGGATTTCAAGCTCCATCTTAACATAAATCCGACTGGAAGGCGAGAAACCAAACCTACTCCTGGCCATGCTTAGCAGCTCACCTGCCGGGCATCCCAGCCCAGGGGGCCAAACCCAATGGGAGTGAGTGGCAGGCGGAGGCAGCCAGGTTGGGTAGCCCTTCCCAATCCTTTCAAACCAAGGTGTCTCCTGGTCTTTTTGAACAAAGACCACAGGCTATCTCCTTTCCACAGGCCTTCTGCACCTGCGACTTGCTGCAGGTGGGAGCAGCCCTCACATTTGCAAGTAGGAGAGCCACGTACGCGACGGCTTTCGCAGAAGCATCCTTTTACCTTCATAAATTACAAACGTGTGCGCTGAAATATTGATGGTGATGTAAGAGAGGCGCTTTGGGCCTGCCTCGGGAATGCAGTGGTGGAGAGCAATCAGGATTCAACGCTTGTTTCACAGAATCACAGAATGGCAAGGCTTGGAAGGGACCTCGGGAGCTCCCTCAGTCCCACCCCCTGCCCAAGCAGGCTCACCCAGAGCAGGGGGCACAGGACATCAGCCAGGCGGGGGTTGAAGATCTCCAGAGAAGGAGACTCCACAGCCCCCCTGGGCAGCCTGGGCCAGGGCTTGGGCACCCTCCAAGTCAAGAAGTTCTTCCTCATATTCAGCTGAAACCTCTTGTGCTTCAGGTTGTGCCCATGGCCCCTTGTCCTGGCGCTGGACGCCACTGGGAAGAGTCTGGCTCCGTCCTGGTGACCCCCACCCTTGAGATATTTGTACGTGGTGATGAGATCCCCTCTCAGCCTTCTCCAGGCTGACCAAGCCCAGCTCCCTCAGCCTTTCCTCCTAGGGGAGATGCTCCAGTCCCCCCATCATCCTTGTTGCCCTCCTCTGGACTCTCTCTAGAAGTTCCTCATCTTTCTTGAACTGGGGAGCCCAGAACTGAACCCAGTGCTCCAGGTGGGGTCTCCCCAGGGCAGAGTAGAGGGGGAGGAGAACCTCCCTGGCCCTGCTGGCCACGCTCCTCTTGATGCACCCCCGGATGCCATTGGCCTTCTTGGCACCAAGGGCACCCTGCTGGCTCATGGCCAGCTTGTCATCCACCAGGACTCCCAGGTCCCTCTCGTTTCGCTTTCTGCAGCCTTCTCCGTGGAGGTTTTGGGGTGCATCTGGTGCTCAGGAACCTCTGCTCGCATGCCACGCTGAAGGTGGAGGGTTTGTCCTTGTGGCACCCCCTCAGCAGTTTGCTCTTGGTAGGCTGCAAGAGCCGGTTGTGGAAAGTGGCCATTGGGGCTGCGGTGGGAAGCGCTTGCCTCTGTCTTTCCCTGAAGAGCTATTAATTTATACAATATTTGCTTTGTTAAAGAAAGGACATTGTCAGGCAGCTTTCAACTGATGTGTGAAAGTGACTCTAATAAGATGTTCTGGGGAAGCCTGCAGGCAGCCCCGCCTCTCCTCCAAACCTCTCAGGTCTTTTTTGGGGATCCTCCTCCTCCACTAGCAGAGGCACTCGCCGCACTCGCTGCAAACTTCTCCGGTGCGGGGAGCCGGAGGCGGAGGCGCCGGGCAGAGCGGGAGGGCCGGGGAGCCGGGCTCGGTGGATAATTGCACGCGTCTGGCTGCCAGGGAAGAGAAACGAGGAGGAGATGGCACGGAGGGGTGGGAGTTTTCTTTGGAGGAGCAGCTGCAGCTCGGGGCTGGCGCTTGGCTAATCAGCGCAGCATGGAGGAGACTGCAGATGAGACCTGGCTCTTCTGCTACCGAAGGCTTATGGGCTGGTGGTCAGGGGATGTGCTTGCAGCATCCTTTGGATGGAAAAGGATGGCGAACCCCAGGATGCCATCGCCACCAGCTTGTCCTAGCCCTGGTGCCAGGCTCTGGCTGCCTTTCAGGGGTTTCGATGTTCCCTGGGGTCTCCTGCCATCCTCGCTGCTGTGTGCAGGTTAAATAGGCGTAACTCCTGTTGCTCGTATGCCGCTGTGCTCCAAGGGGCAGCGTGCTTGCCTGTCCCCTTGCAGATCCACAGTCTGCTGCCTCCACACGTTTCCTGTCTTCTCCAGCGCTGGGATGAAGAGTGGGGTTAGTTAAGGAGCTTCTTGCGTCCTTTGCTGAGCCATTTCCTTGTGTTAGAGGGGAAAGGCCAAAAAAGCCCCCAAATAAAAGCAACTTTCTGGTGCAATGGAGTGCCAGGACCAGCATGTGCAGCCCTGGGAATGTAAATCTGTGCGTGTAAACCTTCCCAGGTAAACCAGGGTAGGTTTTCGGGGATGTTTTTGGTTTTGCAAATATTGAAGGAGTTAACTACTGATTAACTACTTAATACCATGTACTCCTATCCCACCTTTCATCCCAGGAACCTCCAATCCCATTGCAGATATTAATGATATTAATTTGCATGGCAAAGGGGTAAACTGAGGCATCGGTCCGAGCTTAGCGGCAGAGCTGGGCTGGCACAGCCCTGCCTGTGGCTCTGCCCCCTCCTCCTCCTCTCTCTTCTGCTGTCATTCCCAAGGGACAGGAGGCCTCCAACGGCCTCAGGCGGAGCAGGACCATTCATAAACCATCAAAACCACAAGAATCTCAAGAGCGAACAGAAATGGGAGACAAAATGCCTTGGCTCCCTGGAGAAGTGCTTGTGCCCCAGGGTGGCTGTTAACTTGTGGAAAGGACTTCTAGGGCACGCTGGCAAGCAGGAGGGAAAAAAAGGAATTTTTAGGTAGAAATAAAAGGCCCAAGGACGTGGGCGAGGAGCCCAATTTCTGCACAGGGCAGTGGTGCGAAGGTGCCATCTGTTAGCCCGGAGCAATCGCTGAATTGAGGGGGTAAGGAGCCCTAACATGAACTCTGGCAGTAACAAACTGCCTTTTTTTTTATTCTTTTTTTTATTTTCATAAAGGTTCTGGGGCTGTTGGGAAGCTTAATTAATTAGTTAAGATGTTTTCCACTGTTATTGTGCCTCCCCTCAAAGGCTTCTGACAGTAAATTCTCATCAAGTGGAAGATCTAATAAGTGCCAATTATTGAAGTTTGCTAATTGCCAGATAATAATAACGCTGATTAATAGTGCTTTTAACACCACTGTTGATTTCAAATGTGGGTACGGGCGTCGCGGCACCATTGATTTCAGTTGCCATTTCTTCTGCTTTGTGGCTAAGTGGGGTAAAAATCAGGTCGGGGGGATTTTTCTTTTGTCCAAAGAGCGTGTTGATCTAACCCCTGTCTGGAAAAACCTGCTAAGTTCATAAGCAAGCGATTTAAAAAGAAATAAATAAGCGCGGGAGGATAATGCATCGCGGAAAAGCGGTTCGTTCATTTCCTTGACAAGTGTAATTTAATTTTAATTATTTATGATTCTTCATAGCCCGCCAGTAAATGTTCTGTAGTATATTTTGTAAAACTAATGAAGTCTTAGTAATAGGAGACCTAACTAGAGCCCTGCATGGAGCGGCGGGAAGATGCAGCTTGTCTCTCGCCTTCTGGTTAGCACCGTGTCGGACCAGGGACATTTCACATCATCATTCGTTGTGGATCCCACCCAGGTGGGGATGCTGCCACGCTGCGCATGCTGGTGATGTGGGAAGCAGATCCCAAAGCTTTAGTCCAGACTTGCTGCAAAACTTTTTGCCTTTTGAGCCACAGCGATGGGACGGATCTCCAGCGAAGAGGGGAGGCTTGCCCTCAGCGTGCGGTTAGAGCATCCCTCGCCGCCCCTTGGGGTCTGCCGGACCGCTGGGGAGGTTATGAAGTTGTTCTTGCCTCTAAATTATTCCTTTTTGATTTCTGCTCCTCAATGCCCCAGAGGGTAAGGAAATGCGGAGCAAGGAGGAGAGGCTGCTTGCTTTGAACTTCCCCCAAAGGGGAAGAAAAAGTCTCTTCCTCCACCGGCATCGTGGCCGGGGTTTGGGACGGGCGCGGGATGCTGGCATCCCAGCCGCTGGCATTTGGGGGAGCGGCGGGTGGATGGGCTGGGCGGGCATGCCCAGAACAGCATGGGGCGTTGAGCGGAAACCTAAATTTAAATGTTAAAAAGCTTTTGTTCATTACTGGTGGCATTTCCTCCCCCTCCCCATTTGTCACTTGGAGCAGAGCTGTGACTCTTTTAATATCAAACAAATAATAAGCTCCCTCTAAAGTGATTTTTCTGACAAGGAGCTCAATATATTAAACTTTATCTATATTTTAATAGCCAATTTCACACCAAACTGCCTTCTTAATAATGTATTTACCACCTGGGGATATTATTCCAACCCATCTGGAAAGAATTGGAAATTAACTGTCCCTAAACTGAGTCTGTGTGTGCTTTAGATGCAGCGGAGATAACAGCGGTGTCATTCCTAGGGGAAGTGGGGGAGGAAGCTCATCATGCAGCGTGCAAAATGTCAGCAGCAAAGGCAATAGCTGGTGGGGAAAACGAGTGCTCTCCTTTTTGCAACCGAAAGCTCAGCCCCAGCCCATTCAGCTGCTTGGGGAGCCGCCGCTAGCACCTCAAGGGCCTCTTCTGCGCTGGTAAAAGCAGAGGGGTTTGATTTCCAAGGATGCGGCATGGATGCAGGGCTCGAGGGAACAGCAGCATCGTGCCGGGCAGCGCTGCGAGCCCCAGCGTGCCACCGGTCACCTGCCACCCCCACATTGGGACCCTGCTGCTGCAAGTGGGCACCCAAAGGATGGGGAAAAATCGTGTTCCCCCAAGGCGTGCTGGTCAGGCAGCACTTTTAACTTGCTCCATTTCGGAGTGGTCATAGAATCATAGAATCGCTTTGGTTGGAAAAGCCCTTTAAGATCATGGAGTCCAACCTTTAACCTAACCCTGCCATCCCACCACTAAACCCTGGCCCTAAGCACCTCATCTCTCCTTCTTTTAAATCCCCCTAGGGATGGGGACTCAACCACCTCCCTGGGCAGCCCATTCCAGAGCCTGACAGCCCTTTCAGTGAAGACCTTTTTCCTAATGTCTAGCCTAAACCTGCCCTGGTTTGCACACCAGGATCCCCTCTCCTTGAGCTTTCCAGGATAAAACATGGGGTGAGAAGAGGCGGGTGGAGAAGATGAGGCTGCTTCCTTTACAGAGTTACTTTTTGGCCCCGGTTCACACCCAGTTTAAACGCAGCCACCCATATGCAATTGCTCCTCTGATCCCATCTGCATCTGCACTGTCTGATGCAGCCTAGGCAGATTGCAGCGTCCCCTCTCCATGTGGACATGCAAGCACGTGTGTTTGGAAAATACAATTTTCTTTAGTCTAAGTTTATAGAGAGAGTTATTGTTGCGATTTGTTTACTTCCTATGGTTTCAAGGGGTCGACTAATTCAGCTCCCTGGGCGCTGTGAGAAAACGCACGTGGTGGTCTCAAACCTACAGAATGGGTGTCCCTTCCGGACAGAAAGCCAGGCAAGAAAAAAATACCTCTTGTGGCTCTTTTGCCCTCAAAATACGAGAGTGGTAGGGCACCTGGTCCAGAGAGCAGAGTTGTCCTAGCCACAGTTTGCCAAGCTGGGCTTAAATTAGATTTTGCCAGTATTTCTTATCACATATATATCAAGGTCTGTCTGGGTGATGTTACTCATTCCTGAGATGTACAGAGCATCCTTCCCCCCCTTTTTGAGGAGAAATCAAGGATGCCGTGGCCTGGGACATCAAGTCTAAGCCAGAAGCGAGCTTTTCATTTCCCCCCAGAAAAAAAAAGCCCTTCCTGAGCCTCCCGGGTGTGTTTGCCAGGGGAAGGCTGGCTGTTCAGGTCAGGGCTGCTGGTTTTTACGCCAGACCTGGTCTGCAATTGCTTCCTGGCCTGGCGATGGCTGATAAAGGGTTTGCAGCGCGCAGGCATCGCTGCCAGCATCCCCACTGCGCCCCGTAGCAGCATCGACTCGCGCCGGCCTCCTTGGCAGACAAATTGCAAAGAATTTTGCTGTTTTCAAGTTTGGTTTGGATCTGACTGTGTTTGGAGGTTTGTTTTTATTATTCATACATGTCTAGGAGACGGCACCGGCACCTAAGCAGCTTAATCT
This sequence comes from Gorsachius magnificus, assembly GCA_034008185.1. Lineage (NCBI taxonomy): Eukaryota > Metazoa > Chordata > Aves > Pelecaniformes > Ardeidae > Gorsachius > Gorsachius magnificus. The sequence goes on from CM067097.1 coordinate 2,510,742, forward strand.
TTGCAATGTTTCCTTTTGTTTTTAAAATAATTAAGGGCAGCTGCTACTTAACGTCAGCTAAAAAATCCTCGTTTTCAGATAAAAGTGCCTTGTGTTTGTTGTTGTAATGAAGCAGTTTGACATTGAGATGAAAGTCTTGGCTGTTCATGTTGTAAAAACTGGTTTTGACGCCATTTTTGAACAATGTCAAACTGTTTCCTTACATTTTGAACAAGACAGGCTTTGATCTAGGAAAAAAACCCCGAGATGTTTCAATCAGAACGAAGCAGCAGCAGCCCTTAATGATTTTAAAATAGGATCAAATTGTAAAATGTTTCAATCATCCTGTTATGTCACATAATGACATCCTTGGAGCTGTGCTGGGTGATGCTCAGCGTTGCATTTAGCATCGTGAAGCGTTGTAGAAATAATTCAAAATAATCTGAAACGCTGAAATGAAACACTGAAATTGCAAAGTGACCCTTTAAAGCGTCAAAAGGAAATTCTAGTTTCTGGCGTTTTTGGAGTCGCTGAGCTCATCGGAAGAAAGCGCGCGGGCACTTCTGTATTTTTTCGTTCCGAAACTGAACAAAAACAAAGCATGGGGAAGTTGAAAGCACCTTGTGAAATGGAAATTCTCCAAATTGACCCATTTTAGCTATGATCCCGTACTGCTAGGGAGGAGGAGTGCGGCTCTCCGGGCTGCGGCAGCGCCCAGCCCCTGCGGATCTTGGGCTGAGCTGTTTTGGGATGGGGTCGGGAAGCGATGCGGGGTTTGCGCATCCCTGTGCTAAACCGGGCGTTTTTGGGTACCTTCACTTTTTTGCCGCTTTTGCAAATTGCCATCCCGTGGTGGAGGTGCTGGGAGGGGAGGGATGCCCTCACGGCGGGATGGAGGCAACAGGATTCGTGTTTGCATCCTACGAGCTCTGAAGGCCTTGGTGCTGCAGTACCCTGGTCCTTGGGGACTTCCCCGGTGTCGCTGCCAAGCGTGGGGGCGCAGGGGGAGCGATGGCTATCTCTGCCATCCCCAAACCATCAGCTGAGCACGGAGACGGCGTGTGACAGACGGGTCAAGGAGGAGAGGTGCATAAAGGCTGCTTTAATCCTGCAAGGGGAGGATATGAGTGCTGACAGTTACCTGGGGACCCGGAGATACCAGAATCCCTAACTTAATCAGACAGATAACGGGAGCAGCTAGAGATGAGGCAGGAGCAGGAAACACTGAACAATAGGAGCCAGCCCCGCCGGGCCCCCATGCTGCGACTGAGATAATAAACTATATAAAAATCTGTCACCGTGCGATAAGTGATGAATTAGAATCAATTATATGTTTAAAATAATAGACCTCCCCATGGTGTTACCCTCCAGAACGGTGATGGCTTCTGCCTGGGCTTGGCAGTGGTGATGGCAGGCTTGCTGGCACCGTCGCGATCGGGGCTGGGACACCTTGCACGGGCGGCTTTGCAGCGCCGGGGAGCTCGGCGTGGTGGCAGCTGAAAACAAAACTGGCAACCGAGCTTTTGGCAGTTTAATTTTGCATTTTCTCCCCATCCCAGCATCTGCGTGGCACAGGGATGCTGCAGGTTCGTGCAATGCCTGCGGCAGGCACTCCCAGTGCCGTGACCTCCGGGCGGCCGCTCCACACCATTTGTAGATTTTAGGGATTTACCATTTTTCTTGCATTTTTGGCTGCTTCATGCGCGTGGCCTTGCTGCTGCTCCCGGTGTGGAGCAGCTATTTCCGAGCTGCTGAGTGCTGTTCTGCTAACTAATGCCAGGAGGACAGCCGAAGGTGTGAACATGCGAGATTAACCCCGTGAATCATCCTTCAAACAACGCGCGGTTGGTTTGCGAGCGCAGGGCTGGAGGAAGGGGGGGAAGCATCCAGACTTGAGCGCCCTGTTGCTGCATGTTGGATGCTGTGGTTGGCAAACTCTTCCAGCAAACCTCTCATGGGGTGGTGGGAAGAGAGTGCCTGCCCAGCCCGGGACTTAATTTCGGTTGAAAACAGATATTTGATCGTTTAACCATGCTGCTTGCAAAAGGGGCTCAGGATGGGGCTTGGATGAACATCTCACCTGGAGGCGGTGGTTGTGTTTATGGGCTGGGCTGGTCATTTTGGCGAGGAGCAGACCGATGCGCTTGCTTTTCCTCATGTCCCGGACTCGTTGCAAAGGGCTTTGAGACCAGTGGGCTCAGCCTGTGTCCTTCCTAGGCACCTTTCCAAACCCAGCCTCTTCAAACAAACACTTAACCCCGCTCAGGTGTTCTCAGGTGGTTTTGCAAAGCTCTATATTGCTTTCATTAAAGCTGATGGCTTTCCCACCGCACGCAAAGGCTGCCTGCTGCCCTCCTCCAGCCGCATCCCTTTCTTGCAGCGAGCTGGGGGGTTTCCCAGCTCCCTGCCCTGACGGGAGGGAAAATACTCCTTGTGCATCCCAAGTTGAATTGGAAACCCGTGCCTAGCCTGGATTGCTTTATTATTTTGTTAAATAGCACAAGTTGCAGCCATAAAGCCCCTGGAAGCCTGTGCTAAGCAGGGGCGCTGGGACCAGTGCTAATGGATTGAAGTGAGCGGCTCACCAGCCACAGGGGTGCCCTGGGATTTCCCTTTTGAATCTTATTTACATTCGGACTAACAATAGCTCCCAAGCTTGGCTATAAATAATTTCTGGGAAAGAGTTGTCTAATTAAACGTACAGCAGCAAAGAAAGTACTTTTAACCACAAGGCTGGTGTCCTAATGAACGTAATCACTGGATGGGGACAGCTTAGGAAACAGAACTTGACATCTCCCGGTGGAGGCAGAGAGATGGAGGGGAAACATACTTGGGGAGAATTCTTAATCAATATTTAATTGTGTAGCATGTAATCTGCCTTAGTATTTTTTAAAATAAAATTAAAATCCCGCAGAAACTAGAGAACCTTTAAAGCAGATTTGAGGAGGGGGAGCCTCTCTTTTTTTTTTACAGCTGTCTGGGGAGGGAACAGCATCTTACTGCCCCTGTAGGCATGCAAATTGTTCTGTACTTGGCAAAATGGTCTGAAGGCAGGCTTTGATGGCATGGATTTACAGCCTTCCCCCTTCCACTGCCCTCTTCCTCCTCTCCTGGTGCCTCAGTTTCGTTGTCTGCAAGCGGGAAATAAAGAAATTCCCCTGGACTTCACAGATATCCAGCTATAGCCTGCATCTGGAAAGCATTCTGAGAATGGAAAGAAGTGAAGTTAGCCATAACCAGTCCTGTGCCGCGGCGCTGTACGGCTGAAAGTGAACGGAGAGCTGGTGGGGTTGGGTGATGGGCAGAAGGCGAGCGCTGCAGACAGATCATAGAATCATAGAACCATCTAGGTTGCAAAAGCCCTTTAAGATCATCAAGTCCAACCGTTCCCCTAACCCTGCCATCCCACCACTAAACCCTGGCCCTAAGCACTTTGGCTGCCCGGCTTTTAAATACCTCCAGGGATGGGGACTCGACCCCCTCCCTGGGCAGCCCATTCCAGAGCCTGACAGCCCTTTCGGGGAAGAAATTTTTCCTAATGTCCAACCTAAACCTGCCCTGGTGCAACTTCAAACCATTCCCCCTTGTCCTATCGCCTGTTACCAGGGAGATGGGCAGGTAGATCCAGGTTGAGCTTGAGAGGGTAGAGGGGCTCTCGGGCAGGGCCTGATGCTGAACTGGGAGGTTTTGGTTGCATGCAGGAGTAGGCAATGGTGTAAATGCCCGAGGAGTGGCTGGTCCCTTGCAGGATGGACCCGGGTTTAGTAAGGCGGCGTGTCCCCATCTCTGCCAAGTGTCACACCGGGTTCTGGGTGCCACTGGGAAAAATCCAGCGTGCAAAGGCGTCTAGGGGCTGTCCTACCCAGGGAGCAGGGCTGTTGCTGGGGCAGGGGCTGCCCTGCAAGGAATGTGCACACGTCGGTGGGGAGTGATGGAAGGGCACCCACGGCTGCTGCCTGTTGGGTTTGTAATGGGCTCAAAGCCCGTGTCTAGGGGCGGAATGCAGCAGGGCAGCTCACTGGCAGCCCGTGCCTGCGGAGTGCTTGGGCTTCCCAGAAGTCTCAGACACAAAATAAGGGAGCCAAGTGGTGTAAATTCCTGCATCTCCAGTTGGAGCAGAGGTGCTGGTTTATGCCAGTGGGGCCGTAGTATCTTCCAGCACGGAGGAGGGACAGCGGTGGGATGCTGCTCTCTTCTGCCTCTTGCAGCTCAGGCTGCACTGCCAGCCCTTGCTCTGTCCCCAGAGAAAATCCTCCGGCTCTGCTGCGATTAATCTAATCGGCCACTGGATGTCAATGTTGCCTCATCCAATTACAACTGGGGAAGTACTGGCTCTTCAGAAAGGGGGAGAAAATGCTGCTGTCAGGGTAGAGGAGGTTGGATGTTGTTTTCTTCCGCAAAGTTGGCTATTAAGCATCGTAGGGCCACATATGCAGGTACCGAGGAGGAAACAGTCATTGCTCTTGTTTTGCTCAGCCAGGGAGGGATTTGATCCAGTCTGCATAAGGACTAAACCCTCATTTGGGACCAAAAAAAAGCCTCAGCAGAACGAAAAGCTGGATACAAAAATGTATCCCCTTCTTCGAGGCACAGCTCGGTGCGTGCTGAGCTGCTGGTGGTTGGCATCAGGCCCTTATGTGATGTTCAGGGGGACGGCGATGCATCTCCCGTGGAGCTAGGTGCAAGGAAGATTTGGGGACGCATAGTCAGGGAGTAGAGCTCTAGAAGGGGAGGATTTTCAGCAGTGTGCAAAAGCAGATCTGGATGTAAACGTTGCAGCTTGGCCTCCTCTCCGTTATCCATCTTCGAGCCAGTGGCGGGGAAGCACAGACACCAGCTGCATCCTGCCAAGATTCATGATCAAGAGCACCTCCCCACCTCCTCCCTTCCTTTGGACAAATATTTTAAATCCGGGCCCCGTTTTGGGAAGCAGGTGCTGCAGCTGGCCTCTGCAGCCTATTTGTACACCAGATGGGGCATCTCTGGATGGGGAGGGGCGGGAGCGCAAGTCCTTGGGAAACCGGGACTGCTGAGTTTTGGTGCAGGTCTATAGGTATGACCCCAATGCGACGAGCAAGGATGAGGTGTCCAGCTCGGGAGCCCTCAGCACAAGGAGGACATGGACCTGTTGGAGTGGGGCCAGAGGAGGGCTACTAAAATGATCCGAGGGGCTACTAAAATGCTCCGAGGGCTGGAGCCCCTCTGCTCTGAGGCCAGGCTGGGAGAGTTGGGGGTGTTCAGCCTGGAGCAGAGAAGGCTGCGGGCAGAGCTGAGTGCGGCCGCTCAGGGCTTCAAGGGGGCCCAGAGGAAAGGGGGGGACAAGCTTTTTAGCAGGGCCAGCTGGGACAGGACAAGGGGGGGTGGCTTTAAACTGAAGCAGGGGAGGTTTAGACTGGATCTCAGGAAGAAATTCCTTCCAGTGAGGGTGGTGAAACCCTGGCAGGGGTTGCCCAGAGAGGGGGTGGAGGCCCCATCCCTAGGAACGTTCCAGGCCAGGTTGGCCGTGGCTGTGAGCAACCTGATGTGGTTCAAGGTGTCCCTGCTCCTGCAGGGGGATTGGGCTGGGTGACCTCTGGGGGTCCCTTCCAACCCAAAACATTCTGTGATTCTATGAGTCTCAGTGCTCTCCTATGTGCTCTGTGGTGTGAAATCACTTAGTATAGACCTCCCCACAAAGAGGACCTGGGGTTGCAGAAGCTGTGCTTGGGTAGCATGTCCCTGGCAGCGAGACCTGGGGGCTGGTGAGGGCTCCTTGCCCTCACTTGCACCTCTGCAGCAGTAGAAGGCAGATCGTTGCTCCCCTGAGCTGTCAGCCCGCTGCCTTTCTTTCCTAGCAGTAAAAAGGAAGGAAAATGGACTGATGGTTTCCATCCCTTTGGAATTATTCCCCTCTCCTTTCACGTTGGGTTCATTTGGGTGCGTTAATATCTCAAATTTAATGATAAGTCTAACGGAATTCATTTATAAGATAAATAAGATGTTATTAGTACATTAGTAGCAAAAATGTGCAAGGACACTGCTAATCTGAGGTGAAAATGCCTTCCTGAGTGAAATTTAATTAGCAGATTGTGTTCTATTAGTGACTTTTATGGGGAGTTCATGAAAATGAATACAAATATGATCCAGGCAGCCTCTCCTGTGAAGTGAGATCCTTGCTAACATACCCTCCCTCTCCCCGCCGTGCTGCTGCCAATGAAGGAAAACATCAATGTGCGTCCTATCCCCTTGTCAGAAGAGGACTTTCTGGAGGCAGAAAGGGCTGTGGTCGAAGGGCAGCAAGTCCGGGTGTCACATAAGTTGAGTATGCTCCCAGCAAGTGAGATGGGATGGGGGAGTCAGGACTGTCCCATCTTTTCCCTCTGCCTGAGCAAGCGGCTGGTCGGAGCTGCTTCTCCATGCTAAGAGCGGTGATGGCTGTGGAGATCTCCTTCGTGCTTTGAATTTTCTCCCTAGCCAGATGTCCTGCAGCAGAGGGTGCCAGGTCCTGCAAAGGGTCCATCGGAGAGATTCAGTGCCAGACTGCCATGTGCTGGCAAGACCTCTGCGTTCCTGCAAGCCTGTTGGCGTGTGGTAGCTGCAGGGGAATGGATGCCATCCAAGAACATCATACATCTTTTAAAGACTTATGGTCCCCTAGCAAGCCAGAGGATGTTGTGCAGCTGTTACTGCCAGGCCGTGCCGGCGTCACAGGCTGTAGAGATGTGCTGGTGTCCCATTCCCTCCCGGCTCGCCTTGCAGTGGGGACTCTCATCAAGGAGCCTTGGAGGTGACATTGATGATTCTTCCTAGGTTCTGTGCTAAACACCAGCGCTTGGGGTGTTTCCGGAGCTGGAAAGCATTCCCATGCTGCGTGTGGTTTCAGGACCTTGTAGATGACCTAGGAAGGAAAAAACCATCTTGGCATCAGCAACACAAAATGAAATAAAGAAGACAAACCTCTGTTCTTGGTCTTCCCTGGGAAGGGTTGTCAGGCTCTGGAATGGGCTGCCCAGGGAGGTGGTCGAGTCCTCATCCCTGGAGGTATTTAAAAGAAGGAGAGATGAGGTGCTTAAGGCCAGGGTTTAGTGGTGGGATGGCAGGGTTAGGTTAAAGGTTGGACTTGATCTTAAACGTCTTTTCCAACTAAAGTGATAGTGAAGTGAAAGAATGTCTTGCACACCCTGCTTTGGGAGTAGCTGTCACTGTGGCATAAACTCATCTGCTTGATCTAGGACCTTCTGGTCCCAGTCAGTGGGTGGCCAAGGGAGATATCCCCTGGTGATGCTGCTAGCTCCTTGCTCTTGGGGACCAAAACCCAAGGTGAAATTCTGCCCCGGCCAAAATCTCTAGCAAAACTTCCATTGACTCTGGGGTGGTGGGAAGGTCTGGACACCATGCAACAGGCTGCCTGTGCAATCTTGGTTTGAAAGGGCTTGTGAGGCCATTGGAGCTCCAGAGGAGCAGAGAGAGGCTTTGTACGCTGAGAAGTAGCATGAGAGCGGTTGCCTTCCCCTTAGCAGACCTGTCCCATCCCTTGTGTTCACGTGGAATCAACCCAGTGACCCCTGCCAGGCTTTTGAGGTTGGAGAGGAGTCCCTTAGCTACTGCTGCCAATGTAAGAGGCATCTGGTGATGGTTCGAAAGATCCTTCCCTCCCATCTGCAGGCGCCGGATCCAGCTCTTGCCGATTTCTTTGCTGAACAGAGGCGGAACAGCGAAGCGAATGCACAGGGAGTCATTATTCATGCAGATGATTCTCACAATTCAATAGAGGTAATTAGGAGAATGATGGAGGAAATTAGCACTTTCTGCGGGTTTATTAATATTAATAAAATGATTCCATGGTTAAAAATAATAATAATAATATTAATAAAATAAATACAAAATTGCAGAAGAGCTTGGCCCAGCTACAAAATACCAGTCTGCTCCAGGCAGCGATCAGCCAGCAGCTTGAATAAGTCTTTAGAGACAGGTTTTTTTCCCTCTCTAAAGATGACATCACGGAAGTCAGGATGGATTGAGGCATATCTGGGGTCATTTCTTGTTTCCCACTTTTGTCTTCCCCATTAGGGAGAAGAAGCTGAAGCTCAGCAGGTCCTTAAGACATTGGAAAGTTGAGTGGCTTGTCTTTAGCATGTCAACGATCTTGAAAATCGGATGTTTTCCAAGAACGGCCTCTGATGCCGGTTGTCCTCCTGCTTCTTCACCTGCTTTGTCTGTAGTTCTCCTAGCAAGAAAAATATTCCCACATCCCTACTTGCTTGGTCTAACGTGGGTTCCTGGGTCTGCCACAAAGACCCATTTCCAGGTTGCCCTCTCAGCTGCGTTTCCCATTCCCTCTTGGCTCGATCACGGCAGAGGACTGTGGACCGCTGCCGCCGATGTACAGCGTGGCCTTGGGAAGAGCTGTTCCGCTCTCCGTGCCGCTGGTGTGCCGGATACGCTGGTGTGTTTAGAGGAGGTTATTTGCAGAGGGTGAGGAGATTATCAAATTAAAGACGGCACAGAATGTTATTAATGAAAATACATGACAAATGTATTTAAACAGGTAAAAATTTAATTAGAATTTTTATTATTTAAGTATTGCTAAAAGTGCTTACTGAAGCCCTCTGCTTTCTTTTGGGATCGAGGCTTTTCCGGTTTCTTGCATGCTAAAAGGAGGATTTGGAGTAAGGAAGAGGATAATTGATACCAGTTGGCTTCTGCAGAGGGCAATGGGACTTTTGCCTTGGATGCGGGCTTAGACCTGGCTGTACCCATGATCTTGGATGCAGGATTAAACCTGGCTGTACCCATGGGAATACCTGGCTAGGCTTGGTTCTTTTAAGGAGACATTAATGGGGTTTTGCAGTCATTGAAGCACTTCTTTGCTGGCTAGGAAGGACATCTGGAGAGGTTCGGTGTCCAGGGACCGTGCGTTACTCTGAGGATGGTGGAGAGTGGCAGCAGCTGCTGGCAGTGCTGGGAATGCCAGGAAAGACCCTGGGTGTGGGGTATTGGGCTTGCAACTCCTTCTTCATCCATGGGAGAGATGTGCACCTAAAAAACTTACTGGAGGAGGAAAGAAAAGGTGCTCTGAGGTCCCAAGTTCTGTGCCCTTTCCTCCTTGGCACACCTAGCATCTCCCTCCCTGCCCAGGGCACCAGGGAGCAGCTCTGTTGGTTTTTGTTCCGCGGGGAGCTGTGAATATGCTGGTAACAGCGCTCTCCTGGCTGACCGGATTGCATTTGCACTCCTGAGTTAGAGATGCCGCTCTGGTGGGCGATGCCAATTCCCAGAGCCTTCTCCATCCGTCTTTATTTAAATGGGAGAAGATCAGAGCAGTTGAACCCATTGCTTTAATGATAGATTCCATTATATTAAACGGTAATTGCAAAACATCAGTTTCTATAATTAAAAAAATAGCCTCCACAGCTAGACATGGTGGCTTTCTACTGGTGCTTGACGTGTAATCTTCCATCTTACCACCGGGGATCCTCACGTCCTCCCCGCTTGTGCATCGCATGGGGGTGGCGAGAGCACCCAGCGCTTCAGCTCCGGAGAGCCGCTGCGGCAGCCCCGGGATCGGGAGCCAGCTGGGTTTCCCTCTCCCATCCGCTCGCGTCTCGGGAGCCATGCCCAGCGCCGTATATCCTGTGCCGAGGTGGCAGAGACGGCAAGGGGAGGCAAGTATTTCCATTCCAGAGGAATTTGCAGGGCTGGCAGTTTTAAGGGAGCGGGGGGGAAGCAACCCTATCTCCCAACTTGTAAATTAAGCAGATCTGGTCGGGAACTGTCACCGCAGGAGAAGAAATATGAAACCTCTGGGGTCATGTATGCAGAGTAATTTTTCTGACTGTAACTCTACTTAAAAGTAAGGATATGATGAAAATGCTTAGAGCATTTTAAATGGACCCAGCAGAGATCTGATTCAGCTCCAGTGAAGTCTTGTAGAGACTTTATTGGGTGTTGGCTTACTCTAAACCTGCTAACACCAGAGTTTAGCGCATGGCTGAGAAATAAATTGGTTCCTTCTCCTTATTAACTGAAAATATTCTTAGATGAAGGAAAAGCAATAGTAGTCCTTTTTTTTTTTTTTTTAAGACTTATTTTATTTTGGTGGGTTGCAGTGCAGGAGAACAAGGAGGTTGGGAATGTTGAGCTGAGATGCCGGGGAGCTTGCTCCCCACCTTGATCCAGGGTGCAGGTGGGCTCCGCACCAAATGGGTCAGGTCTCCAAGGGATGGAGACCCCGCAAAGGTGAAGCTGACCTTCATAGAATCATAGAATCGTTTAGGTTGGAAAAGCCCTTTAAGATCACCAAGCCCAACCGTTCCCCTAACCCTGCCATCCCACCACTAAACCCTGGCCCTAAGCACCTCATCTGCCCGGCTTTTAAATCCCCCCAGAGATGGGGACTCAACACCTTCAAAGGCACCCAAGGGTGCCTGCGGCTGTCAGGCTCCCCGTGAGAATGCAAACTGGCCGTGTGAATGATTACAGGGTAAGGCTCATTTTCAGGAGATTTTAAAAAAAAAAAAAAAGAACATGAACTTTACAAAAGCTTGAAACGTAACCCAACATGAACCTCTCTTGGGAGTAAATCAAGACAGCTCCAGTCCCAGTTCAGCTCCCCAGGCTTTGCCTCTCTTGCGCCTGAGCTGGGTGTGCCCGGGTTCTCCCTGGTGGTGTGCAGTGCACCCGGTGAAGCCGTGCAGAAAAGCCCTTTGAAATCAGCACTGACCCTGGTGCTGTCAATCCGTGACACGTTGTATTCCAGGGCACGCCTCTGCGGGGAGTTCGTTTAGGGGAAGAAGCAGGGGAGATGCATCATGTTGCCATCTTGTTGCCAAGAAGGCCAATGGCATCCTGGGGTGCATTCAGAGGAGCGTGGCCAGCAGGGCCAGGGAGGTTCTCCTCCCCCTCTGCTCTGCCCTGGGGAGACCCCACCTGGAGCATTGCGTCCAGTTCTGGGCTCCCCGGTTCAAGAAAGATGAGGAACTCCTAGAGAGAGTCCAGGGGAGGGCAACAAGGATGATGAGGGGACAGGAGCATCTCCCCTAGGAGGAAAGGCTGAGGGAGCTGGGCTTGTTCAGCCTGGAGAAGAGAAGGCTGAGAGGGGATCTCATCACCACGTACAAATATCTCAAGGGTGGGGGTCCCGAGGACGGAGCCAGACTCTTCTCAGTGGTGCCCAGTGCCAGGACAAGGGGCCATGGGCACAACTGAAGCAAGGTTCCAGTTGAACGGGAGGAAGAACTTGTTGACTGTGAGGGTGCCCGAGCCCTGGCCCAGGCTGCCCAGGGGGGCTGTGGAGTCTCCTTCTCTGGAGATCTTCAACCCCCCCTGGCTGTGTCCTGTGCCCCCTGCTCTGGGTGAGCCTGCTTGGGCAGGGGGGTGGCACTGGGGGAGCTCCCGAGGGCCCTTCCAACCCTTGTGATTCTGTGTGATGACCTCTCCCTGGCGTGCGAGGATGGGGAATGGCTGTGTTTTCCTCCCCAATTCTGCAAAGACCCTGTTTGGCTCCCCCCTGCTCCCAGCCCTTCTGCCTCTTCCTGCAGGCATGAGCTGAGAGCTGTCCCATCCATGAGATGTTCTGAAGGCTCATGAATGTTCGCCGATTGCTTTGGGAGAGCGGGCACGTGTGTAGGTGCAAAAATGAGCGTGCCAAGGCAGAGGCAGGCTCCTGGGCTCAGCGGGGCAAGGGGTGGACGGAGCACGGGGTGCGTTGCTCCTTGGTGCATCTCCCGTTGGAGCATTTGGGAGACTGCAAAGTGGTGCTTCTCTCATGCTGCAAGGCACAAGCAAGGGAGAAGGAAGGGTTGGGAGCTCATGTCCATCTCTGCATGAGTAGCTCCCTGTCCGCAGTGGTGCTCCTGCCTCCCTCGGCCGCTCACTCCGAAGCAGGATCATAGAATCATAGAATCATGGAATGTTTTGGGTTGGAAGGGAGCCCTAGAGGTCACCCAGCCCAACCCCCCTGCAGGAGCAGGGGCACCTTGAACCACATCAGGTTGCTCACAGCCCCGGCCAACCTGGCCTGGAATGTTCCCAGGGATGGGGCCTCCACCCCCTCTCTGTGCAACCTGTTCCAGTGTTTCACCACCCTCACTGGAAAGAATTTCTTCCTTAGATCCAGTCTAACCCTCCCCTGTTTCAGTTTAAAGCCATCCCCCCTTGTCCTGTCACAGCTGGCCCTGCTAAAAAGCTTGTCCCCCCCTTTCCTCTGGGCCCCCTTGAAGCCCTGAATGGCCGCAATCAGGTCTCCCTGCAGCCTTCTCTGCTCCAGGCTGAACAAGGATGCCTGGACCAGATGCATCATCCTGGGCAGCAAATGTAATTCCCTTGGTTTTCTTTGGAGGGACACAGGCAGGGTGGGGTGCGCTCCGTTGTGATGTGGTTCAGTGGAGGAAGATGTGCTGGGCTGGCCAGCTGGCCTTGGGAGACCTTCCTTCTGCTCTGGCACCAGGCATCCTATTTCAGGGGAGGATTTTAAGCACCCAGGTTGCAGCCACCATAGGTAGGTACGGGGGAAGTTGCTGCTCTTCTGCCCTTTTCAGGAGCGTAGGGAATGCCCCGAATTGTTGCCCCATAAGAAAATAACAGAGCTGGGTTTGGTGGCTGGTTGAAGCTTGGGTGACTGTGAGTGCATTCGCATACGCCTCCATGAAATGTAGTGTGGAGATGTTTGGGATGGTGGTGAGGTGGGAGGAAGTTTGGAGAGGAGAGTGAAAGCCACCCCAGCTTTCCCCCCTCTCACTTCCCACCTCCCCTGGATTTCAGTGGTGCCGGATCTTCACCCCATGGGTTGGAAACAATATCTTGGAGGAGCCTTGGAGCCATTTGTTTTCCATTTAATTGGCTAGCAGGGAGAAAATAACGAAGGGAAGTCATGCAGGGGAAGTTCTCATCGGTTCTGTTTTTGGCAACAGAGTCACAACATCCTAAATTTATTTATTTAATTGCATTATTAAAAGTATAAATAAAAATAAATCCAGGAGAGCAGCCGGATCTATGCTTTGCATCTCTAAAATAGAACCATAAATGCCACGGAGCACTGGGGGAATGATTTATTAGCCTGTTATCGTGAGTGACTGGGACGCTTTCGATGGAGTCCTTGCTAATTTCTAACAGCTGCATTAAATCACAGATGCTATCAGCTATTATAAAATAATCACCCAGCGGTCTGCAAACCAGCATGAGCCCAGGGTCAGTGCTGGAGCCCTTCATTTGTTTCACATCTCAGCCCCTCCGATTCCTGCAAGGGTGGGAAATAAATAGGACTCGTAGTGGCCTCATTTTATCATCCGGGAGTTGACAATAAATAAAACCTCTATAAACCTTTTTCTAAAAGGAGTTTGGACTGGAATTTGCAACGAGAGGAAACCTTGTTTTGTGCTTAAATATGGCCGTGCGATGTCAGGACTCCAGGGTCCTATTTCTAGCTCTGAAAAGGGAGCCTGCGCTTGCTGATTTATCGGGCAGCCGGAGGATTTCAGGGTTTCGGCTGCAGCTGGGGCTGGAAGGAAGGGAGAAGGTCCTGTGGCAGTGAGGGACGGCTGTCTCGGCTCCTCTGCCTTCGCTCCTCGGTGCTGTTTCAGACAAGTCACTTAAATTTCCCTACAGCTTGACTGCCTTCCTCTCGTTTGACAAATAACGTGTGTGTTTATGTGGCTGGGCTCCGGAGGGGGTTAATACTTGGCCTGGAAATCTCTTTAGAAGTGCCAATTTGTAGCGACAGAGAAACAACAATGAATAGGAGAGCCGGCGAGGTCCAGAAGAAGTGAGCAAGCGGCTGCTTATCAGGATGGTGGCTTGCAGAGCCAGCCGCGATAGCAGGGGTAGCTTTAAAGGGTGAAGGAGATGGGAGGGGGGAAAAAAAAACACACATAAATAAAAATAAAGCAGTTAGGAAGAAAAAGCCGCCCATCTGCAACGCTCATATTTTTCTTGACAGTGTTGCTTTATGTTAGAACAGCTGCTTAACATGACAAACGCCGGCTTTAATAAAAACGTACGTGAGGAGCTGCAGGCTGGGCGAGCGGGTGATGGAGCTCCGGCTCGTTGTGCTGCCCGGCGCTCGGACCTGGGGATGAATAAATAGCCCCGGGCAGGGTGACCCTGGGGGTCTTGTGCCGGCCACATCGAGCCTGGGGAGATCATTTTGGACCTGGTGCCCACGGTTTTGGGAACGGTGGCGGTTTTGCAGCCCTACGTCCTTGTTGGCATCAGTGGGGTAAAAGGGGCTTTGCTCTGAATGTGGCAGAAGGAGCCTCAGGGCTGTTTGTTGGTGGAGGAGCCAGGTGACAACCTTGGATGCTCCAAGGCCCTGTGTCCATGGGGAACGGTGCACATTGGAGGGACCTTGGGCTTCCAGGGTGGCCTTGGGCAGGTTCTCTTATTTTCTCAAAGGTATTTGGGTTCATTTTGTCTTTTCCTACCTCCTTATTCTCTCTGCAAAATGGGATAACAGGCTTTGCAGCTCGCAGGTTGTTTCTTTACTGCGGTGTCAGAGATTGTCGGGTTGTCAGCAACCTGGAGATAGCAGGGATTGCTGACAGCGAGCAGAACTGAGTCAGTGCTGTGTACAGAAACCTTGCACAGCCTTTGAAACTGCAGTCAAACCCTCCCCCAAGGTTACTCTTGCTCATAAAGCATGCTTAGTTTTGTTTGCTGCAAACCTAGTTTTTTAATCCCAGAATCCAGACAGACCTGGGCTTTGAAGAGAATTGGGTTGGAGTCAGAAGCGAATGGCTCAGACCAGGCTGACTCTAAAAGATGAATTAAAACTGACCTGGGAAGATGGAGATGTTCACATCCCCACCCCAGCTTTGCAACTTGCATATTTATCTTGTTGTGCCCAATACCATGGGGAAGAAATCAGCAGCGAGACATGCACGGAGCAGATCCACTGGTTCGGACAGCGTGGGACCTGCCTTGGTGTTCACTCGCAGCTCCAATCAAACTCCCAGAGAAGTTTTCCAAAGCTCACAAGGAACCAAGATCCTTCCTTCACCTCATGATTTTTTTTCCCCTTGCTTCAGCCCTAGGAAGTGAGAATTTCAAAGGTGAAAAACCATCATCTGCACTGGCCATAGAGGGGACGGACTGAAAAAAATACTGGGAATTTTTATTTCTTGCAGCCCGTGAAGCCCGGGTAGTTCAGCCAGGCTGAGAATAAGCATTTAGACCTTTACCTGCTTAACACAACTTCCAAACCTGCCCGGCAGCACCGTGGTGATGAGCATGCAGGGGCAAGGAGGGGGAACAGGGGCATTTTCCTCCCCAATTCTGCAGAGACCTGGTGTGGCTCCCCTCTGCTCCCAGCCCTCCTGCCTCTGCCTCTTCCAAGGGCAGCGAGATGTTCCCAAGGCTCGTGTGTGTTGGCTGGTGGCCTTGGGAGAGCAGGCACACGTGTAGGAGTGAAAATGAGCGTGCCAAGGGAGAGGCAGGCTCCTGGGCTCGTAGATGGGGCGAGGGGTGCGTTGCTCCGTGGTAAGACCCACGGGGCCCTTGGGGACCATCTCGCCTGAGAGGAGAGGACCATGTTGGAGGGGATGAGGGGTGCATGGTGGGCTGATGGAGCACCAAGTGCAGTGCTGCAGGCCACAAGCTGTTGCTTGCTGGGGAATACAGGTTTTCAAGCTCCCATTCATCTCTGTGTAATTAGGCACGTTTTGCTCTCCCTCCCTCGTTAAATCTTGCTGGCTTGGCCACTCTGCCAATACCAAGGCAGGTCTGGGGTTTGGGCTGGGCTGGCAAACCCTGCTGCCCTGGGTCAGAGCGGGGCTGTGCAGGGCACCAGGGCTTGCAGTCCATCGCGCCGGCGTTGCATGGGGACAGGTTTGCTGCTCAGCCCGGTGCTGGGGCGTGCCTGGTCCTCCTGTAGGTGGTGCTGGCCCAGGTGGCCCCGAGGTGGGTGGCTCTCGTGTCATCCAGGTGTGAAAAATATCTGTGCGTACCGAGGAGAGTGGCTAGATAGGATTTTCCCTTCTGGATGTGCTGGGGGCACCGTTCCTGAGTGTCCCAGGACAGCCAAGACCCTGGCGTTTCCCTCTTCCAGCATCTATTGTAGGTGGCACAACTGTGCTCCAATCATTTCTACATCTCTGTATTTTGTAAATAAGCCTAGAGGCTATGCAATGGCTTCATATTCAGAAATAGGATACACAGGGCTATGTGCTATCTATTTATTTGTTCTGCTATTCATTCAGTTAAGAGCTCGCAAAACACTTTGTAAGCATCTATGAAAGGCGCTTGGTAATGCTCCCAGGGGAGGGAAGAAATGTTCCTGCTCCACTTGGCAGGCGGGGGAAGCGGTGGGGCTGCGAGAGGCTCGCTGCCGTGCCCCAGCCAGGGCGAGACCATGGTAGACGCAGGAGTAAAACCTGGGTCCCCTTTTCCATCTCTAGTCTGTGATGGCTGCTAAGACTCAAATGCACGTTACCTGCCAAGCCGTTTCTGGTCATGATCCTCTTTTCTGGGGTGTTTCTCCTGCTCCTGGACTAATTCGGGAACGTGATTGTGCCTCCACACCTTGTCCCAGTGAGAAGTCATTAGATGGTACATGAGTACGGTACTAGTGATGGAGAAACCATGTCAAACCCAGCCTGGCTCGCCTGCTCATTCCCATCTGCACATCTTTAACTCCTCCATCTCAGAGATGCCTTCAGTTCTGTGCATGCTTCTGGCCTCTTGCACCCTGGGGTGGCCAGTGTCCTCAGCTGGAGACCACCACCTTGTGCATGGGCTCCTCCTGGTCTTCCCCTTCTTGCATCTTCATCTGTGGTTCAGATTCAATTTGTGGTACTTGAACATGTGCTGTGGCTTTTGCCAAACTCAGACCTCTGCCTCCCAGCACTGTCAGGCTCACCGGTGGGGTTTAGGGTGAACCTGAGGTGACCATGCATGCTGGGGACCCAAGCGCATGTGTGGCCCTTGGCTTTTTCCAGGCAGGCAGATGATTTTGCAAAGGCACGTGATGGACTTGTGCTCCTGCTCCCTTGCATGCAGTGGGTGCATGCAGCCAGGCAGAATGGCTGCGTGCGTCCCTCCCTCCAGAGGAGCTATGTAGGGTTTTTTGGGGCACCCCCCAGCCCCTGGGGGTGGGAAGATGGGGTGCATGCAGCGTGCTGTGCCGTGGCTCCATCAGCACCCGCTCTTCAGCAGCAGCACCCCCATCGGCTCCCACCCCCTGTGCTCACTTTGGGGCTACGGGGGGGCCCTTTGAGGAGATGGGGGCAGGGAACAGGGCCATCGCCCTGCCCCGTGCTTGGCCATGCTCTGAGCAGGTGAGAGCCCATGGGAACGTGCAAGCGCTGCTTTATATATATATATATATATTTATATTTCTATATACAAAGCGCCTATCACCATATTGATAAACATTCTTTGGAACCACTCTGCCCTGTTTACAGCAGCTTGGCTGCCCCCGCTGTTCATAACCTACTTTCCCTCCCTTCCCCCTAAATGGGACTTCGGGCCACGACCCGCCACCAAACCCCCCCCCTTGTCCAGGGGGGACACGGGCTCTGTCCCCAGCAGCAGCCTGCCCTACAGCCCTGTCCCCATGCCCGGTGGCTGGCCCCAGCAGCCCTCGAGCTGCAGCATGCCTGTCACGCATGCACAGGTACCTGTGACACATTCGGGTTCCCCTGAGCACCCCCGCTATGGAAAACCCATGTCTTTTGGGGTGCTATTGATGCAGGGAGGCTTTTAATTGCTGCTCCCTTTCCAAAGGGGGCTTGACCTCATCCTGCACAGGGGCAAAGCCACGCAGAGGTGGACACAGGCTGCCTCCTTCCCCCTTCCCACAGGTGCTGTCAGGCTGGAACCTCCCATGTGCTGCAAATTACCCGCCAGCACCCTGAGATCAAGGGGAAGGCAGGGACTACCTGTGTCCTCTCCCCACCCCCAAATAAATTTGCCTTAATGGGCAGCACTTGCAGGTGTGTGGCCTTCAGCCTCCTCGTGTGTCCCTGTGGGTCAGTGTGGGCTGTAGCTCCCCTCCAGTCCCCCCAGCCGAGCACTGGGTCCCCTCTGGTGTGCCCTGCCCTGCCCTGCCTTGCCTTGCCTGTAGTGGGGCGACTGCAGACCCCTCCTTGGCCACCAAGAGGAAGACCAGCTGAAGGTACTCCCCCACCCTGCACTTTCTTTCCCTTCTTTTCTCTTTTTTCTCTTCTCCCCCAGTTCTTCTCCACTGGTTCTTCTCCCCCAGTTCCCCTGTTTTGGCTCCAGTCTGATTTTTCCCTCTGCTTCCTAAGGTTGTGGAAAATCTGGGAATGGGCTACTGGAAGGATCTCTTTTGGCTGATGCCAGCAGGGACTATGCAGTGGGGGTTTTGTTGTGCTGGTTGGCAGTCGGGGTTTTGTCGTGCTGTTTGGCAATCGGCTGGCAATTTTTATTTTTTTTATATATATTTTTTTAATTTTTTTGCAAGACAATGTCCTCCGTGAAGCAGGCTGAACTTTGGTGTGTTTTGATATGGAAATGTTTTGGCAAGGAAGCAAAATGTTGCATGTCTGTAATTGCCACACACCCCCCTCCCCCCCGCCCCTTCCCTCGAGAGTTGGGTTTTAAGGGAAAGACCTCATGGGAGTTGAAAAATTGCCCAAATGCACTAAATACCAACAGGAATGGCAACAACAACAAAAAAATCTTGGCATCACAAAGAAAATCTTAACGTTTTGCTTTCATAGAATCATAGAACATTTTGGGTAGGAAGGGACCCCTAGAGGTCACCCAGCCCAACCCCCCTGCAGGAGCAGGGACACCTTGAACCACATCAGGTTGCTCACAGCCCCGGCCAACCTGGCCTGGAATGTTCCCAGGGATGGGGCCTCCACCCCCTCTCTGGGCAACCTGTTCCAGTGTTTCACCACCCTCATTGTAAAGAATTTCTTCCGTATATCCAGCCTAAATCTCTTCTCCTTTAGTTTAAAACCATCACTCCTTGTCCTGTCACAGCTGGCCCTGCTAAAAAGCTTGTCCCCCCGTTTCCTCTGGGCCCCCTTGAAGCCCTGAGCGGCCGCACTCAGCTCTGCCCGCAGCCTTCTCTGCTCCAGGCTGAACACCCCCAACTCTCCCAGCCTGGCCTCAGAGCAGAGGGGCTCCAGCCCTCGGAGCATTTTAGTAGCCCCTCGGAGCATTTTAGTGGCCCTCCCCTGGCCCCGCTCCAACAGGTCCATGTCCTCCTTGTGCTGAGGGCTCCCGAGCTGGACGCAGGGCTCCAGGGGAGGTCTCCCCAGAGCAGAGCAGAGCAGAGGGGCACAATCCCCTCCCTCGACGCTGGCCACGCTTCTCCTGATGCAGCCCAGGGTAGGGTTGGCTTCTGGGCTGCCAGCGCCCATGGCCGGCTCATGTCCAGCTTTTCATCCACCAGCGCCCCCAAGTCCCTCTCAGCAGTGCTGCTTTTTTTTTTTTCCCTTAGGAAAAAACAAAAAAATATTAAAAAACCATTGGATTGTTGTCAGCAATACTGCTGGAAAATGAAATCCTCGCCTTTCAGGCTTCTCAGGCGATGTTGTGACAGCTTCGCGTGGTTCCACTGTACCTGGGTGTCCCAGCCCCTTTGAGGGTTGCTTGAGCAGCGTGGGGTGTTTTCGGGCTGGCGTTTTTTAATTTCTTTAATGTTGGTGGGGGTTTTAACAGCAAGGTGGGTGTCTTCAGAGCTGCCTCCTTTTTGAATTCCAGTTCTGGGGTTTACAGGCAGTTTAAGCATGCCGTATGTCTCTGGTTCAGCCGGGGATTTCAGCTGCACACTGAGCATTAAGTGTAGAGTAATCCCGTGAAAATCCACGGCCATCGGGCATTGCAGGTCCTCCTGAGCCATGACCTGCCTCGCCACACTGCTGGCCTCACCCTGCGCTAGGTTTGCACATTCTTGGGAGGAATTTATGGAAGCAGGGAGGATTTGTGCTTGCATTTTGGGCAGGAGAGCAGCGTCGGAGGGGCTGCCTGGGCATTGACTGCTAAAGCAGCCCAGCAGTCGGGTGTTAGCAAGGAGCACATGTCTCGAGTTTGCATTTTCTGCCCAGGCGAGCTCAAGCACTGCGATCAATTTGAAGAATAGGCTGCATTTTTTTCACAATTACCTCAGCAGGTTTTTGGGTTTTGGTTTTTTTTTTTTGCTAAATTCATGCGATAAAATGCATTAAATGTAACAGCACGGAAAATAAAAGTTCAGTTTGCGGAGAGAGCCTGATTTAGTGTGAAGATAAAACAAGATAAAACAACTGGAAAAATTAAGTGGGATAAATAAATTCTGCCGGGGAGAGAGGCGGGGGTGATGGAGGGGGGGAGAGCTGAGCGTGTGCCATCGGGCGGGCAGCGGTCAATGCAGCTGCAAACGGCTTTCCAAAGGCTTTCATCCTGGGATGCTTGGCTTTATCCCGGGACCGTGAGATGTGATTCCCCCTGCTGTGCTACTTTGCCATGGGGCGAGTGTGCTCTTGCTTTTCGGGTGAAGAAATGAGACTATTTGGCAAGGAAAATGGGTAAAAATTAGCAGCTGCAAGCGTGCAAGAGAAAAGGTGGAGAAGAGAGGGGGTAGGGACAGATGGAGAGAAGGAGGGAGAGAAAGAGGAGGTGGGAGAAAAGGGAGGAGGGGATAATAGTGCAGAAAGATATTAGTTAAAAATCTTCTAGCCCCGAGCCCAGACGCCATCTGTACGTAGCAGGATACCAACAAGGCAGAGCTCTCTCTATTCACCATGGAGGTGTTACGTACATTGTGGCCAGATAGTGTGGCCAAGATGTTCAGGATTAGAAATTTCACATGTCCTGGGAGAGAGATGCCTTAAAAGAGCCCCATTTTCGGAAGGCACCGAGCAGCTGTCTGCAAGCCGGGGACTGGAGAGGAGCCGGCGCCTTTGAAAAAGCTTCTTTGGGGTTTCCAGAGGGAGAGCTGGAGAACTTCTACCAGTGCTGGAGGGCGAATCCCCGGGAGCAAGGATTGGCTCTCTGATTAAACAAGCCCAGGTCCTCCAAGGGCTGCTCTCCCCTACAGCTCTGCTGGGTTTTTGCTTTCCTGGGCGCAGCGTTAACCCCTTCGGCTGCGAGCAAGGCTGAACGGCGTAGAGACACCAAAGCTCATCTCCGAAAAAGAAAAGCAAGCTACTTCCTGTTATCTTTGCCTTAAGATTTCGTTTTCTTTGCCTGCTGAGGACTGTGCTTTCCCCTTTGACAAGGACATGGTGGTTGGTTGTGCTCACCGTGGGAGAAGCTGCTGTCCCAGCGTGAAGGCCACCTCGCTGGAGCAGATGTGTCCATGCTTTGTAGCATTCGCCTACCCAGGCAGGGCGCTGTGGGAAGGCCACAGGCTGTGGATATCTGTGTCTTTTTTAAAAGGAGGGAGAAATACTCTTTGGTGCTGTTTTGGAAGAGGCAGTGTCCTGAAGGCTGCTCGTGAGCGGGGAGGTGACACTTAGAATCATAGAATCATGGAATGGTTTGGGTGGGAAGGGACCCCCAGAGGTCACCCAGCCCAACCTCCCTGCAGGAGCAGGGACACCTTGAACCACATCAGGTTGCTCACAGCCCCATCCAACCTGGCCTGGAATGTTCCCAGGGATGGGGCCTCCACCCCCTCTCTGGGCAACCTGTTCCAGTGTTTCACCACCCTCATTGTAAAGAATTTCTTCCTTATAGAATCACTTGCTGGCTGAGTGTGTAGGGTCCCAGTGTCATTGCAGTCTCCCCGTCCCTCACTACATTAATCTCAAGGGAGCTGGACTTGCTGCACAGAGAGCATCTCAGCGTGCCTTGAGCCACTTGGAGAAGGGGAAGGTGATCCGGGAGCAGCAGTGAGGGCTGAAGAATAAAATCCAGGGCGGCTGTCCGTAGGTCCCGGCGGCTGCAGGCTGCTCCCCAGCGTGGTGCCAGAGCAGCGCTGCCACTGAGCCGCTCCGCAGCCCGCGGGCTCTGGTCCCTCACTAATTACTTCCAGGCTTGTACTCTTGACATTTGCAAGCTCCTGATTAGAGCAACGAGGGAGAAATCTCCGAGGGAGATGGAGGCCAAACCGCACCACTAATAAAAGCTGAGATTGACAATCGGCTGGGAGGTGAGAGACGGGGAGGTGGAGGGACTCGTCCTTGCAGTCTCGGTTTCTTTCTGAGCCTCTGGGATGATGAGAGAAGGTCAGGGCTTGTTAACGTCACCGTGAGGAGCAGGATCTGCCGCTGCCATATGCCTGATGCCCCCAGGGCCTGTGCCAGCCTCCGAGTCCCTCTCAGCCAGGCGATATTTTTAGATGTGGACCTGAACTGAAGCCACCCACGTGACTACCCCATACAACCTTAGGTCCGCAATCTGTCTAGGTCCAAAAGTGGCTCTGCTTTCGTGTCTGCTGGCTTTGTGTTTGCATCCAGATGTTGTAGCCGCTTGGATTTTGAGTTCTTTTTCCCGTGCCCGTTTCTCCCCCGCGTCCCAGCTTGCTCCCTCCATTTGATGCCAGCGCTCTCGCTCAGGAGGTCACGTTAACCAGAGTGGTGGGACTGGGAGATATTTGTGATGGGGTGGCCCAGCAGACCAGGGGCATGAGAGGCTGCTCTGGCTGCCTGCACTCGCTGTCGGGTGCCCAAAGTGGCCTCCGAGGTGAGCGTGGTTGAGACATATTGCCTGCAATCTCCTGCATAGCTGTTCCAGGCTGTTGGGTCTGTACCCAGTTAGGCACATTTCTGTTATGTGAATATGTGTAACATCCCCTTTCCAGCCCCCTCTTTCCTGTCCCCAATGCCCCATATATGTTTACCTGTGCCCAGCTGTCTGTAGCAGCCAGTTTTGCTGTCTCTCTGTTTATGCCCTGCCTTTACATCTGTTCATGTAGCCATGTCTCTCCAGCCTCCTCTGAGGCTCTTTCTGAGGCAGACAGGCTTTTTTTAGCCCTTTATATCTCCCCTTTCCTGAATTGCACCAGCTCTGGCAGGCTTTCTGCTACGCACACTCTACGTCTACAGCTTCTTATCCCAAGGGGTAAACACCATTTTACCCAGCAGAGCTTCTGGTCCCGGCAGCATCCTTCCCCCTGGAGCTCATCCTGCTGCTGGACGAGGCTTGGCAGCGCCCGGGGTTGGGCTGTCTCACTGGTGGGGAGCTGCAGTGGGTTTGTGCTGGCTCCTTTATGCTCCTGCTCCCTCCCTGCCTGCAGACCCAGCTCCTCTGTGCCAGGGTGAGAGCAGATCGGGAAGGACATGGAGTGTCCTTCCTCTCCATCCTTCCCCCCCCGAAGGATGCCTGGCACTGAAGCAACCAACCTGCATGTTGAGGGTTAAGCCAACTTTTCAGCGGCTGAAGAGCTTTCTGACGGGGAACTCAGCCCTGCTTTTCTCGGTGCTTCCCTCGGCTCCGGGGCTGTCCTATTTATCCAAGCTGCAGTGAGCATCCCTCTGGTGCCTGCAGCCATAGCTGGTGCTTGGAGCCAGCACGCATCTCTGCAGTGCTAGCCCATGGCTAGCGGTGCATTTAGGGTTGCTGCATCCCACTGCCACGTACAACGGACCTGCTATGCTGATAGTCGGGCTTGGGATCTCCAAAAAACCCTTGCAAAACCCCTTTAGCAGCTTTAGCATCTGCGTTTGGGTCTCTGGATGAGGCTGGGGTCCCAAAATAGCCAAAACTCTTTCACTGGTCATTATGCTCCTCCCTCTGCCCCTGGAAAGGGCAGGTTCCCCATGATATATTCAGCAGAAGAGGCAGATGGACTCTGGAGGAAGGCACCCAGCTGTGGTCCAGCCTGTCTCAGCTTGGGCGGGAGGAACTGTACAGCACGCTGCGGGGAGAGGGCAGCGTGAGGTTGGTTTTCTTTTGTGGGCACAGAGACAGATGTGTCTGGATGGTCACCGAGGTCTCGGTGCCTTCGGTTGCTCTTTGAGGAGGTAAATGGTGGTCTCTGCGTGTCTCCAAAGGAGGAAATTTGTTGCTGCTCTTGGGCGCTGCCCTGTTGTAACCGGTGGGGTGGAAAGCCCCTGGGCTTTCTGCTGCCATGGTCTCTGCACTGGGGCGTGGGGACGGGGCAGGGAGATCCTCTGGAGCTCCCTTCCAGACCCCACGATTTCTCGGGAATCTCAGGACACGGTTTCTCACTGCGGGGCAGGCTCCCGGCTCCTCTCTGCTACCAGGCAGAGGGGGGGAAAGCGGTCGGGGCCCCGCGGGGTGCATCAACAAGTGGGTGCGGGGAGAGATGCAGCCAGGGGGGCTCTGGGGCAAGGGAGCCAGCACGCCCGCCGCCCGGGGATGCTGCCGGCCCGCCGCGCCGGCGGGGCTGGGATGCTGCCGCCGCCGCCCCCCCGCCCCCCCCCCCTTCCCCAGCCTCCCAACCCCGAGCCCCCGGCGGGGCGGGGGGGGCGGCTCCGGAGCCCCCGCTGTGCCGAGCCCAGCAGCGTCGCGGCTCTGCCTCGCGTCCGGCCGGCGGGGACATCGCCTGCAGCTCCGCGGGGAAGTTTCGATCTTGCGACAGATTCAGCATTTTGGGCAGCTTTTGGGTTTTTGTTTTTTTTTTTTGCTTTGTTTTTTTTTTCCGTCTTCCTTTTCCCTCTATTATTTGAACGAAAGAGCAACAGCCAGCGAACAGCCCAACTCCAAGCCCGTTTTGCTCCCCCAGCCTGATTTTATGGCCGCCCTCCCTTTCCTGCCAGCGACACTTACGTTTCCTCCTTGGGTTATAAACTTTTGATGCCAGATCTCCGCAGCGCGTGCCCAACTGAATCTTAAAGTAGCGTCTCCAGCAGGCACACATCTGTGACCTTCATCTCTTGCTCTGCACCTTCTCTCCTCCTCTTCCTCCTCCCCTCCGGCCCTCCCGTCCTCCTCCCTCACCCAAGGATACTGGGACTCCCTCCGGATGCCGCTCGGCAGGCTCAGTGCTCGCAGGCTGCCTTGCCGGGGGCTCTCCTGATCTCCGTGGAGCTCCGCATCGCTCGCCCCGGTGGTTTTGCTCCCCCCCGTCCCCACACACACGCACCCCCTCTCTCCTCTTCCCCCCCACCCCACCCCCCCACCCCACCCCTTTTCGCTCCTGGTGGCCTTGTCGGGTGTGGTTTTTGCCTGTTGGAAAAGTCCCTGCTGCCCAGGATGGGGGTCGGTGGGTGCTTAGCCCTGCCCTGGAGGTGCCTAGTCGTCCTCTGTCTCAGGCTGCTCTTCCTTGTGCCCGCAGGAGTGCCCGTGCGCAGCGGAGATGCCACCTTCCCCAAAGCTATGGACAACGTGACTGTGCGGCAAGGGGAGAGTGCCACGCTCAGGTAGGAGCAGCCAGATTTCTGCCTTGGGGGGCACGGGGGGGCCTGGCTGTGGCTCTTGGGGGATGCTGTGCGCTGAGCGGGGCTGCCGGAGGGTCCTGCGACCAGCTGGAGACTTTGCATGCGTCCCAGGGGGCTCGTCCCCATTGTGGCAGGGGACACCCTGGCAAAGCAGTTTTGGGGGGACCGATGTGCCGGTGCTTTGTGGCGCGGAGCGGGCAGCAGCGTGAGGCTGGCAACCCCCCGTCGGTGCTGGCGGGGGGCTGTGGGTGCCAGCCAAGGAGCTGACAAAGGGGCTTAGGTGGCAGACAGTGAGTTAGCGCTGCCTGACGCTCCCAAAGTTGTCTCGGTGCGTGTGCCTGTGTGGGAGGGATGGGGGGGTCCGCACCGCCTGCGCCGATGCCAGCCCGCATTGCCAGCGGGTTTCCAGGGCTGCGATGCCTCCGAGGTGTCAGTGTTTCGCCTTGATCACTTTATAGTCTCTGCACGAATCTCTTAATATCAAATCAATCTTTTACTCCAGGGGTGCGTCTTATGAATTCTGATGGATGCTTTTACCTTTCGCTGTCTGCTGTTGGAGAAATGCAGGCGGCTTATATGCAGATGGGCCACTTCTATGCTGTACGATACAGCAGAGCATCCCCTTTTCATGCCCTGAATGGGTTACAGGTGTACGTGGTGCATTCCCCGTGCAGGATAGCTCAGGAGACATCGCAGCAGCCTGGCCAGATGAGCAGATAGCAGCCCAGCCTTTTTCGGAGGGTGATGGGGAGGCAGCACGCATCCGGAGCTTTGGGTCGTGCTGTGCGTGCTTCAGGCAGCCCGGGGGGGACCTGAGCCGGTTAATCTATCTGGACGGGCAAGGCTGGGACTTGTGGAAGAAGCATGGGGATGGTGGGACGTGAGTCTGGAGGAGTTAGCCTGCTGCTTTCCCTGCAATAGCTCGCAGCGTGCGCCTGGCTGCTCCCTCCCTCAGACCTGGAGTAACAGGGCTGCAGCAGAGAGCAGCTGCTCTTCCCAAAGCCAGGCGTGAGGGTAGGCTTAAGCAAGCCGAGCCTGTCACGCTCTCCGTTAGCAGCCGAGCCATCGCAGGGGTGAGGGGCTTGTGCCGCTTTGAGCAGAGGGTGCTCCTCTCGCCTGGGTGGTGGAGGCACGGTGGGTCAAGGAGTTTTTCCCGTGGCTGGCATGGTTTTTGTAGAGGGGAAGTGTTCGGTGCATGGGAGGCAGGCTCCGGCTCGAGGTGTGGGCTGCTGAGAGAGGCGTTGGTCGCTGGCTGCCTGCCTCCCAGCACGGTGCCTGCCAGACTTTGGGATGCTGCCTGTGCCAGGTACATCCCTATTCCTCAGTCCCAGCCGGGGACCTGCTGGGACACACTTGCCATCACCCCATGTAGCTGGGGACACACTTGCCATCACCCCATGTAGCTGGGGACACGCTTGTCATAACCCCGTGTAACTGGGGGCCGTGGCACAGCAGGAGAGCAAAGGGCACGTTTCCTTCTGCTCTTCGTAATTGAACTGCGACGATGATTAACCTGAGCTGGAGGGAGCCAGGCAGTTGAAAGCGGAGAAGCCGATCCCCAGAGGCATGCCTTTGGCCTTGCTGCTCTTTTCCTCGCTTCCTGAATTTGTTTCCCCAGTGAAGCGCCGCGTTTGGGGCTCTCCACGGCGATGCTCGTGGAGGTCAGAGCAGGATGGGTGCCTGCTGTGGGTGAGCAGTGCGGGGGGCTGAGCCCCTTCCCCGGGGAGCCCCTGGTGCTGGCCGAGTCTGCTGCCAGCAGAGGGCTGACTTGGATCTCCTTTTTTTTTTTTTTTTTTTTTTTTTTTAAAGCTTCTGGCCTCTTTTCTGTGCTGTTTGCGAGGGGGATGTTGCGAGAGATGTTTGGGAAGCAGCCAGCCCCGGAGCGGTGGGGGGTATTTTAGCCTTCCTGTAAGAAACTCCGCATCCCCTGGTGCAGACTCCGAGTGCTGGCACTTAGAGGAAGCCCCTGCCCCAAAATCACTTGTTCTGTACCCATTTCCCCCCGTGGCATCTGCCCAGGCTCTCCAGCGCATCTTTTCCATGCTCTCACCCTCTCCTTTTTTATCCTTGAATTTAGCTTTTGCTGGCTGCAGTTGGGTTTCTGGCTGCCAGCTCCCATTTGCCCTCAGTCTGCGCCATCTCTTAATGCATTGCTGTTTTCCCCCTCTTCTCTCTCACCCCTATTTCCCCTGCCCTTCTGCAGCCTCTGGGCAGTGAGCAGCTTTCTGTCTTCCCTTGGGGTCGGGAGGTGGGCCAGGCATTACATGCAGCGACCCAAAGGGGGTAGCATCAACAGCGGGGTGCACAAAGGTGGAGCATCTCGAGGATGCAGCTGGGATTTATTTGCAATGCCCTACAGAGAGCCAGGAAGGGGGAGCTGCCCTGGGCAGTCTTTCCATGTGGGTGATGCTTGTGGTAGATGCCTGGCGTGGGGCCCATGACGTTGTTGTTTTTTTTTTTCTCCACGGTGCAGCCATGGTAGGAGGAGATGTGGATGTGGTGTCCTCTGCTGTCCTCCCTGCAAACCAGCTGTTTTCTTGGGGCTCAAACCAAAGATCGCTGAGGAGTTGGGCCTTGAGAAACCAAGACCTGTCATTCCAGCTGGTTGCACTTGCAGAATGAGCCGCAATCCTGCCGGCTCTGGAGGGGCCAGGTCCTCTCCCACCCTGCTTCGTGTGGGGCTGCTGTCTGGTCGTGAGTCGGGCTGAGCCTGCGCGTGGCCCTGGCTTCGGCAGGGCGGGTGGAAGCTCTTTGCTTTCCAAGATCAGCTCTTTAAACCACACATTGCATTGCAGAAAGGAGGAGATCTGAGAGCGCGGAACCGCATGCGAGCGGTGGAGGAAACCTGGAGGCTTTTCAGGCTCGTTGTGGTTTTCCTGTATTGGATTTTGGGCGCTTCCATTTCCATCTCTCCACCCTTTTTCCAAGGGAGGCTCAGCGTAATCCGTGCAGAAACCAAGGCTCCATCTACAGGCAACTTCTAGGTCGTCTTAGATCAGCCGCAAATGATTCCCCTGTTTTAAGCAGAGATTGTTGATAATTCACTACTTTTTATTGTAAGAACAAGCAGTTCCTGTAACAGTCGTGCCCATTTGCTCCTCGGGGCAATCAAGGCAGTTTGCAAATTCCCTGTGTACTGCTAAAGAAAATAAAGCTGCCTCTTACCCAACTGGGAAATACAAACCCTTCTGCCGTGAAGCGGGGCAGGTGTTTGGGTGGCAGCAGTACCCCGTGTTACGCACCAGTTTGAGACGCGAAACGGAACAAGGAGCACACTGGTAAGGGACAGAGAGGTTGAAGAAAGTCACTCTTTAATTTCCCAGCTGGGATTTGATGTGGAAACACAGATTAAGTCTCTGCTTTTGGGAAGAGTGCCACCGCGTCTCGGCTTCCCGCGCACGACGCTTCTTGGATGCGTGCCCTGCGAGCGGCGGGGGCACGGGCATCCGTCCCCATTGCTACGGGGGCATCGCTGGCGGGGCCCCAGCACGGTTAGTGATCCCAATGGGCTGACCCCTGCTAGAAACCTTGGCTTGTGCTGTATCCCGACTGCATGGCAGGGGTGGAAGCACCTTCAGCATCGCAGGGGGCTGCCGGAGCGCAAAGGCGATGCAGGCGGCGGCTGAGCCGCAGGTACCGCCGCTGCTGTGGCAAATATTCAAGTGGTGTTAAAATGGGGATGTAGAGTAAAAGGGGATCGTATGGCTTGTGCCGCCAGCAAACTGACCTTTTATAACAGTACAGTTCATAAAGACATAAACCAACAGCTGCTCAGGATTTCAAGGCTTTATAATTTTATCTGTATTTAAGAAATATTGGCTTTTCTTTTATTTTTTTTAAGGCAAAGAGGGTGTGTTTCAGTGGCTGGATGGAGTTGCTGGGACACAGAGTGCTGGGTTTTCTCCTCGGCTGTCACTGCAGGGACACCAGGACTTGGGGAGACCCCTCTGTTTCTCCCTGCCTCAGTTTCCCCATCTGTAAAATGGAGCCAACAGCAGTTGTTTGCCAGTGACGCTTAGAAGGAATGAGCGTTCGTAGCTGGTGCTAGGATTGTACGAGACACGTTTGGCATGTGTAGCTAGGCTTTTCTTGAAACTAACATACACACAGATGCTTTTTCCCTGTTTTTAAAGGCAGATTTTTAAAGTCACATCCCCCTCTACCTTTCCTTTTGCTTCTGGTGAGCCCGTGGCCTCCCTCATTGCTCGTTCGTGAAGGAGACCAAAAGACCAGGGTAGCTTTGCTCATTCGCACCCAAGACTCTGTGGCTGGCTGTATTGTGCCAATTAGCGAGTACAAGAACAATCCTAATTAAAAATAAAAAGCCAGAATAAAACATCACAAGATGCCGTTCTCCCATTTATTTTTGCCATTATAGTTTTAATTATTTCTGACAATGCTGCTTTTTTTTTTTTTATTTTTTTTTGGGTATAATAATCTACCGCAGCCTATTTCCCAGCACACGATGAGGCCTCAGTAAAACACAACCAGCAGGAGCAGCTGGCAGGACCACAGTCTCTGGGCATAGGTCTGGGAAGTCAGGAAACCAGATTTATATTTTTTTGGGGGGGGGGGGGGGGGGGGGGAACTTCTTTCTCAGTCAAACCGCTGACCCTCAGTTTCCCTACTTGCTAACGGGGGTGGTGACACCGACCTGCCGCCGCGGTACCTGGCAGCGAAGCGTTAACACAGCCGTGTCTCTGCTTTTAAATCCTTGCTGGGAAGCGGGAAGAGAGTTGCCGCTTTTTTTTTTTCCTTTTTTTTTTTTTTTTTTTTTTGGTGCGCAAATGCTAAAAGCGTAGGGATTAGCGAAGAGCAGATTAGCAAGGACTTGCTCCATCGCTGCCCCCTCCCTCCCCCTCCTACCCAAAAAGTTTTCTGAAGCAGCTAAATATATACCTGCCGTTTCCAAGGTAGAGCTCACTGCGTGGCAGAGCTGTAATTGGCAACTCAGTGAAATTACAGCCACGGATTCTGGCATTTGGATCCTCCTGGCTGGCATAATAATTTCTCCCTAGGTAGCTGGTATTTAACTTGTCTTATCTGCTCCTGATAGTTATAATTACAGTGCCCGCTAATTTCACTGTAATATTGCAGCCGTTGGAAGGGTGGTTGGAGAAAGGTCGGGGGCGGGGGGGATGTGCAGGACGGGTCCCTCCACCCCAACCCCTTGCATGAAGGCAAACGCCGCTGCCGAAATGCGGATGCTGAGACCATGCAGCCGGTCCCCAATCTCCCCGGTCATGCCCGCCCTTCCCTTGGGGGGGGCCCCCCCCCCCCACCTTGCCCTCACCGCATCAGGGGTTTTTCAGAGAATCACACAGAATGGCCGGGGTTGGAAGGGCCCTC
The DNA here is from genome assembly GCA_034008185.1 of Gorsachius magnificus. Taxonomy (NCBI): domain Eukaryota; kingdom Metazoa; phylum Chordata; class Aves; order Pelecaniformes; family Ardeidae; genus Gorsachius; species Gorsachius magnificus. Next base: position 2,541,284 of record CM067097.1, read on the forward strand.
GGGAGCTCACCCGGTCCCACCCCCCTGCCCAAGCAGGCTCACCCAGAGCAGGGGGCACAGGACAGCGGCCAGGCGGGGGTTGAAGATCTCCAGAGAAGGAGACTCCACATCCCCCCCGGGCAGCCTGGGCCAGGGCTCGGGCACCCTCACAGTCAACAAGTTCTTCCTCCCGTTCAACTGGAACCTCTTGTGCTTCAGTTTGTGCCCATGGCCCCTTGTCCTGGCGCTGGGCATCACTGGGAAGAGTCTGGCTCCGTCCTCGGGACTCCCACCCTTGAGATATTTGTAGGTGTTGATGAGATCCCCTCTCATCCTTCTCTTCTCCAGGCTGACCAAGCCCAGCTCCCTCAGCCTTTCCTCCTAGGGGAGATGCTCCAGTCCCCCCATCATCCTTGTTGCCCTCCTCTGGACTCTCTCCAGGAGTTCCTCATCTTTCTTGAACTGGGGAGCCCAGAACTGGACGCAGTATTCAGTCCTTGCTGCGGGGTGAATCTTGGGGTTCTGTCTCGGGTCAGGGTAGGGCTTGCTGGTTTGGTGTGGGGTGCCTGTTTGGGTTGTGTGTGGGGAGGATGGGTGTCCCCCGCTCAGTAGCACTGTCCTGCTCCTGATTCAGGGCTGGCTTTGGGGGGTTCACCCTCCGCCGGCGAGGGTTTGGCTGCTGCTTGTGCCAACGCCTCTCCCGCTGAGCCAGCACCAGTAAGGCAAGAGCGGATCTGCCGTGGGTGTAGGACTGGGCTTGGAGAGCCAGAGCCCCACTAACACGGAGATCCTAACCGGAGCACTGGGGTTTTGCTTCAGAAAAGCCTGGTTTTGAGAGTGCAGCGAGCTTGGTCCATCACTTGCCGTCACCCCTGCACGGGCCAGGATGCAAGCCCTGGGAAGGTCCCTCTGCCGAGCAAAAAGCCACCCCCCCGCTAAGTTTTTGAGCTTCGCTCGCCAGAAATAGTTACAAGCGGTGACATTGAGCTCCAGGGGTGAGGCTGAAGCGTCGGTAACCCTTTCGCTATAGGGTACGCGAGATCTTTCTGCAAGTGTCATAAACTCCCCGGGTTTGCAGGCGGTAATAGCTGTCCTTCCCCGGCTCACGGACACTGCTCCTGGGGCTCGGCGCTTTGTTTCTGGAAAAGGATTAGGGGTTAACGCTGCGGAATGAAAGCAGGGCACAGTGGCTGTCTCTCACATTCCCCCTTCCCAAAGAGGTTCTCTCTTCCCTCGGCTGCTTTCACAGTTTGCCGCCTCCTTGTGTTTCTCAGCCCTGGACCACGGATGCTTTTTACAACAGCTGGACATATTGTTTTAAGTGATAATCTTTAGATACTGCAGCCGAGCAGACAGTTCATAAGGAGTATCTGATTTCGTGACTATCACTTCTTTTTCTGTCCTTGCGAGCAGCCTTTGAGGGTTAGGATGTTCTCTTTTTTTCTTCTTTTTTTTTTTTCCTTTTTTTTTTTTTTTTTAAATGAGAAAAATAATTCCCCCACAGCCCCTGCTGACAATTCTTAGCCTGTAATGGGTTCTTCACTGCAGGTTTGATCCGAGGCGTAGGTCTCGTCTTCCCTGACAGCCAGAACCCTTCAAGGTCGGATCTTCAGTGCAAAGTACTCGCGTATCATACTTCTGTTTTCTTATGAATATTTTGCAAGATTTGCTTAAAATGAGTTGTTTTCCTGACTACGCTCGCTTGACGGACTTGTTCCTCGGGATACAAATGCGTCTCGGAAGCCTGCTTCTCCGCAGAGGAGGAGGATAATGAGAACAACAACTGGTGTGGAGTGGGATCAGAGCGGTAAATGGTGCTGACTCCGATAAGGGGCTTGGTGCCGTCTCCGGTGCGGGGGGGGGAACCTGAGGAGCCGTCACGCAGAGCATCTTGCTTTTTCTTCTCTGGCTTCACCAAGATTTGTGTGTGGTGTCAGCTCCTGGCTGGAGCTGGAGAGAAGAGAGATGGGAGGCCAGGAGGGAGAGAGAGGAAGAAGAGACAGAAAAATTAGGAGGGGGGGGAAAGAAATAAAGTGTAGGTGCAAGAAGGGAATGAGTAAAGGGAAAAAGAAAGCAGGTGAAAGGATGAAGCAAAGAGAAAGCCACAAGTGCTAACTCCCACCACGTGAAGTTCAGTGGGGGGAGCTCCTAAACCAGAGCCCAGCCGGACCACGGGGATGTGCCGGCTGCCGGGAGCTGTGATGCGGGGGCTTTGGCCTGAGCCCACTTGCTGGTACCCAAGGCCTGGGGAAAGAGCATCCCCCCCACCTCCTATTTGTTCATATTTTCTCTCTGTGTGTGTGCATGTGTGTGTATATATATATATATATATATATATAAAATCTAACAAATTTCTAACCCATATAAATCCAATTACCCATGTTTTGCCTGCAGGGAGCGAGGGAGATTAATGTTTGGTATTTTGGCAGGAATGTAAAAAGAAAATAGGTGGTAATAACAATGAAGGCTCATAAAAAGGAACCGATAGCCGTGCCTGCGCCCGGGAACCCGGCCGTAATTCCCGTGGGCATTTGCCGCCAGGCTGTCCTGCTCCTGCGGAGGGGCCGGGAAGAGGCAGGAGTGCTTCCTGGGCACCGGAGTGTTCATCCTGCCGGGGGAGGTGATGTTAATGCCATGGTAATGGAGGTTGAGAAAAGAAAGTGGTTTATGCTCTCAGGGCACTTTCTCGTAACGCATCCCGCCCCGTGTCACGGCTGGTAGCAGCCACAGGAGCACGCTGCTGTTATCCCCATTTTGCAGAGAGGCGAGGCCCCAGAAAGGAGGATGAGCACGGGGTTTTTTTGGGAGGAGAGATGGGAGCTAAGCTCTTCACCCTCTGCCATGAGTCTGTGGTTGCGCTGGTCCTTGCAGCTCTGGCTTGGAGTGACGTAGCCCAGAGTATTTTGGACAGTTACAGCTCTGGGTGGGAGTTGGGAGTGCCAGAGCTGTGCTCTGGCAGGGAACAACGTCTCATAATTTTTAATCTGAGCCCTTTTCTGCAGTCTGGCTGCATGCTGAGTTTTCCCCAAGTCTTCTTTCCTTTCCCCAGCACGACCCCGGGCCCATGAGCTGCCTTTTCCCTGCAGCTCTTGGCCAGGGGACAGCAGTCTCGTTGGAGGATCAGCAGTCACTGCAAGGCTGGACCCATCGCATCACGTCGGTGCTCAGCTTCGTCCCCGGTCTGTCCCATGTGGTGACCACAGTCGAGAGGCTGTCGTGCTGCTGGGCACCTCTCCTCACCATCCTTCACCGATGCCCTCCCCTCTGCTGCCTGGGCGAGGTCCCCTCTTGGTCCCAGAGCTGCTCTCTGTCCCCCGCCTTGTGGCTCCAGCGCAGCGAGCGGCATCCTGCGCTGCTCCTTCCGCCGTCACCCCCGGTCGCGTATTAATCACGGTTCAGATATTGCATCCCTACAGCGGTTTCTGCCTTCTCTGCTGGCTTTGCATCAGGCTTCTTGCTCTCCGTTTATTACCACCACTGGTTTTATAACCCACTTTATCAGATGACTTTTTTTTTTTTTTTTTTTTCTTTCTTAAAGAGCATAACCCATGAGCAACTCATCATTTCAGAAAGAGGGAGAGTGCCGTTAGCAGAGGAGAAAGCCTCCATGCTTATACCTTAAATGAAGAGGCTGCTTTGCCGTGTTGTTGCATTTAATTCAATCAAGGCAGTTAAAGCGGAGATTTAAAGTCCTTTGTGCGATCACAGGAGTTGCTCTGATGCAGCAGCAGGTAAAAGAAAAGATTGAGCCCATTTCCAAGGAGACTCGGAGTAACTCTTGGAAGCAGCCAGGCCTGGGGCTTACTGCGGCAGCGGCTACGGTGGGAAGCTGTTAGCATTCACATTGCATCCCATCCCTCTCTCTGTCACCCTCCCTGCTCTGGCTCCTTATCCCCATATATTCCTTTAAGTGGAATTGATTAGTTTGGCTTTTTTTTTTTTTTTTAACGGAAGGGAGGGCTAGTTTTAATTAATATTCTTAACTGTATGATAATTACGCCAGCTGGTCCTGTCGCTGCCTGTGTCACCCTCTCCTCCCTTGTTCTTGCGAGAAGGCTGTTTGGACTTAATTAAAGTTCGGGATCCAGGGCTAGCGGGAACGGCGGGAGCCTTGCAGGGCTTTTGATGAAATGATTGCTGGGGGGAAGGCGAATTTCTTCCCGGAGCCGTAGATCACAGTGCCGAGGCAGTGTTAGGACTGTCTGGTTTGACCACCTGCATTGCACAGGCCATTGCATCTCGTCCTGCCTTTCCCATCCCGCACCTACAAACTCCTGGAGGTGACAGCCCCTGTTCTGGGTCAGGAGGAGCCCGGTTTCGGTGCATTGCCCCTGCTTAGAGACATCCCCTCCACGAGGGAGTGCATCTTTGAGCAACGCGGCGTTTGCTCCCCGAGCCCATCGCCGCTGGGGGTGTCACAGGTCATGGCGGGGGGACATTGGAGGGATAATGGAGAAGCCGCGCGGGCTCGGCGGGTCTTTTTCATCTCCCATTTCATTGCTCGTGCTAGCAGACAGCCCTGCCACCAGAGCTTGAACGCAGCCCAAGCAAGAGCTTAACAAGCTCCGAGAGCTGTCCAGAAAGTTATCCTGACACCAAGTGACAGACTCTCAATTGATACCCTCTGGAGACTTTAAACTCACTTCTGCGAGGTTTCCAAATCTGGTTTTGCCTCATACCTGAAGAATCTTTTATCTGTGGCGACGCCTCCCCTGCCTTGTCTCATTGCTCTTGATGTTTCTCTTTGTTGCCTGCTGCAGCGCGGGTAAACTCTGCTGAAAAACTATTTAGGAAGGGTTTCTCCCACTCTCTGCTCCTTCTCTGGTCGGCTCTACTCTCATGATGAGGTTCCTGTATAAATCACCTGGGCTGATGCCGTTCCCGCTTGCGCTGGAGCTACGTCAGGACCGCTGCTGCTCATCCAAGAGGGCAGTGGATGCTCCAGACCACTGGGGAAGGGCAAATACAGTGTCTGGTGTGGAAGAGGGAGGAGAAATGGTCCGAGGAGATTGCTCACCTTCCACTCTGAAGCTCAGGAGCCAAACGTCATGGAAAATTTTTTTGTGGTCAGCTAGGAAATGACAAGAAGCTGTGCCACAGCCAGCGGAGATTTGTCAAGGAGAAATTGTGTCGGACTCATCCAATATCCTCCGTACAACAGCGTAATGAGCCTCGTGGGTAGGGGGGAAGCAGGAGATGCCTCCAGTGGTGACCCAAGCCGCCCTGCGAGCTGATGGGAACCCTGAGGTGGGAACCACCATCCGATCAGGCTGTAAGGGAACGGGCTGGCTCCTCTAAGGTGCTTCCCTGCTTTTGAGACCCAGCCCAAGATGAGCTCTGCCCAACCGATAGGAAAAGCCACCTTTACAGTAGTTTCAGGCTGCAGCTGATGGATGATGTCCTGCTGGATTTGCATCAAGGTCTTGGGGACCGGCTTTACGTCCTAAATCTCCTCATGTAGGATTCCAGGTGTGCAAGTGTGTCTGTAACAAAGTTGTGCTGCTGGGCTGGCATTTTGGGATGCCCTCAGGGATTTTGAATGCTTCTGAAGTAGCAATGTGCAGACGCTGATGTCTCGTTGTGTACTCCATCTGTTGGTGCCCCATGCAAGAAGGTCCAGAGCGGAGCATATTTGCTGGTCTGTAAGGTTGGAGTTGGTTTTCCTTCCAGGCAATAGAGGTGATGCTGCTGGACTCATCCTGCTGCCTTCTGCTGCCTTTTTATAGGGTGGTCCCGAGCAGCAGTACTCCTCCTGCCCTTCTTGCAGAGGATTTCATGCTCCGGTACCTGCTGTAGAGCCAGCCAGCCCCGGCAGAGCGCACCAACCCCTTCCCCGGTCGCCGTACGGACCCATTCTGCACAAGAGAAGGTTTTAAGAGGCAGCCGGGGCCTGCCCAGACTCTATAACTGAGGCTGCAGACTCTCTGAGGTGCACTTGGAGCATTTTCCTTAATTTTGCTTTTATTGCCCGGTAAATCAGCGATGGGGCCAAGCCCATCTGCGGGAAGCAGCTCCCTTTACTAAAAGGCGCCATCTCTCCCCCTCGGCCGCATCCTGCGCTGTCAGGGTGCGTGGTGCGTTGTCACCTTGGCTGGCTTTCCCAGCTGGCCGCGCTCGTTTGGACCTGGAGCGGGGATTCCGCTGCAGCCGCATCCCTCTCGGTGATGCCCCGCGTCTGCGATAGTGGCTCCCAGCTGAATCCCTCTCCTAGCCCACCGACCACGCCAGGAGCCATCGAGGGTGGCCGAGGCGGCGCAGTGCTGGCTGCGGGCTCCCTCTGGGAAGGAGCTCTGACATCTGCTCGCCCTCGCTCTCCGCAACCCCTGCCTTGTCCTGCGATTGCTGAGCTTGCAGCCGGTTTTCAAGACTGATGCTGCACTTAGCGGGGTGCTGCCAAACCCACTGAGTCCAGCAGGTTATTTCCCTTCAGAAGCCATTTATCTTTTTCCCTTTCAGGCGTGGGGCTTCTGTCTCTCATCTTTCTTTTTCCTCCCATGTGGGAAAGAGCCCGCTCCTCCCAAATCACTGCTGCTGGGCATGGGGTCGGACCCCATCCGAGGAGCACGGGGGCATCCTGGGGAGGAGAGGCAGCTTTGGGGAGCAGGCATCGGGGGCGAGGGGGTGGCAGGGCTTGGTGGGCTTCTGCAATGGTGCTTGACATCTATCGATTCCTTTGCAGTTATTATTTAGAGGGAAATCGCTCCAGACTGTCTTTCTGATCAGGTTTTTGGATGAGGCTGCCCTGCGGGCTGGTGGGATGCCAGCAGGTGCCAGGCTTGGGTTTGAAAGCTTTTTTTTTCTGGCAGGGAATTGGTAATTTGTCTCCGTTTCTCAGGGGTTTGCATGGAGCAAGAGAGAAGCTGAGCTGCACAACATCAGATAGGAAGTTTTGGAGCACCTCAGGCTCTGCCACTGCCTCTCACTATGGCCTTGGGCATCTCACTTATCTTGGGGCTTCGATTAAAAAGCAGGGGCTCCTGATTTCCTGACTTTTATTCCTGTTCCCTGTAGCCAGAGGACTCTTATCCTTGGGCAGGGGCTCGTGTGCTGCTGAGCCCTTTTGAAGATCCCATCCAAAAGTTCTCTTCAGGACCAACGCTCTTTCTCATTAACCACTGACTTAATGGTACGAGAGAATGCTGTGTGATGGTTATTAAAGTTTAACAACTGTGTGTATCTATTACCTAGCTGCTAAATCTTTATACGCCTTAAATAATCAATTGATATTTAATTAGCATACAGTACTATTACTGTCTTCCTAAATCTATAATGATAAACCAAGTTACAAGTTATTGGACGTTAATTACTAGCTGATGATTAGAAACAGCAAGACATTTACCAGCCTCATCCCAGCTATAATACAGCGTGTCCGTGCGCACCGCAGAGCTCCACCGCGCTCACTGTCTCTTAATAATCAATGGGTGTTTAACATGCAATATTTGTCTAATTAGCACTAAATTAAATCCTCATTGACAACACTTCAGGCTAAGAGATCTGCATCAAATATGATGGATTAGACATGGAAGGGCTGTTATTGTAAGCAGGAGATGTGCGTATCATTTGCTTGCACTTGCCATGGCTGGCCCGTGTCTCCCTGTGACTGTCAGCCCGCTCCTGGGGGGCCCGATGATGGAGGGATGCCTCCGCCTTGGATTGACAGGCCTGGAGACCTCAGGTCTCTCTTTCCTCAAGCTGTAGGCACAAGCAGCTCTTCCCAAGCACCCTCCCCTGCTTCCCAGCCCCGCTCACCTGGGGATGTACTTGTGCCTCCGACCAGGAGAATGGGCTCTGGGCTGGAGCAGGGCAAACGTTTCCCCTGTATTTTGTGCTGTCTGCCAGCTAACTTTTTGGGGAGTCTGTGTTTGGGTGCTGAGGATGGGGGAGATGTTTGTGGCCACCAGTGTAACCTCGTATCTGGGGATGCTGGGCGGAGATCAGAGGGATCACAGAATCCCAGCATGGCCGGGGTTGGCAGGGCCCTCGGGAGCTCCCCCAGTGCCACCCCCCTGCCCAAGCAGGCTCACCCAGAGCAGGGGGCACAGGACAGCGGCCAGGCGGGGGTTGAAGATCTCCAGAGAAGGAGACTCCACAGCCCCCCTGGGCAGCCTGGGCCAGGGCTCGGCCACCCTCCAAGTCAAGAAGTTCTTCCTCCCGTTCAAGTGAAACCTCTTGTGCTTCAGTTTGTGCCCATGGCCCCTTGTCCTGGCGCTGGGCATCACTGGGAAGAGTCTGGCTCCGTCCTCGGGACTCCCACCCTTGAGATATTTGTAGGTGGTGATGAGATCCCCTCTCATCCTTCTCTTCTCCAGGCTGAACAAGCCCAGCTCCCTCAGCCTTTCCTCCTAGGGGAGATGCTCCAGTCCCCCCATCATCCTTGTTGCCCTCCTCTGGACTCTCTCCAGGAGTTCCTCATCTTTCTTGAACCGGGGAGCCCAGAACTGGACCCAGTGCTCCAGGTGGGGTCTCACCAGGGCAGAGTAGAGGGCGAGAGCCGCCCCAGAGCCCGGCGGTGCTTGGAGGAGCACCCTTGGGGTGCTGCTGTCTGGCGCGGGGGGGAAGCGCCATGCTGTGGTTCGGCAGCAGATGTGGAGGCTGTTTTGCGAGAGCAGCGGGATGGATTGCGCGGCCTCTGGCTCTGTGCGAGAATCAGCCTGTCCTTCGCACTCAGCGTGGATGTAATTAATTGCCCCGATGGGATGTTATGCCGACAGCAAAGCAGAAAACACCGGAAAATGAGTTGGAAGTGACACCGGGGCTGTTTGGCATGGAGGCACGGGGAAGTGGCAGCCAGGGGTGCGCGGGAGCATCGCCGCCGCTGCCGCCTCTGACGGAGGGCAGGGTCGGTGCTTGGAGAGGGGGAATACAGCACAGGGAGGCTCCCTGCAGGGTCTGGCACGGCTTTGCTGTAGCCGAGCAGTTTTGTCCCGCGTACAGGGGTGGTGGATGGTCCCTGGGAGGCTTTTCTCTCCCTGGGTGCAGGATGGATTTGTACCTTCCAGCTCCTAGCTCACTCCTTTCAGTCCTTTGCAAGGAATCGCCATCCTCAGTGTGTCACGGGAGGTTTCTCGCCCCGTTTTCCCGCTGCTTTCAGGGTTTTACCAAAGGTGGTGAAGCCTCTCGAAGCCTGAGCAGCTCCTTGGTTCCTTACGGGTCTTCCTCTGCCCCCCAGCAGCCCAGGTCCTGCAAAGTGCAGAGCCCCACCGGCTGGGTTGGATGTCTCCAGGGCTCAGCAGGAGCTGGGATTTGAAAAAAGGAATAAATTAAAAAAAAAAAAAAAAAAAATTCCAATTAGCAATTAAATTTTTTAAAAAATTTTTGGAATGTTTTAATTGATAGCAATTTCTACAAAAAATTTCTGTATTTATGGGCACTCCCTCTCCTTAAAAATATCGTCGTTGCTTTTGATAAGTAATTAGAGTTTACTGAATAATTTCCCAATGTAGGTATGAATTTTAAATAATTTTTAGTACCAAGCAAGTGTTTCGTTGTAGTGCTGAGCGAGGGATTATCGTTATTTATACTGCGGTAGGGCCTAGAGGCTGGGACAGGCACTGTGTGAGTGTATAGCACAGAGATCCTCCCTGCCCGGAATAGCTTACAGTGATTTTTACGTCTCGGGGCTCTGGAGCAGGCTCCGAGCATGCTTTTCTGAGATAGAAAGGTAATTTGCAGTCATTTGCACCAGTGCAGCGTGGGCTGCAAGCAGCGCCCTGGCTGCAGCTGTGTCTTCTCCGTCCTCTTGATCAGTGGGAAATAGTAATTCCCTACTAGTAATAATAATGGTTGACCACTCGAAAGGGGAGGGTCCAGCCCCAGACCACGAGGTGGTGAAGAAAGGTCACGTCTTTTGATCAGTTTACTTAAGTTCTGGATTTGAGGTGCTGTGGTGGTTTGACCCTGGCTGGACGCCAGGGGCCCACCAAAGCAGCTCTATCACTCCCCTCTAACCAGACAGAGGAGACAAAAGTAAATCAAAAGGCTCGTGGGTCAAGATAAGGACAGGGAGAGATCATTTTATCAGTTACCATCATGGGCAAAACAGACTCAACTTGAAAAAAACAATTAATTTATTATCAATCAAAATCAGAGAAGGAGAGGAGAAAAACTGCTAGATCTTAAAAACCTTCCCCCCACCCCTCCCTTCTTTCTGGGCTCAACTTCACTCCCAGTTTCTTTTCCTACTCCCCCCAGCGGTGCAGGGGGACGGGAATGGGGGTTGGGGTCAGTTCATCACACGTTGTCTCTGCCGCTTCTTCATCCTAGGGAGAGGACTTCCCCTGCTCACGCATGGGGTCCCTCCCATGGCAGACAGTCCTCCACGAACTTCTCCAACGTGAGTCCTTCCCACGAGCTACAGTTCTTCACGAACTGCTCCAGCATGGGCCCATAATTTCCACGGGTGCAGTCCCTCAGGAGCAGACTGCTCCAGCGTTGGGTCCCCTGGGGGGTCACAAGTTCTACCACCAAACCTGCTTTGGCGTGGGCTCCTCCCCCCACGGGTCCCCAAAGTCTTGCCAGGAACCTGATCTGGCGCAGGCTTCCCACGGGGTCACAGCCTCCTTTGGTCATCCACCCGCTCCGGCGTGGGGTCCTCCCTGGGCTACAGGTGGGGATCTGCTCCACCATGGACCTCCATGGGCTGCAGGGGGACAGCCTGCCCCACCATGGTCTTCACCATGGGCTGCAGGGGAATCTCTGCTCCGGCGCCTGGAGCACCTCCTGCCCTCCTTCTTCACTGACCTTGGTGTCTGCAGGCCTGTTTTCTCCCCATCCTCTCACTTCTTTTCTCTCTCCAGCTACTGAGCCACAGATGTTTTTTTTCCTTCTTAAATCTGTTATCCCAGAGGCGCTTCCACCATCGCTGATTGGCTTGGCCTTGGCTAGCGGCAGACACAGGGAAAACTTCTGGCAGTTTCTCGCAGAAGCCACCCCTGTAGCCCCCCCCACTCTCAAGACCTTGCCACAGAAACCCAGTACAGGTGCCTCTTACTTGCTTCATGGGTTTGCCAAGATGATCACAGGCTGTGGCTGCAAACTTTTGAAGGGTGCTCCTGCAGCCGTCCACACGCATGTGCGCTCTTTACAAGACGAGGTCTTCATATCGTCGCATTTCCAGGGCTTGCAGATTTGAGGGGAGAAGGAAAAGCTGCGACTGGTTTAATGCTGCCGGTGGGAGCTGGCGAAACGACACCAGACGCGGAGAGAGCTCTGACCAGAAGAGTTGATTTTGGGAAAGCTGTGCGTCCCAAACGCCTTCCATCGGGCTGTGCTGGGGGGGGTGTGGCTGCCCTTGAAGCATCCAGGGGATGCCCAGGGGGGGCAGGACCCCTGGCAGGGATGGGGTGTGAGGCAGATGTGTCTTCTGATGCATGGTAGTCATCTTAAAAATGCTGTGAGCACGAGAAGCCAGCCAGACTGGAGGGAAGGTGCTAATTAAAGCACATGCTAACAGTATCCATGCGAGGGGGATCCCGGAGAGCGGGCATCGTGTTCACAAGTGAGCTTGGGAGCTGGCAGCAGCGTTTGGGTTTGCGGTGCCAGGCAGGGGTACACTCAGAAGTGCAGACTTTGTGCCCTAAATGTGGTTTTGGGGTCCTGAGGTGGAGCATGCTGCTTTTACTGAGGGTCCAACTAGAGCTCTGGGAACCTTGGAGAAATTAATACCCCATGGCATTAATGCATAGGGGACAGCTTTGGGATTTACCATGTATGCGTATGTTATAGCTGAAGTGTCTGTGGGCTGTTTGGAGCTTTGAGGCTGCTTGGACCTTTCGGAGCATCGCAGAGGTGCTGGCCCCGTTGCTGCTCCTGTCCCCACCTCTCATTCAAAGGCTGCACTGATCCTGCCTGTGCCTGGTTCTAGCTCTTTTCTGGCTTCATTACTGAGCTTGATTAAATGGTACTTGTAGAATCAAGGGTTGGGAAAATGCTCAAGGGGACTTTTCTAGTCACCTGAGGCACTGGGATACCTCAGAGACAGATGTTGAAGGGATAGAGAGATGGGGTTTGACACTGCGGTTGCAGTAATGAGATGTAACCCATTAGCGCAGTGTCCTCCTGGGGTCCAGATGTCCCCAAGGGAGGGAGAGGGTTGAGACAGAGCCTCAGGACCTGGGAAAAGCTCCCCCTGAAGCGGCAAAGAGTGAACTGGAGAGTTGCCCTGTCTGTCAGAGGAGCTGGGGACAAGGGTTTTTAGCATCTGCAGAGGATGGTGTTGGGAGAAAATGAGGGTGAGAAGGTTTTAACCTCAGGATCTCACTTCTGAATCTTGTTTTGTAGAGTCTGGGTGTGCAGCCAGCGGTATTGCTCATGCTGTTAGGGCACACGGAGCTGGATTTAGCCATCGCCTCGTGGGCTGTGCAGCTGCTGTAACATCATGGGATGCCTGGGGGGACGCTAAGGAAGGAGACTCCTCTTGTCACCTCTCCGTGCATCCTTAAGCGGGGTGCGGTCTCCTGGGCTATCGGGTCAAACTTTGGGGGCTGGGAAAGGCTGCAGCAGAAGGTGGCAACTCTTATTGTAGGGCAGCAGGGGGTGAGCTTGGCCAGCTCAGAAGCTGCCGGGTCTGGGGCAGTCAGCAGGGTCCACCCCATGCGATGCGACGTGGGGCGGTTGTCTCAGCAAAGACAGGCGTGGGAGTGACTTTTAAGGGTGAGGAGCAACTTCGAACCAGCAGGCTTATGGTCTTGAACTCCCCTGGTCTGGCAGTCTTCCCTTAGATTTCACTCTCCAATTATTTTCCTGCCGTCCTTCCCGTGCCGGAGGAGCGGGGAGCTTTCCTCCCAGCGCATCCACCAACCTCATCGCTTAAAGGTTTTCCTTTTACCCATTCCCTGCTGCTGCCAGGGTCTGGGGCACGGCGATAGCTTTCATCTCCTCTCCTTTCTTGTGACGATTCAGAGCTGGTGGCTTTTGGCCTCCACTGCTACAGGTCTCCGGTTTGTTATAAAGCTGTTGTAGAGGCGGTTTGTGGTGCGCCAGCAGGTCGGGCGGAGATGCTATGGACCCTTTTGGATTAATCAGCTGCCTGGCTGCAAGGGACGAGCCCCAGTGACCCAGCGGGGTCCCCTCTGGGAGCTGCGTAACAGCCCCCCTGTGATCTGACCGGGCTTGTGTCTGGACGTGGAGATCTTAGGAGATGGTTGAGACTTTTAACTGCGGTCTCTGATGGCTCCGCTCTCCCTTCCGGCAGCTCTGAGATGCTCGCTTGTCTGATTAACTTCACATCCCAAAAGTCACTGCCTCTGTAAAGCTTCAGGACTCCGCCAGTGCTTCTGACTGCTCGAGTGCCCCGCAAGCCTCCAGACAAGGGTCAGCGAGGCTGCGGCTGCCAGAGGACCTCAAAGGCTCCAGGTCTGAAAGCCAAGAGTACTTCTCCGCTCTTTGATTGCAGACTGAAATGCCTGCAGACTGCAAGGGGGTGTAAACAGGGAGTCTGGGCTCTCAGCAGCCTTGCAAGTCGCTAAATTTTTGTGCAGTGGGATGCTGGTAGGTGCCAAAATAACTGCGTGATGAGTGGGAGGTTCCCAGAGGTGACGGCAGTGGCTGCGTCTGGCTTCAAGGCTGCATCCCCAGGGATGTGGCGAGGAGGGTGGCTTTGCGGGAGGTGGGCGAGGGGAAGGAGCTGAACCATCCAAATCCCTTCTGGAAGAATCACGGTTAAACTCCCGTGGCAGGATTGCTCACCGGTGATTCACAAGCCCTCTGCTGCTAGCGCTAGGGCGGTTCTCCTTTGCTGTCTGCAGAAATAACACTTGGGGACAGGAGAGGGGGGGACGTGTCATCCCCCCGGAGGGTTTTTGGTGGCTCTGAAGTGCCACCGCGTGGATAACCCACCAAAGCTGGGGGGTCGAGAGGAGGAAATTCGCGGAGCGGATGCGGAGGTGGGAGCGCTGCTGGCGCGATGACCCTCCTGTTGGCCGTGCGTGGCCGAGGGATGCTCCCTTTGCTGGGGATGGGTGGATGCGTGGCTTGGGGTGCAGAGGTGCCTGCAGTGGAATTTTGCCCTGGCTCTCTCCCTTTTGCATTTTAGAGCAGATGGCTCCAACTTTCTCCATTGCTCAGCTAGAAGTAGTGCCTGAGCCTGACGAAAACCAGGCAGACCCTGCAAGTGAATTTGCCAGGTTGAAGCCTCCCTGCCTTTATTCGTGTCTTCCTGACAGCAGCCTGTCCCTCCACCAAATAAAAATTCCACGCACGGAGCTGGTTAAAAACATCAATTAGCTCTAAAACAATTATTATTTTTTTGAAATGCCATTTTATATATGCAATAACACAACACAATAATCCTGGGTTATTTAACAGAGCATTTACCATGAAAACAGTCATTACTCTTTAAAGCACCGCTGACTGTACAAGCCTCTTAACATTAAACGGCAAGCGAGGCAGAAGTCTTGCCATCAGAAACGCCACATTCCCCTGAATATGTAAGTGGCACCGTCACTGGGAAGCTCACTGCTTGGCTGAGCGGCGTTTCCCACACCCGGGAAGCTCTCGTGGTGCTTCCAGCCGTGGGGCAGCCTGTGGGGCGTGGGGGGTATCGCCCAAATTTTGCCCTGTTGGTTTAGGTATGTGTTGGAGGGGGTCAGGTGGGTTCAGTCCAGCTTTGCCATAGCTTCCCTTTCCCCCTATCCCTCTCTTCTGAACTGCCCTAATCTCCAGGGGCAGCAGCCATATTTGTTATCCAGCCTAAGCCCAGTGGATTTAGCTATTTTAATATTGTTGATAAGGCCTATGATACTGCAGAGATAAAGACGTTTTTTCTGCTAAGTCAATAACGAACCTAGTAGTAAATTCTGCTTTCTCCCCCCTTTTGTGGTTCCAGGGAATTGGGCTGGATGTATATTATTTACTTACTTATTAGACCTCTTCTAGATACCTGGTACGAACCCGGGGGAGCAGATGGAAATACCATTCTCAGGCTACCAAAAGCCTTTGGTTTAAGCAAAATAGTTGTGTTTAAAGATTAATTTAAGATGCTTTAAAAATTGAGCAGGCCATACATTTTTAATATTGATTGATATTATTATAAAAGATTCAGCTGCAACTCTTCTCACCAGGACCTCTCTTGGCGCGCAGACAGCACGTTTGTCTGCGAGGGACGCGGCTTAGTTATTTTTAATCTTTGAGACTCGTTCTTGTGAAATTTATGGGAAGCGTCGCCTCGTGTCTGACACACCAGAGCATCCCGGACAGGAGCCTGGGATGCGCTCGGGGAAGAGGTGAAGCTGAATGAAGGGCTGGTGTCTCTGCTGGATGGAGGGAAGGGGATGGGACATCCCTCGGAACATTCCAGGCCAGGTTGGACAGCGCTGTCAGCAACCTGATCTGGTTCAAGGTGTCCCTGCTCCTGCAGGGGGGTTGGGCTGGGTGACCTCTGGGGGTCCCTTCCAACCCAAAACATTCGATGATTCTATGATCTTATTTCAGTAGCATCACAGAGCGAGGAGCAAAGTTCTTCCATTGAACTGGAATAACCCTCAGTGCAGCAAACACCGAGGACCTGAAGAGGCAGAAGGTAAAATCTGCCTGACAGCAAGTACATTTGGTTGTGCTTCTTGCAACCCTTTTTTTTTTATTTAACATTTTTTAACGTGGAAGTGGCGAAGAAATACTGGCGCAGCATCCAGGACTGGTTGCCTCTTTTGATAGTGTTTTGTTGGCAAGTTGGAGACACAACGCAGCCACCCCAGCCCTGGAGGAGCTGAGGAATAATTCTCCAAATTGCATTTATTTCACAGGCGTGAAAGGTCACAAAGTGAAGGGAAACAAGAACTGTATTCAATTAGACGATTCGATCAAAATAAATCTGTCAAGATGGCATTCCTGCTGAGGAATCAATTGACTTGGAAAATGAAGACAGCTGCTGCTGCTGTTGTTATTATTGTTGTTATTATTATTATTTTAAATTAGCTCCAGTACCTGACATGAGTACCTGAGTTGGAGTGCCTGAGCGGTTCACATCATCTATCACTCTTATTAGATATTAATACATCCTCCTCCGCCTTGCATTTAGTGCCCCGTTAATAGTCAAGTGGCCCCAGAGTGCTTCCTGGGAGGCTGATGGGAATGATTAGTAATGAGAAGGGATGGCGAGGCTTTTTTCAGGCAGAAGGTTGGGGGGGGGGGGGGAAGAGAACAAGCAAGCGAGCGCACAGCCGGTGTGCTTGGTCAGGCGCGTTTCTTGGTGACTCTAAATCAACCTGACTAATATCTGGGCGGGTCACAGCAGAGGAGGTACCCGAATATTTCGCCTTATGGCTGGGTTTTGGGGAGGAAAGGGTTTTGTCTCCCCACGTCGCTGCTGCTCCGGCCTCGGGCTGGCTTGGTAGCGCTGGGGGTGGTCCCCATGCCTCGATGGGTAAAGGTGTTTGCTGGAAGGCGCTATGGGAGGACAGGTCCATTTGTTCATCGGGTTGGAAGGTGAGGGGAGGCTGAAGTGGGCAAAAGCTGAGATGAGATGTACCATTAGGGAATAAATGATTTTGCAGGGGAAGAAATCCTCCTGTTGGAGAGATCTTGAAGCCTACGCAGTCCACTCCATCATCTGAGCTATTTAAAACTTGACTTGATAGAGCGCTGGAGAATACAGCAAAGAACCAGGCCTGCCCCAGCTGGATGAGAGCCTGGATGACTCTGACAGATCCTTTCCAGCTTTGGTGCTTCCCTCTCTGCTGCTGTCAGCCCTTGGCGGCTGAACTGGCATCGCCTCCCCGCTCTCCCAGGGATGCCCCCTCTTTGAACGTGTGGTACAGGGAAATCAGATGTGAAGGTTTCCCAGGGCTGGCAGGTAGAAGTTGCTGGGAGTGTCTGGGCTGCCTGTGATAGGAAAGGTGATGAGAGAAGTTTCCTTCATCTTTTACCAACTGGGGTATTTTTCTTTGTATCAGGCAGCCTTTTAAAAAAAAAAAAAAAAAAAAGGCAGAAAAAAAAGAAAAGCCACCAACCTCCTTTAAAGACAGACTTTAGCACAGCAACATACTGATCTGCTTCCCCACTGCCTTTAGCTTGGTGCACCTCATCAAAGATGCTCTTCCCATGCCTCGGGCAGCTCTGCCTGCCTGCTGCCTGCGGCTGGGAGGGTCCCAGGGGGTCGGGCGGGTGGCTCACCCACCGCGGCACCGGACCCTCCTCTCCTCCGTGTCTCAGAAGGCGGCTGAAGCATTAGTGTTAGATGGCAGAGAAAAACAAGGTCCTCCTGGACACCTGGTAGGTGCCAGCACTCTGGTTGGGTGCTGACCTCACGTCTCAGCTGGTTTTTGTGGGTGGGCCCCATCCTTCTCCCTTGAGTGGTCCCGCCTGGGCATCAGCCTGCTGTGTAGCTCCTAAACCCCTGCTCCAGGCATTGAAATGGATGTAACTGTGCTCACCTGGAGGCTTCGGGGCAGGGGACGGGTATTCAGAGCAAGGCTGAAAATGCCTTTGCACACCCGTGTGTGTGCGCGGGTGGTCCGGCCGGGATCGCTCCGGTGCAACGCGCAGGGCAAGGGACATCGGCTATCGCCGCCTCCTCCCGTTGCTTGCGTTTTTATTGACTGGTGATGACAAACTGGTTTATGGACAGATCTTTTATACCCGCTAGGACTCGGCAGTTATTTTTGAGATGATGCTTTGCCTCAGAATCTTCCTTCCTTCATCCTTCATAAATCTTGAGCGAGGCTGCTGCATTCAGACCAAGCTTAATATTCTTCTTGCAGATCTCTGCACCAAAATGGCTGCATCTGAGCAGGGAGGTGTAGGTGGCTTTTCCTCCACCCCTTTGCTCTGCTCAAAGGGCAGTTGTGAGCCTCGGTGTTAAGGTCTGTAAAAAGGTGTGGGTGAGGTCCACAAGGTCTTGGATGAGGCGGGGTGGTGCTGCCTTGGGGGTGTTTTCACGTGAGGATCCAATGCGTGGACATGAGCCTCCTCTCCTCTTCCCATCAGGTTGTGAATAAAGGGTTGGAGCACGGAGGTGATGTTAGCTAGGGAAGAGCGAAGGAGAGTAATGGGAACAAGAGAAAAGAGTAAGGAAGAGAGCCTTGGTTTGCAGCTTTGTGTTGCTGCTGTTGGCTTTTTTCAAGTCAAAAGCAGGGGAGGAAGAGTCCAGCCCCCTCATTTCACCTCTTCTCCACTAACACATTCGGTTGCAAAGGACAGATCCCATTTACTTGGCCTTTCTCCTCTCCTCATTAACTCCGATGACCTTGGGGCTGTGGCGAGAGCAAAGCATTTATCCCAACAAAAGGATTATCAAAATAAATAACCAGAGTTTTCGGAAAGGTCATGTCCCTTGCAAGCCCAGGCGGAGGCAAAACCTCTGTGCTTAGCTGAGTTTGGACTGGCTTTTCTTCCCAATGTGTCGGGTGAGAAATCCCGCTTGCTGTCACCTCATCCACGAGCATCGTCTCTCCCCTGCTGTCCTCATGGCAAAGCTGGAGAACGTTTCCCCGTGAGCGTGGGGAGCGGGGCAATGCAGCAGCACTGTCCCCCAGGGATGTCTGAAAAGCCTCGTGGGGCCCTGATGTTGAGCTGTCATCACCATTCCCCTTCCCAGGGCATCCCAAGGATCTCCCAGTGGGATCTGATCAACAAAGTAAGCCCCTAGACTCCCTGTTAGCAGGTCACTGGAGAGGTCCTCCTGTAGACAGGCTCCATGAGATGAAATATCACGAGCTCAGAAGGAATAACTGGCCGGAGAAGGAGTGTAAGAGCTCCTTTGGCAAGCTGTCACTAAATCCTCACCAGCATCAAGCAAGGGGAGAAAAAGCCCACCTGGATTTATCAGTGGATTAGTATTCTTCCAGGGTGGGTTTTTTTTTTTTTTTTATGAAACACCTTTTCAGAATACACTGTTCCAGAGCGGCCTCAGAGCTTGAGGGCTTCAAAATCACGACGGGAGCTGCTGGCTTTCCAGCAGGTCTTTGGTGTGCAGAAATTAAGGGTGTGCTGTGTGATAAGAAATCAGGGTGCCCGTGTCCTGGGGGGGGCGAGAGGGCT
The DNA here is from genome assembly GCA_034008185.1 of Gorsachius magnificus. Taxonomy (NCBI): domain Eukaryota; kingdom Metazoa; phylum Chordata; class Aves; order Pelecaniformes; family Ardeidae; genus Gorsachius; species Gorsachius magnificus. Next base: position 2,560,238 of record CM067097.1, read on the forward strand.
GGAGGTGGTTCCTGCAAATGCGAACCATGTGTGTGTAGGTGTGTGCATACGCAGGTGGTTCCGAGGTAAGCCACAGAGTTGTAACCCCTGATCTTGGAGTTAAAAATAATAATAATAATCCCTCTAATTTTCATCTTGTTTGGGATTGTTCCCCTGTGTACTGCATTGCTCCAGATTTGCTTAGGTCGGGCTCAAGAAGGGCAGGTTTTGCCCTCGGCTTATCGGGCAGCACCTTCTTTAAGAGATGGTCTTTTTCTCCACGTTTCCGACAGCAAACGGACATGTCTCTTAGGTGCTCCAACTGCCTCCTGCTTTCACTTTGGGGAAAAAAACCCCCACAAAACCCCACATCTTTGCCTGGCGCGAATGAATCTGGCTGCTTGCAATCCCTGTCGGCTGTCAGCGGCAGCCAGGCATCGTGCGCCCAAGTTTTGATAACCAAGCGACTCGAGCTGATGCGAGTGTAATACCTGTCTGGTGGAAGAACAGAGCTGACTCGCGGCTGGAGGCTTTCTCACGTTATAGGGTGAGATCCTGGTTGGGATCTGAGCCGGCTCTGTTGCTCGGCAATTCCCTTCTGCTCCTCTCTGCTCCGTGCAGCTGAGGATAAAAAAGCACCTGCCTTTGCTGCCTCTGCCCGAGTGAAGTGTTATCAGGTTTTATTCTCCCTCCTGTCTCCCTTTTTCACACCTGTGTACCACAAAAATGTCTCCTATCATCATCTGCCCCGTGAAACTCTCCCGGAGCGTTTATCTATTGGAGAGAAATAGCGGAGGATGTGATTTTTGGAGGCTGGCATCCTCCCTGCGTCTTTCATCCCTTCTCTTTGACATGATTTAGCATCTCAGGAGTTGTAAAGAGCGACTCTCTTTGTGTAGGTGCACCTGCTCCGCGTGCGCACCGGTGGGCGGCGGCGGCGTTGTCGTCGTTGCGGAATTTGTGAATAATTTACCGCGCAACCAAAAGGACCCGTAAAGCTTTAAATTATTAAAATACCTCTCCGTTCAGAGACGTTGGAGATGTTTGCTTTGGCTGCGGGCTCTGCCTCGGAGTTGGGGTGTCTCTGGAAGGACTCTGATGCCACAGATAGGATTGCGGTGATGTATGGGCTGGCAGAGCAGGAGCCGACGAAATAAATAAATAAAAAGATCCAGATAGGCGCAAGAACAGTCCTGACAGCTTTCATTATTTAAACTGGAGACGCCCTTCCCTGGGAAAGAGGGGTGGGGGGGAAAAATAATAATGACCTTTTGTTGCACTGCCAGAGAAATGACATTTTCTTTTCGTCACCTCCCTTTCTTCATCGGGAGGCAGATGATGCCTCTCTCCTCTGGCGGGAGCTGGCGGGGGGCAGCCCCTGCCCAGCCCGTCCCCGGGATGCATGGGTTCAGCCCGTGCACGCAGTGGCAGCTCCCTGCACACACCTTTATTCTGGTTCACGCCGGGGCAGTCGATGCCAGGAGGGCTTTGCTCACCAGCACCACAGCCTGGGATGTTCCTGTACATCCTTCCACCCCCAAATTTTTTCCCGCTGATGCTCTTTTGCATGCGTCTTTGGATTAGGTACCAGGAGCTATAGATGCAAGCCCAGCCAGCAGCTACAGCCTCCAGCCCGGGCCAGGGTGTTCACCAAACACCAAAATCCCCAGCTGCTCTCGGCAGCAACTTGCAAAGGGGATGCACGGCAAGTAGGAAGCCGTGCCCCGGCCAGCCTGCATCAGCGTTCGGTTGCTGTCTCCTTTTGGGGAATGGCAGCCGAGCGTGAGCCCGTGCTGAAGCAGAACCAAGCGCTGCCATTTAAGGGGCTTAGCGTGCTTCTCTCCTTTTTTTCTTTTCAAGCATGCCGAGAGCTGGGAGTTAATTCTGGAAGCGTCACTTGTGCGAGGATGTTTCTGGCAGGCTCGGGGTTGCTAAGTGTAGCTAAGTGCCTCGAGCATCCGTAACTATTCGGCTCGCTCTTTTTATTTATTTATTTTTTTTCTTCTTCTTTTTCCCCAAAGAGAAACTTTCTGAAGGGGAAGAAGGAAGTGTGAGTGCAATCAGCTGTGCTAAATAATACCGTAGGGTGCTGCAGAAGGGTGCCACCACTACTGACACGTGGGGGGGCTGATGAGGGCATACGCTGCCTGGGCTGGCTCTTCCCCATCTTTCGCCCCCCCGTCTCTGATCCCCTCTGGGTCCTTTCACTGGCGGCTTTTGAGCAGGGAAGTGTTTGGAGCTGGGGCTTGATGGACCCTCGGGACGGCAGTGGGTGGGGCGAGGGGACTTCAGTGCCTCTGAGATGCTCTTGGGCTCTGAGTCCGCTTGGTCCGGGTCGTGGCGGTGCAGGGATGGGTCGGGGCTGGGACATGCGAGGGCAGGGGGACCAAAGAGACGAACACGCGCCCCCTCTCCAATTCCCTTATTCCCATGTGCTCGGGGGTATTGGGTCTGTGTTAAAGTGGTGGGGGGGTTGGCCAAGCCTCGTCCCTTCTCTGTCGCCGTGAGCTGGTCGGTACCATTGAAGACTCTGGATGAAGGAGCTCATTTCTGGAGTGATGTGATTTGCCTCTGGTGTTTTCAGGAAGGATTTTCTTAACTGTTTAAGCCTGGTAAATTGCAAATTACTTAGCGGTGTGCTTCCGAGTGAGGTATAAAGAGAAGGCTCCAAACCTTTTAAGTGGTTTTTAACAAATACAAATTTCATTTTCCATTAGGATCTTGGAATTGGTTTCTGAGGTGGTTAATGCCCTTCTTTGCAGCTGTTTCGGGTCCTGTTTGCTGCAAGTGTAGGAGCCAGCCCTGTGTAATGCAGGCTAAACCCCAAAGCTGATTCAGCCGTCTGGCTGCTCCTCCTCCTCTCCTGGCTCCTGCGGGGCTCCTTTGGGGTGGTGGGTTGGAGCCCCAGTGAGGCTGTAAAGCATCCCTGGTGTTCGTTATTCCTGTCCTAAAGCTGCATGCGTTTCCCAGCTAATTCAGCCAAGCAAATCTCCACTTGCCCCTCTCCTTTCCACCCTCTTGTCCCATTTCCAGGGGACCAAGAGGGAGCAAAATACCTGAAGCCTCCTCTACCTTGCCTGCCTCTCGAGCTGCAAAAATTAATAACAAGCTTTGGCTCCCGAGACCGTCCTCCTAGAAGCTTATTTATACCTGTGCTTAGTGTTGATTCAGCTGCCTTGCAACCATCGCTCAAACCCACAAGAGCCCTTATAGAATGGAGAGATGGAAACCGCCCCACCCCGCTCCTGCCCCTTTCTTTTTTATTTTCTCTCTCCTGCACGCTCACAGCACTTGCCTCCTTGCTTTTGAGCACCAGGGAAAAGATGTTGTCATTGTCTGTGATTTCGGAGCCTCTGTGCAAGCCCCCAGCCCCCCCCCAGGGCATCGCAGCCCACACCCTCTCTCCCGCTTAGGACTGGCTTTGCAAAGCGAGGAGCTGCGATTTGCAGATCCCTGCCCCTCAGAGAGCCGGCGCCTCGTGCTGCCCACATCAAAGAAGAGAGGAAAAAAGGCCCGACAGGTGCCCCCTCGGCCTTTCCAAATATCCCACCGTCGGCACATTTGTATTAGATATTGATTTCTGTTTAATAGAATAAGCCAGGAGAAATCACATTCTTTGTTGGTGTTCAAAGGATAAACCATAAAAGCCATTAAGAAGTACTGTAAGCGGTGGGATGATTAATGAGACTTTAGGTGCATTCTACTGACTGCTTCCAGATAATGTCTTTGAAAGATCCCGTTGCTTCTGGCTGCAATTCAGAGCTATTTATTTGCAAGGTGAAGCTCTGAGGAACGGCGCTTCCAGCGCCAGCCCTGCCCGATACCGTTACGGAGACAAGCTGCATGCCCCCCATTTTCCAGCTCCGGAGGGATCTTTTTGCTTTGCAGCCTGGCTCGGCAGCCTTGCTGAGATACTGGGGAGGTCAAGTGGTGGAGGACGCTACGCCTGCCCTCAAATCGCTGCTTCGTGCCTATGGCGAGGTGCTGCCTTAGGGAGGGCCGTGGGGTTTAAGGCTTGTAGGAAGGGAGCCCTTACCAGGAGATGTTGATCCTGTTTGTATTTTGGTTTTTTTCTTGGTGCTAATATGTCTTTCCATGGCTCTGTATCTCTGCCCAGGTGAGCTCTCTTGCAGTTGGGCTGTCTGTGATCCTGACAGTGCTTGTGCACCCATAAATTCCCTCTCGGTTTCACTTGGGCAGAGCTCACAGCTGTGTACTGCCACATCCAGGGCTGGAATCCAACCCCCATCCCAAAAAAAAACCCCATCTGCTAGGTCTCCATGCAGGTCAGCATCCCACCGCCAGCCCCAAAGCCAGGCGTCCTTGGGCAGCACATCTTGGTGTCAGCAGCGCTTTGCCGAGGTGCCGGAGATGTCACCAGGGAGCCCAGCAGAGCTGGAAATGGAACGTTTCCCTTTCATGGAATCTCCTTGGGCTTTTGCTCTCTGGGATCCATAAACAGGGTTTTACAGGAGCCCCCTGTTTTTCAGCAGATGGCAAGCAGAGGCATGGTTTCTCTTCCTGGATAAAAACACGGGGGCAAAGGCAGTCTCAGACCTAAGGTCCAACACGTTCTTCCTGCTTTGCTCTCCCAGCTGCCCAATTTGCAGACCTCAGGGCGCGATGTGCGCAGGGATGGGGCGGACGGAGGCGCGGAGCCGCTCTGCGGGTCGGGGACATACAGCCCCGTGTCCCAACTCCCCCGGGGTTTTTCCTTGGGAGGTAGAAGTTACTGGCATCACAGCAAATCCTGTTTGTTTCTAAACCAAGCCCATCTGCGGCGAAATAACAAACGGAACCCAAGGAAACGGATAAGCACGGGGGGGGGGGGGGGAAAAAGCTGCATTGAAATGGTCTTTGTTTTTTTTCCCCTTGGAAAAAAAGCTCATTCCCCGTGGCGGGGCAGGATATGGGAGGCAGGGATTTTCTGTCGAGGGAGTGGGAGCTGCCGGAGTTTGTCATCAAGAATAATAACAACCAAATGATGACTGGCAAACTGTTGTTGAGGGGGTAATGAGGATATAATCCAGCGCGGCAGAGGAGCAAGGAGGAGGGAGCAGGCAATATCCCGTTTTTAATGAACAGTAACTCTGCTGGTAGGAGGGGACGGGCCCCATTCTGCTCTTTCCTTCCTCGGTGGCCGTGCTGCAGAGAGAAACCCATCTTCCTTAAGCAGGGAGTTGGTTTTCCCCGTTAAACTTGAAGATAAAACTCCGCTGCTAAATTGCTGTCGTTGTTTTAATTCCCCCCATCTCGCCACCTCCTCTCTCTCCTCCTTCTGCTTTTCTCCTGTATTTTTGTCTCCCTCTTTCAGTGCCTCCCCTCCATCTTTGTTTCGCTCTGTCAATCTCTAAAGCTCCCTTTCCTTCCTCCGCTCTCCCGTCTCCTTTATTCCCTTTAAATTTGTCACCGCTTCTCTCTCCCAAGCCCTCCTCCTCCTCCTCCTCCTCTCTCAGCATCCTCTCCCTCGCCGCCGCTGGGCTGTGCAGCTTCTCCCCGGGGCCCTTCCTGCAGCTGATTTATTGGCTCGCCTGGAGAAAATCGGGGCCGTTTTTGGCTCCTCCAAGATGCTGCAGGCAGCTGGGGGGAGTGCGGGGACATTGAAAAGGCTCCAGGTTCCTTTTAAGCACCGCGGTCAAGTGCAGCAGTTTGGGCTGGGTAACCTCTCCTGCGGGCTGCATGTTCGGAGAGGAACGTTTTACGGTCTTTTGGCTTTCAGCATCCTCTCCCTTTTATACCTGCTCTCCAGACGGGAGCTCCAGGCTTTGCTTCTTGCATGCACTCAGCACTTAATAAGCAATAGTGAGTAGTAAAAACTGCAAGTGGAGCGATGTGCGGGGTTGGGAGCCCCGAGGTGAGGGATTTATAATGTTTATGAGCTCCGGGTTTGCCTCTGCCACTGACTGCTGCCGAAGATTTAGCAAATCCTTTAATCTCTCTCCTTCCTCAGTTTCTCCAGTCAGTTAAGTGAGGATAATGAGCCATAACTAACTTGCAAGCTGTCGAGGGAACGGTTTAATTAGTGGCTGATCTTGCTAGGTGCTGTGGGGCTTTGGTTCGCATCATGGTACAGGAGCGCGGATTCAGGCATGAGAAGGCTCCGAGGGGCTCAGGACCTGCAAGTTATTTGACTGCCTAAATACTGCGAGGGATCCAATCCCCAACTCGTATGGCAGCTCCTACAGCCCCCGGTGTCTTCTCCAGGGGAGGTAATGTCCCTGGTCCCTCGGCTGGCCGTGCCCCATGGCAACGAGCAGGGGATGCGGGGGACGTGGGCTCCGCTTCCCTTTGCCGTGTGTTTTGGAGGCAGCTCCTTCCCTTCCCTTTCTGCCTGCACGGGGGTTAATTGCCTCGTGCATCTGCCAGCCGCAGGGCTTCCCAGCCAGCGCCGCTCTTCCAGGAATAGAGGCTCTTGGTTTGCAGCTCTCTGTCATAAATCCAAAAAAATTAAAAGGAGCGAGAAAGAAGGGAGGGAATCTATTCCTTCCAGCCGACTCTGGCTTACGTGGCTGATCGGATACAGTGGTTTCTTTTGGAGTAGGCGGGAGGTGAAGCAAAGGCGGTGGAGGAAGAGGGGTACGTAGATGCTCCTCGGTCACGGGGGTCAGCTGTGGATCCTTACATGATATCTTCCAGCCTTCCCCCGGTGCGATGCTCGTTGCTTCCTTTGGATGCTCTCTACAACTGGCTGCCTTTCTATCACAGGGGGAAAAAACTTGATACTGGTTATGAGACCTGATCTGACTTTCACTGGGGGTGCGTGTGTCTTACTATCCCCACTGGTTTTTAGCTGGAACAGCAGGTTAGAGGCACCACGGGTATATTTGTTACTGCTCTCCTTGCTGGGGCTGCCTCACCTGCACGCGTCCTCTGATCCAGAGCTGACACCAAAGCAAACCACAACCACTGCCTTCCTTCTGCCTGCCTGCCTTAGTCCCTTACCAATGCAATTATATTTGCCTTGCACCATCTTTTTTTCTTGAGATCAGCCCATGCTGACAAATGCTTAGAGTCCCGTTCTCTTTTCCCCTGCCAAAATCGCAGGGGAATGGTATTTCACATAAAAGCCTTTGAGAAGCAAAGAAGCTCTTGAAATCTCACCCTGGAATGACCTTTTTTCCCCCTTTCCCTTGAGCAGGCAAAGGGCATCGTGTGACCCATCCACTCAATCCCGTAAATCGTTTTTACGGACATGTAAAATATCGGTGAAAAATACTTCATCCCTTTAAAGAGAAAAATAAACAGTTTCTCTCATCATTATACAGTTTCCAGGAAGAAAAGCACAGTTGGTATTGACAAAGCTTAAAAAGAGGTGCGGGGGGGTGGGAAGAAGAAAGAAAACCCAAACCCAAGATGCTGAACTTCTTGCAAAACAACTTGCCTTTGATATTTACAGATGTGTAATTTGCTCCTTGTTGGATTTAGTGTGAACTCATTGTCAACGGGGCCGGGCTCCGACAGCAAGGCTCCCCTCCCCAAACCACGGGGAGGTGAGGTCGGTTTATATTTGTCGGCTGAAAATCTCATGGGAGCTGTTGGATGTCTTGGTGGTCATTGGGTCTCTCAAGAGGGTGATTTGTGGCCCCCTAAAAAGTTGTCTAAGCAAGGGTGCGCATTTAAAGGGTGCTTTAAAGGCCTCTTCCAACCCAAGCCGTTCCATGATTGGGGTTGGCCATCACTCTTTGCCAGCTGGGGTGGGAGCTTTGATCGTGAACCTGCACGAGGTATCCAACTTGGAAATGGCTGTGGTTAGCTGAGCTTGGGGCTACCCTGAGTGTCCAATGCAAGGTGCTCGGCTGGAGTTTTGCATAAGTGTGTCTGCACGTAGTAGTGTTTTATTGCTTTGAAATTCCCTTTCCATCAGCTGGGATTGATTTCAAGATGTGAACTTCACTTTTCTTGTGACCTGTAGTTGACTGTGCATTCCGTTACGTTACGTACTCTGAGAGCCATAGAAATGCGAGACCTTGTCTTTTGCCATTGAAATATTTTCATGCTTCTCCCCTTCCTGGGTTTATTGCCTTTGAGTTGTGCTGGTGCCTTTGAAGTAGGGATGAGTTTTAGCCATGGAGTTTCATCTCGGGGTGTAGATCCACGCTCAAAAGAGGGAAGCCCTCACTACATGTTCTCTTTTCCGTTCAGCCTGTTACAGAGTGGACCCAAGCTGTGAAATTCAGATGTAAACTCCTCCTAAAGCCCAGCCACCACCAGGCAGGGTTTGATCGCACAGCTTTTAAGCTGGCGAGCACCAATGCCCAGGAAGGGAAGCTCAGGGATTCCTTCCTTAGAGATATGAGTGACCACTGACAGTAGTCCCTCTGCATCCAGAAAACAAGCTGAAAGTGGGATTGGTGTGAAGCCACAGTCATCCCATCTCCAGCTTACCAAGGCCTGGCTTAAAAAGGCCATTTCTACCTGAGTCACTGATATAGAAGAAGTGGAAGGTCAGGATGATGGGAGCCAACTGGGACCCTGGTGGGGGAAAAAACCCAACCCCATACGATCATAGAATCATGGAATGTTTTGGGTGGGAAGGGACCCCCAGAGGCCACCCAGCCCAAGCCCCCTGCAGGAGCAGGGACACCTTGAACCACATCAGGTTGCTCACAGCCCCGGCCAACCTGGCCTGGAATGTTCCCAGGGATGGGGCCTCCACCCCCTCTCTGGGCAACCCCTGCCAGGCTTTCACCACCCTCACTGGAAGGAATTTCTTCCTTAGATCCAGTCTAAACCTACCCTGCTTCAGTTTAAAGCCATCCCCCCTTGTCCTGTCCCAGCTGGCCCTGCTAAAAAGCTTGTCCCCCCCTTTCCTCTGGGCCCCCTTGAAGCCCGAGCGGCCGCACTCAGCTCTGCCCGCAGCCTCTCTCACCCCCAACTCTCCCAGCTTGGCCTCAGAGCAGAGGGGCTCCAGCCCTCGGAGCATTTTAGTAGCCCCTCGGAGCATTTTAGTAGCCCTCCTCTGGCCCCGCTCCAACAGGTCCATGTCCTCCTTGTGCTGCGGGCTCCCGAGCTGGACGCAGGGCTCCAGGGGGTTCTCCCCAGAGCAGAGCAGAGGGGCAGATGCCCCATCACTACTCTGAAAGCATCTGAAATGAGAGACTTTGTCCCCATTGCATTCCTCGCGTTGTCTTTCAGCTCAGCCCCCGTGGGCAAGCGGGATTTCCACGTGGCCTCGCCAGCAGAGCCGCCCTCGGCCGGTGGCTAATTGGCCGTAGTCTCAGCTCCCGGCTCGCTCCATTTATATCCGCAAACGGGGATTACTGGGAGCCGACCGACTTCAATGCCAGCTGCGGAGAAACAGAGGGGGAGAGGGGAGAGCAGCAAATGAGCCGTGCAGATGTTGGAAAGTGAATTAGCCTTTAAGAGTGTTTTCCGTGGCGAGGCGGTACGGCAGCCGAGGTAAGAGGGAGCATGATGCTGACAGCATCCCTCCAGCAATCCCTCATATTTGCTGAGGGATTGAGATGAGTTTGTTCTCTTCTGGCGGATCGAAGGCTACGGAGATCGCAGAGCCTCCTAGGGTGCATGGCAGGGCTTAATAATAAAGAATGAGTCAGGGCTTCAATATTTTACACGACGGTACCGGGCTTAAATAATAAATGAAGCAAAATTAATCAAGGTGTATCTGAAGGGAGATACGGATGTTCCAGTGCAGCAAGCTCGGGAGCAGCTCGGCAACTGTCAACACACAACAGGAATGAAGTTGTTTCTAAAAACCAGCTGGAGAGGAGTCTCTAGATGTTGTTCCTCTTCCTTTGAACAGTGTCATTTGTTCTGAGACCGTGTGTTAAGCGATCCACTGCTTCCCAGTGAAGAGTTGTCTGTGACCAAGAAAGGGACTACTCTTGGAGAGGTCGTACCGCTTCCCAGTCTTGTCTGGTGCGTGGAAGAGGCGAGGAAAGCTGGAAAGGAAAATGTAATGGAGTTGAGTGTCTTGCGTGATGCGGAGTAGGTGCAAATTCAAGCTGGGCCCTGGAAATGGGGAGCTGTCTGAGGCACGGAGCTTCCTGTCTTTGCTGCCTTTTTCATCCCTTTCCTACCCTCCAGTGCTGCTGCCTCTTCTGCCGATCCCTGCCAGCCTTGTATCGCCTTCACGTCATGTGTAGAGGGGCGGGGAGAGAAGCGGGATGGTTCCCAGTCGCTTCTACCTCTGCATCTGGTGCTCTTTTGGAGCAGGCAAGCCCAGGCACGAAAGCCCCTGGGCTCATTTCCATTTAGACGGTTTGGAACAGCCTTGTGGGCTTAGGTGTTGGTCATCCTTTGACTTTTAGTGGGCTTTGGGTGCCTGGCGCTCAGATTCCTTTGCAGATCTTGGCTTTAAGCCTTCCGGCTTTCCTCTCCGATGAGGCCTCCGTTTAACCTTTCCTCTTGTCTGAAGGAAGCAGCATCACATTTTGCCCATGCACGCAGATGGAAAATTGGAGAGGATCTTTGGCCTTTTCCTTCTTGTAACGTAACGACTCAGGGATCCCCCGTAAAGGCTGGATTTCCCTTACGAAGCAGTTGGTGGCAAAAGACATACAAGGTAATTGGAAAAGTAGCCAGGTTTGAGATTAAAGTTGTTCCATCAGCTGAGACGTTTGTCGAAAGCTTCCCCTCTGGCTGATTTACATAATGCTCCTAACCATTTCAGGAGGAGTGTTGGGAATCCCATAATGCAAATAACCCCCGAGTCTATATCATCAAATGCCTTCACCTGATCCATGATGAGCGCAGAAAGAAATTTGCCACATGTTTTACCCAGCTCAGCAATGTCTCCTCTGCAGACGGAATTGCTAACAATATTCCGACCTGTTGGAGCACAACATTGAAACGTATAGAAACAAGACCCGCAGCCACGTTCTGCAATTCAATCTCATCTTTATTGCAGCGGTGGAGGTGTGCTGCATATTAGTGAGTATTTTTTTTTCCCCTGACTAACCTTGGCTAGGTTTCATTACCAGTTCCTGGCTCTGCTGGGAGTCAGTCTGCGTGGGTCCTTGTCACGGCGATGGGAAGGTGACTGGCTTCCCGTACTGGTTGGGGATGGGATGGTGGCTCAACGTCGGTCCCCATAAACCTTGTCCTGCAAAAAGTCTAGCTTGAATCCCCACCGATGGCCAAACAGGGCCAGGGTTGATGGGCAAGGACATGCTCTTACCACCTCCTCTGGATTACCGGGATGCTGCCATAAATTGATGGTGCTGCATCGACTTCAGTGCCCCTATGCAGATTTGCCCCTGCTGTGATCTGTGCTCTAATCCTCTCTTTTTTCCCCCCTACTTTTATCTTCCAGAGAAGAACAATATATCTCTTACCCGCTTGGTAGTTTCCTTTCCGTTCCTCGATTGAATTATACAGAGGGTTCACTTGAGTGATTTTTAAATCTAAATGAAAATGTAAAGAACCCTTTGCCGTAGCACCGAATCCTACAATAAGGCAAATTGTTTAACTTCTCTGCACCCCCATCTGGCCCTAATTGATTCTTGTAGCCCAACTGTGATTTCTAACATGTTCTAGGCAGGGAAATCTACCGGCACTAATTCAACACGGTGAGCGCTGGTTCGGCGTTTAATGCGACGATGAGATCAATGTCCCTTTCGAGGGAGCTGCCGAGCACGCACCGCCCTGCCCGGCCATGGCGAAGCAATGGCGGCGGGGTAGGCTTTTGCCAAAAACTTTGTTTCTGAGGATGGGAAAATAGGTTTTTTTCATCCTTCTCTTCTCTTTCCCCCCTCGCCTACCTGCAGCTCTTTCTTTTCCCGTCGAAAACCCATGGGAAGAGGCTGCTCTTTCGGGAGCAAAGATTAAAAGCATTTTAGATGAGCCTGTGTTCGCCATACCCCTGCTCATGAACCCTGGGATGTTTTGGCATTTGGATTGAGTGGTGCGGTTTGGGCAGAGGTTGAATCCTGTTCCTCTGCCGTGGCTTCCCTGAGTCCCAGCCCTGCTGTGCACAGCAGGGATCCAGGGGCTGTCATCCAAGGATGCTTTCACTCAGCATTACAACTTGTATCCTCTTGAGCCGTGCTATGAATAGAAGGGTGGCTTTGCTTTTTTCCTTCTTTTTTTTTTTTTTTCCTTAACTATGCTAAAAATATTTGGTTTCTTGATATCCTTGGCTTCTTAATAAATGGGGTGAGAGTGTAGACCTCTGGGCCTCATCCAGCTCTTGCGTTGTGCTCTGCTGTGAATAGCAGGAGGCCCCAGAATGAATTCAACCAGGTTTTTGGAGCCACGGAGGAGCTGGCCGTAATTTCTCTATTGCTACAGCTTTCTGGGAGTGTTAACGTTTATCTCCTTGCTCTGGGCTTTGGATGTCAGGGAATTGGAAGCTGTTTACCCTGACCATCGTGTTTTAAACAAGAGGGGATAGGGCTGGCGTAAAGGCTGTGTTGGTGGGAATACAGCTGTGAGGCTTTTCCACTGTAGCTATAAGTTGTCGGGAAAGCCCTTGTGGAAGGGGGTCTTCATGGAGGGGAGGTGGATGTCCCTGCTGCCTCCATACAGGTGCGTAAGAAATGCCTTGCGGCGTGATGATGGCGATGGGGGACAACACTTCCCCGTGTCAGGCTTGGCATCAGTGCCAAGGACACTACTGCCGCTCTCTTGGTCTCTCATTGCTGCATCTTCCCCTTCCCCCCTCCTCTCCTCCAGGAGGCGTTTCCAGCTGCCAGCGCTCGGATAAAACCATGCGGTATTTTAGGGTGGCGTGCAACGTGACTGGCAAGCGGCAGCCTGCTTGATGGCAGTGACTGGCGGGAAGCCGGGCTCCCAGTTAGAGATGACAGGTCCAGCTAGCACCATGCCATGTGTGTGGGCTGCTCCTTAGCCATGCTGGGAGGAACAAACAGCGTTCCCAGTCTTGGTCAGTGTTTTTTAGCTGTCCAGTAGTTGCACCCCTTGCTTTCTTTTCCATGTTGCAACACTTCCATCTCAGGATGCCGGAAGATGAATCTTCTTTGGCAAGGTGATGGTCGGAGGCTCCCTTTTGACCACAGTCAACCAGTTGAGTTGACACTGGGAAGCCAGCATTGACCGTGGCACATTGGGTTTTTGCAGACGGTGGTTGGCTTGTCCAGGCAAAGCCTCAGCTCACCCTCCCGAGGACTGGGTGCACAAGTGTTTCTGTGTGTGCTGGGAGCTGTGTGTGATGGCTGGAATGGTGTGGATGGGGAGCGAGCTCATCCCCTTCCAAAGCAGGCCTCCTAATGCCGGCTCCGGAGTTGCTTGCTGTAGTTTCTCTTACGGTAGCTGCGCTGAGATATAAAAGAGTAGGAAAAAACAGATGCTGGAATCTATGGGAGAGGAGATTTACATATATAGAAGGACTAAAAAGCTTCATTTTTGTTTGTTTTTGTTCCTGTTTGTTTGCTTTCTTACTTTTCTGACTGTTTTTCACATTAAAAATTCAAGATATGTCTGTCTTCTGTTTTCTGGAAGGCTCAGAGGACATCTGGAGAACTTGTTAGGATTATGTTGTTTGAGGCACAATTTCTTTGGAGGATGAGGGATAGCTGGCTGTTTGAAACCCCACTTTTGGGGGTGGATTTTGTTGTCACCTCCTTTTTAAACCATTCTTTTTTTTTTTGAGAAAAACCTCATGAGAAAGATGTCCTTGTTAAACCCTGCACCGTGAAATAAAGGCTCAGAAAACCTCCGATTTTTGGGGGACCTCTAATGAGCCTCCCCAGGAGACAGAGCTCTACATTCCTATTTTGTCTGAGGTAATGTGGAAAAAAAAAAAAAGAGGCAAGTCAACTATCGAAAACATTTTTTCAGTTAAAAAAATAGAGAACAGGCAACCTCAACCCCAGCTTTCTGTATGCGCCACTTGTAAGTCGGAAAAAGAAAGGCAGCATCCCACTTTTTTCCATTAAGCTTCTTCTATAATGTATTAATAGAGAATTATATCCTTGCTATAGGATTATTAAAAAAGAAGAGAGATAAAAATGATAGAAATGAATCCGTACGCTATTATGCGGATGACAATAGATACACTTAAGCCTTCCAGCCCTGACCTTGGCACATGTTTCATCTCAACTCTCGGAGAGTCTGAAATTGATACGCTGACACTTACCATTAATATGAAGAACCATCATCTTCCCCCAAGAGCACGAGGGGATGGGAAGGATTTTGCCAATGCTCCGAGGGGCAGAGCAGGACCTCTTCTCGCCTCGGTGCAAATTCTTACATCCCCCCCAATGTTTTCTTCTTTGTTTTTTAATTAAACTTGCTGCAGAATTTTTTGCGCAAGGCTTGCAGCTGGGTGCTGCCATCCTCTCTCCCTGCCCCTTGCTCCCCACTTGGTCACGGGCTGGTTTGCACGAGGAGAAACCCGTGCAGATCTTGGTCCCAAATTGCCAGGCCACCTTGGCAATGCGAGGGGACCTTCGCTCCGGCTGGCCCCAGGTTGTGGCACATTGATGTGCGGCTGGTGGGTGCTAGAAAAAAGCCTATATGGGAGTGAATGAGACAGAAACTGGGATTTTTTTTTTTTTCCCTGTAATTTGAGTCTCTCCACATCTGGAAGCAGCTGTGAACTTCTTCCCCTGGTGCTGTGCATCCCTTGCAGGAGCCCGGCAGAGGTGGTATCCGCACTCCTCATCCCCTCCCGTAGCATCTCTCCCCTGACCACTGGGGCCTCCTCCAAGCTTGGAGAGGGAAATTGGGTTTCCAGGAGGTGCCTCTGGTCTCCGCATCAGGCAAGTTGCTGCTGTGGACTTGTGTCCACCAGGAGCAGGAGTGGGTCCATCGGTGGTGCTGGGCAGCATCCTTCTGGCTGGGTCTGGGCTGTGCCTCTGCCTCCCTCGTGTCCCAGCCCTGCACGGCTTCCCCAGCCTCGAGCTGCCAGGCATCGCTGCTGTTTCCCACAGCCCGCTGTTAATCGCGTGGTGGAAGCAAAAGGTTTTCCCTCTCCCTTCCTTCCTCAAACCAAGTTTGTTTAGCCCTTAAGCTACTGTGAATATTGAAAGGGAGAAAGAGCTGCGTAATGTAGTGACAGCTCTGCTGCGTTCCTGCTAATGCAGATATCATTTGATCAATGCGATCCTCTGCAACCTCTTGCGAGGATTAATAATGAAGAACACTTTGCTTGAGTGAAACCTGAGGAGCAGCCGACTTTGTTAGCCGAGCGCTCCAGGTGGGAGCCGGCTGCAAGCAGCGCTGCCGGGCAAAGGGACCCGTGGTGGGCGTCTCCGCGGGAGCTGTGCCCCTGAGATCCTGCCCGGGGATGGGGAGGATGCAGCAAATGTGGGGACACATGGGGAGAGAATCCCAGAATCCCAGCATGGCAGGGGTTGGAAGGGCCCTCGGGAGCTCACCTAGTCCCACCCCCCTGCCCAAGCAGGCTCACCCAGAGCAGGGGGCACAGGACAGCGGCCAGGCGGGGGTTGAAGATCTCCAGAGAAGGAGACTCCACAGCTCCCCTGGGCAGCCTGGGCCAGGGCTCGGGCACCCTCCAAGTCAACAAGTTCTTCCTCCCGTTCAGCTGGAACCTCTTGTGCTTCAGTTTGTGCCCATTGCCCCTTGTCCTGGCGCTGGGCACCACTGAGAAGAGTCTGGCTCCGTCCTCGGGACCCCCACCCTTGAGATATTTGTAGGTGTTGATGAGATCCCCTCTCAGCCTTCTCTCCTCCAGGCTGAGAAGTGGAAGGCACGCTGGCAGCTTTCCTTCCACTGGAGCAAAGGGTTGCAACGGCCCCCCTGCACCTCTCCATCACCTCTGAGCCCCAAAAATGAGGGGTTGGCCACAGGACCCCCCCATCCCCGTGCTTTCGGGCACTGCCATGGGATGCTCTTGTGCTCCTGGTTGTATGGTGCTGAGCGACCGACTCAAGATGCACAAAGGGATAAATGCAGGATAGCTGAGGGGGCGCACGGGAGGACTTCTCTCCAAAGACCTCGGCGTGGTGGCTCAGCTGCCTCGGAACACTGTGTGTGCTTCTTTCTTTCTTTGCCTCTCATCTTATTTATAACCCTGGTCAGCTTTTTTTTTTTTTTTTATTATTATGATTACTCCTGCTGAGCTGTAAAGTCATTGAGGGAAAAAACAGAAAAAAAATACTAGGGCAAATGTGTCAGGCAAATTAAACTGGCTTGTTATAATCAGCTGCTTCTCCTGAATCCTTTGCTTTCCGTGGCTCTCTATCCCTGGTCCCTGTGTACATATAGATGCTCTCCCTCCTCTCAATTTCAGTGTCAGGAACTGTATTGGCATGACAAGATATACTGGGTTGCTGGAGTTAATACAGTCTCAAGTGTGTATGTCTGAGAGAGGTTTTCACAGTAGTAATTGGGTTTTATACAGTGTGTCCAGTTCTATATTTGGTGGCTGAGGCGCAGCTATATCGGGAAGCCATTTCTGCCACCTCTGCTTGAATTATGCAGATGATTTTTTTTTCCCCCCCTCGCTTTTAAGGGTGAAGCGGAGGCAGTTTGTGCAGCTGCCTTGCTCCTTGCCCACCCTGCTGTGCGGCTGGAGGGGGTCCCTTGTAGGATTAGGCTGTGCCAGCGTTGCCGTCATGCTCATTTCTGCTCCATCCCCGCTCGGCACCGTGATACCTTCCCATGGAAGCAGATCAAGCACAACCAGCGTGGCGGAGCCTCCGGAGTGGACCCAAGGATGTATTTATTTGTCCTCCGTGCTCAGCCGTTGCTTGGTCCAGGTGCTGCCGAGCTGGAGGAGGTCTGGGGGGCTGCGCCTCCCCGATGTCCCTATGGAGATGGGCAGGGATGGGGCTGGCTTCCTTCTTCTGCCCTGGATGTCTCCTCTCTTCTCCTCCCTCCCCTGCCTTCTCCATACCTCTCCTTCCCCTCCTTTCTTTTCCTCACTTCGCTTCATATTTATTTCCCCCTCCTCGAGACTTTCCGTGTCCCCCATCACTTCCCTCCTTCACCCTGTGGGGACGCACCCTGGCCCCGCATCCGTGGCGGCCCCGTTGGGAACACCCCAGCGGGACGGCACGTGGGCTGTTTGCAGAGCTAAGGGACAAAAGGGACAGAGGACAAGCTGGCCTGTGAGACAAGGAACCTTTGCTCCAAGAGGCGATGAAAGGCAGCAGAATTGGAAATGATTTTATTTCAATTAGATTTTAATTAGCCGCTGTCTCTGAGCTGTCGGATCCGTCGCCAAATAATTGAAAAGCAACAATATTTGCATGTGGTGCCTCAAAGAATAGTGGTGTCTGATCTGTGGCGGGGAGGGTTTGGGGAGATAATTCCCAAGGTCAGCTGCTCCTCGCTGGTAGTTCAGTGCGGGCAAGTTTCTTGCAAATAACCCACTGTAGCCTCACACTAATTTTACAGTAAATTAATGCCGAGCCGGCATTTGTATGGATTTAATTAGCAAGCAACACAAACTTTTATAAACCTTTTGCAGTGGCAATTTAAACCTGATTGCAAAGTTATTAAAGGCAGCCATGGCAGGCTGCTTCCAGGAGCCTGCAGGGACCGAGGCGCGCCGAGGGGGTTACGCTCGTGGTGTTGCTGCTGGAGCTCCTCACGGCAGGGGCGAGGGGGCCAAATCCTGCCGACTTGCTGGGGATGTGCGAGGGGCAAGGGGGCCAAACCCCGCCGACTTGCTGGGGATATGCGAGGGGCGAAGGGGCCAAACCCCGCCGACTTGCTGGGGATGTGCGAGGGTGGGATCAGCCGAGCGGCTGGCATGGCCATCGCCTGCCTCGTGTTTGCTCCGCGGCTGGAGCAGAGCCTTGCTGGCGATTCCTCCTGCGGGTTGCATCCTTTGTGGAGATCAGCCATGCTGGCTCTCCAACCTGCCCCAAATTGCTCTTCTGCCCATTTCCAGGCGGCTGCCGCATGGTTTTTACAGTGGCTACAAATAGTTGGGAGGTGGCATCGCCCATAAAAGCCAACGCTCTCCTCTCAGCACATGCAGGCAGAGCAGTTTATGAGCAGGTCTGTTGTCTCTGGCAGTAATGTGTTGCGTGGTCCCTGAAGAGAGCTGCTAGAAATCACAAGATCATGAGTTTCACAGTATATATCTATAGCTGGTGTCACAGATAATTAAAATAAGCGGGTTAGGAGCCTCGGTTGGGCGCGTGGGTTACAGCTCCCGTAATTCAGGGTGGGCATGGGTGTCAGCCCAGCCGTGGCTCCAAGCGTGGAAGAAATAGCCCTGCAGCAGTCAGATGAGGCTGGATGGCTGCATTAGGGACATTAAAAAAAATATTTATGCACTCTGGAATGACGGGAGTCCTTTTTAAATGCCTGCAGAGTGAGGCCGTTTCTGATTTTGCGAATAATTGCGTTTAAAATCTACCTATATCTATATGCGTGTGTATGTAAGGGGAAGCGCAGTTCTCAACAGAGCGGATTTAATTGCCAACCTGCCTTTGCAAGAAATGGGAAACAGCAGCTTTTAATTACGATTGAGGGTTTTGTGTGGTGAGTCCAGGACACCTCTGCAATCAGCCGGAGAGATTCTGTCCTCCATGCCTCCCTCCTCCCATGTTCGGAGGACAATGGCAAGTCATTAACAAACTATAATGGGAAAAGCCGTATCTAACGATTACATTCTCTTAGCGAGGCCGGGCGGGTGACTAACCACGGGTGTACTTTTTCTTCCCTTTTCTCTTTGCTAATAGCATTCTTGCTGGAGCCAGGCAAATATAGCCCAGATGCTGGGCCACTGCCTGCTGCGCTTGGCTTCGGGTGCCGCGTGATTGAGTGCCGAGCCCTGGTTTGCTGTCTGTTGCGCCGTGTAGGTCTGGAGTCGCTCCACGGGCTTGCATTTGTCTGACATGAACGGGAGCAGAGCCTGGCCTGCTTCAGCCCCCTTCCCTGGTAGCTGGAGGAGAGCTCTGATTAATGATTGATTGCTGGTATTAATTTGCCACGTGTAAGAGGTGTCCAAGGACAAGCCTGAAGTGGCTCTTGCACATCCAAGGGGAGTCGGGAAGAGCTGATAGTGTTGAGTGCTGAGTGCTGTCAGACATCTTTCCTAGGGGGGCCGAGGTACACAAAACCCTTTGGGAAGGTTTTGACGTGGCTGGTGATACCGGGGTAGCTGTGGGGTTATTCTCTCCTTAGCTCCTCTGTGCCTGTACCCACTTTAGGTCCCTGAAGACAGCCAGGTTTTCAGAGATGCTGGGCTAGCCTGGGCTAGCATTTTTTCCATACAGATAGAAACTATTGGGTGTTCAGCATCTTTAATGTGGGGCTGAGGTGTTCAGGGGGGAATGAGGTAGGCTCTGAAACTCCAGGGATGCTGGCACCCATCCCTTGGGTCCAGAACAGGCGACAGGTAGGATGAGGCTTGGATGCTGGCGTCTTCAGAGGAGCTATTTTTGAGGTCTCGGTCGGAAAGGGCCCAGCTTTTAGATGCTCTGGTCTTTGCAAAAGTGGCTGCTGCGACCCCGACCCTTCTTGTTTCTGACTCACTGGTCCCTTCTGCAAACCTGAGCCCAGAACTGGAACAGGGCGAGGTGGGGAAGAGGAGAGGGGAGTGCTAAAAAAGTCAGCAACGCAAGAGTAGAAGATCTGAGAGATATTTCCAGATGGACGTGGGTAGGAAAATGAGAGAGAATGCTATTTGCAGCTTGCAATTAAAATAAATCTGAGCAGGAGAGGAGATGGCAGTGCTGAGTCTGTTGATGTGTCTGATGAAGCAAAGCTGATTCACCTAGAAGTTGACACAGCTGTGTTAATGTGCCTGCAAATAGCAGCTCCTGTCTGCCTGTGATTAAGCCACGATGGAAGGCCGGCCTGTCACCTGTGGGTTTATAAAAGCTGATGCCTCCCCTTTGACTGGCGATGGTTTCTAGCTGGGTTCCCACGCACGCATCCAGCTGTGGCTCCCACTGCCAGCTAAAAGGAGCAGCGCCCGCCGGTGCGGTACGTTGGCTCCAGCTCCGCCAGCCGAGAGCGAGGTACCATTAACTGTGCAAGCATTTCCCTCGCCGCCCATTACTTTGCTTTGCAGGATGCGGGCACGTGCGCGGAGGGGTGGGAGGAAGGAAGGGGACGTGGCTTTTTGAGTGTAATTGCAGCGATTTCCCCATTTGCTGCCACGCGCACAAGTGGGTTGTCAGGCAGGGGTCTAATGCCAGCGGCACGGAGCAGCACCGGCGTGGGGCTAGCCAGCGCTGCCATCAGCCTTTTAGGAGGGGATGGGGGGGTTGAAAACCCTCCGCCAGCAGCGGGGTAGGGGATTCACACGTGCCCCCTGCACGCTCCAAAAACACCCCTCGGGAATGAAGCTCCTGCGGCTCGCCGTTGTGCTCTCCCCTGCTGCTGGTGCTCATCAGTCCCTCGGGGTATCAGTAGCAGCGCTCCTGATGGAGCTGCTGGCTCTTGGTTTGCCCTCCCCATCGCTGCGGTGGCCCAGATAGCGGGCTGGGCAACCCGAGCAACCAGCCCGGGCATGGACCTTCCCGGGAGGAGGCAGGAGCTGGGACTGGGGGACCCGCTCATGGGGCATTTGGTGGGAGAAATGCAAGGGTGGAAGGAGATGCGGCGGTGCATGCGTACAGGGAGCAGGGCTTGGATGCTGCTTTTTGAAGTCTTTCTGTTGCCTGAGCTAGAAGTGACTGCTGGTCTGTGGGATATTCGTTCCCGTATCCCTCCCCACCCTGTATCCTTCAGCCTCGGGGACTTCAGCCCCCCGGGTAACTCTCAGAGAAAGAGGGGAGAGAGCAGATCTGCAAAGCAACCCAGCCCAGCAAGGCTGGGAATTTTGTGTGGGGCCAAGCAGAACTTCCGGCAAACCTGTGAGTGCCTCCTGCAGGACCAAAGGCAGAAGAGGGAGATGCGATCTCCGTTTTTCCACTATGTCAGAAGTTGTTACAGAAAAGGGGCCGATCGATCGCTCTCCATGTCCGCTGTGAGACAGAACAGGAAGGAATTGGATTAATTTGCAGTAGGGAAGATCAAGGTTAGATATTTGGGAACAGCAAGTCTCCCTGGTAACGAGCATCAGAAAGTTCTGGGGTGGGATAGCAAGGGAGAGCAGTGTGTCTTGCTGCTCTTTTGGGCGGTGTAGGCAAATCTGTGGTGGGGATGGGATGGGTACAGCTGGTACTGCCTCGACGCTGGAGTCTGGGACAGGCGGTTTCACAAGGTCCTTCCTTATTGATAACCCCCGGTATCAATACAGGCTGGGGGAAGAAAGGATGGAGAGCAGCCCTGCCCAGAGGGACTTGGGGGTGCTGGGGGATGAAAAGCTGGACATGAGCCGGCCATGGGCGCTGGCAGCCCAGAAGCCAACCCTACCCTGGGCTGCATCAGGAGAAGCGTGGCCAGTGTCGAGGGAGGGGATTGTGCCCCTCTGCTCTGCTCTGGGGAGACCTCCCCTGGAGCCCTGCATCCAGCTCGGGAGCCCTCAGCACAAGGAGGACATGGACCTGTTGGAGCGGGGCCAGAGGGGGGCTACTAAAATGATCCGAGGGGCTACTAAAATGCTCCGAGGGCTGGAGCCCCTCTGCTCTGAGGCCAGGCTGGGAGAGTTGGGGGTGTTCAGCCTGGAGCAGAGAAGGCTGCGGGCAGAGCTGAGTGCGGCCGCTCAGGGCTTCAAGGGGGCCCCGAGGAAAGGGGGGGACAAGCTTTTTAGTAGGGCCAGCTGGGACAGGACAAGGGGGGATGGCTTTAAACTGAAGCAGGGGAGGTTTAGACTGGATCTAAGGAAGAAATTCTTTCCAGTGAGGGTGGCGAAACCCTGGCAGGGGTTGCCCCGAGAGGGGGTGGAGGCCCCATCCCTGGGACCATTCCAGGCCAGGTTGGCCGTGGCTGTGAGCAACCTGATGTGGTTCAAGGTGTCCCTGCTCCTGCAGGGGGGTTGGGCTGGGTGACCTCTGGGGGTCCCTTCCCACCCAAAACATTCCATGATTCTATGAGTCCGTAAGCGTCGGCTTCCCAGCGTGGTGTTGGCCCTCACCGCTAGACGCGTGCGCAGCAAACGAGGCTGCTGCGATGTGATGCTTATTAAGCAATTACTAGGGGAAGTGGAGGGGGTGTTCTTCAAACTGGCTGCTCTGCAGCTTTCCTGTGAAAACCGTGTCGCTGAAATCCAAATGTCATCAGTCATCAGCAGCTGAACAGCCTCTCCGAAACCTCCAAGTGGGACGTATGCACTGGTTCATTACAGCTGTCATTCTGCTGGTGCTTGGGTTTATTTGTGGCAGTGGTGTTGTTCACAGAGAGCTTCTGCTGTGTTTTTTGGACACGAACGCCGGCTCTGGGGGCTGGGATCTGAAAAAAGTTTCAGCTGCTCCGAAGGCATATGCTGTATCGGTGCCCACCAGGGTTCCCCGAAACCATGTGGGGATAGTGCGGCTCCAGGCAGCCCCGACCCCTCTCTGCAAGCCCCTGCTACCCAGCAAAACCAGCAACCTCCATTGCATCTTCCATGCTCACTCTGCCTTATTTGCAAGGCTTGGGTGAAGGTGGGGGCTTTGCAGGAAGATTTGAAGGCGGGGAGGAGGAGGACGAGGGGGCAGGGTGGGTTTCCAAAGCTGCAGTCTTTCCCACGGTAGCTGTGGCTTGGCTTTCTCCCATGCCCAGTGGTGGTTTGGAGCAGATGGGCAACCCAGCAGTGTCCCCTAGGGTAGATGTCCAGCTGCAGCAACAGCTCCTCCACTTTATCAGAAGCTTTTTTGCCTCTGAGAGGGAATTTCTCGGGACCTCCCTGTACGTGGACGCTTGCTGAAACTCTTCCCCCGTGGTCGGTTGCAGGGTTAAAGCATATTCCCTGCTGCAGTCAGAGAGGGGATAAAATGTGGAGCCAGGAAAGAGGAAACCTAACGGGTAGGTAATTAAAGGACAGCCAGGGGATAGATGGATGAATAGAGTGGAGGGAGGATGCGGAGGGGCTATAGAAACACATCAATACATGTATGAGGAAGGGAGAGATGGAGAAGAAGATTAATTTATGATCGTTCCTGTCTATTATTATTCTGAGTCAGAGGCTCAGATCACATCTGGAAAGTCTCCAAACCTGCCCCGGTGCCATAAGGTTAATACAAGGCCAGTGGCTCCACTGAGATCCCCTGGGCTCGGAGCCGGATTAGGCAAACGCCAGTTGAAATCTAAGGTGAGCAGATAGGGGAGCGAGAGATAAGAGGGCGAGCAGCAGGGTGAGAGGGCTTTGTGGCCAGGATTAGTGAGCAGTGATAGGGGCTGGCACCAGCTCAGGGTCATCAGAGAGGTGTTATCATCCAGGATGGCGGCAGGGGAGGAGCCCAGACCTGGTTGAGGAGGGAGAACCCTGTTATTTGTGTCCCTGGATGGGGCGGACTTTTAGCTGGTTGCACTCCCTGCTTCCTAGGTTGGCTGGATTTGGCCGCTGCATCTAAAATCCCTCCCTGTTGCAGAGGTGCTTCAGCAGTAGGGGTTTTGGAAACCTCTGCTGCCCAGGGGCTGCTGATTTCCTGCTTTGGATCCATTATAATAAAGGTCTTGGTTGGGTCTCGGGAGTCCGGGAGTTGTGAAGGACCTTGCGGGGTGTGGATCCAAAGGGAATGGCTATCTTGCGGTTTGCTGCGGTGATGCCCGAGCAGCGATATGGTGCGCTCCCAGCTTCGCTGCCTCGCAGGTTACGGGCCACGAAACAGCCCTTTCTCTTTGTTGAGGTTGACCAAGTGCTGCCTGCCTTCCCTTGGCATTTCAGCTGGTGCTCGGAGGAGGTCTGCAGCCGCATGCTCCGTGGAGGGGGTTCAGCAGCTCAGGAAAGTTAAAGCAGTACTCAACGACTTTGGTCACAACAACCCCACACAACGCTACAGGCATGGGGAAGAGCAGCTGGAGAGCTGCCTGGTGGAAAAAGACCTGGGGGTACTGGTTCACAGCTGGCTGAATATGAGCCAGCAGGGTGCCCAGGTGGCCAAGAGGGCCAGCGGCATCCTGGCTTGTATCAGGAGTGGTGTGGCCAGCAGGAGTAGGGAGGTGATCGTGCCCCTGTGCTGGGCACTGGGGGGGCCGCCCCTCGAATGCTGGGGTCAGGGTTGGGCCCCTCCCTCCCAGAAGGACCTGGGGGGGCTGGAGCGTGTCCAGAGAAGGGCAGTGGAGCTGGGGAGGGGTCTGGAGCCCCAGGCTGCTGGGGAGCGGCGGGGGAGCGGGGGGGTTCAGCCTGGGGGCCCCCGGGGGGGGTCGGGCTCTGCTCCCTGGTAACAGGTGATAGGACGAGGGGGAATGGTCTGAAGTTGCTCCAGGGCAGGTTTAGGTTGGACATTAGGAAAAACTTCTTCACTGAAAGGGCTGTCAGGCTCTGGAATGGGCTGCCCAGGGAGGTGGTTGAGTCCCCATCCCTAGGGGGATTTAAAAGAAGGAGAGATGAAGTGCTTAGGGCCAGGGTTTAGTGGTGGGATGGCAGGGTTAGGTTAAAGGTTGGACTTGATGATCTTAAAGGGCTTTTCCAGCCCAAACGGTTCTATGATTCTAAGGGGCGAGCCATGAGACTTATTAAAACCCACAATCATTAGATGTGGTCCTCCCTGGAAACCCTCTGAGCATTTCCCTCTCCCCTCACACCTCCCCTGAAGCACACCTTTCTCGCTCTGCCTTTGCAGGCTGGTGGGCCGAGCGAGATTTCCCTTTCAAGTGACGTGGAGGGGGCAAAAAAAAACCAAACCCGAAACCCAACCCCAGCCAGACTGGAGCAAGGTTTGAGTGCCGGAGGCATGACCCAGCCAGGCTCCCCCCGGTCCCCAGGCAGGGGAGCAGGGCATCACCTTAGGAAGGCCGAGGGTGCATTGCTGTTTGTTTATGCCCCGCTTTAATAATCGGCTGATTAAGTTGCATTTTTATTTGGTTTCAGTGGCAATCAGATTGAGAGCTGTAATATCCACTCACACCTCATAATTACCATTAATTTCTTCTCTCGCCTCTGCGCGAGGCAGGGCCGGGGTTGGCAGAGGCAGCCGGGGAGCGCCGGTGAATCGGATCGTGGCATTTTGCATATTGATGAGCTGAGTTAGTGCCTGCTCCTCGGCTGGGGCCGAGACCAGCGGAGATGGAGGAATTGGTGGGGAAGGGAGAAGGGGTGAGGAGCGGGGGGGGGGGGGAAATCCACCTTAAATCCCAGACAAAGGCAAGCCCGGCAAAGTGTCGGAGTCAGCACAACAGCCTGTGCGAGCCTAATTACCATAACGATGTGAAAGAGCCCAATCAGCAATCTGGGGCTAATCTTTCATGTATTACAGGTCTCTCTTTTGGAGCGTTCCACAGCTAAATGCATTTTTAATGAAGATATTCCTAGACTCGCAGATAATTTCCCACTCTTTACAAGGAGGGTATCAGAGCTCATTAAGTGGGTCGTTCTTCTTTTTTTATATATATATATGTATCTGTGTGTGTGTATATATATATAACCCAGTTCTTTAGGAGGCCAACGCCGGCGCCAGTGTCGGCAAAGGGAAGACATCCCCCGTCGCAGGGAGGGAGGGATGCTCGCTGCGGGGGGATTAGCTCTCGCTGGGAAAGTTTGCTCTTTGCATCTCCCATGGGCTTGGGTGCTCCTTCCCTCTCCCGGTGCAGCTCCAAGCATAATAAAATATAATAAATAGCTATCAAGAGCGGGGATTGGGAGGCAGTGTGGGGATGGGGTCGCTCGGAGGAGGATGGGTTGTGGTGAGGCCAAAGCCGGAGGTGAGCGACGGGTGCAGTTATTGCATCCTCAGCTATGGCTGTTGAGGGATTGCAATCATATTATTGCCCCAGTGGTGATTTCTCGTACCGCTTTCTAAAGCGCTGTCAGATGAAATCTGCCTGGAAATTAAAGGGGAAGCTGAGGCTGGCCTGCAGAGGATGGGTTATTTGGGAAAGGAGCAGGGCTGTCTCCTGCTCCCCATGGCACTCGGCTCTTAGCAGAGGCTTTCATGGGGAGCGGGCGGGGGGGTGGGGAGGAAAACAGGGAGATTGCCTTTAAAGTGTCAGGCAGCTGGCTCCTGACAGGAGGAGGATGCAGAGGGTGTGTTTCCAATTATCTCTGTAGATGGGGCCAAATCCCAAGAGGGGATAAGGAACCGCAAGTCAAAATGAGGCCGAGGAATTGCCGGAGAGAAACGGGGAGCAATGACGGGTCTCGTCCGGCATCGCGCCTCCAAGAGCGACCGGTGCGGGTAACATCACCGTGTTCAATTATAACCTGCCCAAAGGGAAGAGTTTTTGAACTCGAGGGAAGGAGCGCTCGCTGCGTGCCTGCAAGCGGCAGGGCGTCTGAAGTGTGTATCTGATGCCATTGCAATGCTGGGTTTTCTCCTAGGCTAAGCATTGCTAAGTCTTTGTTTGAGCCTTGGCATAGCGCTGGCGGCTCCTTCTCTCTTGGGATTTAGCTTGTAAACCTGAAAACGGAAAGGCTTCTGGAGCGTAAAGCTCTTTGAATGCGCTCTGGAGGTGGGCTGGAGCAGCGATGTGTTGGGTCTGATCCCTCGCTTTTGGGTGTGAGCCTTGCAGGAGCTTGTTTTGGTCCACGGCTGAGCCGGACTCAGCCCTTACATCTGGACGCTTGCTTTGGGTGGCCAAATGACCCTCTCCTCTGGGCCTCCTTCCACCTTGCAGGGAAGTTTGTTTTCTGCTTGAGCTCATTTCTGGCCTCGTTCCTTCTTGGTATTGGGATTGCAACCAGATTGTGGAGGTCGGAGGAGATGAGGGGCAAAAGGCTTCTGATCAAGGCAGGACCAAAGGTTTATGGAGAAAATGTTCTGGGGAGGGTGCTGGGAGCAGTTGCTTGGACATCCAGGGGGAATTGCCTCAGCCTGTCCCAAGGAGCGCCCAGTGCGAGAGCAACTGGAGCCTGCAGGCAGCAAGGGGTTAAAGAGGTAGAGGAGAGGAGGACAGCAGAAGTTTGCAGGGATGATAAACACTACTGAGGATGATTTTCTCTCCACGGAGCGGGCCATTGATCTGTGATTAGAGTAGTTGAAGCTTTTACAATCAATCAAGTAGGAAGTCACATCATCGGAGGTTCAGAGGTCAGAAAAATTGGGGAGAGCGGAAGGAGAAGAAAGAGCTGCTGGAGCCTCTCGGAGAGGTTTGGAAAGGTGAGGAGGAACAGCATGCAAGCGCGAAGCTCGGGCATAATGACATTTTTCTTGTGCATCTTCCCCTTGAGGGCCCTCAAGCGAATGGCCAAGGGGCTTCAGTTTGGTTTGGCTGGCTGGGTTGGGAAGGTTGAGGCTTTCCTGACTTGTGCCTTGGCCATTAGTCTGTTGCGTGGACAACTTTCTGTGTCCAGACCAGGTCTGGTTTCATAGCTGTGACCTACAGATAGTTTCCCTAGGTGCTCCTGTTGGACTGGACACTAAAACCCTTGATGGGGCTGAGGGTTGGACCGGGAATAAGCATGTGGAAACATCAACTCAGTCCATTTGCTAATTGGGGCTGTCCGGCCCCAGAAGCTCTTGCTCCAAGCTATTCTTCTGATTTTGTGCCTCTGCGCGGAGATGCTCCTCGAGCTGAAGTCCAAGCGTTGGACTTTCACCCGGGCTGGGCTAAAAATACATCAAGGAGCTGGTACTTGCACTGCCGTGCTTTGATACTGCGCTGAGGAATGGATAGATCATGCGTGTGCTTTGGTGACTGCTGTAAATAACTAGCTGCTGTAGCCAGGTAGGTATTATGGATTAATTCAGTAATTGGTCCATCTGGAGCGTCTACTTACAATATCAATTTAGCTGCGCGCCTCCTAATATCTCGAAAGGAGCTTTAGGAAGATGCACACAAATAGCTGGGAAGGGACAACTGGGGAGAGCTCGTTTAGCAAGGAGATGGAGAGGAAGGTCACCCGATGAGCCGTCAGGTGGGTTGGTAAAGGGTTACTCTCAGGCAGATCAATCACGTGTAATCTGGCCTGGTGCTGGGGAAAAAAAAAGAAATAACAAAGGTAGGGCAGATTAAATAGAAGACAAAGGCAGAGCGTGTGATTACAGCCTCCCCTGTCCCGCTTTTCCCTCGCTCCATGACGGCAGCCGCACCTCTCATTTTCTGCCTGTTATTTTGTCTCTGTCCTCAGCCCCATGGCTTCTCAGCGGGGTGTTCTTAAAATATGATATGATTCTGTTGCCTTCTGTGTTTGGAGACCCATAGCAGGCACTGACCTTTCAAGTCTCTTCGTGATTAAAGCTCTTATTAATTTCCTGCGGGGCTGCAGACACTCTGAGGCAGTAAAGTGTTGGGAGTTCATTAACATGTGGGGTTTAATTAGTCGACAAGAAATCCCTCTCTGTCCCGACTTGACCAAGCAAAAAAGAGGAAGGGGGGGAAAAAAGAAAAGAGGAGAGAAAATGATGTTAAATTAAAAAGTGTTGCAGCAAACGTCTTCACAGTAGGAACAGATTTCAAGGCTCACGATGTATCTATCGGGCACTTTAGACCTGTGTGCATGTTCCCCATGCAAACCCATCAGCGGTGGCCCTTAACGTAGAGGTGCTGAGATGAGAATCATCCCACTGGCACGGGAGTGGTGATTAATAGGGTCAGGAATGGAACGGGGAGCAGGGTTTGAAAACCTGTGGAGGCTCCATCCCTGGGAACATTCCAGGCCAGGTTGGACAGGGCTGTGAGCAACCTGATGTGGTTCAAGGTGTCCCTGCTCCTGCAGGGGGGTTGGGCTGGGTGACCTCCAGGGGTCCTTTCCCACCCAAACTATTCTATGATTCTATGAACAAGCCAAGTGAGGCCGTGCAACAGCCCAATGCTGCAGCTGGGGAGCACTGCCTGTGCCAGTGCCAGGCCATTGCACACTCCCAAACTTCACGGGGTGCACGTTAGCATCGCTGCAAAACTGGGTGCCGTGAGCGTCGGTGCATCGGGGCTTAGCCTTCTTCATAGAAGCCTCGGGCATGCAACATGACTGTTAGAACAGATCGCGACGGAGCAGACAGCGGCGCTGGGCATGGCAGCAGCCCAGGAGGTGCACGAGCCATGGGAACACGCCATCAACACGCGGCCCTTTTATTTATTTAAACCTCGGATGGAATAATATATGTTTGATTGCCCAGTTGATCTATTTGTGACAAGTGTTAAAACACATGTGCATTGATTTTTCTTTGAGGAGCGTATTTCTAAGGGTAATTTAATAGTGGTATTGAGCATAGCTCTTACTGGCCGGGGAAAAGGCGGAGGGAGGGGATGGGGGGATTAGATGAAGAAGAGAGAGACGCTAATGGCATTTTCGCAATGCAATTGCTTAGGTCAGTGAAAAGCTGTCACAGTTTAATGCACTCGCTTGTTGGGGATGTTATCATATACAGGATTAAGCCATTCCAAAACATGAAAACAAGAGCAGCTTGTTAGTGAGGGAAGCTGTTAAAGAGCTGCTGTTGCACAGTTATGATCACTGCGCGGAGGGAGTTACGTTGTGCTTCTCCCGCTGCCCTCCAGCTGCCGCGAGCTCTGCGAGTCTGCAGGGATGCTCTCATCTTCTGGGACCAACTAGTCCTCATCTCCCCTTTTCCTGGAGGAGATGGTCCTTGGCATTTGCACAGAGATCCTGAATCTGAAAAAATCATTATGCGACAGGCGCAGAAAGGCTAGAGCCTCGGTGCGGGTACATCCACGTACAGCTCTTGGCTTCAGGCTGAGACCCAATGTGCTGACGTGCCTTGTTGTAATGACTGACGTTGGTAGCAACTGAATCTTGGGCTC
Source organism: Gorsachius magnificus (assembly GCA_034008185.1). Taxonomy (NCBI): domain Eukaryota; kingdom Metazoa; phylum Chordata; class Aves; order Pelecaniformes; family Ardeidae; genus Gorsachius; species Gorsachius magnificus. The sequence continues at coordinate 2,589,794 of CM067097.1, forward strand.
TTCAGGCGTGTTCCCCATCTGCCAGGGAAACCGAGCCCAATATTCACGCGCCATCTTCCCGGAGCCTTAGCAGGTTTATGGTTTGGCTCTTGATGAGGAGACAAAAGATTTTTCTACCAGCCCAGGCTGGGGTCTAAAAGTCAGGCTGGGGCCTAAAAGTCAGGCTGGGCTCTTCCACCTGAAATCCTGTCCTCATCCATATACCCACGCCACCTCCTTGTCTCCCACAGGATTGCAGAGCCAGTACTCTGGGTGGCAATAACACCCTTCATCGTGCGGCAGCCGGGGAGGCTCCGGCTCCCTCCTTCCTGGCTCCATCGGCTCTGCGGGGCTGACAGGAGCAGAAAGCATTACAAGTTTGTCCGTGTCACCCCAAATCAGCAAATCCAGCTCCGAACCCGTATGGGGAGCTGCTTTGTGGAACAGGATGGAAAGGCGGCGGCGTCTTCCCGTTGCCGCTTTTCATGGCAGGGTTGTATTTTATTCTACCCCCTTGCTAGCGTGGAAGCTCCTCTCCACCATATATAATATTTAGTCCTCCATCCCCAGTCTAATTTGAAATACCAAGAACAGTGGAGCATCTCCTTCCTCCCGCGAGGCGGTTGCACAGCCCTGTAGATCTTCGCATCAAGAACTTTTTCCATATTTGTACTTGACCTAAATTCTCTCTCTCTCTCAAATAGCCACAGTTTTAGCCCTCTGGCACCTATACCTCTTCTTTAGAGTTTTCGCACTTGAAATACTCACAGGTTGCAATGATACGGGTACCTTTATATGTATCTTACCCAGGCTATAAATCCTGCTATTTGACAAGGTTATTGTTATCTGGCTTCTGCCATGACCCACTGTTAAAATACATGACATAAATTACACAGAACATATCATACAAGCCATTTTTCCTCATATGAAGCCTGATAAATATTAATGGCCCATTGCTGTAGCTTTGTACCGTGGTAGTATTGGAGTCAATGAGGTTGATCCGAGGCACGATAATTGCTAGTGGACATGGACCCTAGGCAGCCACTGAATTAGTGCGGTCTCCAAGCCCGATGCTCTTCTGGAGTTCTGAATTGTGTCCCGGCGGTGGTTTTTTTGGCCTTTGCTGTTTTGAACTCTGTACCATAGAGGGGAGACCCAGGTTGGATGAGACAAGAGTCAACCCAAGACTCTTCTTGTGTCTTTGCTGCTGACTTGTCCTCGGCTGGGTCGTGTTTAATATTAATTATGTGCGTGCATCCTTGCCGCTGGATGGCAAGGCAGCAGCGTGGATGCTGCCTCTGTCCCCAGACCCACGTCGCTCTCTTCCCTCCCTCGCGCCCTTGGGACCTGTCAGCCCGCACCTCCCTTTATCTCCCCAATCTAAATTCACGGTGCCTGCCTCCTGTAAATGGTACTTTATCCGCTGGAAATGTGAATCCGGTTGGTGGCGTCGGCTCCGTCATGCTTATCAGAAATACATTATCAGGTGGGGATTAGACAGAGCCTCGCGCTCCTGTTGCTGTCCATGCCGGACGAATAATGAATAATGAAAATTCCCAGGACCGGAGACGAACACACTTGACAGGCAGGGAAGCGCCGCTCACTTCAATGTGACAAACGGGGCTCCTTCAGAAATCTTCCCACTCCATTCGCCATGGCATGGCTTGTTCTGGGTTTCTTCCCTATTTCCCCCTCCTCCTTCTGGCTACCCACTCTCCCAGCCCCTGTGCCCTTCTGCCATGGAGAAGGAAAGGCTGAGGATGAATTCAGGAGGCCACCACCCCCTCGACTCCCACCCAGCCTGCCGGGGACCGCTTTGTGGTCACCTCACCTAGGGATGCTGCGTGATTTGGGTCCTTACCTGCTTTGAACTTGGACATTGCAGTGTTTCTCCCCCATTGTTAATAAACTTTCAGGGGAGGACGGAGCATGGCAGAGACATTGCTCTGCTCGTGCAGCCCTCGCTTCTGTGGCCGTGGTGAGACTGGTGCAGGTGAGAGGGAAGGGACTGCGTCTCCCAGTACATCAGTCCTGCATCCTTCACTGCTGACCTTCCACAACCTTTATGGTTTTGCTCCCTGCCTCCCCAGGCGCTCTAGACCTGTCCGTGTCTCGTCCTGGGCTGCAGACATCCCGGTCGTCTCGAGTCCTTGCCCTTTTCTGAGAGTCGGTAGATGCTCAGTTTTATTCTGTCTCATACCATCAGCAGCATCTCTCTTCCCTCCCCTTCCTTGGATGTGGAGAGACACTTTCCCCAGGGCTGACCATCCTCTCTTTTGCCATTGCTCAGCGTGTAATGCAGGAGGACCAAACTCCTTTTCACGGTCAGTATAGGAGAGGTAGCAGCAGGTCCTACAGCCGTGTTCCTGGGCTCAGAGAGCGCTTTCCTGCCATCGCTGTCCTCTGGCTGCCCCGTGCCGTGTTTGTTCTGTATGATCCACATGGACGGATGGACATGATTTAGGCAGTAATGTACAGCCTGGTGCGGGTGGCTGCCAGCGAGCCCCTGTTCTCCCAAGTCCCCGGACGCGCTGTAGCATTCACCAGGGTGCCGTAGCTGACCTTGTCACAAACGAGCGTGCAAACGAGATGGGGCCACGGAGAGGAAGGGGTTTCTTCACGGCCAGGTATGGGATTTTTCACGGCGCTCAGGTTTGGCCTGCCTCTTGTCTCATGTAAATCAGCCATGGCAATGCCATCTGTAAAGGCTGTCTACACGAGATGCGACTCCAGCATTGGTTTTTTTTTTTTTTTTCCCCCTGCAGTTGTTATCTAGAAGCATGCAATAAATTTTATGGACCAGGGTTTATCGAGCACAGAGGATGAGGAATTGAGCTGCCTGGCTTGAATCTGAAGCTGATGTTCTGGAGAGAACAAGCGCTTTCAGGCGAGTGCTTCGATCACTCACTACCCACTTTCTGGAGGAAGGCAAATGACCATGTCCCAAGCCGGCATTCCCTGGGGGGAGCGCAGAGCCCTGGTGCCAGCCGTTCCCCGCCTTGGCCTTGTCTATCACGGGTGACATCTGTCTCTTTCCCAGCCTGTCTCTTTTAAATCCCATCCAGCCTGCTGCTGAGAGGACGTCTCGGCTTGGCACCGGTGGTGACAGTCCCTCTTGACGCAGTCCTCCTGGATGCGTTACACAAACTCGGCGACTCCAGCTCTTCCCCCCCCATCCACCCGGCAGGGAGGGAAGGAGCTGTGAGCCCGCATCACATCTGCTGCGCAGTGTGAGTCTTTGCCAGCAAGATTCCTGCTAATTAACGTCAAACTTATTTTAGCAAATAATGCACATTATCTCGTCCTGCGGAAGGGGTTGGTGCCAGCACCGATCGCAGTGGGTCCGAAGCATTGGGTTTCGGGCGTGGAGCAAGGCGGGGATGACCTGGGCAGCCAGAGATTGCTCCATTCAAGGCAACGGCGTGAAAATGCTCCTGGGGTTTTGTGCCTGGGACTCTTGGCCAGACACGTAGTCCTGGCCTTACTTTTGTACTTGTGAAACCAGCTTGTGCCGCTGGCTCGAGCAAGAGCAGCCTCCGGAGTTTTGAAGCTCCCTCATACGCACGAGGTGTACTCCTTTGGTCTCTATCTGTAGAGGTTTATTTGCTTTTCTCTTCAAGCATATGGTCCTCCTCATGTAGGGAAGCTGGAGGAAGAGGCAGAGTCTGCTCCTCCCAGTGCTGCAAAATTCAGTAATTTGTGCTTGCGGGGGCATTTGCCAAAGCTTGGCTAGTTGACCACTACCCCGATTCCCTGACTAGTACAGAGCAGGGATGAGCTGGTGATTTATTGTTAAAGCCAGGGGGGAAAAAAAAAAAAATATCTGTCTCTGGCAGTGCTAGCAGGGTCACTTCTGTAAGCTGAGGCAGCTCACCTGGTTTAGCAGAGCTAATATTTCAAAGGTTGCTACCCTTAGCTGGCTATTCTCATCCCCATTTTTCATACGAGTTAATTGAGGCACAGGGAGAAAACAAGGGCGGTAGATAGGGTGAGCCAAAAAACAGCCAGACGTCCTGATGCCAAGTCCTGGGCTTGTGCTGTTTTGACTGTGATGCCTCTTTGAGAAGGGTGGCTGAAGGTACCTCCTTTCTCCTTGCCCTGTGTCAAGGCCGTAATGGCCAGCCAGTGACGAGCTGGGACCTGGGGGTTTGTGCCTTTGGTGGGGTTCAAATGCGGTTTTGTCTGTAGGGTTATCACACACAGAATGGCAAGGGTTGGAAGGGCCCTCAGGAGCTCACCCGGTCCCACCCCCCTGCTCAAGCAGGCTCACCCAGAGCAGGGGGCACAGGACAGCGCCCAGGCAGGGGTTGAAGATCTCCAGAGAAGGAGACTCCACAGCCCCCCTGGGCTCAGGCACCCTCCAAGTCAAGAAGTTCTTCCTCCCATTCAACTGGAACCTCTTCTGCTTCAGTTTGTGCCCATGGCCCCTTGTCCTGGCGCTGGGCACCACTGAGAAGAGTCTGGCTCTGTCCTCGTGACCCCCACCCTTGAGATATTTGTACGTGGTGATGAGATCCCCTCTCAGCCTTCTCTTCTCCAGGCTGAACAAGCCCAGCTCCCTCAGCCTTTCCTCCTAGGGGAGATGCTCCAGTCCCCCCATCATCCTTGTTGCCCTCCTCTAGACTCTCTCTAGAAGTTCCTTATCTTTCTTGAACTGGGGAGCCCAGAACTGGACCCAGTGCTCCAGGTGGGGTCTCCCCAGGGCAGAGCAAAGAGGGAGGAGAACCTCCCTTGCCCTGCTGGCCATGTTCCTCTTGATGCACCCCCGGATGCCATTGGCCTTCTTGGCAACAAGGGCACCCTGCTGGCTCATGGCCAGCTTGTCACCCACCAGGTCTCTCTTGGCAGAGCTGCCTCCTATAGCTCTAACGCTGCATTATGTCTTTAATAGTGCACTCCTTTTGCCTTGTGGGATGGTTACAGCTGAAGTTAATGGAAGTGATTTACTCCCGTTAATGGCAATTCCCATTGCTGTGCCATTTTTGTAGAAACCGCCCCAAAGGCAATGTGCAAGGCTGGGTGGCCGCTCGAGACCGATGGGTGTGCTGGGGTAGCCCGGAGGACACGCTCTCCCTCATGCTCGAGCTTCAGCGGGAAAGCTGAAGAAATTTGTGACTAGAGCTCAGAGGAAAATTTCCTCTGGAGCATCTTTTACCCACCAGAAAAAGGCCGCCTTTGTCAAGAGAGACACTGACGTGTGAAACATCTGTTCTGTGCTAAAAAAAGGGAAAAAGGCGTAGACAAGCAGAAACTCTAGAATATGATTTCCCCCTTCCCCCTGCTTGTTAACTAGCAAAATGGAACAAAAAAAACCCCACAACTTGTGAGTGTATGGGGTGAAAAATAATAAACAGATGAATAAAGTAAAATGATTTTCTGGCTGGGCAGCTGATTTTTTGGCTTTTGTTTTATTTGTGGATGTCAGAATTGGTATGGGGAGGGTAACATAGTGTGTGGACTGTCAGTAAAGCAGGCAAAGATAGACCAATTAGACCAAATTAATTGCAGCACGCATAGTAGGCTGGGCATGGAAATAACACTGTGTGCAAGGGAGCTCTGAGCAAATGCCTGGGCGGGACGAGAGGTGGCATTGCCAAGCTGAGCACTCCCGACCTGCCGGGTCGAAGGTTGTCCATGCAACCCAAAATCAGCCCCCTTGGCCTTAACGGAGCCTCTAATTACCCTTTGCTGTGGGAGCGGGCTTCCCCAGTCCTAGAGGAGGGGGATGAGTGAAAACAAGAACAGAAGCTGTGATCTCATGTAAGTGATAGCACGTCGGGCGGAAATTAAATGCCTCTTTGTCTGCCGCTTGAGCAGCGCCTGGGGATCGTCTCCCCACCGCTCTGCTGAGCTTGCTTTTCCCTGGGGCGATGCTGCACCGTGGGTACCTGAGCCGGGGGCTGCGGGGTGATCGGCCGGCCAGGGATGGGAGCAGCAGCAGCGAAGGCAAGAGGTTGTGCTTGATCCAGGGCTTGGTGCGAGCGCCTCATGCTTGCCCACACTAATGCACCTGGTTGTCACTGTGCCTTCTCCTCCTGACAAAGTGGCCTTGTGTTTCGGTTGGAGGAGGAATCTGTCTTCGTAGCTTGAGGGAAGAGAGGGAAAGGGAAACAGCTCAAAGCCTGCAGGAGGACAGGTATGATGTGATGGGCCTCCCTGAATTTCAGCATGACAGGGACAGCCATTAGAGAGATGGCCTTTGCCAACCCGTAGCTGAACCTCCATCACGTCTAGGCTGTGTGCTGATCCTGGAAACCATCCATCTTGTCATGGTGTGTGCCCACTCCTGATGTTGGTCGTTCCTCAGGTCTCCTTGGAGGAGCAAAAGGCACCAGGGACATCAGGGCAGCTGAGGGCAGCAGGACCCTATTGCTTTTATGAACGAGAGCATCCTGGCCATGCTGTCCTACGTGCTCCTAAGGGCACACGGTGGCCTGAGGACCACATGTCATGCAGCATGCAGGTGTAGCTGCTATACAGAGCCCATAAAGACCAGGCATGGGGCACTGGCACTGACCAGACCCCTTGATCCACGTCTCCAAAAACCTCGGAGCAATATCACAGCTGCTTCTCATGTCCTGCCGTCCCTGCAGGTGAGCTCTCCTCCCCCAAACCTCCACACTCAAAGTCCCAGCCCCATTCCTGGCTCTGCGAGGCGTCTCAGTGGGATCACAGGGTTGGGGTCCTCTCCCTCCCTGGGGGCTAGAAACTTGCCTCTGGCCACCTGGCACGCTTGCTCTTTGGAGTTGCAGCTTCTCCTGCTCATTAGCTCATAAATAATATGGACCAGCAGCGTTCAGTGCTAATTAATTTTGTGAACTGAACCGGGGTGAATGGGGTAATTGCCCATGGTGCGTGCAGGCCGTCAGGTGAGCCCTCCCGCTTTCGCCCTCCTTGTTTACCAGCTTTTCTCCACTTATTTTAAGAAGCGTTTGGTCCCCTCTCCGTGTGAAGAAGAAAAGCCATGTGATCCAACCCAGAGAGAGCGCAGCAGGCGCTGAATATTAAATTAAACCACATTCTCGCTTATACACAAAAAAAACCCCAAGCTGGAAAGGTTAAGAGCTAACAGAGATCCTCAGAACAGTCTCTGTCTGTTTGGAATGAATTAATCAGACCATTAAACAAATCTTTTAATCTAAAGTATCCCTTTCATTTCAGTACTCCGTAAAACAAAGTGACTGGAGTGTTGAGGGAAGAGTTTGCCATTGCTTTGCCTTATTTGTATTGCAGAGGCGAGTGGGTACTGTGATTTTTCCTCCCTGTCCTTGTCTTTTAGAAACAAAACCAGGGTTAGATGGAGCAGCTGAGCTGGGACAGAATGGGCATGGAGAAGAAAGGAGCCCCCGTGGCTCACGAGGTAGTACGTATGTTATGGGCAGAGAGCACTTCTTGTCGTGGCGAGCAGAAAAAGCTCAGGAAGAGGCAACTTCTCAACTGGGGATGAGTAGTACATGGAAAGTTGCATGGAGCAGAAAGGTCTTGGGGTGGCGAGCCTGGGGCAGGGCGGGCAGCGAGCGTTACCAAAGTCTTGCAGCCCAGAATGAACAGGGGAGTTGCATACAGAGCCTACCAGTTAGAGCTGGGGCTGGGGGCACTGGGAGATGCTCGTTTGGAGTGCTGTCTCAGAGACCTTGGTTGCAAACTGTACCGCAGGCTTTGTCCAGGCCAGAGGCTCAGCATCCTTCCATCTAAGGGTGGGTCTGTGAGGATGCACGCATGGCAAAGTGCCCCAAAACTGCACACGCTACCTTGGACATCTTGCGTGCTTCAAGACTGGCACTTTCCAAAGTGCCGAGCTGCACTGAGGCCTCTCAAGTTGCGTTTTTAAAGGCATTTGCGAAGTTGGTGGTGCTTTTGAGCTTCCCATCCCTGTAGGCTCAGCTGGTCAGCCTTAACGCCCAGCTCTGGTCTTCAGGGTGGCACTGAAAGCAGCTGCAAAGCTCCGGGGGGATGCGCGCTTCCCCCTATTCTTTATCCTTCGGACATTGCTTGATGGGATTTTTAAAGCCCTTTCTGGCTTTTTTTTTGTCCCCGGCTGGGCTATTGGGGGGACCTAACCCAGCAAAGGACCCTTTCCCCTGGGCACAGCTGGTGACCCACCACACAGCCCCGTGCTTTGGGCCTGACTTTGGTTGGGAAGGGAGACCTCGCATGCCAGTTGCGTTTCACGCATCGCCTCTCCCCACTATCGCTCCCACAATACCGGTGCGGCCAAACATTTGAGCAAATGCCGCTGTCTGGGGGGGAGAGCACGAAGGGGAGAGGCAGAGATAAAGGGAGGGTAAATCCAGGTAAAAGCAGGCAATCCTGTTGCAAAATCAAATGTATCCTTTTTTTTTTTTATTACTATTTTTTCTCACTTTTTAATACACTCTTCAAAGCTTGCGAAGATTAAGTGCACGATTTATCTTTGCGGAGTTTGAATTTTAAAAGGAACAGCCAACTGTGTGATCGTATTATTAATATTTATACCTCGTCACAGAATGTTGACAGATTAATTATGCAATATGGAATAAAAATCAGTAGGCAGCATGGGAGGGCGGTGGCAAAGTTCATGTATTAATAACACAGCGGGGTGGCTCGCAGGCTCCCTGTGTGGCTCGGTGTTATCAGCACTGCATCCCGCGTTCGTCGAAGGCACCTTCATCCCACACGGGGATCGTGGGGATGGGGATGCTGGCAGCGGGAAGAGAAACACAAGCGGCAAAGGTTGCAAAGTCCCAGCCCCTTTGCGCTGCCCCGGGACCCTTCCTGGGGCCAGAGAGCGGGTGTAAGGAGCTTTGCAACCATTCTTGGCCTGGTTTTAGCATGAAGAGGTGATTTAGTGCAGCGGAGAATCTGGGTCAGGAATTGGGGGTTTGCTCCGAAGCTTTCGTCCCTGTCTCGTGTTGCTGTCCCCCCCCCCCGCCTCCAGTTTGCCCTTCTCTTAGCAAGTGGTATCTTGCCAAAATTGCTTCTCCCCCATGTGTCCATGGTGGAGGGTGCTGGTGGCCTCTTTTGAGGTCTTGACCAGTACTAGGCGCTTTGAAGAAAGGTTTAAATCTTCTTGAGCAGGTCATTATGAGCTGGCTGGCTGTACAGGGAGAGGCTTTTCCTTCCCCAAGAAGCCAACTCGGGTCATCGGGCACTGTGGGCAAAATAGGAAATTACAGTTCTGTGAGCCCCAGGGGTGGGAGCGAAGTCATCGGACAGCACCTTCATCTTGTTTGCTGTCCAACCCCGACCGGGGAAGTTAAGCATTTGTAGATGTTTTGAGAAAGATCTGGGAAGCGTTGCCTCCCAGGACCTTCTCTGAGCCTGCTGGGTTTCTCCTAGTGATGTGCGGATGATGAGCCTGAGCCTGCCCCGGGCCTCAGTATCCATTGGCATCCGCTCCGGCGAGATGGACGGGCGTTAAATTAAGATGGGGTGCGTGGATGATTCATGCTAGCCAGCCCAGCTGGACAGCAGAGGTCTGTGGCAGGGAATAAATCCTTCCACCTGGAGAGGGTGGCGTTTGTCATCGGCAGAGCTGTCTGCGCAGCTCGCACAGCTCACGCTGTGCCCTCTGGTCATCCTCAGTGGGAAGAAAAGCTCGCCCTTCCGAAGCCCTTTCGGGTTGCTATTTCCATCACGGCCTCTCTGTGCCTAAGTGCTGATCTTTTTCATTTTTTTTTTTTTTTTTTTTTTTTTCTAATGAATTTTTTTTTTTTTTTTCTCAGGGGGATGTTTGATATGAAACGATTTGCCTGATCCTTCTCGAATAATTTCAAGTAGCGTCTGGGGTCAGGCCGCGGGGATGTACTTAGGCTGGTTAGGATTTCTTTGTCAGCGAAGCCCTGGCTTTTTGAGAGGCAGCGGAGGTGTTGGGGACGCGTCGGCGGTGCGTACGGCTCTCCCTTCTGCTCACCTCTTGCGTCCCATTCCTATTCAGCCCTGGCACAAGCTCTTTTCTAAAAAAAAAACCCAACCCACCCATGTGCGGCCGCGCTATTGGGAACGGCCTTTGGGGAGCTCTGCAGAGGCTTTTCAAGACCGATATCCCAGCTCCGATGAGGTGTTTAACCCACTGGACAACAAAGAAAATCATTTAAGGTGGGCTTTTGAAAGCCTTTCCGAGGATTTGGCTTCTCAATTTCCATTCAAATGAACTTTCCCTCTTCCCATGCATGCAGCTTCCCAATGCCTCTTTTTACAGCCTTGGCCTTTCGGTCTTAATTAAAAAATTGAAAGAACAAAGGCACAATTGAGAAAAGCACTTAAGCAAACGGTTGAAGTAACAGATTTTCCTGGGCTTTCAGTGCAGGCTTAGAGGTGCTTTGGGGCTTTACTCCATGAAATTGGGGTCCTAAGGCTAGCGGCGCAAATCCCTCCTGCTTTTTCTCCCCCAGAAGCAAGACCGTGTTGACGGGAAATGTTTTGATCCACCCAGAGCAGCTTCTTGTCTCAGAAACTTGTGGTGTGAAGATTTTTTTTTCCATTTTTATGGGTTTCTTTCCTAATTGGGATGGAAACAAAGACAGAAGCCTCGGAGTCGTTTGGAAAAAGTTTTCACTAACGGCAAAGTTTATCTCCTTCGGGGTGGCTGGGCAAGATTTGTCAGCAGTGTCTCTCAGCTCTTAAATAGACGGGAATATGGAAATGCGAAGGATTGGCTATTAGTGAACGGAAACTGTGAGAGCGAGAGGTGAGGGGAAAGGCAAGGAAGGTCCAAAATGCCAGCGGACAGAGCCATCCCCTGCAGCTCCCCGATCAGAGATGGATCTTCCTCCAAGTTTCCAGATGAGAAACATTGGATAATTGATTTATTCCGGCCGCGACCCGCCTGGCTGTCTGCTGCCCCGCTTCCCCCGAATGCCCACAGTCGCTTTTCTGGCCCTGCTCGACTGCTTTCCCACCATGTGAGGACACGGTGGCTTGGCAGGGAGCAGATGGACAACCTGTCCTGTAGACATCAAGTGTGGGAGGCCTAGTGCTGAGCTCTTTGGAGGTTGACGGCTCCCAAGACCCCGGTGTGTTGCAGGGAGCATTCGAGAGAGGGCTGTTTGTCGGCAGGAAGGCAGCTTTTGCTGGCTGAAGGTCCTTTTCCAAGTAGCCCTCAAGGTTAAAGTTGGATGCTCCTTCCAGATGGTCTCCATCTGATGCATCTCATTACGGGGTTGAGCTGCCTCACAATCCTGGCCTCCCAGTGCCAAGAATAACAAGGAATGGAAGCCAGCAACAGCGATCGCTGCTGTTAGAAGGGTATAAGATGATTTAAGGGTCAAGACAAGACCATATGGCCCATCAAGGCCCCATCGTAACAACATGGAGGAATATAAAACAACTTGCGTTAGCACTCATCCTTCCTGCTTCCTATCAAGGCTGTTTGCTGTAACCTTTGCAAGATGAGTTCCCTGGCCCCTTCTTTCTCTGATTTATGCCCTGAGCTGCTTTCCAGCACCCTATGGATCCCCTCGTGGGGTGGTCGTCCTCGAGGGCAGGCTGAAGGAGCAGAGGCATCCTGGGGGCTGTGCCTACAGACTCCGTCCTCCTGACACCATGCCTGGTTTAGGGCAAGCCAGCTGACCCTGCCTGTGTTGCTGCAAAGTTGGGTTTCGCTTGGGAGCCCTGTTGGCACCCAAGGGTGCACTGGAGGATTTACGGATCCTGCCAGGATCATTCTCAAATCGGTCTGAAGAAGCCTCTTGGCATTACTGATGGCTCACCCCTCCACTGCCCTCAGCCAGCCCATTTGCTAAGCTGGATAAGCCAAATCTGTCTGGTCTTTCCTCGATATTTATGTGCCCCTGGAGCGTGCTCAGCCCATTGCTTTCTCCAAATAGTCTTGGCTCCCCCACGGGCTCCCGGCCTTCAGTCCATCAGCTGCCAAACTAAGACTCATTTCCACGGAGGATGCACTCTCCAGGCAATGAAGGACCCCAGCCCTTGTGCGGGAGAAGGGTGCGTTTGCATCCCGCGCACTTTGAGACCTAGGTGAAGTGAAGTATCACGGCCCGAGCGCTGCGGCAGCGCAGATAAATCTGTATTTCTGAGAGCGGAGCTGCTGCTTTCCCGGAGCGCCAGCGCGGGGCTGGGCAGGCGGCGGGCTGGAGGCAGCCAGGCTCTTTGACGCTCTTTCTGTTCCCAAGGCTTTTCCCCAAAAGGCAGCGCGTGTGACCGCCTGGGATCATGCGGGCAGCCACACCTTGGGGCCACGGCTCCTCACCCTGGCACCGTGTCTTGGTCCCGCGCGGGTGGTGGGAGCGCCGCCGTTCTCCGCTCGGCTCTCGTCCTGTAGTCCATTCGCCCGAGGGAACGCTTACAGCGCTGACCTTAAAGAGCAATTTCGGGCAAGCGTAGAGCAGCTCAATTGTTCATAAACCTGACATTTATGTCTCAGAGATTCTTCCTCTGCAGGATGTGCTGCTCTTTATGATTTTATCAAATAAAATGCCCCTGCGCCCCCAACCAACCTCTTTCTCCTTCCCTGATGTTTTTTTGTAGGGCAATCATCACGAACAGCGAGCTTGAAGGCATCTGCCTGTCCTTAATGTTGTGGCGCAGAGAGGGCTCAGGAAATGGTTGTGTATGCATTAGCTAGCGCGCATGGTTAAGGCCATGCTCTGTTCCTCTAATGTTGATAATTACTGAGCGGGGATTAGAGGCTTGCACTTTGCACGCATAGAGAAATGGAGTATTAAACGTAAACAGATCAAACTACCTGATGGACCCTGAAAGTTTATTCCTGTGATTTTCACGGCTCCGCTGAAATGCTTCCTGCGCTTTCAGATCATTTCCCTATTCTTCACAGGGATGAAGCTCTGGCCACGCGGCAGGTTTATAAAGAGCGCTCTGTGTGTGAGTCAACATAATATTAGTGTCATCCTGAAATAGCCGCTGGCCGGGGGGCAGGATAACTAGCTGGGATGCAGGAGCGTGTCTTGGGCTTCCTGCTTCCCTTCGTGTTTCGATCTTACAAAGCCAGAGCAAAAGCAGCGGCCGCAGCCATAGGTACCTGTGCGAGGGCAGCCTGCGGTGCGATGCTGCGGTCCCGACCCGGTGGGGACAGCAGTGACCCAAGATGGGGTGCCCTGCTGCAAGCTCTCATCCTCCCCCCCACCACCACCGCCCCCAATACTGGCCCTGTCCCCCAGCTCCTTCCCGCTTGGCTCCCCCCTCACAGCACAAGGACACCCACTGGGTGAACAAACACCGCTTACTCTGCTGACCAGGGCACCTTCTATCAAGTCTATTAATACCAGCTTCACATGGAGAGCTTGCTACCCTGGAAGTGTTAATTAGCTTTCCCCCTCCTCCCTCCCATTATTTTTCCACCTCACTCTTTAGAAGATCTCTGAACCAGAAGATCAATGCCTCCTGCTAATCGGCTCTTCAGCAGCTTAGAGAGGCACCACAGAATACTCCATTTAATTCTCCTCTAACACCTTTGCTAATCATCCTTTCCAGCCCCAGAGCCCCAGGCAGGCAGCGAGGGGAGAGGCTGGACAGGGAGTGCAGCAGACGCTCATTTACGGCTCAGAAATCTGGCAGGACCTGTGCACCATGGTGGGAAGAGCAGGGGTGGGAGGAGGCAAAGCAGCGGGAGAGCAAGGAGGGGAAGATCCCTCGGGATGAGGAGCGTGGCATGAGCGTGCAAACCATGCAAGAGGGGCAAAAGCCCTGTCTCTGAATGCTCTCGCTGCTTCCCGGTCGTGTTGCCTCCCGTCTTGTCCTCTCCTCCAGCAGCCAGAGATACGGCAATGGATGCTCTTCTTGCCCTCTCCATGCAGTGCCCCACAGACTGTAAGGGCTTGACGGTGTGGGTCAAACCCCAAATCCTGGGGTCTGAACCAAGCCATCTCTCCACATGGTCTTCTCCATTGGCAGGGAGATGCAGGAGGACCCAGGAGGATGCGGTCACCTTCCTATGTGCTGCCATGGGCCTCGTGATACCACCCGTCCTCAGGCTTTTCAGCTGATTTCAGCTGGGGGCTGTGGGCATTGGGAGCTCTGCCCATCGCCTCCCCAGCTGCTCGGCTCCCCGTGCCATGACCATCCTCCCCTCCACAGGAGCGGGATTTCTCCGGGGTCGCTCAACTTTGATTCATCCAGGCAGCCCTACACGGCACCAGGGAAGTAGAAACCCTGGGGCTGTGTAAATAGCCCAGTGTCACTCCAGGGGTCAGATGGAGTCCCCCATGGGTGACAGTCATCGTGCTTTGGCTCATTGGCTAGTGCTGGACAGGTTTACCAGAGGCTGTGGCTTCTCTGTTGAGAAGATGGTGGCCAAGGTTTAGCTGTGAGGACCTTAATAAGCCATTCCATCTCTGACTGCTGTGATCCAGCTAAACGGCTGCGAGCAAAAGCCCACGTGGAAATGAGAATGCATGCTAATGAGTTGTGTTGCCAAAACCAGAAGGAACCAAGTCTACAGGGAGTTCGTACTTTTATTTTTTTTCCCCGCTACCCAAGTTCAATAGCAGTGAATTGCATATTTCTCTGAGGCTTCTCAACAAACAATTTACAGTGTAAATATATTTGTTGGCATGCAAATCACTCTGCATTATGAGTCTTGATTAATATTATAATGTGTTGATGAAAGCCTGTAAGTGGTTCTTGGAACTAAGGTTCCTGACAAAGATCGGCTGTTTGGGTGCCCAGTGTTTGTGGAACATTAGATTAGGGTGGGTTTTTCCTTTGTTTTAGGGTTTTTTTCCCCTGGTGTGTGTTGTTTAATGGGTCGTTTCTTTCCCCCCCTCCCTCTGTTTAAGACACTGAGCATTGAAGTGGCAGCGGTGCGCTTCAAACCGCACGATTAATTAACGCAACCCAGCTCTTCCCCACACCGCTGCAGCCCGCTTTGGCTCCTCACCCCCCGTGGTGGTGGTCCTCAACCCCTTGGCCTTGGGTGAGCAGTAAATCGAGGTGTAGACCAAGCCACTCAATGAGCACCAGAGCTAATGAGGCTTGATTGCTGATGGAGGCGTCCCCTGGGGCTGCGCTCCCCCGGGGCCTCTCCGGTGCGGAGGAAAGTTTGGCTCAGTCCCGCAAACGCGGCGCCGGGAGGCTCCTTCCCTTCTAAGGAGATTCCCAGCACTTCCCAGGACCGAACGGCTTTGACGTTGCCCCTTTCCCACCGAGGCAGCATGCTGTGAAGCACGGAAGGGTTCATCTTGGGGTGCTGGGTGCCCCCATCCCACCCCTGCTGCTCTTCCCTCCGGCTACTTCCCCGGCTCCATCCTTCGTGATGGCTCCTGAAACACCTGGACAACCCATCTCTCCCTCTGGGTTGTCCCTGCATTTGCAGCCCCGCTCCGGCATTTGCTTGTGGAGATGGGAAAGCGCGGCGGTGACAGGCTTTGGGAGCCACCCTCCCCCCTCTTATGATGGCTGCTCTCGTTGCCATTTTCCTTCCACCCTTTGGAGCCTGAGCTCCCAAAGGTGTCAGGACAAATGCCACTCTTGTCGGCATGGATGTGCTGGGAGATGATGCCCAGGCAGGCAGGAGCAGGGAGAAATAACCCTCTTTAGCAGGCGGCGGTGGTGAGTTTAGTGACAGCCTCAAGTTTTGACCTTTGTTAACTGCTGTTTTGCTCAGAGAATGACAGGGAGCACCACGTAATCCTGAGTTCTGTGCTTGTACCGCTCCAGAGAGGTGCGCAGGTCGTGCACGGCTCTGCCGCCATGTGCCAGGCAGGGAGCACGGGGGACACGGAGCTCCCCGGGCTTGAGCACCGTAGGAATGGGCCATTTTGGGGCAGCATCTCCCCTTTCCGCAGCGTCCCATGCTCGAGCCACCTCCTGGGTTTGCTCCTTTCTGTCTTTCTGTAGTCCTGAGTGATTTTCTGCAATGGCTTGTGGTGCATCGTGCTGTCCCCGGGGAAAGCAGGGTGGCGTGGCCGTCCCCACCCTGCTCATTGCCCTCCAAGTGCAGCATCTCCTGCAGATCCCTCGGAGATCTAAAGGAGAGACCGAGAGAAAGGGGGGAAGGAGCGAACGAGCACGCGCGTGCCTTAAAAGAACATATTGGTGCTTTTTTTTTTTTCCACCCTTTCTTTTTTCTGAAAGCAGCTGTGCCTTTTTCCAGCACTTTTAAATGGTTGCCAGGGAAACAGAGCAAGGGAGAGTGGAAAGGTTAGATGGATATTGGACGAGGCTAATGCACTTGTTTCAACCAAGAATTGACAGGTGCTTAGGACACCGAAGGTCCTGGTAACTCCTCATTTGCACGGCTCCTTTGCAGAGCTTCGAGTACCTCCCTACCGCCGTTAATTGTGTTTTAATCATTCGCAAATTATAATCCATCTCCATCAGGGGATCTCTAATGGTGGGTTTATGGAGCGCATCCGCATGTTCCTTAGCCCTTCCGGGACACTGGGGATGAAATATTGGGTACGTTGGGCCCCGCTGGTATGGGTGGTCTGGCTTGAAGGCAGTTTGATGCCAGCAGAGATCCCAATGGAAAACGTGGGAATTGCAGCTGGGCGGTCCAAACGTGCTGTGGAGAAGCGCCGGAGGGAGCCGTGTGTGCATTCGCCGGCCGCTTCTCCCAGCAAGGGGGCTGGGCAAACCCAGTTAGTGCATCCCCTTGCCCACTGGGTCATCCCCAGTGCTGGTGATGGTGTTGGCAGGGCCCCCAGTGGCTCCCCGCAGGGCTGCTGGGACCCATGGACCCCAGGCGCTTGCAGCCCCACTTGGCTTTTTCACCTTCCTCCAGGTTAAAAAACAGATTTTTGTCACTGTTACAGCGCTCGGAGGGCTTCCCCCCCCCCCCCTTCCACTTTAGGTTTTGTTTTTGTTTCGCGTCTGTCTTGTCTAAAATAGCAGCTCTGTCTACGGAATAACCAAGGGGCCTTAAACTAGGCTGTTCAGGATGAGCGTCACATCTGGTATTTGCAAAACACAGCGAGCAATAAATAGCTACAGTGTCGTAAAGCTCGGGCTCTGGAGAGGCAAGGGTGGCTGGTGAGGCTTTTATTGCTTTTTGGTTTTTTAGTGTTTTCCTCGGGAGGACTGAAGGGTATTGATTAAAAAAACCAAGCAAAAGCCCACTTGTGTGTCTGTGGGTGTGATGGCGTGATGCTGAGGGCTGGGGGACCCCAGCTCTGCTGCTGTGTCGTGGTTTAACCCGGCTGGCAACTCAGCACCACGCAGCCGCTCGCTCACTCCCCCCCCTCCCTCAGTGGGATGGGGGAGAGAATCGGGAAGGGAAAAAAAAAAGGTTAGAGCCATGGGCTGAGATAGAGACAGTTTAATAAGAGAAAATAATAATAATAGTAATCATGAGAATGGTAACAGAATATACAGAATATACAAAACGAATGATGCACAATGCAATTGCTCACCACCCGACCGATGCCCAGCCCGTCCCGAGCAGCGATCAGTACCCGAGCTGCGATCAGTCTCCCTGCAACCCACTGACCGACTAACCCCCCCCGAGCATGACATTCTATGGTATGGAACAGCTCTTTGGTCGGCTTGGGTCAGCTGTCCTGGCTGTGCTCCCTCCCAGCTTGTTATGCCCCTGGCTGAGCAGGAGAAGCTCAAAAAGTCCTTGAGTAGTCTGAGCACTACTTGGCAACAACCAAAAACATCAGGGTGTTAACAACACTCTTCCAGACCTAAATCCAAAACACAGCACCATGCCAGCTACTATGAAGAAAAATTCACTCTATCCCAGCCGAAACCAGGACACCCTGGTAACCCAAGCCCTGTCCTGCAGCCCTATGCACACCCATCACCTGGGAGCGCTGGTGGGTGACGGGGCTCCCTCCCGCCTGGGGCTTTCCAGGGTGACATCAGGGGACTCTGCCATCATCCTGCCACCCCCTCCCAAATGCCTGGTGGAGACCCCCTGGGCCAGCTCGCAGCTGGGCTGTGGAAGACAGCAACCTGGCTTTTTCCGAGCTGTTGCAAGCCGGGGAAGGATCGGAGCTTAGTCTTTGCCCAGAGCCACAAATAGAGCCGCTGGCTGATCCTTCTTGTCAGCGCCTTCCCAAGCTTGCTGCCTATCCATCACGCCTGAGTGATGGGTACCAGCCCAGCGCGGAGATGTGCAGCGCTCATATCCCTATTATGACATTGTCGGTGTCACAGCTGAGTGTGAGGGACTCGCAAAATGTCACTTCGGGTATTAGAGAATGACTGCGCCTCTGCCACGCTGTGTCCAAAGTGCTCTTCTCTCCATCAGTCCCGACTGGGGGGGCCTCCGCCTTCGGATATGGTTTGGGGTTTTTAGAGGAAAGTGTGGGTTTAGTGGTGGTGCAAGGAGCCAGGCTCACGGCACAAATACCAAATGAGCTCTGTGTCTTCTCTGTGTGGGGCTTTCCTCTTCCCAGCCCACTCTCCTCCCTCTGCTCTGGACCACTGCCAGCACCTGAGGTCCCTCACAAGCATCTCCCCCTGCTTTGGAGGGAGCCCATGCTTAGAGCAAAGAGGGCAGCTTGGTCCTCGTCACCAGCTCCATCAGGAGTGATGTTTGAGCATCCAGCACCTGGGATCTTCCATCCCCTCCGAGCTGTGCTTGGAGTTGCTTTTTCCAGCCAAAGCCTGTTGCGCTTATAGGGAGGGTGGCCAAGTCGTGCTCCAGCTGGAAGAAGGTTGTCCCATGCCCAGCTCTTCTATAAGCCGAACCTTCATTTTGGAGGATGTGCTGTACCCAGATGGAGAGGGAGCCTGGAGGAAGGGCGGCAGCGCAACGAGTGCTGAGCTGCAGTGTGGGATGGTGAGCTGGGGCCGGCAGGGCAGCTCCTTGGCACCGCTCAGCCCCGGGCTGCCTCGCACCGAGCAGGGCCCAGAAACTGGGAGGTAGGCACCTCGTTAGCAGCCCAAGTGGCTCCTTTTTGGTGCCATTTGTCTCTCCCAGTCTCATCCCCATGGCAGCAGGTCTGGGTCTGGCGGCATCTCGGCAGCGCCGGCCCGAAGCGTTCCTCGCGGTGCCAGGGCAGCGGGGTCCCCGGCGAGCTGGCGTTATCCTGCTTGAAAGAGAGATCAAGAATGGGAAAAGAGGGTGGGGGACAAGGAATGATTTATGAGGCTTCGGCTGGCCAAGCAGGGCATTGTCAGCATATTCCAAAATAATTTAGCATCATCTATTCTGCCTGCAGTGGGACCTTGTTGCGGAAAAAGAAAGAAAGAAAAAAAAAAAAACCCACAACAAAAACCACATAAAGAACCCAGAAACCCCCTTGATGGGATGGTTACAGCTTGAAGTTTCTTTTTTCCTAAGGGCGCCTGTCTCCTCTCCCCAGTTCTCTCCGTAAATCAAACCGCCGGTGTCGGATCGGCGGCTCCGTCGTTCCCGTAGCCGCTTCCCCGAGGCCTCCCCGTGCGCCGGCGGGATGTAATCAGCACCTAGAACGGCTTGAAGGACACAAGCGCGGGAGCCGAGAGAGGACGATTTGTAGTGAATAATTTAGTGGATGAATTTAAAGCTTTTGTTCTCATCACAAATTACCTGCGAACTGTATGGGAAGGCTTTGATCGTACAAATTCATTTTACATCGTCTCTACCTGCCAACAGAACAACCTACCCGCTTAGTGGTGGCTTTAACCAAGGCATTTTTCTGTGTCTTTTGGGGATCCTGCCCGTGCCTGTAATTAGCCCCATCATTTTGGTGGGTGCAGTTTTAATTACTGGCATAGGACCGCTTGCCCAGGTTGTGCTGGAGTTTGGAGAGTGCTGTTTGTAAATGGGAATAACGTGGTAGGGTGAAGTTTTTGGTACCCCTGCCCCGTCCCCGTGGGGTATCTGCGCAGCCCTCGAAGTGTTTTGCTTTTAGGTGGAAGGGGACGAGGTGGGCACAGGGCTGGGGTGCCCGGGCGGGGATGAGTGCCGGTGGTGGCTCCTCGCCCCAGCAGCTCTTGTCTCGCACCATCAAGGCTTTTCTCCGCATCCCTAGCCTCTGTGTGCTCGCTCTGCGGACGGTCAGATGCAAAGCGTAGCACTGAGCTTCTTTGGGGCCAGGGAATTTAGCAAAGTGCATGTGAAGGAGGCTGCAGCCTGCCCAAAGAGAGCCACGGGAAATGAAGTCGTATCGTGCTCGGAGATCAAATTATCCTTCTCGGCTTTCGGGGAGAGGGCTCGCCGTGGCCCCATGCGAGAGCTCGCTGCCTCCTCCTCCTCGTCTCCGTTTATATCCCCAGTCCCCTGGCAGACGCTGCAAATGCTCACTCATCAGGGCTTGCTCTTGGTGCTAATGGCCCTCTATAAATAAGCCCCAGGAACAGTGATAGAGAACAATCATAAAAGGCAGGCGCATAAATTAAAGCCGATGTTATAATAAACTAGACAAGCCCTTCATCGAGGGTTTTATGTTTCTCCTTGAGTCGGCAGCTTTGCCAGGAGAAAATGATTTCTGCGCGTCTCAGCCCAGCCTGTCTCCCCGCTCCGTCAGTGTGCGCGGGCGCGCACAGGCGGGTGGCAGAAAGAGTTGGCATCACCATCCTCCTTTTTCAGCATTACGGGTAAAAAAGCCACAGGAATTTCCCAGAACAGCTCTCAGCTTCCCTTACTCAGGTCCTTAGGGGGGTGACAGGACCATGGATTAACTGCCTGGGGTGGCTTTGGCCACTCTTCGTAGCTTTTGGGTAGCTATAAATGAAATTTAATGCCCTGTGGGTGGCTGAGATTGCCAAGAGCTCAGCCCTGCACTTTCAGAGAGAGGTGGAAGTTGTTGCATTCGCCCTGGTGAGCTGTGGTCAGACCTGGAGGGAGATGCTGGTGTATAAACTAGGAGCATCTTGGTGCGGGTAGAGAAGCACGTGTGATACCTCCGAAAGGAGGGAGAGAGAGAGAAGCACGTGTGATACCTCCGAAAGGAGGGAGAGAGAAGCACGTGTGATACCTCCAAAAGGATGGATAGAGAAGCACGTGTGATACTTCCGAAAGGATGGATAGAAGCACGTGTGATACCTCTGAAAGGATGGAGAGAGAAGCATGTGTGATACCTCCGGAAGGATGGATAGAGAAGCATGTGTGATACCTCCGGAAGGATGGAGGCAGAAGCCTCCAAAAGGCTGCTCCTTCCCCTTTGCCCCAAAGTGTCTCGCTGGCTGGAAAAGCACGCGCTGGTGGCTGGCACGCAGGCTTTCTGCCGTGCCTCCGGAGTGCCTTGGGAGTGCTATATATACTGCTGCGAAACTCCTGCCTCTCCCAGTGAGTTCATAGCTGTCTCTCCGCATCACGTCCTGGATGGCTGAATCTTGGCAGGGTGAGCGGGAGCAGCAGGCGGAGCTGCCCGCTCCCCAAGTACAACCTCCCCACGGTGAAGCCGTCCGGGAGATGCAGCAGGTCGGGCTCTGGTTTGTGCCCTGCCGAGAGCAGGAGTCAGTCTCCTGGTCCTGCAGCGTGGCATGATGCTACGTGGGGGGCTTTGGCAGAGTTTGGGTTTTGGCGAGGTCCCGCTTGCTCCCAAACTCGGTTTGGACACTTTGGACCTGGGTTAATGGCCCTGAGAGCCATCAGCAAGGATGAAAACTCCCTCTCCGGGCTCTGAGCCCGATTTCGAGGCTGCCTACCCGTCCATCACAGTGAAATCCAGATAACATCCCTAAGGTGGCAGGTCGGGGCTGGGGAGGTGGCAGGTTGGGGCTGGGAAGGTGGCAGCAGGTTCCTGGGGGCTGGGTAGGCTCTTGTGCCCTGAACCTGCTGCATTTTGGCTCCACGGAGGCTGTGCTCATCTCCAGGTCCTCACTGCTCTGCTGCAAGGAGAGGGGAGATGGGGGGAGACGTCGCCCCATGCCTCTTGCAGGAGACTGTGGGGACAACGAGGAGGAGATTTGTAGGTGTTGGGCACACCTTTAGAGGTTCAGAGCAGTTTGCAAGCGTGTGTTTGGCTCTGCTGTGAATTCATCCCCAGCCACACATGCAGCTCCGTGCACCGGTGCAAGGGGGGAAGGTGCTGCACGGAGTTGTGTGTGTCTGGGGGCATTTCGAACGCATCCGTGAGCATCTTCTCCCTCTGTACGTGTTTATAGAGATGCAACACAGCCCGTGCTGGTGTGGGGAGGTAATGGCCGGGCGGAATATGTGCACGGCAGCGTGGGTGAGGGTGGAGGGGAAGGGAGCAAGGAGGGAGACAGATGGCAGAAAGGGATGGGGAAAGGGGGCGAGCACGTAGGCACCACTTTCTGCTCCCCGCTCCCCTATGTGCTCTGGCCTGAGCTCCCCCTCGTGTTCAGCCTCACATATTTCTCCATTGCTCTCCCGATGGTCCGCTCTGAGTTAATGCAGGGATGTTCGATCTTTCCTGCCACGTCTGTGCTGGAGGAGCTGGACCCCCGTCAGGCAGCCGGTTTGCTTTTCATGCAACCGAGGCATCCCCCCACTTCTCCCCAGTGGAACTGCAGCGTCGGAGGTGCCTCCAGCCTTTCTGAATATTCAGGCCGGAGCCAGATGCTCAGACGAGCTCTGGTGAGAGCCAGAAACCCATAGTTTTGATCGTGCGAGGGGAGGCGTGTGCCGCAGACGCGCCCCGGTGTGCCTGCACGGGCGCTGCTCAGGTGGCCGCCGGGCTCCCTGGAGGGGCAGAGGCCGAGATGTGCCGTGCCGTGCCGGTGCAGCAGCGGTTCCCTCCCTTGCCACTGCTCATCAGCCCCTCGCTGGTCACCCACAGGGTCGTTTTCTGCTCCATTTCCTCACCCAGCCTTCGGATCCCCCCACCCCGAGCTCTCTGCTCGCTTCTTTGTCGTCCCGGCTGAGATAAAATACGACTGCAGCCGCGGAGCCCTGAGATTGCGGCTCCCCTCAGGGACTGTTTGCCCACATCACCTGTCGGATGGGGAGCCTGCGTGTCCTTGGAAAAATATGTATTTCGGGCCGCCGGGGTGCTAATTTGCAAGGCCCATTACTCAAACGAAACATTAAAATGGCTGTCCATAAAGCAGAGCCTTTATCTGTGCCTCCCCCTCGGTCTGAACTCCCCGCGCCAGGTATAGGCTTCCTGTCAAGCCTAAGAGCCAAAAGCAAAGATTTATCGATAGGTACCTTGACTCCGGCTTGCATTTTAATTATGTCGCCGTCAGCCTGTGCCCAGAATAAACTCGGTGGCTATTGTGTTATCCTCGCTTCATCTCTCCAGATGAATGCACCGGGAGAGACGCGGTTTTATGGAGTCCCTAACAGGGACCCTTTTCCCTTTCCCCGCGTCCTTCCCTCCCTGCTCGTCCGCACGGATCAGCAGAGCGGCTGCTCGGCGCTGAGATGCCAATGCCGATCTGCCCGTGGGGCTGGGAGGGGAGGGAGGATGCGGGGGGTGAGTCCTGTGCATCCCCATCTGGCAGGAGGGGGGAGCCGGGAGGGGGGTGTCGGGCTCTGCTCCCAGGGAAGGGGCGATGGGACGAGGGGCACCGGCCTCAAGTTGTGCCAGGGCAGGGTGAGGTTGGCCCTGGGGAACAATTCCTTCCCCAAAGGGCTGTCAGGCACTGGAAGGGGCTGCCCAGGGAAGGGGTCGAGTCCCCAGCCCTGGGGGAATTTAACAGCCGGGCAGAGGCGGTGCTGAGGGCCAGGGTTTGGGGGTGGGATGGCGGGGGTAGGGGAAGGGTTGGGCTGGGGGAGCTTAAAGGGCTTTGCCAACCTCAACGATTCTATGATTCTGTGATCTATCGGTGCCTTAGTTTCCCTTCATGGAGGAGCTCCCTCTCGGCCTCTCCCAACCCGCCAAGTTTGCAGGGAGGGCAAGCGCTTGCCTGGCTGTGGCCACCTCCGCTCCGCCGGGGCGGGAGGCAGAACGTGGGCCTCGGCGAGGTGCCGGAGCCGAAATTGCTTTTTGAAGGGCTCGATTTCACGCCGGGAGCCGAGCCGTGGCGCCGCGAGGAATCAAGAAGCTACGCTTGTCAGGGAGGAGATGCGATGAACTTCAGAGTTTGCTTGTTTATTTTCCATATATATTTGTGTGCGGGGGTGGGTATAAATATTATTTGCGTGCGCCAGACGACACTGGTGTCGTGCTTAATGCGGGTGCAAAGTTTGACCTGGCGCTTTCCGGTGGAAGCGATGCATATTTATTAGTGTGGCAATGGGTGGGAGCGAATCCCTCGCTCGCTCGGCGTGGCAGACGCTATCTCAGCAAAACGGGGGCTATTATTAAAATAAACAAAAGCAAAAGCAGCCCGACTCTGACCGCGTCTCCCGTGCTAACATCCTTACGGAGCCACCTTCTCCTGGGGCAGGAGTTGGGACCGGCACCAGAGGAGATGCTCTTGGGAAGCTCCCAGCCCATGCAGGGACTGGCTCTGCGAGCTCCTGGCCCCCCAGGTGCTGGAGCTCATCCCCTGCCTCAGTTTCCCCATCAGCGGCAGTGACGTATAGAAGTGACATCAGCCTTAGCCTGGCAGGGGAGCGCGAAAGGCTCCCTTCATTAATAAGCACAAAGTGCTTTGGTATTTTTAGATGGAAGTGCCACGTATTGATATAATATTACTGTACCTCATTTGACTTCTTTCTCGATTGCAAGCCCCCTCTTGATCCCGTTACCTGCAGTAACAGTTATCTGGCTATATTTTATCATCTGAATATTTCAATTAAATTACTTTAAGGGGGGAAAAAAAAAAAAAAAGCCTCTGCTGAAGTTTGAAATGATCACTGTATCACTCCAACTTCCCTCCATTCCCAGAAGGTTAATTGAAAGGCAGCCATCTTGGTGACGTTTAGACAAATGAGGATAATTATGTGTTCTCCAGCTCTTTGAGAGGTTAATTGCTTAGATGTACGAAGACTTGAAGAACAAAGAAGGAATAAATCAGAAGCAGGACTATGATCTGATAATGTAATTTGGTATATTCACGTACAACTCAAACAAATAAACCCCCTAATTGCATGAAGTCGTTCGGCCACACGGACGCCCCGCGGGGTTGCAGGGATCGGGGCACTCGGCACCGGCCGGTTCCGTGCGGACCCGGCCCTCCATGATGCTCGGAGAGGGGGGACCGGCGGGAGGAGAGGTCCTCAGCTGGCTCCCTGGCAGTTGTCACCTTGTGCTGGTGGTGACTTCTTCATCTGGCGGTGCCACGGGGCTGCGGTCTGGCTCCTTAGTGCCCGTTGCATGAAGCCTCCAGCCCTCATCCCAGCGGTGAAACAGCGGGTGGAAAGCAGAGGGGTCAGCGGCGGAGCGGCGAGCAGAAGATTTCCTCTGGTGGGTTATTTTATTTTGCCTAATTGCTGGTGAAATTTCTGCAAATTAGCAATTATATTCTTGGGCTGGTGGCTTACCCAGGTCATTTACAGATCGCGCGTTTGGCAGGAGTGCTTCACGGCATTCGCCATGAAATATGGCCTTACCCTCCATTGGCAGAATTCCCCTCTTTTTAGAGGTTTTTAGTTCTGCCTGCGGGGATTTTGCATGCTGAACCTCGCAGCAACACCATCCTAAGGAAGCCGATTTTTTGCCTTGTACTTCCCCTGGTGCCTGGGGTGAGGGTGCTTGTCCCTAGGCCAGTTCTCTGGGAGTCAGTCTGTCTGTCTGTTGGCCCCTCCATCCTGCGGGGATGGGGTACACGAGGCGCGGGACGTGACGTCGAGGCGCGAGGGGTGCGGACAGAGGGAGTTGATTTTCCCCTCGCCTTTCCCTGCACGGCTGCCGCCCCAGCCCCGCAGCAAGGGGCACAGCTCCCACCGAGTGCCTGGGAAGTTTGGGCTTTTATCCAAGGCTCGGGGCTGTGCGAAATGCCAAGCTTTCCAGCCGGGATCAAATACCACCTCATTTCTTAGCCGTGAGCGTGAGGAAAATGGTGCTTTTTTTTTTTCCTCCACTAAGAGCTCAGGGGTGAAACATCTTCATCGGGAATCTCCTTTCCCCCTCCGCTCTGTCTCCGGGGAAGTTGGAATTGATTTCAAATGAGAAAATGCCTCCCCACCCCTGACGTGCCAGGAGCCCTGAGCCTCGGCCTCCAAAACACCGGCAAGTGGTTTTTCCACCTATCTGTCAGGCCCGTCTGAAATTGCAGTTTAATTCTCCGTATTTGCTCTTGTATTGTGCATTAAGATACAGCGAGTTTATCCAGCAGTCCAGCTGTTTTGAAGATAATTACTACAGAACTCAACCTGATGTAAAATAATCCTCCCGGGCAAGCAGCCAAGAGCCCGAGACTTATCCTCCAAAGACTGAAACCTCTCCATTACCCTTAAGAGCTGCAGAGATAGGAGCAGGCGTCTCATGACAAATATATTTTTGGTGGTAATTAACGGGGGGTCAGGAGAAGAGGTTTTCTCCCCCCCTCGTTCCTACTGGGGAGCGTGCTGCGGCTGGACAGACTGACCAAGAGCGTGAGGACCACGTGCGATGGAGACCTGGCCAGGTTTCCATCCAAAGCGCCCTATGTGTCCTCGTTTCCTGCTGGGACCCGTTCCGTGGTTGTCACCCGTGTGCCCTTCCGCCATCCCCCTCGCCGCATTACCACCCCGTCCTGCGCCGGGGCTGCTTTAGGCCAATTTTCCCTCCTTGCAAGCCAGGGACAGATGCACGGTTTGCTGCGGTTGTACAGAAGCTCCTTCTGTCGCAAACACGCCCTGGCCCGTGTTTTAATCAGGCTGCCAACATCCTTTCTTCTTCTGCGACTGCGGGATGCTGCTGGAGCTGTGGCCGCTCTCTCCCGGGTGGAAAGCGGTTCCCTTGCCCAGCCAAGATGGAGACGGTCGCCAGTCCCATCAGGATGGCTGAATCATAGTGGTCGGAGCCTCGTATCGCTGCGCGTTAATTACCAGTACTTAACTACATGGCTAACGGTGACAGCGAAACAGTTATTTCTGTCTCTCCCTGCCTGGGAAGGTGGAAGAAAAAAAAAAAAAAAAAAGAAAAGAAAAAAATAGAGGAAAGCAGTAGCAAGGGAAAAACCCAACCCCAAAACCCCACCACAGGCGTAGAGGGCTCCAGGTTCTCAACTGTTCGTGGCTGCTAGCACCGCCAGCAATAAACTCTGCGTTTCTTCTCCTCCTTTTGATTGAAGAACACTAGAAATCAGCCGGGGCGCAGGTGCTGCATTGTGTTAGATTAGCGCTGATTGAATTCGTACACGGGCGCTGATTGAGACGCGGGGCTCTGCTGATGCCGGCATGCCGCGAGCAGGGGGGGTTTGCCGGATCGTGTCCCTTAATCAGCACCCTCCAACGTGGTGGTGGTGGTGGTGTTGGCAGGTGTCTCTTGTTGGGTCTTTTCTTCCCGGTAGAGGGGAATTTGGCTTCCCTGGAGAGAAGACAGCTCTCTGCCGATGTTTCCTAAGATGGGTAGCGATGCCTTGATGGTAAATGCTAGTGGATGTTGGTCATCTCTTTGGAGAGGAGCTGGAAAGATGTCCCAGTCTTCTTCAAACCACAGGATGGCCTGGTGGCCATGAGTAAGTTGGAAATGGGTGCTCGGCTGTGTCAGGGACCTGACTCTGGGGAGAGAGTGCCCACCGTTTTGGGGAAGGAAAGGCGCCTCGCCGCACTTCTTCCAATGCCTGTGGTTTTCCTGGACTGGCTGCCCCTGCTCGGTGCCTTCGTTTCCATCCCTGTTCGGGAGATCAGGTGTGGCCGCCAGCATCGACTGACTCTGATGTTAGCGTTTAAGCGCCACCTGCTCTATAAACATTCCCATTGATTTGCTCTATTCAAAGGCCTCCCACTTTATTTCTTTTGCTGCCGCCTCATATTTCCTTATGAAGGTTTCTCTTAAGCTAATAACATCTGCTGGCCATCGGGGCTTCGGCAGATGTCTTCTGATCTTCCCCGCTGCTCTGGGGGCGCATCCCGATGCGCGGACACGGCCGGACCGCAGCCTGCGTGGGGAATTGGGGGCTGTTCGCAAACCTGGTACGACCCTGAGGGCAGAGAGCGTTGCTGTTATTTTCTGATTGGTGATGCCTTTCAGAGCAGATTGCAACGGCCGTGACTTGCGTGGGGCGGGGAGAGCAACCAGGAGCTTTGGGTAGGGCAGGGATGTGACGGCTCCCTGCAGGGCAGGGCTCGGGTAGGGCCCCGATCCAGGCAGCGCCACCCTCCCCGGGGGCTGCAGAGCATTTCTGAGCAGCCCTTGAGTCATCACAGGCTACGGCTGCGTTGTGTGCCAGAAACAAGGGACTCGTGGTAGGAAAAACAAATGGGAGCTGGGAGCTGGCCCGACCCTGTCACGCCACCCTTCCCCTTGCCCATGGTGCCGTGTCCCTGCAAGCTGGATGTCAAAGCAATGAGGAGTGAAAGAAGGGCTTTAGGAGCGAATGGGGAAGCCTCGCTCGCTTTAACAGCGCCGACCGCAGCTTCTGGATTTGCTCGATGTGGAGCATTAATTCAGAAAATCCCGTCAACGGCTTTGGGGGCACCGTGCAGCTGCTGGCTTCGCTGCTCATCCCTTCCCCGTGCAGACCAGGACCTGTTTGTTCACTGCCTGCAGCGCAGCTCTGCCTGCCGTGGCGTTAGCATCGTGCTGTGCTTGCCCGTGGGGTTGCCCGCAGGGTGCAGGCAAAGGGCAAGCTTCTTCGAGGCCAAGGTGTGTGCAGACCCCCTCCCCAACAGGGAGGGGCTGAGAGAGTTGGGGGTGTTCAGCCTGGAGAAGAGAAGGCTGTGGGGAGACCTGATTATGGTCTTTCAGTACCTAAGAGGGCCCAGAGGAAAGGGGGGGACAAGCTTTTTAGCAGGGCCAGCTGGGACAGGGCAAGGGGGGATGGCTCTAAACTAAACCAAGGTAGGTTTAGACTGGATCTAAGGAAGAAATTCTTTACAGTGAGGGTGGTGAAACCCTGACAGGGGTTGCCCAGAGAGGGGGTGGAGGCCCCATCCCTGGGAACATTCCAGGCCAGGTTGGCCGGGGCTGTGAGCAACCTGATGTGGTTCAAGGTGTCCCTGCTCCCTGCAGGGGGCTTGAGCTGGGTGACCTCTGGGGGTCCCTTCCCACCCAAACCATTCCATGATTCTATGATTCTATAAGTCAACGTCAGCTGGAGCTTGGCACCGACCCAACGTTAGGCTCAAACCTTGCATCCCCCAGGTTGTCACCGAGGCCATGCAAAACCTGGCGGATGCTGGGTGGTGTTTGGTGCGGCTCGGTCCCCTCAGGGGCTGCGTGGCGAGCGTTAAGCCTTGACTTCTGATGCTTGTGCAGACAGCTCCCGCCCTCCTCATCATCTTGTTATTATTCTAATGTCTAGGAGCTGCAGTCATGGACCAAAACACCATTAAACTATCTGAAATGGAGCAACTCGACAGCCCCTGCCCTCACAGGCTTATTATCTTTGCAGATGGATATTTTATATTTAGCAACCTCTAATGTATCAATTTGGGCTTTGATTTTTCACAAGGAGCAGCTTCTATTCTGGTTCTCGGTAGCGGGCGGGCAAACTTCCACCGCAGGGGAACTGGCAGGGAGAAACCCTCCCCAACAAGCCCCGAGCCGCTGGGGAGGGCAGGAGGGTCCCATAGCCCTCAGGGGGCTCTGGGGAGGGGGTGGTTGGTTGGGGAAGGGTTTGCCGGGGGTCCAGAACTCGTTTGAACAGCGCTGGGAGCGCCTGGGGAACCCAAGCGGCGCGGTAGCAGTGGGGCCAGCAATTAATGAAGCTTGGAGGGAGCGAGAGCCGGTGGCGCGCGGCTTTGCGGGAGGCATCGGGGGTGACCAGTGTATGGTGCAGAGGGAGGGAAGTTACGGGGAAGAGGAGAA
Organism: Gorsachius magnificus; assembly: GCA_034008185.1. Lineage (NCBI taxonomy): Eukaryota > Metazoa > Chordata > Aves > Pelecaniformes > Ardeidae > Gorsachius > Gorsachius magnificus. The sequence continues at coordinate 2,619,361 of CM067097.1, forward strand.
CAGTTTAGGCTGGCTGAGCTCCCTGTGCATCCCACGCTCTTCATTTTCCCATGGGGATGAGGGTGCGGCAATGGGTTGGGGCTTGCCGAGCGGGTGGCGAGGGCTGGATGGGAGGCGGTGGCGCTGGGCGATGTCAAACAGCACATCCCGGGTCGCCTCCATCTTTGGGGTGCTGGGCTGGTGCGGGGATTCTATGGGGCCACGCACCCCGCCGCCGGGCACCGGGATGGATGGGAGAGGTGGGAGAAGGGTGGCTCAGAGAGGCGGCAGCGGAGGGGATCGGGGAGGAAGACAAAGTGCCTCCCGCCCTCCGCACCACGAATAAATATCAGGGATGACAGTGACGGAAACCCAGGCGGCACAGTCCTGCCCTCGGGGAGCTATTGTGCGAGCCCCGCCGTCACACGCCGCAGATGCCATTGTACCCGCGGCTAATTTGACGGTTTACATTGTTGGGAGAGGATTAGAGGAGCCGCCGCGTTTTGATGGCCTGCTTCTAATTTGCATCTTTAACGAAGCGGGAGCCCAGCCAGGTTCTGTTCTTTTGTGTTTACTTCTGAGGAAGTGTGTTTATTTCCGATGATTACAAATAAATCTCCTCTGCCTTTGCTCCAGCCGCCCGGAATAAAAGGCGTTCAGAGCCCGTTAACTCTGTAGCCGGGGCAAGTACCTGAAGCAAAGGAGAAAGCCCGTCAGGAGGCCCCAGAAAATCTAATTAACAATTTCTGCTCAAAGGCAAGGGTGCTGGGGTGTTCTCTCTGCCCTGGTGACAGGTACTTTTTGGTTGGAAACGTCCCAGGGTGAAGCACCACCCTGGCGCTGCCAGGGGGCTTCGCTCCCGAGCCGGGTGAGCTATTTTAGCCGCTGAAAACTGGGTCAGCCAGCCAGTTTGCGACTGGTTTTGGCATCTTCCATTTGTCATTTTGATGAGACGCGTTGCCTACAGGAGAGAAAAGCGGTTTGGGGTTGAAGGGCCATGGATGTATTTAAAAATAGAGCATTGTTGGTTTGTGTAAGGGAATGGGAGGGTTTGGGGTTGATCCAAAAATGAGCATCTGCCCCGAGCCTCTCTGCTTGGCCAGGGACCAGCAGTCCCAGCTCTGCGGGTGCGAACCAGTCACCCGGACCGCTTAGGATGCGCATCAACATTTTGGGGTCCCAAGCATCCCATCCCTTGGGATACTTTGCACCCACAGAGAGAGGGTTGCAAAACTTCGTCCAACTCTTTGCGTGCCTTTTATCCCTCCAAACTAGTGCCAGAAAACTGGGGTTGCCCCTGGACATGGTATTTCCCTCACCACGGGGCAGGGGTCGAGGGCAGCCCCAGGCTTGGCCCTCCTGCTCGGCTGAGGCAGCAGTGCAGGAAAGGTCCGTGACGTGGACTGGGAAAGGCAGGGGACGAAGGTGGCGGGTGTGAAGTCACATCCCGCGCGGAGCAGGAGCGCTGTCACTGTCATTGATGGGGCCGGGCAGGAGCCTGCCGTGGGGGCCACGCGGGGGTCTCTCCTAATAGGTCTGGGAGGAGGGAGACGGTCACTTTGTGCCACCAAACACCACAAGCGCATCGGCGGAGTTATCTGTATCGTTGACACTAAGTGAAATAATTCCTCCGCAAACTTCAAAATTAGCATTTAAGGATGAGGAATAGGGGCAATTAGAGGGGAAGCGGCGCCGCGCCGCTGCCCCCAACTCCCTCCCTCATGCATCTTCTCGCACTGCCGCGTTCGGGTTCATCGCCCGAGAGGCCGCGTGGATCCCTGTGAGCGCCGCAGGGGCTGGAGCTCAGGTGAAGGCCAAGCATCCGAGGCTCCCTGCAAGCCGCTCCGGTGGAGAGCGGCCATGGTGGGAGGTGGCTGAAGGGCTGCAGATGGTGAAAAGGTCTGTCGAGGAGCAAGGCTCTCGGTGGGATGCTGAGATGGAGGAGCAGATGGGATGGGTCGCGTTGCATGAAGAAGGGCTGCGTGGGGGAGCTGGGACAAGGCGGGTGCCTGGGGCTCAGGTTTGAGCTGGCAAACTCCCAAGATATTGCCCCCACTTTGCTGGTGGGTTTTCTCCAGGTGAACTGTGGAGCCAGGATGGGTTTATTTCCCTTCCTGTCTGACAGGCACTTTATTGTCTTTTGTCCCTTCCGGATTCGTAAGGCAGGGTTTCTTCTGGAGATGGATACGGCGTCTTCAGGAGACTGTTAATGGGGGTTTGTCTTCGTTCTTAATTAGATCCCTTCAAGGGAAAACCTCCTGGCCCACTTTATTATGCAGCTTTGTCAGAGCTTGTCTGCTTTATCTAAACACTTTGCAGAAGTCTCTTTACCTGTTTGCTTACTGGAGACATTATCATAATCCTGGTCAATTGGAAATAGGTAGCAGAGACGGCTCAGCAGACAAGGGAGCGCTGGCGGATTAACGGCTAACGGAGATCGCTTTCCAAGCCAGGTAAAGACGCTGACGGGGTGCTCCTTGTGTCTGGGTGTCGGTCAGTATTTGCCTTTAAGCACCGATTCCAGGGCGGGAAGACCCGCAGTGGGAAGGTGAGGTTGGGCGAAAAGGTGCCTCTGGAAACTCCATGCTCCGCGGCAGCTGATGGAAGGTCGCTTTTCTGCTGGTGGTTGCTCTGACACATTGCTAGGAGGTGCAGGAGGGCCAGTGTTGTGAAGGAGAGCAGTTTGTCTGGTTCTTCTCCACCTGCAGGGGATGGCCCGGGCTCCGGTGGAGAGGAGCTGAAGGGACTTGATCCTGAATTAGCTGTTGAGTGGCAGCAACTGAAGAGTGAGCTCGAAGGGTGGGGAGAAGGAGCCTTTGCCTCCTTGCTCTTGGTATGAGTTCATTAGAAGAAGGAGTCGCCAAGTTGCTCCTGCCCATTTGCTCTGAGTGGTTTTGAGGGTGGTACCAGGCGCGATGGGCAAGGGAGGGTGATGCTGTCCTCGCCCTTCCTCACGCGAGCATGTCCACCCATGCTCTGGGCGTCCCTGTGCCCTTGGGCAGGTGCGGCTCTGAGCCATCAACGCGAGCTGTAAATGCAGAACGAGTGACCCCAGTTCTCAGGGTCCTGGAGCAGCCCCAAATCTCCCCGGGAAGCGCACCCGGTACACGCCAGCCGAAGCCGGGCGGTGGCGGCGACGGCACGAGCTCCTCATCCACTTCAAACCCTAGTCCTTGTGCTTCACCCCTAATGAGGCGACCCAAGAGTACCTCGCAGGGCTGTAGTCTGGATATTTATATGAGCGCAGACATGCAAGTTGTCTGTTTTACATATTGCTGCCCTGATTTCTCAGTGCACGCAATGAATAATTTACAGAAGCCGTGTGTAAGTATCTCTTTATTATTCATTATAAAGAAGTCAGACAGCAGTAATAGTCCACTAGACTGGAATCCCCCAGGGCCGAACTTAACTCGGCTGCACTTAGTTCTCCCCCAGTTAATTTGAACGAAAGGAGGGCTTGGCTTCCTGACAAGGACGATGCCGTCCTCGGTCCGGTGGAGCAGAGCCGGCGCTGCTGTGGGCACCGGGGTGCGTCCGATGCCCGGGCGGGCTCCCAGCATGCCGGCTGTGCCGCGGTGGGCACAGAGGGCCATCCATCTTTCCCAGTGTCCGTACACGGTGCGGCTGGCGGAGACGTACAGCGCCTGCAAGGGGAAAATGACTTGTTTGTGGGAGGATATATGGCTCGTTCCTCTGAACCGAGCGCCCGGGGGGACCCTCAAACATGCCAAGTATCGCCCCGTCTCTCCGCCCGATTAATAATCTCGATCGAGGTGACGCTCTGCGGCCCCAGCAAGGGAGGCATATAACACCCCCAAAGCCTCCGCAGGAGAGGCGCCGCGGCAGGGACGAGGACAGGGACAGCCTGCCAGCTCGTCTCTGAATTTACAGGCATGCGGAGAGGGACTTGCACGAGCTTCTTGATTGACTGTTTAGGTGCCTTTTCCCGAAGATCTCGGCTGCATGAAACTGCGGCAGCGCTGTCGCCGGTGGCACAAGCTTGCACCTAGGTTTGCTTTCCCGGTTTGCTTCCCTACCGCCGTCCTCGGGAGAGGAAGGCAAAGCTCCCAAGAAACGCCAGGCTCTTAATTTAGCCAAACGCTTGGCGTTTTCGCTGTGGGCGCCGCGTCAGCGACGGCAGAGAAGGCCACAAGTAAATAGATCGAGAAAAATCTATCAAACGGAATGAAAAAGCCGCCTTCTCCAGGAACATTTTAATTCCCTTCCTTCCCCCCCTCTCCCCCCGTTCTTTGCCAAGCGTAAGTCAGCACCGTGGACCGGAGCTGCTGAGCCCCCGCGCGCATCTCGGAGCGGGGAGGATGGGAGCCAGGCAGGAAATAAATAATGGAAACGACCGCGTTGTGTTTTCAAGGCACTTGTAGGATTTACAGCTGCTTATCCAAATGTTCTCTTCCCTGCGCGCTGGCTTCGCCGTCTCTGGCTGTTTCTCTTCTTCCCCGCGTGTGCTGCAGCCCCTCTCCCCCAGCAGCGGGTGCGTACATTGCCCCGGGGATAGCTTGAGGGCGGTGCCGACAAGCCCAACTGTCAGCAAATTTTACAGCTTCATCCGAAATTCTCCGTGTGCAGCGAAGGGGGGAGGGGGGGCCACGAAAAGCCTTGCACGGCTTGTGGAGGTCAAATGTAATGGGATTTTCGTCTGCGGCTCCGTATAAAAGAAAAAGGCGGGGTTGTTTTTCTGGTGAACTTGCCGTTTCTGTGAAACCTCAGGGGGTGCCCAACGTGGCAGCAGGGTAGCCCGGATGCGGCGCACGCCCTCTCCATGCTGGTGGGCACATCCCCTCTTAGGAGCTGGGTTACTCACCGTACGTTGTGCCCCCACAATTGTGACCCTCTGCCTCTTCCTTTGCAGGTGTACTGTGGATGACAGGGTCACGCGGGTAGCGTGGTTGAACCGCAGCACCATCCTGTACGCCGGCAATGACAAGTGGTCTATAGACAACCGTGTGGTCATCCTCTCCAACACCAAGACCCAGTACAGCATCAAGATACACAACGTGGACATCTACGATGAGGGCCCCTACACCTGCTCCGTGCAGACAGACAATCACCCCAAGACTTCACGTGTCCATCTCATCGTGCAAGGTAGGTCTTAATATGCTATTGCCAAACCGGCTATTTGATATGGAAGGATGTCTGGATTTGTGAAGAGTTTGGAGGCCTTCTTGGCGATGGAGATGTAGGGGTCTGTTGCTTTGAAGGTTGAGCCACCCACCTGCATGATGCTTTGAAGGTTGAGCCACTTGCATGACGGGGAGGAGATGGACTTGTGTCGTCTCAGCCTCACTGTGTTGTACGGTTGTCACGTGGGGCAGAGGAACTGAAATTGGGGTTGGCGTCCTCCTCCTTCTCCCCCCTTGCCTGTCCCTGCTGTGGATTTGACCCATCCCTGCCGCTTGGGACCCACGTTGCTCGATTCGCTGCCTCAGGGTGTCATCGGTAAGGTGCTTGTGCTTCAGGAGAGCCAAAAGCAAAGCGCTGCCAGGCGTGGTGGAAGAGCAGACCCCAACAGCACAAGGCTCCCCAGTTTGGGGGGAGAGGGTAGAGCGCGTTGAAGTCGCTGCGGGTCCGCGAAAAGGCTGCTGGCACAGGGCTTCGTAGGCCAGTGCGTTGGCGTAGCAGATGCTGTTGGGTTGTGAAGTGGCGTTCCTGAGGCTGCTCTGATGGGAGGATCCGGGTGGATCAGAAGTGCCCATAGCACTCCGGTGGACGCCGCCTCCGGATCCTTGCAGCTTTGCACCGGCTACCAGCTTTTGTCCGGTCTCTAGATTAATTTTTCAGAGTTAGTGTTAGTTCAGGTTAGATAAAGATAATGAAAGTTTCCTAATCCTCTTAAAGAAGATTTATCTGGCTGAGTAGAAAGCTCTCAGAATACAATAAAGCATGTATAAAACCAGGACCTAATCTTTCCTTTAATTTCAAACGGCTGATGGGTATTGATTTTGCAATGAGCAAACCTGAAAAATTTCTCGGCCTCGACATGTCTCCGAGAAGCCCCCAGCACGGATATGTATGTATTTACATATCCTTCTCATTTGGAGGAGGCAGGGTTTGATTGCAGCCACCCACCCACGAGGTTTTCCTGCCAGGTCTCAGTGGGAGCCCGAGCACCGCTCGCCTCAGGAAGAGGGGAGCGGGGGACCACCAGGAGCATCCCCTCCATCCCCTTCTGTGGGGCCCATCCCTCTTCCCCTTTTTGAGTTGGGCGAGAGCCATCCATCTGCGAAGTTTAATCTGTTTATCCTGTCTGCTCTCTAATCGTGCTAATCCATCCAGTCAACACTGGTGAAGTATCCGAGTGCTTTGTGCCTAATGAGATAAAGCGAACCGGCAGCGGTGCTCAGCACCCGCCTCCCTTGCCCCTTTTTCGGAGCGGGGCCTGCGATGCGGACGCTTGCCGGGCTTGGGCGAGCAAAGGCAAGGGATAGTTTGCATCCGGAGTGATGGTCCGGTGGCGAGGTTTTCCTAAATGAGCTAGGAAAAGTTTTCCTCTGGTGCGAGCAAGCAGCGGTGAATTGCTCCTGCCGCACCAAGGGCTGTGGTTGTCGGCTGTGTTGCATCTCTGCAGGGATGCGCAGTTCCGCAGGCTGAGCTCAAGCAGACCACGCTCAGAAGTTCCTCCGTTAACGCGCTAAGCTCGAGCCGCGTGGTTTGCCTGTGTCGTTATGCCGAGAAAATCCATCTGTCGATTCCAACTTGTTGTCCCAGAAAAGCAAATCCTTCCTTGCTCTGTTCTCACTTCACCACCAGCGGAGTTGCCTGGTGGCTAAAACATGCTTGCCAGTGGCTGGGACCAAGTGGCTGCTTGCGTGCTGGGGAAGAGCCATTTTTCTCCAGGGGTGAATAATACATAGCCCTTGGTTCTGTGCCCTTTTCGTAGAATGATAGAATCATTGAATGTTTTGGGTGGGAAGGGACCCCTAGAGGTCACCCAGCCCAACCCCCCTGCGGGAGCAGGGACACCTTGAACCACATCAGGTTGCTCACAGCCCCGGCCAACCTGGCCTGGAATGTTCCCAGGGATGGGGCCTCCACCCCCTCTCTGGGCAACCCCTGCCAGGGTTTCACCACCTTCACTGGAAGGAATTTCCTCCTTAGATCCAGTCTAAACCTCCCCTGCTTCAGTTTAAAGCCATCCCCCCTTGTCCTGTCCCAGCTGGCCCTGCTAAAAAGCTTGTCCCCCCCTTTCCTCTGGGCCCCCTTTAAGCACTGAAGTACTTTTCCAAGGATGCATTTGGTGCTGGCTGTGCATGCAAGCAGAGCACACACTTTGTAGGGAAGGAATAAAGCCCTGTTTCTGTTGTAGCTCTTAAATACTGGCCTTAAAAATGAGGTTTGTGGTCCTTCTCCATCAAGGAGGCAGCCATCCCAGCAGCGAGGGCAGGAGGACCAGCAGGGATGGCCACGCACACCCTGGCGTCACACCTCGCCCGTGCCAGCTGGCCAGCGAGCAGGCAGTAATGACCAGTTAGCAACCGTGTTCAGGTCAATTAATTTATATTTGTATTTTGCAAAACTAAAAGTTGGCCAGATAGAATATTGATTCTTTGTCCCCGTATTCAATCGGGTTTTAATTGCGCTACTGCGGGGTCTGGCCTTCCCTCCTAGCAACCCGGCGATAAATCTGCCAGGGAGTCGCAGTCAACAGTAAATGTGTCTCTTAGTGTCGTTATTAATACGTCTTTTGGATCGGTTCATTGCAGCAGCCGTTAACAAGGGCTTATAAGAGCGTAGATGGCAGGGAGCCAGGGGTTTTTTTTGTCTCCATTTTCCTCTTTTTTTTCGGGGCTACCTCGTGACGATGGGATGGACGCTTTCAGGGACATGCGTGGTGCTCATAGCACGCCGGCAGAGTTACCAATGTAGAGAAAAAGGGCATTTAATCTTGTGTAAGTAGAAGATGAGCCACCTCATCCTCCTCTTGCCTTGTGGAGGATGCTATGACCCCCCGCGAAGCCCAGCTCAGCTCCTGGGGAGGTGGAAGTCTACGGGAATGAGCCAGGAGACCTTACCGCGTCCGTCGTGGTTTCGGTGCAAGGAGGGGTAGCTGCGCCTCCTTGCTGGGGGCTGTTTCAGGGCACGGGGTGTTCTTCAGTCTGAAAAGTGGAGCTCAGGGTCAATGTTTTGGTCGAGGCTGGGGCTTTTGGGGCTTTTTGTCCTCCTCATAGCAGAGAGGAGGGTGTACGTGCTGAGGTGGCGGTGCTTTGGGATCCCTGCGTCGCGTGGCAGCCTGTCTGGCAGAGATCTTGGCGGTGAACGTCGATACTGGCCGTCGCTCCCTAATAGCGGGCTTTGGTATTCCTCAGATGTCCTCTGTTTCTGATTTATTTAGAGAACCCTCCTCTGTACAGCCTTAATCCTACTCGCCATAGATTTTTCATTAAAACCTCTCCCGGCTGTCAGCATTGTTACTGTTAGTTTCTGGTGGGTGCAATCCATTTTCCCGTCTCGGCGTCACGCCGCTTCCCTCGCCCCGGCAGCCAGGGTGGGGTTGGAAGGACCTCGGCCTTCGCTGGCCGTAGTGAGGTTGTGGCGGTGCAGTTTCTGAGTAAGGATGCTCTCCCGGCGCCAGTCCCGCATCCCTTCTCGCATCTGCTGCCTCTTGAAAGCAGTGCCCACCCACGCGTAGCTTTTCAGCAAGTGTCTCGAAAGCAAATTGAGTCTTTATTTTTCCTCTTTTCCCCGATAACAACCGGCTCATGGAGCAACCCTCCCCTGCCCCGTGCCGGCCCTGTTGAGCTCTTCTTCCCTGACGTAGACCGTGCTCCAGGCTCCCCCCAGCACCACAGATTTCACAACGGCCACGGTTAAGCTTGCTTTTATCGAGCTACCTTTGATATCCAGGCAGGAGCTGAGGCTGCGATACTTATTAAAACCTTACCAGGAGGCTGCACGGTGTACGGTGAGCTCCCCTCGGGGAGCGGCTCAGCCTTCTTCGGTTGTTGTAGGAAAGACCTGATAATAGGCTCTAAACATAGAAAGTGCTTATATATTAAGTGCTTAGTATTTAGAGGCTGGGGAGTTTGGTGTAAGGGGGTGTATGTGGTGTGCAGAAGCAGCTCAGCCTGGAGAAGGGAAGGGGTGAGAGGCAGCGATGGAGGCTGTGACCCCCGGCACGGGCTCGTCTCCCTGCTTGGGAGGTTCATCGGCACTTGGGATACTTACCCCGTACCAGGTGGTTTAGGGGTGGTTTGCTTTTTTTTTTTGTCTACCTAAGAAACAAGGTAATAGTGAGGAAAAGAGATGGCGAATGGTAAATGTGATGCAAAACGTCCGATGCCAAATGTTGCCAGAGGTTCGCGCTGCTTCGCGTGGCACGCTGGACTGGCAGGGTTTGCCATACGTCTCGGATGGAGGGTTTGCAGGAATGGTGAAAGTGGTTCTTGGGGCACATCTCTGTCTTGCCGTGGTGTCTCACGTGGTGTCCAAAGTCCTTCGATGAACCTGTACGTGCTGCTCATTATGGTGTGGTTCCCCAGGGCGCTGACTGCCCTCCACCCTGCCGGCAGCAGCGAGAGGTCTCGAAAGGCTGAGGGCTTCAGCCCAGCTCCTCTGGACCTGCCCAAGCGCATCTCTTGGCATTTTGGGAACAAGTGCACAAATATTACTGGGTGGTGGCTGAGATCTGGGGTAGCACGGCCATGGGTGGAGGAGATTCCCTCGCATGTGTTTCTCCCCTCTTGGCATTGAAGCTGTTCCCGAGGCCGGGCAGCAAAGGGGCCGGTGACATTTGGATGGGTGCTGTATCCGAGCAGGTCTTCCCCTTTGCTGCACCTTTGGGTCTAACCACATGTTCTGTCGATGACTCTGTTAGGAAGCTCGGCTCTGCAAGCCCTCACTGTGCTGGGTTAATCGTCCCGGCCAGGAAAAGCGATACAGTTAATTGGAGTGGGAAACTCTCCCGGAGGTTGGGCTTGTAGCGGTGGGGATGGAGTGCAGGGAAATAAAAAGGAAATCAAAGGGCTGTTAAGAGGAAATGGAAAAAATCACTTAGGCTGGAAAGACATCTTCCCAGCAGGAGCGAGAGCCCAAAACACATAATGTCCGTGGCATTTAAAGTAATGTTTCACACTTCCTTCTCCAAGGGTATGTGAGCAGGCAGGGAAGGAAGGGAAAGGAAAGGGGCCCAACCCAGGCAGAGCAGTTTGTTTAGCACAAGAGGGGCAAAATGCAACCGCAAGCAAGCGCAGAGGAAAAATCAATTAGCACAAGCTCCATTAGGAAGAGTCGGGGGGAGATGCTCGGGAGGAGCAGGGGTTGGGTGTTTTTTTTGTTCCAAGGCAGGGGGCCTTTGAAAGCTGCTGCTTTGGGAAGCAAAAGCCTTGGTGAGCGGTGAAAACCTTACGTGATTCGTAAGCGTCGCTCTGCCAGGGCTTTGCATCGGCGCTGCCGCTCAGTGCCTCTCCTCTCCGTGCCTGCAGACTCCCCAGCAGGCGTCCGGGGAATAAATGTGCTCGTAGTGCCCGCAAATGGGAGAGGAGACCCTGGCCCTGGCGGGTTGCGGGGAAACGCTTTCCTTTCCCCCAAGGCAGAAACAGGTTGGGATGCAGCATCCAGGCCTGGCGTGTGTTTGCAGGACCGGGAGCAGAGCTATCCCGGGCTGCTCCAGGGGCTCACCCAGGGGTCTTGATGCCTTTCGATCAGTGCGCCCCTTTCTTTAGCTGTCATGAGCCCGTAAGGGTAATGGCAGGGTGCTTGAGGGTGTGTGAGTTGTGATGCTGATGGCAGCGGGAGGTGACGGGTGCCACCACCTCTGCGGGCAGGACCATCACGGGGCCTCTCCTTCATGCTCCTGCAGAGCTGCCTCCAGCCCGTGGCAGAGAGGGCAGTCCCAGAGGATTTGGTGGCCCGCAGTGCCTCGGCTGGACCAGGGTGGCACAGGCTGAGGTCGCGGCTGTTTGCCCAGGAATTGGGTCGGTGATGGGCTCAGGAGGTGGCTCAGTGGAAAGGAGCCCTGATTTTGGAGAGTGATAACCGGGGTCACGAAAGGTGTTGACTAATGTCTACTGAGTCTTGTCTAGCGTAGAGAGTTGTGTTGCCATGGAGGGAAAGGAGCACCCACGAAAAGCAATGTAGACTGGTGTCCTGGGATGGGAAAAGGCTCAAAAGGAGCAACCAGACCCCTACCTCACCCTCCCTCCCTCCCTGAAGAAATGGAGGGTGGGCAAGACAGCAAAGATGGCCCAACAGGGGAGATGCATCAGCGACCGGCAGCAATGTGGCGCTGAATTCAAAGCCAAGGCATGCCCAGAGAAAATCTGGAAGGAATAGCAAAGATTGAAGGAAAAAGCAACCGTCGTGGCAAGGAAAGAAGAGAAGCCCAGAGACTTGTAGAACAAAGGGAAGAGAGAAGCAAACGTGCGCACAGAAAAGCACTGAGCATCAAAAGAGAGGGAGGCGGCAAAGAGAGGAGATGGAAGAGTAATGAAGGAGTGACGGCACGGAGAGGGGGAAAGTCTGGAAAGAGGAAGAGCCCAACTGGTGGGAAGAGAACAGCATGCACTGCCGAGGTGGGAGCAGGCACTGTCCTTAAAGTGGCCGGCGTGAAGCGCTAACCCGAAATCCAGCCAGAGGAGGGACAGGACGGGGAAGCACCCAGAGCGCGTCCTCGGGCTCCCGTTCTCGAGGCTTCTCGAGCTTGGTGGAAAGGAGCCGGCGGGAGCGGAGGCGTTGGGATGTGCCACAGGGACCAGGAGCCAACGGAACAAAAGCGCGGTGGCAGCTGATTAATTACTGTAAAAAGCGAAAATGGGGAAGAGGGGGGAGAACGGGAGAAATTGTTTCCCCATTATATTTCCGAACAGAAAAAACGTTTTAGCCCGTGCACAAATAGCTCCCTGGGAAGCACTCTCACTTCCTAATTGTTCATAAATTTACTGACAGGTGGTTACGCAGTAGGTATAACACTCGGAGTTGTGGTTTTATTGCTTTCCCAGTCTCAAGACGAAAACCTGGAGAAAAAGGGTGCACGGCGAGCGGTCGGGAGATTCATTTGTCTTCGTCCCGTTCGCGGTCGGTCCCTGGAGCAGCCAGGTTTTGCTTTTGCTCGGGTGGAGGGGTCTGTGCCGGCGTGTCGATCCCTTGGCTTGTAACGCGTCTCACAGCGTCACGGTCAAACTATGCACGGTCTTGTGCAATGCTCCTGGGCTCTGAAGGCCCTGTAGGGAGGTTGTTTTGGGTGGGTTTTTAATCTTTCCTCCCTCTGCGAAGGTTTACTGCAGCTGTCCCCTGCACCCTGAAACCTAAGATGAGTTTGAGGCAGGGAACCACATCCATTTGTATGGACTCCCCAGCTGGGGGTGCGTGCCTGGTCTCTTCTTTAAGGGCATCAGCCCCAAGCAGGAGCTGTTCTTGGGGGGATCTTGTACCGGTGGTGCCTTCAGCAGACACGCAGGGACAGACCGGAGGCCGCCGGTGCCATCCCGCCATGCTTCTCATCCGCAAAGGAGATGGAAAGCACAGGCAAAATGTGAGCTTTCAGCATATTTGCCTTCTTTGTGCTGACTTTCTGAACGCTAATGAGTCCCCGTGCGGTGACACCTCTGACAGCTCTATCCTGCCTATGGCAGAGCTGGAGGCACGTGGGGCTATAGGCGGCCGGGGAGGGAGGTGGCACGAGCTCTGTGTCACCCATCAGAGGGCACAGGGCCCCTGCGGCAGCTGGAGGGGTTAAGAAGCAGCGTGAACGCTGCGTCTCCGCACAACAGGAGGTGTCTGAGAAGGTGCCAGGGCAGGAGCATGGCCTGCCGTAGGTGGGACGGTGCCCGTGGAGGCTGTCATCTCTCCACAGAGATGAGGATGAGCTGTCCCCTATGGGGACCTGTCCTGCAAGCAGAGATGGGCAAGTGGCTGCTGTTTGAAGGTTTGAAGAGCTCCTGGGTATCCATCTATCCTGTATGTGTAGGAAGAGGTCTCTTTTAATGGATTAGGAGCTAACGACGTGGAGGAGGGACATCAGTCGCCTGTGTCAGCCATGGCGCTCTGCTCCCAGGCACGCAGCGGGTAATGATCTGGCAGCTAAAAATAGTCCGGGGCTGCGACGGCGAGCGCCTCCGGTAGGGATGGGCGCCAAGGAGCGGCCGGGCGATGAGTCAGCCTGCGCGTGTGTGTCAGCGTCACGCGTGGGCAGCGCTCGCGTGGCCATTATTCTGGCTAGTTTAGCCGGAGGTGTCCCCACCGGGGTGGGCAGGACCCCCATGTCCCCACCGGGGCAGGCAGGACCCCTGCGTCCCAGGGTGCGACAGCATCCGTCCCGCCTCCCGCTTGGGTAGCGGCTTGCGAGATCGGAGCTCTCCAGTCTCTTTTGTCCCCAGACCGGCTGCGGTGTGTTTGGGATATCCCGACTGCGGCACGTGGCCATGGCCAACCCTACAGGGCTATTTGCAGCCCCCAGTTCATGAAAGAGGGTGGGCACAGTGTCTCATGGTCCCCATGAGCGGTGGCAGAAACCGGCACGCACCCGGGCCCTATGGAGAGCGTGAATCGGTGCTTCGGGCGGTTCGGGTCTCGAGTGGTAAAGGAAAGAGATAAATCATGGGCTTATTGTTATTGAATTTAGTGGCATCGCTTTCACATTCAATTTCTCTCACCGGCTTTCCAAACAAACAAGAAATTACAGTGCAAATGTATTTTTTGGCCTACCAAACATTATGCATTAACTTACCCGTGATTAATATTACACGGAGTCGATGAAATCCTCCACGGGCCGCTCGCTGCTCCAGTGAGACCGCACCGCTCCTTGCTTTCTCGGGATTTATTTTGTAGTCAATTTGCTTGCAGTTGTAGTCTTTTACAAGGCAGGCAGGACTGTGGATAAGGGCGGATAGGGACCGTGCACCACTGTATTGCCTTTTTCCCCAGAAGTTAAGCATCTTGCCCCCCTATCCAGCAGGCTGGGGGCTGGGGAAGGCCCCCGCAGGGAGCGATAGCTGCATCCATCCATGGTGCAACCCTGGCAACCCCCTGGGAATCCAAAGCATGGCTGCCAAGAGCTGCTTGATTTGGTTGGGCATCCCACATGTGGGGGCTTCTCCCTGTCCTGGCGTTACTGCAATCGAGAGCGTCTCACCCTTTTTCCTTAGCTTTTGTATGATTGGGCATGTCGTGACACGCGCAAGGGCTAACGGGAGCTGCTCAGAGGAGCAAGTTCTTATAAAGTGTATCATGTGCAGAAGGAAATGTTAACCCAGTACTCAGCCCTGTGCCCGGCGCTTCTCTGGCGGTCAGTATGTTCACCCAGTGGTTCTTATCCTCTATATACATATAGAATCACAGAATCACAGAATGGTTTGGGTCCCCTAGAAGTCACCCAGCCCAACCCCCCTGCAGGAGCAGGGACACCTTGAACCACATCAGGTTGCTCACAGCCCCGGCCAACCTGGCCTGGAACGTTCCCAAGGATGGGGCCTCCACCCCCTCTCTGGGCAACCCCTGCCAGGGTTTTACCACCCTCACTGTAAAGAATTTCTTCCTTAGATCCAGTCTAAATAGCTTCTATAGAGGCTGTCATAACTACTGGGTATGGCTGCATAGGGGATGTAGGGCAGGGGGAGGTTACCCCTGCTTTGGTAAATGTAGAAAAATCAGAGGTTGTTGCTGTCAACACGTAAATGAATAGAAATAGCATCTGCAGTTACGCTGGTATCAGCAGGGCTCTTCATCCTGGCCCTCCAGGGACCAGGAGGGCCCTCGGGGGGGAATATGGGAGGGCATTTAGCCTCCGTGCCCAGGGATGATCCTAAGATGTCCCTGCCTGATGGTATTTATAGAGGGAATGGCTGCGGGCTGGTTTTATCCACACGGTCATGTTTGCTGCCAGGCTCATCCCGCCTGCCGGCACTCAGGTGCCGTCTGCTGATGGACACATCCCAGCTCCGACCCGCTCCTCCCACGGGATTAAGTCCCCCCAAGGCGAAGCCGGCACGCCCTTGAGACGCTGTCCTCAGCAGCCCGGCCGGTGGGATCTATAGAAATGTAATCAAGGTTCTTAGATGTCCTTCTCCAAGTCCTGGTAACCTCGTAGGCAACGATCG
Source organism: Gorsachius magnificus (assembly GCA_034008185.1). Classification (NCBI taxonomy): domain Eukaryota; kingdom Metazoa; phylum Chordata; class Aves; order Pelecaniformes; family Ardeidae; genus Gorsachius; species Gorsachius magnificus. The sequence goes on from CM067097.1 coordinate 2,634,390, forward strand.
CCATCATGGCAGGGTCCCCAGGCTCTCCACGGGCATCCCTCTGCACATCCCCCCACCGCACCCCCCTGCTGGCTCTCGGGGACATTTCTGATGGGATATCAGGGCAGGCAGCAGCTTTGGGGCTGTGGCCAGGGGGGTTTGGGAGGTGCTGTTCTCCCTTGCGAGACCCACTGGCATGTGTGCCCGCTGCGTTGGCATCCTTTGCTGGGTTGATGTGTGTATTTGCGTGGCTTGGTGTTTGCCAAATGGGAGCACTGGGGCCACGGTGGTTATTGGTAGTGGTGGTTTTTGCGCGGGAGTGAAGGTGTTTCTGTGCCTGGGAGGGGGACGGGCTCATGGTGTCCAGTTTTTGCATGTCGCTTTGTACTTGTCGTTTGGGACGGGAAAGGGATGCTGGGAGAGGGCTGAGAGGGTGAGGATGCTCCGGCAAGCACAGAATCCCAGAATGTCAAGGGTTGGAAGGGCCCTCGGAGCTCACCCAGTGCCACCCCCCTGCTCAAGCAGGCTCACCCAGAGCAGGGGGCACAGGACAGCGGCCAGGCGGGGGTTGAAGATCTCCAGAGAAGGAGACTCCACAGCCCCCCTGGGCAGCCTGGGCCGGGGCTCGGGCACCCTCACAGTCAACAAGTTCTTCCTCCCATTCAACTGGAACCTCTTCTGCTTCAGGTTGTGCCCATGGCCCCTTGTCCTGGCGCTGGGCACCACTGAGAAGAGTCTGGCTCCGTCCTCGGGACCCCCACCCTTGAGATATTTGTAGGTGTTGATGAGATCCCCTCTCAGCCTTCTCTTCTCCAGGCTGAACAAGCCCAGCTCCCTCAGCCTTTCCTCCTAGGGGAGATGCTCCAGTCCCCCATCATCCTTGTTGCCCTCCTCTGGACTCTCTCTAGAAGTTCCTCATCTTTCTTGAACCGGGGAGCCCAGAACTGGACCCAGTGCTCCAGGTGGGGTCTCCCCAGGGCAGAGCAGAGGGGGAGGAGAACCTCCCTCGCCCTGCTGGCCACGCTCCTCTTGATGCACTCCAAAAAACCCTAAAAGCCCTGGCTTTTACTCCCTGCATGCGTGTCAGGTTGGGAGAGCGTGCCCTTGTCCTCGGGGTGTTGCTGGAGGACAGTCAGGTGGTGATCGTCCTGGGGACAGCCTTGACAGAGCCCGTCTTTGCCCCGGCCCGGCCAGTGACAGAGTCCTGGCTCTGCTCAGCATCCCCTTCCCTGCCCACAGGGAGGGAGAGGAGCTCCAAGTACGTGAGGCCACTCGAGCGAGTGTTTGGGCTTGGTGTGAGCTGTTAGTCTGTACTGGGAGCAGGCTGTGAGAAGCAGATAATGTCTGCGCAATGGGTTTTGGATTTATTTTTTTTTTTTTGTCCCCCTGTAATCCACACAGCCCCTTAGGGAGCATGAAGTGTTGAGCAGGGGGGCATCCCAGAGGAGCGCCGTGAGGCAGGGGTCGTGCTGGGGTTCTGCAGGCATTCTGCATCGTGGTCTGTTGCTCGTGTCCCGCTCTCTGGGTTTTGTTGGTAAGAGCCACCGGGGGAGACACAGGCACCTCCCGTGTCGCCCAGTGTCCCCTGCCACCATGCAGAGTGGGGGGAGGCCTCCTGGGGTCTCAGCATCTCCTAATGGTGCCACTGTCATCTCGGAGCAAAACTGCTCCTGGGGAGGGACGGCTTGCAGGCTCATGAGCAGGCAGGAAAAAAGACCCTTCCCAGTTGTGGGAAGGCTCGTCATGGACATTGTTGTTCCTTGGGGGTGGTGTTGGTGAAGGGGAGAGGTGCAAGGCTGCTGGTAATAGGGGTAAGGTCTCCTTGTCGGCAGCCTTCCTGCAGCAGAGCTCGTCGGAGCCGGCTGGCTCTGCTCCGAGCGTTAACTACATTTTCCAGCAGTTGCCGGCGCATGCTTTTCATTTTCGGATTGCTGCTTTCCCCTGAAGGACTCCGGCAATCTCCCTCTGCTGTAACACACTGTACTTCTATATTAACATGTCAAGTTGCTGGGAAATTTAGTACCATGCAAGGCCCATCGGGCCGTGGAGAGCGCGCCACGTCTTTGCCGCCGCTTGTCCCGCTGCGCCGCCTCTTCCGTGCCAGGGAGGGAGGCGGTTGGGAGAGCAGGCACGGGAGAGCCTGCCCGGGAGCGAAAGGCTGGCTTGGGGTGTTGTTTTCTTTAACCCTGGCAGCTTAGACCGAGCTCCTCAAGGGTGTTCTTACCCAGCCTGGTCAGTTTGGGCAATGATATGGCAGCCCCACGTCCTCTTCCTGGCAGTGCCGGTGTTGGCCATGGTGGTTTTCAGGTGATCACCGCTGGCATCCCAGCGCTGCGGCAGAGCCCTCGGTGCAAGGGTTGGGCAATCCCACGTGAACTGGGGCTCTTGGCATGTTGTGTGCTCAGGGAGGTGGTGTGGGAGTGGTGTTCGGTTTGGGTGGGTTGGTTCACACAGAATCCCAGAATCACAGACTGGCAAGGGTTGGAAGGGCCCTCGGGAGCTTCCCCAGTGCCACCCCCCTGCCCAAGCAGGCTCACCCAGAGCAGGGGGCACAGGACAGCGGCCAGGCGGGGGTTGAAGATCTCCAGAGAAGGAGACTCCACAGCCCCCCTGGGCAGCCTGGGCCAGGGCTCGGGCACCCTCCAATTCACGAAGTTCCTCCTCACATTCAACTGGAACCTCTTGTGCTTCAGTTTGTGCCCACAGCCCCTTGTCCTGGCGCTGGGCACCACTGGGAAGAGTCTGGCTCCATCCTCGTGACATCCACCCTTAAGATATTTGTATGCATTGATGAGGTTCATACAGCCTCGTTCGCTCCTCGGGGCACAGACCCTTTTGGGGGCCGCGTCCAGCAGCCCGGAGCACTGGGAAGCGGCGTCGGCGTGCAGGCTTTAATTGCTTTTTGCCAGGGCTGGGGATGTTTATGGGTGCGGAGATTGCCAAGTTATTTATTAGATGGAGTATCTGGAGATAGAGTAATATAAATCACTGTGGCCGGTATTGAATGGAGCAGACGCTCAGTAATTTAAACAGCTTTAATAAATATGCTAAAATATGAGCCTTGTCGCAGGCCATAACGAGAGATGGTTATGGGGGTCTCAGCCATGGCGCTGGGGGGCAGGGGGGATAACAGCGTTCCTGGCCCCCACTCGGTGCAGGGGACCCATGCTCGGCTCTGGTCCAAGATGCTGGTTTGGAGATGTGGGATCAGCAACCAAACAGGGAGATGGGGTGGATGCTGGGTGCGTCTTGCAGGGGGGGGCTTCCCAGCAGCATGCGGGCAGCTGGTGTTGATGGTGCCTCCACTCTTCTGTGTGTCTTGCAGTTCCCCCCCAGATCGTCAACATCTCGTCGGACATCACCGTGAACGAGGGCAGCAGCGTGACCCTCATGTGCCTGGCCTTCGGGAGACCAGAACCCACCGTCACGTGGCGGCACCTCTCCGGAAAAGGTGAGACCACACCAAAGGCTTGGTGGATGAGCCACCCAGGTCCAAGGAGGGGTCTTGCCCAGCCCATGTGGGATGGATGGATGTGGTTGGACTAGATGACCTTTAAAGGTCCCTTCTAACCCAAACTATTCTATGATTCTATGACGTCCCTGTAGAGGTGGCTAGGGTGGCGTGAAGGTGGTTCATGGTTTGCTGGTGTCTGTTGTGGAGGGTAGCGGTGCTGGCCCTTTGGTGTGTCCTGGTATGAGGGTGAAGATTAAGGGGTGTTCCAAGTTTCCTGGATGAAGGGTGATGGTGCCATGTGTTCGGGATGTCTCCCAGGGCAGGGCTTTGTGAGCGAGGACGAGTACCTGGAGATCACAGGCATCACGCGGGAGCAGTCCGGGGAGTACGAGTGCAGCGCCGTCAACGACGTGGCCGTCCCGGATGTGCGGAAAGTCAAAGTCACCGTCAACTGTGAGCACAGGGGATGGGGGAATCGGGGTGAGGGGGGTGGGGGTGGGGGGACGGGGCGGGGGAGGGCAGGTGCACGTGGAGCCTGACGTGACACTCCACGATGTCTCCGCAGACCCACCGTACATCTCGAACGCCAAAAACACAGGCGCCTCGGTGGGCCAGAAGGGCATCCTGCAGTGTGAGGCCTCGGCTGTCCCCGTGGCGGAGTTTCAGTGGTTCAAGGAGGACACCAGGTGAGGGGCTGCGGAGGGGGAGGCGCCACACCACCCCCGGGGCCGGAGGGTGGCGGGGACCACCAAGGGCTGGGGTCTGCCCACGTCAGAGGGTCTGAGCGCTTGGGTAAGGGCTGAAGGGTCCCAGGGACAGTGGCTCATGGAGCAGGGGGTAACCATGGGTCAGGAGATAGGTTTCAGGACAGTATGGCGTGCTTTTGGGCAGCGTGGTGAGCTGCAGGGAGTCCGGTGGGGGATTGTGTGGGTGTCTAGTGGTGGCTGGTGGGAAGGGACGGGGTGGGATGTGTTGCAGAGCACCATTGCCCGCGTTTCCCCGCAGGTTAGCGAACGGGCTGGAGGGCGTGCGGATCGAGAGCAAGGGCCGCCTGTCGACGCTGACCTTCTTCAATGTCTCAGAGAAGGACTACGGCAACTACACGTGCGTGGCCACGAACAAGCTGGGCAACACCAATGCCAGCATCATCCTGTACGGTAGGTGCCCTGGGTTTTTTTGCAGCGAGGTACAGTGAGGAGGAGGATGAAGAGGAGGAGATGGCGGCAAGGCGGGCGGATGGCCTGCGACAGATCAACGGAGTGGTGGAGCAGAGCCGGCCATATTTAAGGTTGTGGCTCATCGAGGTGCAGAACGGCACAAGATGGGAGCGGCGAGGTCCTGCGGAGAGGATGCACCAGATGATGAGAGATCGGCCCGAGCGGGCACGCACAGCTGGGTGGTGGGCACAGCGCTCGCGGGCTCACGGGTGTTTAGGGGTGCACAGCAGCCGGCCGGCAGCCGTTTGCCTTTGTGGAGTCGGGGCCATTGGGCAGAGAAGAGGCTTCTGGCCGAGGCGCGGGCGTCGCTGGAGTGCAGGGCCGAGGAGGGGCCCCGGGCCAGGTGAGCACGCGCTTCGGGTGCACGGTGAGGGGTTTTTCCTGGGTGTTGCACTGGCAGGACTGCCGGCAGTTGTCGTGTTGTTGTGTTGGACTGGGAGTTGTTGTGTTGGACTGGGCCCATCAGGTTGGGCGGCATAGGCGTTGAGGGCCATGGCAGGGGTGGTTCGCGCCAGGTACTCGCAGCACCAGGGCGATCCAAGCGGCAAGGGTGGGAATGGGTTTGAGGAATGGTGGGCTGGACAGTTGTCATTGAGGAAGGTGATGTATAGCTGTGGCGTGTTCCTTGCGCATTCTGGCAAGCTGAGGGGGCTGCTATGGGTCAAGGGCGGCCAGCAGGCAGGAGCCAGCCTTCCCCTGGCATGGCGCTGGTGTGAGGGAGAGGATGGAGTTGGGCGGCAGGCTCAAGGAGGCATGGAGAGCAAGCAGAGCGTCCACGCCAGCGTGGACTTTGGCAGCATCAGGTTGAACAGTGGTGGCAAAGCATTGCGCTGTGGCGGGGACCTGCGTCTTGGAGCAGACGGGGGCTGCCCCTGCCCCCCGGCTCTCTGGGACCACAGCGTGTGGTGGCGATAGGGAAGTGGTGGACCTGGCAGGCACCTCGAGGGTGTGGGGGGGGTGCCCCTCGGCCGCTCGAGGTGCTCTTGTGGGTCCTGTCATGCCCTGGAGAGTGCTTGGTGATTTGGGGTGGGGTGAGGTGCACGGCTTTGGCTTTAGTAGTGGGGCATTGGTGAGCCCTGTGCTTCAAGGCGCCTTGCTGCGTCGTAGGGCAAGAGGGAGGTGGATTCTGGGGTTTGTGGGTCATTGTAGGTGGTGAGGGGTGCTGGATGGGTGGTGATGGGGTGTAGAGCAGTAGGGGGAATGGGCCATCACTTGTCATTGGGCAGGAGACAGTGCCTGGTACCATTCCTTGGGGAAAAGGAGAAGGGAACACGTTTCGGGGAGGGGGGGGACACGGGATAGCTGGAGAGGAGAGCTTGGATGGGGTGGAACAGCGTCGTAACCATCCTGTGTTTTGTTCTGGGCGGGTCTGTGCTGGGCTCGGGTACTGTTGTGCTCTCTTGTGTTTGGGTCTGGTCTGCTCAGGTCTGTTCTACCCTGCTCTCCTTGTGTCTAATCTGTTGCGTTCTACCATGCTACTCCCTCCCACTCCATCTCGGCCCACTCCATTCCAAACTATTCCAGTCTATTCTGGTCTGCTCTATGGCATTCTATACTCCTCCGGTCTGTTGTGTAGCACCATGGTGCGTTCTACTCGTGTTCTGGTCTGGTTTGTAGTGGTCTGTCCTGTTCTAGCTTGTTAGGCGCAGGTCTCTTCTGGTCCGGTCTATCATGGTGTGTTCTAATTTGTTGTAGCCTGGTGTATTTTATTGTGTACCACCCCACCCTCCTCCATTCCATTCCAGTCAAGTCCATCCCGCTTGAGTCTATGGTTTTTTTTGCTCCGGTCTGTTCTGTTGTATTTGATTTGGTCCTGGTTGGGTCTGGTTGTAATCTATGATGTTGTGTTGTTAGGGGCCAGTCAGGTCTGTTCTATTCTAGCTGGGTCTCCTCTCCCCTGGCCCTGTCTCTTCCATTTGGCTCTAGGCTGTTGGGTTCTGTTTCCCTCTCCTCTGTTCTGCTGTCTTGTGTTCTAATTGATGGGTGAAATCGATATGGGCTGGCCTGTTGCGCCCCCAGTCTACTGTGTTCTAACCCATCACACGGTTGGCTGCACCAGGCTAGTCCACCCTATTGGGTCTATGGGGTCTCATCGTGGTCTGGTGTGTGCTACGGCCTTGTAGTTGGGGAGTAGAATCCAAAACCTCATCACCCCATCACCTTCCCATCTCTCCCTCACCACTCGCCCCGTGGTGGGATGGAAAGGGCATGGGCACTGCGTGAGGATAGAATGGCCCTGTACGTGTGTGGCCCTAACTGGGTAGTGTTGCATGAGTTATGCTGGAGGCAGATAACTTATGTCAGGAAAACAACTTTATTTCAGTAAACAAACGCAGGGGTTGACCTACACTTGGGGGGGGGGGGCTGGCGTCCTTGCATGCATGCAGCAAAGCGCAGGTTCCCGTGCGGCTCATGGGGGGCCCGCCACTGTTCTGCTGCTTTCCGGAGAAGTGTGGCTGCGGGGGTTTGCAGAGCCCTGGGCTGTTGAGCCCTCGTGCTTGTGCTTGCTTGTGGGGGCATGTCAGGGAGCGTGGGCGTTGCCAAGAGCGTGCGTTCCGGTCATTGAGGGGTCAGGGGTTTGGGTCTGCGGTCTGGCAGCCGTGTGCCTGCTGCGTCTTTGCTGTGACACGGGCAGCAGGGGCTTGGGCAATAGTCCCCTGTGGCACCAGGCCTCTGCTGGCCTGGCCCCAGCGTCTGTGGATGCATGACTGCTTCAGGAGTAGGGATGTGCTGCAGGGGGGTGCAGGCCAGGAGGTTGGTCCCTGTGTAGTAGAGGTCTTCTAGGCTGCTGGAGCTTTGTACCTCTGTGGCCACTTTCCTGCTTCCACACCCCTGCCTCCCAGTGTCTGTCGGGTCTTTCTTCCCTTTCCCTGTCCTGGTGGCACTCTTGCACTTCCTCACTCTCAGTGGGAATGCCTGCTGAAAAATGTGTCTCCAGCCTGTGCCGTGGCACCAAGCATGTTGGGGTGATATTGGTGTAGGTGCCTGTCAGCGCGGCCATCAGTTTGGGATGTGTTGATGTGGCCATCTTGGGATCGGCATGGCTTCTTTGGACTGCTTGGGTTGCGGCCGCGACCTGCGTGTGTGTTGAGTGCGACTTCGGCGCGGAGTCGTGGGGCATCTCCCTGTTGGCTTCCGTGGCTCGGTCTGTTGTCGCCTGTGTCTCTGTAGTTGGGTCTTCCCCCTCTCCTGGGGTCCTTGTCCTGGTTGCGGATGGTGTCTTGGGATGGAGTCCATCGCTCTGCGTCTTCAGTTGTGCTGTCCCTTCCATGTGCGGAGGTGTTTGTTTGGTTTCCAAGTCGGACACGGTGTGTCTGCCTTGTGGTGCATCTGTGCATGTCTTCTGCACGGTGAGGATTCGTTCGGGGAGTCTCTGGGTGTCTCTGTAGGCATCGCGTGTGCCCTTTGGAGTGGAGCACACTTGCTTGTGTCTCGCGTGCTCCTGGTGAGTCTCCCAGTTGTCTTGGAGTGTCCATGTTGCCTGTCTGTATCCCCGCGGTCTCCTCTGAGTCTGTTGTCCTCTTGCTGGGTCTCTGCCTGTTCCTGGTGTGTGTGCGTTGACACCCGTCCATCTCCAGGGGTTTCATGGGTGTCTGGGTGCTGTTGTAGGCAATCCCTGTAGGTGTGGGGAGGTCCTGGCTGTTCCTCTGGGTGTGGCTGGGCTGTTCTTTGGTGATTTGTGACACCTGGGTGTTTGTCTTTATGGGTTGAAGTCTGTGGGTGTGTCAGCACAGGAGCCATCCCAAGGTAAGAGTGAGCTTGGCTTCTCTCACTCCCCCACCCTCGGGTTCCGCTTCGGTACCACCTCGGGGGATGTGCACAGGTCCAGGACCGACAAGGTCTCCATCGCAGCGTGGGAGCTACCTGTCTGCTTCTAGGGATGCGTGGCTCTCCTGTGCGTGGTGGGAGCGACGCCAAGGCCTCGTCCCCGGTGTGTGAGCGGACAAGTCTTCACCAGCAAATGATCAACTGCATCCTCCGGTCACCGAGGAGTTGTTGACGGTTGCGACTCACTCACTCATCATCTCCCTCAAAAGCACCCTTTGCCAATAAAGAAATGGTTTCCTCTTCACTGCTCCTGTGCGCACCCACTACAAGACACCCAGAAAACAGGGAGACACCTGCAATCACCCAGGGTCACTCAGGGGCACGTGGCTGGAAGCAAGAGAGACCACACCAGCAGGTACCGGGAGGGAGGGAGGCAGGTAGACAGCCAGGGGCCATGCAGGTGCAAAGAGGTCAGAGATGATGCCCAACACAGCAGGGAGGGCTGAGACCCCCAATGGCATGAGGTGACATGCACCCAGACCTGAAAAAAAGAAAAAAAACAAACCCTGGGCTATAGTGAGAGACAGGCACATAGGTGAGAGACACCTAGGTGGAGGGAAGGGCCCCCACCCCAAAATGGGATATGCAGCAGGGGAGAGGCAGAGAGGAACGCGCGGCGATGGGAAGAGAGGCTATGGAACCAGGGAGAACCACATGCAGGGAGAGGAGAGGGGAGGAGGGAGGGGAAGAGGCAAAGACAGACATGCAAAGAGACAGACACGGAGATTTGGAGAGAGACACAAAGGCATGGAGGAGGGCCACTGGGATGGAGATCAAGAGAGGGTGAGATGGGGGCAGAGAGACCAGGACAGAGAATGAGGCACCCAGACCGCAGCAACTACAGCAAGAGAGAGAAATGCTGGGAGGGACATGAAGGAGGACCTGGGGGCCATAAAAAAGGACACGCAGAAGGGAGTGACAAGACAGAGAGAAGCAGAGCTACACAGAAGGTGGAGATGGGCTGGAGGAAAGGGGTGGCAGGAGACCTGGAAAAAAGATACTGTCCTGGGGGCAGGGGAGGAAGAGGAGGGGGGGCTGGCACATGGGGAAGACAGGGACAGACAACCTCGGGGGAGGGAGTGAGACAAACCACAAGGGGCAGACACCCCCAGGGACACAGTGAGGGGGGGACGTACAGCGTGGATAGACGGAGAGCAGGGAAGATGCAGGGACAAGGGGGAGCACCAGAAGGGAGGGCTAGGGGCGGGGAGGGGGGAAGGGAGACAGAAGAGAGATGGAGGGAGGGACGGAAAAACCCATCAGATGGAGAGGGAGATCAAGGCAAGGAGAAATGGAGACACTTGGGGAGAGACAGAGACACATTCGGGGACAGGAACGGACAAGGCAGCATCCAAGAAACAGGGAGAGAGGGAGAGAGCCATAAGCCAAGAGGGAGTGAGAAGGGGGAGGGGGGGGGGAGGAGGGACACAGGGGAGGACAAAACACACCCACCAAGGCAGGGGGTTAGAAAGGCAGAGGATGGACACAGAAAAGGGGGGAGGCAGAGATGTTGGGGAGGGAGGCATACAGAGAAAAAGGAGCACAGGGAGAGGGGCAGGTTTAGGTTGGACATTAGGAAAAACTTCTTCACCAAAAGGGCTGTCAGGCTCTGGAATGGGCTGCCCAGGGAGGTGGTCGAGTCCCCATCCCTGGGGGGATTTAAAAGGAGGAGAGATGAGGTGCTTAGGGCCTGGGTTTAGTGGTGGGATGGCAGGGTTAGGGGAACGGTTGGACTTGATCTTAAAGGTCTTTTCCAACCTAAACAATTCTATGATTCTATGAGATGCACACAAACATCAAGAGGGAGACCCAAAGGGGAAGTTGGAATTGAGAGAGACGCACACGGGGGGGGGGAGGGGGGGCCAAGGGGGGGGAGGAAGGCAATGCAGAGGGAAAAAATCCATTGAGTCAGAGCGGGAAGTGAAGAGGAAGGGAGAGACAAAAAAAAAAGGGGGAGAGGGAGACGAGGATAGGGACGGCGAGGCACTGGCACAGCGAGGGGGAGATGCAGAGAGCGTGTGCGGGCCGGCTACCCTGGGCAGATGCACATGGAGAGCACAAAACCCAACCACCAACGGGGGGAGGGCACATGGAGAGGGGACAAGCAGAGAGGGACAACGAAGGACTGAGATGGGGAACGAGGGATGCACAACCATGGTAAGGGGAGGGGGGTGGAGAGGGAGATGGGGAAAGGAAGACCAGAGCAGAAAGAGTGATGGGGGCAGAGAAAGAGTGGGGACGGATGCGGGGGGGCCAGGAACGGAGAGAAGGGGCCAGACTGAGATCGAGAGGGACTGCAAGACTTGGTGATAGAAGGACCCAGCCACAAACACAGACATGACCTATGAGGCAAGGAGTAAAAATAAGGGAGGTGCAAAAAAAGTAGGGAGGGGAACAACAGAGCACGCTCCAATGGGAAGAGGCACAGGTGAGGATGGACCGGGACACGGGACAACGAGGGACAGAGAAGCAAAGGATCACAGGGAGGGAGCTGTGGATGGAGAGAGGCATGGGGCAGAGGGATGCCAAGGAGCCTGGGATGCAGGGGCTGAGGGGATGCCCGGGTCAAGGGTCCCTGACAGAGGGGTGGGGCGGGGGTGGGGCGAGGGGGGAGACCCACCCAGACATATGGTGCTGGAGAGATGGAGGGGCAGGGTGGGAGAGGCCCACATGGCCAGAGAGAGACGGGGATGGATGGGCACAGGGAGAGCCCGGGACACAGTGAAGTGGGCAAATGGGGAGACGGGCAGAGAAACACAGAGACGTAAGGGCAGAGAGTGCAAGAGACCCGGGGACGGAGAGAGGTGGAGGCAGATGGGGGACAGAGATGGGGAGGGACAGACAGTCAAGGACAAAGACGCTGCAAAACACAGGCAAAGGAAGAGAAGGGGAGGCAGAAGACGACAGAGACGCACAGGCAAGGGAAACAACCCCAAAACATCCCCATGTACCTGAGCCTCCGCGTGTCCAGATGATGCCAGCTCCCTTGCCGCAGGCTGCGAGTCGCGCTGCTCCCGAGCACCGGTGCCCCCGGTCCCCTCTGGTCACAGCTGGGCGCATCTTGCCAATCATGAAGTTGTATTTGCACCCTGTGCCGTCACCCACCACCTGCATGCACCCCCAGCCTCTCCCAGTGGCATGTTCCTGTTGTTGGTGTCTTGTCCACAGCCCTGGACATGCTTGCCAAAATGCAGGCTGCTTCTGCACGACGGGTGTCCTGGCAGCCTTCCTCGCCGACTGTCCTCTCTGCTCCACCCCGGGAGAGGACATCCAGCCGTTCTGCTTTGCTGCTGCTCCAAGGGCCATCCTAGACACCTGCCTGATGGGAACAAGCCCCACATTGGCCCCCTGCAATTGCACCGGCCATGCAGCCTTCCCAAGCACCCCAAACACCAACAGCCCGTCAGGGTGGCCCAGCAGGGCCTTCCCCAGAGAGTTTCTGCTCTGAGCCCTGCTAGGCTCCCACCAGCTTGGGGACCCCCTTTTCCCAGCAGGGATGGACACAGCTTCTCCTATCTACGGCCCCTCCCTCACCTGCTGCCGCACGGGATCCAAGGAGGAGGACGACCTCCGAGCATGGCAGGGCTGGACCAGTACCTGCCTGGGGCATCTTCCTCCTCAAACAAGGACCAAGTCTCCCCTAAATGTGCCTCAAGCTCCTTGCTTGCCAAGACCTCTTGGACCCCACACCAACAGTGCTCTTCAATGGACAAAGCCACCATCCCCACCTGGGAGGGGAACGCAGCACCCATCACCATGCAGCGCCGGGGGGGGTGGGATGGGGAAGGGGATGGGGACACACAGGGAGGCTTGGTGGCCTTCGTGCAACAACGCAACCACTTAAGCTCATTGCCAACCTGTTCCTCATCCTCCCCTTCTCTTCTCTCCTGCACAGGGCCCGGAGCGGTGCACGACGGTGGCAACGCAGCGTCCCGGGCAGCCGCCGGCCTCTGCCTCTGGGCCACCCTCCTCGCTCGCCTCCTCCTCGACTTTTGATAAGGGAGCGGAGGGTCCCGGGAGGCCCCACCGCGCCTCTCCCCCGCCGCGGGCTCAGCCCGCCGGGACTCCTCTCCATCGGACGGGCGATGCGCCAGAGGACGTGCGGCGGCGCCGAGCGTCCGAGGACGGCCGCATTTCCCCGTGTGCCAGGATCGTTCTCGCCGCCGGTTACGCTGTACAGATCCCACCACGTGCCACCAGACTGTCACCTGCCACCATCACCCCAGGGACGCGGCACAGCACGGATGGGGCTCCCCGCGGCTGCCTCATCCCCGAGGCGGGGGGGGCGCAGAGCCCTTGGGGCGGCTGCTGCCCAGAGCTGTCGCTGGGGATGTCCGTCTTGTCATCTTGCTAAGCCGCCTATGCCCAAAAAGACCCCCCAAGGTTGAAGCCCCCTGGCTCTGCCTTCAGCCCTCTCAGTCCTGAATGTCAATTCTTGCCGCCAAAGCTCTGCCCCTAAGCGCCCCTGGATGTCGCTGGCCCCCCCACAGCCCAGCCTCGCCTCCATGGCCCCATGGGGCATCCCGACCACGATGCTCATTGGCCTTTTCCAAGGAGGCCACCCAACACAACCAGTTTGTCCTTCAAGGGTCATGCTTCTGCTCCTCTTTCTCCCAGCTAACGTCGTAAATCCCGCCTGCCCCCAAGCCCCCCTCACCTTCCTGAGGGCACGAGGCCCGGGAATGTGAGCCCTGGGGACTGCCACCAGCCCTGGCGGGGACCAGAGAATTGCTGCTGCCTCGGCTCGCCGCATCGGGTGGCCGGGCCATCGTCCCACCTTGCTCCAGACCCCCGCCCGCCCCGCTGCTGCCCCCCCTAACCTGCCCCGTGGCTCTCACCCCAGCACTTGTCAGGGAGGATTTCTCCAGGCTTGTTTGCCAAGCACTTCCCAACCTGCACATCAAAAGCACAGCACCACTGACAGAGGCACTAAACCGCACAGCAAAATACCAGGCGCCAAGCCCCTTTCTCCTACAGCTCTGACGCTCCCACTCGTCTGCACGCCGCCCCCCCCCGGAGGGGACAGGACCGCATGCTCCCGGCCTTGAGGGCTGCACACCTCCCTGGCCTCCCCTTTGGCCGAGCATCTCTGCCTCCCCGAGAGATGGAAGAAACGTGGAACCCCCCCCGCCCTGAGCTGCAACACCCACACTCTGCCTTTTCCGATGCGTTCGACCCTGCGGAGGAGGCTCACGCTGCGTGGATTCACTGCGCCGGCACGGCAGGGACAAGGAGGGCTCCTGTGCCCCTGGCTCGCTGCTTGCCAACCCTCCCTGCTGCTGGCCCCGGGCGGCCCCCGCCCCCCCCCCCCCCCCCCGAGCCTTCCTGCTGCTCCGTGGCCACCCCTCCTGAGCCTGAAAAGCCACGTACAGCACCAGACCCTCCGCCTGCGCTGGGGACACAACTCTACAGCGATGCGCTGAGCAAGCACACGAAGCATCCCGATGCCTCCCCGTGCCTCTTCCTTCTCCCTCCATAAGCAAGATGGCTTAAGAGCAACCCCCCCCCATACACCATCCTTCCTGTGCAAGCTTTGCCACTGCCAAAATCTCCTTGCCCTGCCATCCGGCTTTCTGTGGCTGCAAGGAAGCTAGAGAGCTGACTCTCCTCGGCGTGCAAGATAGAAAGAAAAAAAAAAAAAAAAAAAAAAGCCCCCGACCTCCAGGCTGCGACATGCCCTGTCCTATCTGTGGCTGTGACCTGTCCCCATCCCCACTCTCGATGGGCTGCCCGGGACCCACACCAACCGGCACATGGCACAAGGCTGTTGCCAAAAAAAATTAAAAATATAGCAACAGCTACAAAAATCTCAATGGATGCTCCTGCCCCCACACCGTGGCTGATTGATTGGCAAAACCCACGTGGCCCGAGGGGCCGGCCACCATGGCACTGGCCCGACGCGCTGGCTTACCTGATAGGCAGGGATCCAGACCGGGCGAGGCCACGTCCCATGGTCCCTGCGGTGCTGCTCCACGGCTCTGCCGGTGCCCTGGAAAGTCCTGGAAAGCTCCACGTCTCTGCCAGTGGTGATCCTGCTCCTTCGCCGTAGCCCTGGGCGCCCTCGCAGAGCCGTCTTCAGCCAGCACCATGGCACGTACGTCCTTCCCCATGTGCCCGCTCCGAAAGTACCCTTGGGGCACGGGCAATGCCTTGCCCTGACAGCTTTCCCGGTCTGCATCTCCGCACGACAGCCCCCACCCCAGCCCCAAATTTCTCCCTCCTGGCGGCGGGAATGCTGAACGAGCCCCAGACGCAGCGAGCAGAGGCCGCCAAGATGCTCACTGAGGCTGGCAGAGCTGGGGCCACCCCCCACCCCCCGTGCCCCCCCACCCCTCACCCCCTGTTCTTCTCCCCCCCCGGGCTGGGTTGGCTCTCCCCTGTCCTCCTCTGCTGGGACGGCGTTCGACCTTCTCGTGCCGCGTAACGTGCCATTGTGAGGAACGTGTTGGCTGTCTGAGGGCTCGGCCGGGTGGCAGACCCCTTCGCGACCGCCGCTCTTTGCGTTTGGACGCTCGGGGGGGTGTGTGTGTGGGGGGGGTGGCCGGGCACCCGGGGCGGGGGGGGAGCGCAGCTCCCGGGTCTCTCCTGCCGATGGCCACGATGGCCGGTCTTGAGTTTCCGTCGATCATTGTATTCCAAGGGTGGCTATACTACCTGAGATTTGTGCATGTTACATTGTAGTTGTAACCTTTTCTAATTCGGCAAGAATAAGAGATGGTTGTGATTGTGCAGTGTATCAATAAAGTTTGACAAACTTTGTACCTTCGGGGCTTTGCTTGACGGACCCCGTGTGCCCCCGGGGAGGGCTCCTGAGCATCCGGGCCCTCCGTCATTCCTCACTCAACGCTTAAGGTGGAGCCTCTTTTGATCGCCCCCTGCCACGGCGACGCTTCGAGCACCCCGACCGTTCGCTGCCATTTGGCCATCCCTCGCCCCGTCTCCCACCTCCCCTGGGAACCGGCCTCATGGCTCCACTGATGGGTCCCGATTCCTGCCTGCTGCCGTCCCCCGATGAGCATGTACCTGTTGACAGAGCCCCTGCACGGTAAGGACCGGCTTTGCTCTCATCGCTCACCTACGTTGGGCAGAAGCAGCGCGATCTGGAGCCTCCTTCCAAGCGATGGAGCATCTTCCTGGCATCTTCTCCGTTGTCTTGTAACAACGCCCGCCCGACAACTAAACCTACCCCTGCGGCAAGGGATGCCTCTGCAGACACCGTGCTCCTAAGGGTGGTTTGCTCCTATCGTGATCTGACGGCGCGCGAGACGGACAAAATCTCTTCCTCAAAGGGCAAAGACTGGGAGGAGAAGGAGCCGTGACCCTCGGCGTCTCCCTGGCACAGCTACCATCTCACCCTAAACACATGGGGCTGAGGGGGCACCCCCTGCTCCCCTGGGGACACCGCACCTTTCTGCCCCATCAACTGGGAAAAAAACATTCAACAAGCTCCCCGAATGCGGGGCTGGCAGCCGCCAAGTGTCGAGACCCAGGTCTCACCCACCAGCTCGGGCACGAGCTGTTGCCTGATCGCCTCTGGGTGCCTGGTCCCCTGGTTGCTGCCGATGGAGCTTGCGTGGCCACGGAGCAGATGAAACCCTGTTTCCCTAGGGAAATCCTAAGGCTGACGTCCCTTGGCCATATGTCCCAGGATGGGAATGCCGCTGGAGGCAACCACGGGGAAGCGGGGGGGCCTAGGGGCTGTGGGATGATGCTGGACGCATCGGGGGGTTGCTTGCTTTGTGCAATCCCCTTGGGGGGAGCGGGGCCTCTCTTTCCCTTCCCTGACATACAGACGAAAACCCTGGTGCTGAGTTCATCCCTGAACCTGGCAGCAAACTGCCCTCCTGCCGACGGTGGGTGCTTGTGTGCAGCAGGTGGCCGAGCAAACTGCTCCATCCCAGCACCACTACAAACGACCACAACATCAGGAACATCTCTGCTCTCCCGCTCAGGTGACCCCAGCAGAAAGGTAAGTGCTTCCCAAAACCCACTGGCCTCTCTGGGACAGGGGTCCAGGAGGGGAGAGCTGTCCCGGGCACCCCAACCACCACAGCCCCTGTGGCTCTCTGGCAGCCTCCCAACCTCGAGCAGGGACGAGCAACATCCAAACCTCCATGCTCCCTTTTGCATCCGTGCTGGTGCCCCAGACGAGAAGCTTTCCCCGATGTTCCCTGCGGCAAGGTGAGCGGTGTGGGCACCCGTTGTGGGAAACCCTCTGTTTTGAGCCTCTTCCAAAATAAAACCCATCGGGGAGCCAGGAGGGGTGCAATATAACTAGAGGTACCACGAAGGAACGCTTGCCTCTTGCACGCAGCCCCTACGTGTCCCACCATCAACAGGGTGACACCGCCACTGGAGAGAAACCCCGACGGACACCCAACCACCCCGGCTCACGGTGTGTCCCGACGCAGCCCCTCCCTGCCACGA
Source organism: Gorsachius magnificus (assembly GCA_034008185.1). Taxonomy (NCBI): domain Eukaryota; kingdom Metazoa; phylum Chordata; class Aves; order Pelecaniformes; family Ardeidae; genus Gorsachius; species Gorsachius magnificus. Next base: position 2,651,295 of record CM067097.1, read on the forward strand.
GCCTGGCTGTGGGGTGCCTGCTGGCTCCCTCCCCCAGTCAAGGAGGGGGTTTCCCCCATGGCCCTTGGCAACACTTAACCCTTGCCTAAGGACAAGGACCTCAGCTGTTAAGAGGGACTGTAAGCGTATTTCAGGCCATGACATCCATCCCTCCCCCTCCCACCAAGACATATGTCAATAAATTAATACATAAATGCATCCATCAAACAGCCTCTCCCTCTTTAACTTGTCCTTCATCCCTCAAACCCTGCCACCAGACACCTACAGCACCAAAAAATTTGACATTAAAAGGAGGACGTGAGGGAGACAGCCCCAGTACCCCCATACCCATCCTTGGTTGCCGGGTTGGATCCCTCCTCATGCCCCCAAGCATCTGGGTGCTGCTTCTCCTGCCAGGCTTGCTCTGCCATCCCCACCTGGCAGTCCTAAGACCTGCACCAAGACCCCACCATCTTTTCCCCTGGCAGAGGTGTATCTGCTGCCAAGGACAACACTGGCTGCGACACTCTCCTATAAACCACAGGGAGGACTGGCTCCAGTGTCCCCAGCGTGGGCCTGGGCTGGCCGGCCACCTCCTCCTGTGCCATCCTGACCCTGGGAGGCAGAAAACTGCCTGCGCACGGGCGTCCTGTCCCCACGTCCTCACTAACCCATCCCTTGGGATGTGCCACAAAGCCTTAAGTGCATGGATCTCCCTTCCCCGGCAGAGCAGCAGAGCAACACCCTTGCCATCCCTTTCTATGTCTCCCCATTCTCCGTGCCCATGCCTGGAACCGCACAAACTCATCAGAGACTCAAGAAAAAAAAAACAACAAGAAAAAAACCAAGAAAAAACCCAAAAACCAGTTCTGCCATTGCTACCGACTGGCTTCTGATCCTGCAAAAACATCCGGGGCGCCATGGGGAAGCGGGCTGAGGAACAAACACACCAAGGAACCTTCTGCAAATCAGCAAAAAAACCAAACCACTAGCTCAGCCAAGCCCTGACGCCCACGGGCAGTGAGGATGCACCTACCCCCCAGCACACGGCTCCATCCCGCCGCGCGTCGCAGCAGGGCTGCCCCGTTCCCTCCACCCACCTCGCATCGCCGCGTCTCTCTCCTTCCCGTGGGACTCGCTTCGGCCGCTCCGCAAGCATCTCCTGCAATGTTGCGCCGTCGAGGGCTACACGGAAACCTTTTGGGGCCCCATGCGGCCGGGTGGGATCCTGCACGGGGCGGGGGGGGGGGGGAATTGGGCAGAGCTGCGTCCCACAGCCTCCCCATCTACTCACCAAAGCCTTACCTTGCGAGCATCTCCGCTGGCCTCGCAGCAAGCTCCGGGGGCCATCTCTCCGACGCTCTTCCGGCCCCTTGATTTGGTGCTCCCACCCAGCATCCCCCCCCGCCCCCGATGTCCCTCCCGGCGTGTTGTCCCCCCCACCGTGTCCCCAGCGGCACAAGGGGGGGAGAGCGCGGGGCGGCCCCGGCCCCCCGCGGCAATGAGCACCACAACCAGACGGAGCGGCCACATGGAACAATCGTTTTAATGGATAGGCAGAGAGAGCCCCCTCGCCGCCCGCCCGCGCCCAGGCCCCCCCCGCGCCCCCCCCCCCCCCCACCCCCCCCCCACCATCGGCCACGGGGAAGGAAAGGAAACCGAAGGAGGAAAACCAAACCGCGGGGGACACCCCTGCCGAAACGTACCGCGAGTCGACTGGTCCCGCGTTTCGGCCGATGGCTCGGCCATGGGGCAGCCGGGTGCCGATCGCTTCGCCTTCTTTTCCTTATTCTTTTTTTTTTTTTTTTTTTATATATATATATACACACACACGCACGCGCACACACACACACACATATACATATATATATATATATAAAAAAATATAAAACTGAGCTATATAGATCTCCCTCTGTCCCTCTGTTTGCTTTATTCCGCTGCCAATGGGCCGGGGCCGTGTGGCAAAAGGCGACGGAGAGGGGCCCTGGTCCCTCCCCCGGCCCTTCATCCCCGGCGTGCCGGCAACATGAGGGCAGAAAGGTGAGGGGGTTCGGGGACGCGTGGACCGAGACGCTCGTCTCGTTGAGGACCGATACACACCTAACTCCATATACAGCATGCAGTAATGGCAGCGGAAGGACCCTGCTGGGAACCGTGGCTAGAACGCTAACAAAAAAAAAAAAAAAAAAAAAAAAATTATATATATATATGTATATTTATATATACTGTATATATATATCCCATAAAAAGATTCAGCGTCTCCCTCCGCCTTGACGCGCGGCAAGCGTCGCCCGTGCCCTCGGCAGGAACTGTTCAGACGACCGCTTTTTGGGCCGGTTTTGGGGGGGGGGGTTCGGCGCAGGACTCCTCCTCCTCCTCCTCCTCCTCTGTGCCGACTTGCTGGGCTCACAAGCCTCCTCGGCCGGTCGCCTCCTTGGGTGCGCAGCCCTTGGCAAACCAACTTCTTCTTTCCTCTCGCTCCCCCTCTCCTTTCCGGATTTGTTTCTTTCTCTTCTTTTCCCCCTCCCCCCCTCTTTTTTGCATTTCTGTTTTTTTAGGAACTAAGAGTTCTAGGCTCGTATCAGAAAATATAATTAATAAAATTAACCATGACTCAGAATCTCTTATAATTCACGATGTCCGCAGGTGGTACGATGAACGCGTGGCTCGATGCCGGTCTCCTTCCTCCTTTTCCGTTTGTGGCGGCGTGGTAACTGCTGAAGATCTATATATCTATACACACATATATATATATATATATATGTATACGTGGAGATATATATATATATATTCTGGAACACAAATGGCAGCACGGTCCATGAGAAGACGGGGAAATCTCGGCAAAGAAGAAAACCAGCGCGTCTGGGACGGAGGGGTCCCCACGGGAGGGAGCGGGCGGGCGGGGATGGCGAAGGGGACCGGGGCGGGGGGAGCGCCGTGCCCCAACAGCCCCACCCGTCCTCCACGCTGGCCCGCGGCAGAGAACGGCGAAACCAGGGGTGAAAAAGGGGTGGGAGACAAAAAAAAAAACCAAAACAAAACACAAAACATGGGGGGGGGGGGAAAGAAAAAGACTCAGTCGCGTTGCATCTTCAGCAGGAAGCCTTGGATTTTTTTTTCCCCCCCTCTCTCCTTTCCAAATTCCCATTGCGGTTTTTTGCGTGTTTTTCCTCTCTCCCCCTCCCCCAGGTGGCCTGGCCGGATACTCTCTCAATTCTTATGATTATTTTCGGAAACGGTGAACACTTCTTCTTCTTCTTTCTTCTTCTTCTTCTTCCTCTCCTTTCTGCTTGCGCTCACTGGCCGTGGTCGTCGCTGCCGCTGCTCCACGGGCCGGCTCTCGGGTCAAAACTGGCGGGCGAGCTGGGCGAGCGGGAGGGCCAGCAGCCACGCGCATACGCCTCGCCGCCACGCACCGTTGTTCCCGTCGTGCACTGCGCCGGGGCCTGTGGGAAGGAAGAGAAACGCCCGCATGGTTAGCCACAAACCCAGCAAAAACCATAAAACAAACCCAAACCAACCCAATAAAACCATTTGGGCCCCCAGTGCTATTGGGGCACTGCCCTGTGCGAGAGCAACCTGGGCAACCCCCATCCTCTAGAGCACAGCTCCAGCCATCCCCATCCCCACCAACCCCAGTCTTTAGGACACAACCCCCAGCGGTCCCGCTTCAGCCCTGAGTCCCCATCCCAAGATCAAAACCACCAAGCGACCTCCTCCAATATCCTTTGCCCCTCTTCCAAAGTTTGTCCAGTTTCCAGCCACACTTGTAGGGGAGAAGATAGCTTTTGCTCAACACTGCCAGCCCTGTTGTACCCCAAAGCCTACGTGGGGCTCACCACTGACAACACACTCAACCATCTCAAGAAGAATGAGATGGGACAAGGAGGGTGGTCAAGAAGACCCAAGCCCATCCAACACCTTTGGGGATCACGGGGGGGTGAAGGAGCTCATAGCTCACCGTGGGAAAGGACGTGGAGGGTGCCTGACCCAACGGCTTTCACCAAAACACCCCAAATAGTTGGTCCAGGGGAACACTAGGCTGGGAAAAGATCTCGGGAAGGCATCCAGTCTGGTGCCTTGCTTTTGAAACCCCAGGACGCATCCCCTTGTTTCAAAGCCTGACTGGGGCACTGAGAACCATCAACTACTTGGTCTCCCACCAGTAGCACTCTTCCAGCACACCCACAGCCACCTCACAACGCTTCCCACTTAGCCCCAGATCCTGGCACGGCCGGGAGAGCTGTGCGCAAGGGCGGATCTGGATCTGGAGCTACCTCCATAGCCCTCCCGACACCTACGAGTCATCTACAAGCTGACCACCATCTACAAGCCTCACAAACGAAGCCTACGGAGCCCCAAAATCAAGGTGACACCAAGGCAGCTGGCTGGCCGGTAAGATCGCACGTAGAGCGCTGGCCGCCCTGGCCACGACTAATGCCGGGAAAAGGGCCGGCCCACCCCAAACAACACCACAGTGGACCACAGACAACCCTGGCTTTGCTCCGGTGACAGGGAGGAGAGCGCAAGGGCGATGGGGAGGGAGCCTGCGGCGGGGGGAGAAGGCATGCAGAGGGCACAGACCACCACCAGGCGGGCACAGGAGGCTGGCGGGGAGGAGGCAGGGTGGGGGGCAGCTAGACAACAGCGAGAAAGCCCTAATTCCTCGCTAGACCAGCGGGAGTGGTGGGGTGGTGGGGCAGGAGGTCGAGGTGGCCGGTGCCGTGGCTCCCGCCAGGACAACTTGGGGCGGAAGCTGGAGGGGCCCAGGGGGAAACGGAGCGGGGGGAGCGCTGGCGTTGTGGGGGCCCCGAATTACTGACCTTTCCAGGGTGTCAGAGCGGTAGTTGTCTCTTCTAAAAATTAAAGAACAAGTGAAAGTTAAGGCAAAAGGGCAATGGAAAGCGCAGGCTCAAGATGCTTTTGCTCAGCCTGCCCTTGACCTGGGGCCGGGGGACACAAGCAGGTGGGGTAGCAAATGTGACGCCGCTGCCTGAATTGCACCCTGGTCTTCTGGGGCCACGGTCCCCCGGCCTGGGGAGAGCGCTACACGAGCTGAGACGAGCCGCCTGCGGGACCCCAGGCCTGGGGGAGGCTTGGCAAGGTCCACAGACGCACCCTGAGCAAAAAGCAAAGTGCAGGGGCTGGGATCTGGGGGATTCTGGGGGCTCAGCCCTCCCCTGCGCTCCTCCGGTTCGGGTTTGGAGCCCATCCCTCTCGCAACATCCCAAAGGGCTGTCAGGCTCTGGAATGGGCTGCCCAGGGAGGTGGTCGAGTCCCCATCCCTGGGGGGATTTAAAAGAAGGAGAGATGAGGTGCTTAGGGCCAGGGTTTAGTGGTGGGATGGCAGGGTTAGGGGAATGGTTGGACTCGATGATCTTAAAGGTCTTCTCCAACCAAAGCGATTCTATGATCCCCTGCAACGTCCCACATGGCCAGCCTCTGGGAAGCGATGCAGATGGGGGAGAAGCGCAGGGCTTTTTCTTTTTTTTTTTTTTTCCCCAACGCCACAAAATTACGTGGCTTCACCGAGCACTCCATCACATCACAGACAGCACCAAATGAGCTGCCGAATGAGGCGGCAGGCCTATAATAACGAGTGCTCCATGTTAAATAAAGCACTAGTTGACCTCCCTGAAAAATTAGATTAAAAAAAGGATTAAAAGATGTACGCTACATTAGCCTCTGTCAAACGGCCCTGGAAAGGCTCACGGCACGGTACCCACAGGGATTAAACCTCCATTTGGGAGGGGGAAAACCCCAAACCACTTGCTTAGCCTTAGGAAAAGGGGATATGCACAGCATTGGTGCCCCAAAACGGCACGGGTGAGATGGTCCCTGTGCTGTGGGTAGCGCAGCCATCACACTCCACTTCCATCTTTTATTACAATAAATAGAGACACATTAATCGCCGGACTGAAGGATCCGGTTGCTTAGGGACCAGCGAGCTCGGTCCAATGACGCGTGCGGGGCCATCCGCGTTGCTGCTAATTACGGGGGGGCTGTTCCTGGCGGTGCCGGGGCGCTTTGCACCAGGAGATGGGGGACCCCTGCGTGCCACGGTCCCCTCAGGTCCGCTGTGGGTTAGGGCAGTCTGGGGAACCGTCGCCCCCCGAGGGGACTTGATTAATAAAGCCTGAAAGGATCATTCAATCAATGTGGCTTTATGGAAATGACAGCCGGTCAAAGGACTTCCATTTCATTCCCTGATGGGAGTCAGAGTCAGACCAATGAAGCTAAGGGGGATCATGAAATAGGCTTAGACTTTGGCAGGACGCTTCACTGGGTTAGAAACCAAATACCCGACAGCTCTCAAAGCCATCAGCGGGAAGACATTGGCTTTAAATCGGGGGAGGGCTTTTCATCCAGGCTGCAGTCGGGGATGCCAGACCCATGCTACTTAAGATTTTAAGCCCATAAACCCATAGAGAGCCTACAGCATCGAGGCTAAGGACATACACATAGCCCAGGCTACGCTGGTTGCTTGGCACAGCCACCCTAAGGATGGAGCCGGGCTGGGGTGTCTCTGCAATTCCAGAGGTGTCTGTCTCCCTGAAAAATGGGGTGACTGGGGACACTGATTAAAAGGAAGCCCAGTGGGGAAGAGAGCCGTGATAGCTCCTAGGCAACACTAATGATAGCTTAATGATGGCTTAACGGGCAGGTAAAGACGCTAATGTTCATCACTTACAGCGCAAACTTTTTGGGGGGGAACAAATGGTGGTTAGGCTCATTAACATCCAAGGTTAGCTCTGCATCAGGGGCTGAGGGGCCCAGGGTCTCCACACACCTTGCTCACCATGCTGCAACAACGCACTAAACAAGCCGGACACGTATTTTGGGCCTGCCCACTATCCCAGTGTGCCCTGCACCAGTAAACCCCCAGCCTCCTGGCCCTGAGCCACCCCACTGAGGGACCTGGGGACGAGGGAAGCTCATCTATCCCTCCTCAGAGGTGAGGAAAAGACATGGCAGAACAGCCAGGGACACCACGCTTTGCGGCACAGAGCCTCGCGAGCTGCCCGGCGTGTGCTGCTTGAGCTTGGGCGCTCGGGGAGAGAACAACGTAGAAGTTACACAATGATGGACTTTGCAAGGACACCGGCGTGGGACATGCCCGGGTGATGGCAGCTGGTTGCCGATACATCATCCCTCTTCCAGGGAGAGCAAACCCATCGCTGCTTTGGGCCAGGCACAACACACTGCCATTGCAAAAGAGTGACCAACACCACGCGAGTGCCTGCCGAGCCCCTGCCGAGCTGGTCACCGCACCCACTCACACTGCACCAGAAAAGCTTCCCACGCACGTACACGATGATGGAAAGAAGACACAAGACGGGCATTGCCTTCGGCAAAGGTCTGCAGGAGGACAGTGGCAAAGAGAGTGGCTTTCCAGGGACACCCATCCTCCGACCCTGCAACACCTCCTTCCTTTTACTGGGTTTTCCTTCCACTTCTTGCAACCATTGCACACCTACAAGCTGGCCGAGCCTCCATGTTTGGACTCACCAGGATCCTGTCTCTCCTATGGAAGAAGGGGGTCTCCTGCATGGTCTCTGTGCATTTAATTAAATCCTTTGTACATGCTAGGAGAGGGTTTGCAATAGCAGGACAGCTCAAGGCCGTAGGAAACCGGCGCTTTCCATCAAACTCTCTTAGCGGTGATTAATGCCAACCTCTGCACCGCTCCGCAGCTCGCTTACCACGGTATTAATGTTACCCAGGGTCAGCGCTCGCCATGGGGTGGGACTGCCAGAGGGAGGGTGGGTGGCAAGGAGGAGGACAACGTTGTGGTGACATCCGGACAGAACGGAGGTCCCCAAGGCCTGCTTCTCCCATACGGTTCAGCAGCAAGAACCTCCCACCCCGTATCACTGGCAGGGAAATATCCCCACGGCAGTGGCCTGGGACAAGGTCTGCCCTTCATCTCTGGCTCTTGGTGGCCGTGAGAGGGATCTGCGGAGCGTGGCCACCTCCTGAAGAGCCTTGACAAATGTGTCAAGCAATTACAGCCTTCCCATCCATGATGGATGCAACCCTCTCATCACAGCACGTGGATGCCTTGAAACAGAGACTCACCAGAGTGAGAAGATCAAAACCCACAGCCAAGGCCTAACTTTGCATTGATGGTGGACCCCGAACACCTCTTCGCAGTGGCAGACTTAAGTTTGGAGGCTTTCACAGTTTCTCTAGGCTCACCACGACCTCCAACCCACGTGACGGGGCAGAAAGGATCAGCAGCAAACACACCTCTCCCCCAAAAGACACGAGAGAGCCTTCCCATGCCTCGCGTGCCGGCGGTCTCACCGTTAAGCCTCTCCCCGGCCAGCTCCCTCGGCGCTACTCACCGTAGAGGATCATGCTGGCGTTGGTGTTTCCTAGCTGGTTGGAGGCTACGCAGGTGTAGTTGCCGTAGTCCTGCTCGGAGACGTTGAAGAAAGTCAGTCTGGAGAAGAAGGCTTTGTTCTCCACTTTCAGGCCTTTCTGTCCTTCAGCCAGCCTGGGAGAAAGGCAGAAGGGGAGAGGGTCATGGGGATGGCATCGGGAGGAGAAGTACCCGCTACTTTCCATGACTCGCTATCCCCTGGTCCTGCCTGAGCGGGGGCCCAGCCTGGGGCAAAGATCAGGCCTGAAGAAGGAGAAGGGAAGGTATTAGGAGAGATATGGGAGATGGATGCTGCTCTGCTGGGTCACGTCCCTTAGCTGCCAGCCTACGCCATCCCCAAGATGCCTACAGGCATCCTCACAGATGCGGTCCCTGCTGAAGGGGGTAGCTTTGGGGCTTGCCAAATGCCGTGCAGAGGGAGGGATGCTTGCACGCCCAAGGAGGGTACCTGGGAAAGGCTCCTTCCCACCCAGCAGAAAAGTCTGGCTTCGCTCTCGCCTTGACCCCCGAGGGCTCCTTGGTCCTGCCGGCTCTGTGGGATGCCTTCTGGCACCTTCCCCCTCCCTGACCCCTGCCAGCCTGACGGGGCTGGCAGCACGCTGGCCCAAATGCCAGCACCGTGGCGGGCTCTGCACCACGTAGCAGGGAGGGGCTTCTCAGCCATGGCAAACAGTGAAGCCTTAACCGAGGGCTTTGACTTCCCCAAACCAGCGCCGCTTCGCTCCTGCGGCTCTTTTACTTGCTAATTCCTCCCGGGAGGTGCCAGATCACCATTATCACCCCTGCCAGGCTCCCACTGCCGATCCGGGCGGGCTGAGCCCGCTCCTGCCGCTGCTTCGTGGGCCCTGGTGATCTGACCTACTTCTGAGCGAAGCCTTTCATCTGCCACGCAAACATCTGCCGCTTTGTACACTCCGCCTGCTCCTTTCCTCCCAAAACAGCCTAGGCAGGCGACCCAGCCTCCCCTGTAGCTGCTGTAGCATCCTTCCCGACCCAAACATGCCTCCTTATTAGCGACCCGCACGGCTCGCCCTGTGTTTGGATACACCACGGCCCCTCTGGGCTTCCCGGGGAGAAGCAACGCAAAAATGGGTTAAAAAAAGCTTTGCCTGGGGTCAGAGAGAGACATGTGCTCTGGAGTGGGACCCTACCCCTGGCTGTGCTGCTCCCCTCCTGGCTGCCCAGCCACGGCTTTGGCAGAACAACAGGAGCTGACGGTTGACCTAAAAGGGCGACTTTCACCCCAACGCTGGGTGGGCTGTCCCCCAAACCCTATCTCTTGACCGATACCACATTTCTCCTGCCTTTCCAAGAGCAAGTGGCTGATGCTGCCTTCTGGCCAAAGTGTTTAAAAAGGTGACAGGGATTTCATCCGCTCCTAAGTCCTTGGATTTGCACTGCCAATATTGCTCTTGACCATCATGCTTCACCCAAGCAGGGATTTACCACCAGACCGTAAATCAGAGGCATGGGCAGCAGCGACCCTACCCGCGCTGCTTACCCAGATGGAGGCCAAAACCTGTCTGATGGAGGCTCCTGCAAAAATATCCCCCCTTAAACTCCCCTCCTCTATTTTCCACTGTGCAGAGTTAAATACAAAGCCCTGGCCCGTTTTTAACAGGTACCGAGCGGCGGCGGCTTCTGCCGCAAGCGGTGGGCACCATGGATGCTGGCTGCCTGCCGAGCCACCCGGATTAGTCCCCGACAAGCACAACCTGCTGCTGTCGGAAGGGACCCGCCTCCATCCAAATCCAGGTTGAGCCAAGGGTTATCAGGGATTCCACAGGCTACCGCAGCCCCATGGCCGAGATGAGCCCAGTCAGTGACTGCCGAAGCTGCCGGCAGCCGGCACAGCCTGCATGGAGTCGGTGCGTGCCCCCCCCCACCCCGTTTTGCCCCCTGGGCTCTTAGAACCATAGAATCATGGAATGTTTTGGGTTGGAAGGGACCCCCAGAGGTCACCCAGCCCAACCCCCCTGCAGGAACAGGGACACCTTGAACCACATCAGGTTGCTCACAGCCCCGGCCAACCTGGCCTGGAATGTTCCCAGGGATGGGGCCTCCACCCCCTCTCGGGGCAACCCCTGCCAGGGTTTCGCCACCCTCACTGGAAAGAATTTCCTCCTTAGATCCAGTCTAAACCTCCCCTGCTTCAGTTTAAAGCCATCCCCCCTTGTCCTGTCCCAGCTGGCCCTGCTAAAAAGCTTGTCCCCCCCTTTCCTCTGGGCCCCCTTGAAGCCCTGAGCGGCCGCACTCAGCTCTGCCCGCAGCCTTCTCTGCTCCAGGCTGAACACCCCCAACTCTCCCAGCCTGGCCTCACAGCAGAGGGGCTCCAGCCCTCGGAGCATTTTAGTAGCCCCTCGGAGCATTTTAGTAGCCCTCCCCTGGCCCCGCTCCAACAGCTCCATGTCCTCCTTGTGCTGAGGGCTCCCGAGCTGGACGCAGGGCTCCAGGGGAGGTCTCCCCAGAGCAGAGCAGAGGGGCACAATCCCCTCCCTCGACGCTGGCCACGCTTCTCCTGATGCAGCCCAGGGTAGGGTTGGCTTCTGGGCTGCCAGCGCCCATGGCCGGCTCATGGCCAGCTTTCCATCCATCAGCGCCCCCAAGTCCCTCTGGGCAGGGCTGCTCTCCATCCTTTCTTCCCCCAGCCTGTATTGATACTTACCGCTTGTCGTCTTTGTACCACTGGAAGTCAGCGGAGGGGACGGCGGAGGCTTCGCACAGCAGGATGCCTTTCTGCCCCACCGGCACCCCGGTGCTCTTCGCGTCCGAGATGTACGGCGGGTCTGCGGGGAAGATGGGAGCCTGGGTTCAGTGCCTGGCAGCCCCGGACCTCTCACCCTCTCCCCTTGCTCCTCAAGCTCCCTTTTCTTTCCCTGCATTTAGAAAGGGGTGGAAATCATCTCTGCACCCGTGCCTAGTTCCTGCCACTCTCCTGCTGCTGTCCATGGGGTTTGGGGCAGATGGGGGACCCCACGCCGCAGCCTAGGACGGGTTTCTCTGGGGCCTGGAGCCCCACGACTCTTGGAAACCATGTGCAACCCTGTGCCATCCCCCTGCAGCTGAAGGGGTGGCCAGAGAGGAGTTTAGGAGGGCCTTCACCTCTGCCTCTGAGCACAAATGGCGCTGACTTATTCCTCGCCCTCTTTCTTTCTCTCTTGCATTTTTTTCTAAAGGAAAAAAGAAAAACACACCTATTTACTGCTCACTTCTCTCCTCTCCCTGGAGGTTATCAGCACAGCATCTCACCATGGGCGGAAAACCCAGGTTGATGGAGACAGCTGAGGAGGAGGTGGTGGAAAAAAATGGAGCTCGAAAAGAAGGGGGGAAAAAAAGGGCAAAACACCACCTGCTGAGAAAACTACTGCTGCCTGTCTCGGCTCACAGGATAGATTTTCCCCGCTTCCCACCGCCGAAGGCCCATCCCCTCATGGGGTGGCATGGTGTCCCTCTCTGTCCCCGGTCCCCAGCAGCCCCCCAGCTACTCACAGTTGACGGTGACCTTGACCCGCTGGACGACGGGCGCTGCCACATCGTTGGAGGCGCTGCACTCGTACTCGCCCGACTGCTCCCGCGTGATGCCCGTGATCTCCAGGTACTCATCCTCGCTGATGAAGCCCACGGCTGCAGGGGCAGAGGGAGAGGGCTGTGAGCGACGGGGAGGCATGGCAAACCCGTGCCCACTGCCCGGTCACCACCTGCGACCGGGTCACGCCACTCTAGGACACCCAACCCGCAAGTCCCGGCTCCTGGCGTGCCCATGCGCCTCTGTCCCACCACCCCAAGAAAACCCCTGCCAGAAACGGGTCTGCAAGTGCTGGACCTCTGCGGCGGCCCCGGTGCCCCCAAGTGCATCCCTTGCTGGAGGTAAACGTCCCCAACGTGCGCAGGATGGGCAAAGTGGTCCTCGCCACACCCGCACCCTGCTAGAATAACCTGAAATCATCTCCCCTTGGCATCTGTGCATCCCACCCAACCCTCCTGCTGGGAGGCGCTGCCGGACTCGCCCGGCTCTACACAGACACCCCTCTCTGATTTATCAGCTTCAGGTAATTCACAGCCAGTTTATTCCCATTAGTCGTGGTGCCAACACCTCCCTTCAGCGGAATCGCTTTGTCCCTGGGCCGCTCTGGGCTCATTTCGGCAGTACCCATGGGGGGCTGCGCTCGCCCCCCTCTCCTCCCCCCATCCGTGGGCTGCACCGCAGCTCCTGCTTCTGCTCAAAGCCCAGCAGATGCGATCGGCAGCTTTTCTTTTTGTCTGGCCTCTTCCAGCCCCCCCCTTCCTTCTGAGACCCCGTCTGGCTTTGAAGTGCTCCCGGAAACACGCGGCGCTCGGCTGGTGGGACGCAGGTGTTGGGCTGCCGTGGTCTCCAGTTCTGACGGAGATCGCGGCGTTTCAACAAACGCAGAGCTCAAGAAAGAAACCCGGCAATTAGGACCCATCCACTAAACGTCCCGGAGAAACGCCGCTCGCCCCCGGACAAATGGCACGAGCGGGTTTTCGATAGCCCCCGAACAGGGATAACTTCTCCCTTCCTTTCCTTTACATCTCCCCATCGAATCTTCCGCAGCCGAGACGCTGTAATTACTGTGCGAAGCATCTCCGAGACCAGTGTCACACTTAATATTCCTATAAATTTTAAACGGTAGTCCTTGGTACATATGTGTGGCAATTGGTGTCATATTTTAATTAGGCTTGCCCTACACCATCTGAAATTAATAATAGCTCGAATTACCAGTGTAATTTATAAATTAACATTGCTGCAGCATTAGGAAATAAATTAGCTCTGGACAGCTGTTTCCGGGAGTGAGTGCCAATGGCAGAGAGGCCGAGCACAGGTCCCCGGTCCCCAGGGGACGTGGCGAGCTCAGCCAGCGGAGCCGGGTGATCCCGCGCTCGCCCTCACTTCCCATCTGGCTACCGCGTTCTCTGCGCTAGCGTGACCCGATGGGCCACGGCTCGCCACGCTTGACCGGTCAACCGTATGCATGCTGCTCCTAACAAATGCATGCAAAGCATACACGCACGGGAGGCTGCCGTCGGGGCTGAAGGGATGCTAAAGGGTTAACAAAAGGACCTTTGTGAAGCCAACTATAGATCCACCTTAAATTGCTAGCATTGTGGTTTAGGTTAACTTACTAATCATGTGAAGTAAACTATAGATAAGAAACTAACGCTATAGGGAATGTGGAAGAGGACAGATTAGTAGGAAATGACCCATCTTTGTTACAGGCCTTGGAAGTCCTGTAGGAGAACAAAGCATCTAGCACTTTGTTGATGGTATGAGGATAGCCAATGTCGATATGAGGATAGCCAACGTTGGTATGAGGACAGCCAATGTCGGTATGAGGGTAGCCAATGTCAATATGAGGATAGCCAGTGTCGATATGAGGATAGCCAATGTCGGTATGAGGATAGCCAACGTCAGTATGAGGATAGCCAATGTCGACATGGGGATAGCCAATGTTGGTATGAGGATAGCCAAGGATGGGGAGCTGGTTGGTACTGGCTGTGTTGTTCTGACAGCAGAATAAGGGGGGTAGAAGCTGGAGTTCACCAAAAGGACAAGGTGAAGAAGAGGAGCGGAAGACCTGAAGACCACCGACTCAAATCACTGAGCATGCGCAGTCGGGAGGGACTTACGGAAATGACCTCTGGAAACTAATTTTAATATGAAGCAGGGACAGGTTCTGCCTAAGTATAAGCATATTGGGAAACTTCATGTCTATGTAACACTTTCCTACATATAAACAGGGCAAACTGCCGTGTTGCAGCGCACACAACTTTGGTGGGACTACCCCCCGTGCTGCCCGGCGCTGAATAAACATACCCACTGTACAATCCTACAGGTTGGGGAGTCTGTGTCCACACGTCAGGGGCACACGCTGCCTGCATCCCACCGGCCGATACCGTTACAGCATCCCTTCCCACGGTACGTAAATCATGAGCGTGGTCACACGCCACCACCCGCCAAGGCGGCTGTCTTGGAAGCCCTCAGGGCCCAGAGCCAGCACCAATTTGCCCAGCTCGACATGGCGATCTCCTGCGGCCAGCACCCCGGGCACCCGCTGGGATCCTGCTGCCCCAATCCCAGATGCTGCTCTTGGCGGCTCAAACCGACGCGACGACGCTCAGCCGTAACGACATCGCGCCTCGGCTCTCCCCTGCGGCAGCCACCTCTGCACGAGTGGCCCCCGGGACTTTGCACGGCCGCTGCTCCCTCGCACGCCCGCACGCTCCGCGGCCGAACCGAGCACCCTGTGTGCGTGCACACGCGTGCATCCCATCATCCCCAAACTGGAAAGGCGACCCCAGATTGCCCTGCTGTCCTGGTTTCGGCTGGGATAGAGTTAATTTTCTCCATAGTAGCTGGCATAGTGCTGTGTTTTGGATTTAGTACTAGAAGAATGTTGGTAACACACTGATGTTTTTAGTTGTTCCCAAGTAGTGCTGAGGTCAGGTTTAGGCTAGACATTAGGAAAAACTTCTTCCCCGAAAGGGTTGTCAGGCTCTGGAATGGGCTGCCCAGGGAGGTGGTCGAGTCCCCATCCCTGGAGGTATTTAAAAGAAGGAGAGATGAGGTGCTTAGGGACAGGGTTTAGTGGTGGGGTGGCAGGGTTAGGGGAACGGTTGGACTTGATGATCTTAAAGGGCTTTTCCAACCAAAGAGATTCTATGATTCTAACTCAAGGACTTTTTGATCTTCTCCTGCTCGGCCAGGTGCATAACAAGCTGGGAGGGAGCACAGCCAGGACAGCTGACCCAAACTGACCAAAGAGCTGTTCCAGACCATAGAACGTCATGCTCGGGGGGAGTGGGTTGCTCTGTCGGGGGGAGAGCGATGGCAGCTTGGGGAGTGATCGTGGCTCGGGACGGGCTGGGCATGGGCCAGTGGGTGGTGAGCAACTGCAGTGTACATCACTTAGTTTGTATATTCTGTATAATCTCTTACCATTATTATTATTACTACTATTGTTATTCTTCTCTCTTATTAAACTGTCTCTGTCTCAACCCACAGGTCTTAATTTTTTTCCCCCGATTCTCTCCCCCATCCCATTGAGGGGGGGAGTGAGTGAGCGAGCGGCTGCGTGGTGCTGAGTTGCCAGCCGGGTTAAACCACGACACCTGCGACATTCAGAAAGGGTCGACACAAGTTTTCCCGTGCTGAATTGCTGATGTCCACCCGCGCCCTCAGCCCCGCGCCGAAATTCCCACCCGAGCAGCTCCCAGCCGAAACCGCTGAGCTCATCGCTACTTAGTGCAACTGAAGGGCAAGACATGAAGGCGTTACCCCAAAATCAATATCCTTTGGAGGCACACAAATTGCAGCGTTACATCCAGCGGGCCTGCAGCCCTATGCGCTGAAAAAAAAAAAAAAACAACCAAAAAAAAAAGGAGAGAGGGGAAAAAAAAACCCGCCAACACTTTTATGGCTGACCTAGAATTGGCTTCTCTGTAGCACAGCGCTGCCTGCTGATAAAATAACGGCACAGCCGGTGTCCTTCAGATGCTCCGCGCGCAAACCTGACTCCGGTTTGTGCAAAGGCTCAGATAACGCGGCGCTTCCGAACTAACCAAAGGCCCGTCCCCGAGCGCGCCCGAGCCAGCTCGCACGCAGCAAGAATTAGTTCTCGCCGTACCCAAGCCGTCGCGTGCGTCCCCGGTTTGATCTGGGAGCAAAGCAGCTCGAGTGCGTTTCATTACCCAGCAAAAGACTTCATTAAAGGAACTGCAAGGGTCAGCTTTCCACCAGCACGCGCTCAGGAAATTGAGAGATGAAGGCTTGCTCTGTGCCGGCGTAGCGCTGAAGTCTGAGGTGCGTGCGTGGTAATCGGCCGACAGAGAGGCAGAACGCGAAGGGCTCAGGGTTTCAGGGTGTGGCACGCTTCGCCTTGGCACCCGCTGGATTTTGGCTACAGCCCATCGACCCTGACGCGCAGAGCCCGCCCCGGACCGAAACAGGATGCTTTGCGCCAGAGCTGACGCCTGTTTTTGCCCTGAGCACGATCTGGTATTACTCATGCTCAGATAAGGATGATGATAGCGCTGGGGAGACCGTCCCTGCTGGAAGGGACAAGGGACTCTGCAGGAAAATTGGGTCTGTAAAGCCACTTTGCTGCCGCCTGCGCTGCTGGATCGCGCCGGCACCCGTGTCGGCCGAGGGGTGAAAGCACGGACCGAGAGTAATTGCCAAACCACTCGGCTCCCTGGCCTCTGCATTTTTGCCTATTTATAATGGGAAGTCTTGTTGATAGCTGGACAAATCTCATTCGTGAGTGACTGCCAGGAATGGAAAAACAAATAGATGGGACCGAGGGAGCAAGGCTGGGGTTAAGCAAACACAATCCGTAAGTGCTTTATAGAAAGCAACAGGGCGCCCGTGTCACCATGGCTGCTGGGGTCCCCTCAGGGCCAGTGGGGCACGGGAGGGACATTTATCTGCTTGCTGGGTTGCACGGCGACACAGATGCTGCTTTGGGTGAGGCTCAGCTCCCCGGGCTAAGGAGTGAGGCAAGCCCCAGTCCAAGTTTTGGATGGGGGTTATTTGTCCAATCAGTCCAGCATATATCAGCCCCTTTAGGATTGCTCCCACCGCTCGCCCGAGACTGGAGCTAGACCAAGGCGATGGGCACCCAACTGGCATGGTTCCAGCCTCCGAAAGCACCCGGAGCTCGGGGGTGCTTGGGGCAGGACTGGCCCAGGGTCCCACGGCTCCGGGAGGTCCCCCAGGGGTACCAGCCCTGCTCTGCCTGAATTGATGGTGGGAGCTTTTCAAGGCTGTTTCTGCTTCAGCACAATTAGGAGCTGAAATATTGCAGGAATTAATGGGGAAGCTCTCATCTCCTCGGGAGCTAGAAACCCAGCAGAGCCAGCACCCATCATTATTATTATTAATACTCATAATATAACACAGGCCAGAAATGGAGCAGACAAGGACTAGGCAAAAGCGCCATCCTTGCTCATCGGCCAAGGATGATGAACTAACCCGGTGCGAGCTGGGGCGATGGAAAACCAGAGCTTGAATCCACCTGCTTGGCGAGCACCATCCTGCGCATGAACCGCCCTGCGCTCTTTAGGACTTGCTCTGCCAGACCTGCAACTCTGCAGACCTCCGTAAAAAACCCTCAGGGAAGGGGAAGCACGAGCACAATGGAGCAAGGGGGAAAAACTCAGCCCGGAGCTGCAAAATAGCCAAGGCAGGCCTGATGCGTAATGAATATCCCATGTCACGCACAGCGCCGGGGAGAGCGGCAGCGTTCGGGGTGGTGTTCAGGAGCCTCCAGCCAGAGACAGCCGAGCACCACAGCAGCGAGCAGCCCGAAATGCAGAGGTGTAGATAACCGACCGATGACTCTGGCGTGGCGCAGATAAGCCACCGTGGGTACATTAGAGAGATTGCCATCGACAAGGCAGCCGGCGGTGCCGTGCGTTGCAAGGCCCCCGGTGCAGGGGAGCTTGGCTGTCACAGCGGTGGGGCAGGCGCGGAGGCCAGATCCCGGTCTGGCACGGAGCACCAAGGCAGAGCCACCAGACGGCAAAGCTGCGCTTGGGATCCCACACAGTGTGGATGCGATGAAGTGGGGGCAGATGCCTCGTACATCCGTATTCTTCCCTCCTTCCCTTGCTTTTCCTTGTTTTCCCAGCCCGCCTCATCTCCCTTCTGCCTCCTCCTACCCGTTTGCTTCCATTGAGCCTCTGACAAGATAATAACTCACCAGAAAGTGAACACATGTTCCCAAATTAATTACGTGCCACTGTCCCCCTGCTTGCCATCTCATCCACGTTCGGGTCTCTAGGACACATCGTTTATGGCTTTCCCTAGCTGAACGCTGCCTGCAATACCGTTCAAAAAGCATCACTGAACTGGGAGCAAGTGTCTGACCAGCGACCTGTGGTGCACAGAGGCAACCAGCACAGCCACCGTCATTGCTTCTCTGCACCACGCTGGTTCCTGAGGGCCACAACCCTAATGAAGCACTCCCTGCCCCCGGCACATCCCGCCAGCCGCACGGCATCTCCTTCATGCTCGCACCAAGTCCCTCAGAGCAAGGCGAGCCAGCCCAGCCATCCAGGGCTTGCGATATTTTGGTAACGGACGATAGGACGAGGGGGAATGGTTTGAAGTTGTGCCAGGGCAGGTTTAGGTTGGACATTAGGAAAAACTTCTTCCCCGAAAGGGCTGTCAGGCTGTGGAAGGGGCTGCCCAGGGAGGTGGTCGAGTCCCCATCCCTGGAGGTATTTAAAAGAAGGAGAGATGAGGTGCTGAGGGCCAGGGTTTAGTGGTGGGATGGCAGGGTTAGGGGAACGGTTGGACTCGATGATCTTAAAGGGCTTTTCCAACCAAAGTGATTCTATGATTCTATGATTCCACCTCTCAAGCTCAAAGGCACAACCTCAGCAATCAACCCGCAACGGGTTTAATCTCTGGCTGCCCAAAGTCCCAGGGTTGGTCCCAAGGTGCTACCCTGCTCACAACACCATGCCGCTGCGTTTGCCAGGCACCGATCCTACTAGCCAGGATCGGACGGAGAAGGAGAATATTTTATAGAGATAATTTTATTAAAATGTTTACAACAATGCAGATATTGACATCTCGCTTCAATCAATAGCACAATTTATTGTCCTTCAAGGTGAACATTAAGCCAAGCTGCCCATTAGTCAATATTTACCTCCAAGGTCTATAAATCTTTATATGGGCTTCAGCGGATGTTGACAGCGGCTGATTCCAGATAAGTAAAAGTACGAGCGTGAAACATTGCTCCTTTTGGAGGTGAAATAGTAACTAGTTAATTACAGTCCCTACAGCGATTCTCAACTATCAATTTATGGCTACTTCTGGCAATAAAAATTAACATCGCGCAGACTCCCGGCTCCAAGCGACGCGCTAAAACCGAGAGCCATATATTTCAAACGTCACTCTGATGTGGTAGTGATGACCGTCCTATAACAGTTTATAGTAAATAAATAAAACGCACAAAGGTAATAAAAGAGCGGATTGTCGGAGCCCAAGACCTGCTTCACCTCTCCTCCACCATGGCAGTGGGCGGAAAAGCGCAGGGCGGGTGATTTAGTAGCATCACATGGGCAGCTCAGCTCCCGGTGTGCAGGGCAGGAGGTGGGGGAAGGGATCACCCCAAACCCGGGCTCTCAGAGCAGGTAGGGCAGAGAGGTGGTGGAGGCCCCATCCCTGGGAACATTCCAGGCCAGGTTGGCCGGGGCTGTGAGCAACCTGATGTGGTTCAAGGTGTCCCTGCTCCTGCAGGGGGGTTGGGCTGGGTGACCTCTAGGGGTCCCTTCCAACCCAAACCATTCCATGATCCTATGATTCTATGATCCTATGACATGGGTGAAGAAGGGCTAAGGCTGCCTCCAGCACATGCCCTGGCTAAAGATGGGGGAAGCATCTGCTTCACCTCTTATTAATCAGTATTACCCGCTCCTGACTGCTCAATTAACACGTGCAGAACGAAGCTCCGGCGGTTCAAAAACTCACTTTCCCCTTTTCTTTTGAGCAGGCGAATGACATCAGTTAGGGCAGCTTCCCCTCAGCACACCCCCTCTTTCCCGACTCCCCGGTTCCAGCTTAACGCCGGCACGCTCCGGTGGAGAAAGATTGGGGGTAATTAACCTACTGGAAATCATCCAGAGCAATCATTAAAAAAATGATTTTTTTAAGATTACCCTATCGACCCAAGCAAGCGTGGCGTGCTCCTCTCCTCCTCTCGCAAATATTACACCCCTGTATCACAGGCTCCAGCCCGTCCCCATCTGCCACCCCCCTTAGAGGAGCGATCCCCGCACCTCCACGACCAGCGAGCATGGGGTATGAACCTCCCCCTCTTCATTTTCCACCAGCCTTCAGAAGGATGACCGTAAACCCTGGCAACAGGCACACGGCGTATCAAAGCCTGCGTCGCGCTTACACGGGGCCAAGTCTCTCTCCTTTTGAAGTTTCCCGAGAATGAGGAAAGAAACCTCTCCTCTTCCATGTTTTTCCGTGTTAATTAGCCTGTTTCCGTGGCCTGATGTTGTGCGAAGCCCCAGGGGATGATGCTCTCGCTGCCTGGCTTCTGCGCGGCGCTCCGGGCGCTTTGCTGCTGCAGCCTGGGGTCCCTCCTCATCCTCACGCCCCAGGGGCGGGGACTGTCACCAACTGTGCCCAGTGTCACCAAAGGGAGGGGAAACATCACGTTTTCCTTACTCATACCCTTCACTAAATTGGGTTCGGCAGAACTCTCACAGCCAATTTTGCCCCATGCCCTTGCGTGCGGCGGCGTAGGCTGCGAGGGAGAGGGGTGGCCGGTGCCGACTGCTGCGTCGAGGGCTCCCGACGCGCCCCGGGCAGGCACAAGCTGAGCAATAGACCCGTGCTTGCCATAAAGTCCTTCTCCTGTGCTGGTATCAGTGTCCCCTCCTCCCCTGGGCTGCGGGAGCCTCTCCTTGTGCATGGCCATGCAGCACCCCGGCTCCTCTTCTCCTTGCAACTATTTTGGGCGTAGTGGGGAGCCGACAGTGCCTCATGTTTCTCCATGAAGATGCAATGGAGGAGCCTCCCGGGCATGGTTTTGGGCTGACATGAGCAGAGGTATTTCTGA
Source organism: Gorsachius magnificus (assembly GCA_034008185.1). Lineage (NCBI taxonomy): Eukaryota > Metazoa > Chordata > Aves > Pelecaniformes > Ardeidae > Gorsachius > Gorsachius magnificus. The sequence goes on from CM067097.1 coordinate 2,672,259, forward strand.
AAGCCCCACCTCTGGCTGCCCGCGAGCACAGGGATGGGACGCGGGGATTTCCGTGGGTGCCCTCCGAATGCAACGGCCAACCGGGAGCCATTACGAAGGCTGCGGCTCTGCAGCCCACTGCCAAACCTCTGCTCCTTGCTGCCAGGGAAGACGTTTTCTTTGACTTCTTGCATTACTTAGAGCTAGATCTGAGACAGGACCCACCTCTGTGGCTGCGTTTTCTCGGTGCATCTACAGTCAGCCCCACGACCGCGCTTGGGGCTCACATGTCCTGCAACTCCAGTATTAAGTGGTGTGTGCAGCACATCTCACTGGTCACTGGCACATGCAGCTCGTGGAGACCCTCCAGATGCCCCTACATCGCCTGCTCCTGCTCGCTCAGCTGACGTTCGCAACCTATATACGCCATCCACACCACAGACAGCCAAAGGAAGGCACGGGGAGCCAAAATGTGAGCGGGCTCCCCCGGCACGGCCACCTCCCCGCCGTGCCCTGCATCCAGGGCCGGATCTAATTAAAGGTGTCCTGATCTGGTTAAAGGTGTCCCTGTTCACTGCAGGGGGGTTGGACTAGATGACCTCTAGGGGTCCCTTCCAACCCAAAACATTCGATGATTCTATGATCTCCCATGCAAAGGCATGCCAGGGATGCCTGCCCGGTCCCCTCGCCTCGCCAGGGCTGCGCAGCGCAGCCGAGTCGGTCGAGCTGCCCATTATAGCACCATTGTGAAGAGTTTTTAGCTTATAAGTCCTTGAAAGTTTCCTACTGTGACTCGTCGAACAAGATCTTTCCACTTTTCCTCTCTTCTCTGCTAACAATATTTATACTCATTTCTTTTATTGAAATCTATCTGCCGCCTGTTCTATTAAAGCCGCCTGAGTGGCAGCTCCTATTCTCCGGGAGCCCGCAGCCCATCTATTCTCCAGACAATGAGGTACAAGCAGTCTATCTTCTATTGTGCTTCCCGGCCTTCGGCTCTCAAATCTTCCATCTCAAAAAGGCATGTCAGCGACGCCTCCACGCAAAAGATTGGAATCCCGGGCTGCACGGGGGCTTCCTGCCGCCGGCCGGGCTCGCTGCCCTCCCTCTCCGGGCGAGCATCTCTGGGGAGATGCTGCGGCGGTACCCGCGAGCCCTCGGGGATGCTTCTCCCCATCCCCTGCACGCCGCAATCCGTACTGAATCACGGTTCATCGCCATCAGGCACGGCTGGCTGCCGCCGGGGTGTTTGCGCATCTCAGACAACTTAGGTGTTACTGGGGATAGAGGAGCATTAAACCTTTTGTTTGCAAGAAGCGGTTTAGGGAAATTAATAGCTAAACAAACAAAACAAAACAACTCGGGGACCAACCACCCTCGAACGAGGCTCTAACTCAGGAGCAAACGAGTCAAATAAAGAATGAGCCCTTTTCTTTCCGGACGCAGGAGAGCCGGGCTAGCTCAGAGGCAGCTCGGGGCTCGGCAAACTGGCAGCAACCACCCTCTGGCTCTCCCAGCTCCTCCGGTGCTGGGAAGGACACCCAGCCCCAGGAAAAGGTCTGGACAGCATGTGGCACCCCATTAGAGCAAATTAGCCACGGCTGCAGATCTCAAAGTGCCTAAGTGCTGCCAGATCTGCAGCAAAGATGGGTGTAGGGCTCATTAGAGGGCTGCTTTTCTTAACAATACCATGCAAGCAGAGCCGGACATCCTCCTCCTCCGCCGGCGAGGTGGCGGCCCTCGTGGTGGCGCTGGGAGGGACGGGTGCTCCTAGAGGAAAGGTTTGGCAGAGGCTGCCACCGGCACCAAGACACTTCCCACACGGCTTTTCTGCCTCCTTGCAGGAAGGCATGCAAAAGGCACACGCAACGCAAATACCAAGGCTCCCACGGAGCCAAGCCCTCTCCAGAGTGTTCCTGACGAAACAGCACCGCCCGGCAGCTCCGTGCTCCCGCTCGAGCTCCGATGCTGCTCTCGGGGCACCCAAGCTGCTGCTCCTCCCATGCTCTCTCCCGCAGCCTGGACCCTACCAAGCCACCCGACAAGAAGTCCTCTCTCCATTCCTTCCTTACTCTTTCTTCCTCCCCGCAACTTTTTCCCCGTTGCCGCTTGCAAGGTGAGAGAGGACAGCGTCGCCAGAATGAAAGATTCTCCTGCGTGCCCTCTCCCAGCAGCGGCCCTAATTCATTTTTCATGGCCCCTTGCAGTGACAAAAGCCGCTGCTTCTCTCTTGTAAGCGTGCGCCATGCAATAAGTCAAAGCTGATGTGCATTTTCCCCCTGGGTGCCGAAGCTGTGCTTTTGATTTAATTTGTCCTGTTGTTTGGCTCTCAGCCTTTGCCAGTGAGTTCCTTTGGAGAGGTGGCAAGTTAGGGCCCCATACGCGCGGAGGGGCTGCCTGACAGATGGGGTATGGTGGGTAGTGTTTAAATAATTTGCTGCGATGATACCAAGATGTTGGAGAGTGACAGACGCGGCCAGAGAAAATCGCTCAGACAAACACACGCATCCTGTTTGCGGGAGTGCTGGCTCCTCGATTAAATCCTGTTGCAACTTGGCTGTCCTGGAGTCCATCCCATTTCTGGCAGCTTTCTCGCCGTCTCTAGGAGAAGCTGTGGTGCACAGAGCTTGGCGAGGGGAGATAACACCAAGAAATGGCAGTGGGATGGCAGTGCTAGGTTAACAATTGGTTTTAGAATATAGAATCATAGAATCACCTCGGTTGGAAAAGACCTTTAAGATCATCGAGTCCAACGGTTAACCTAGCACTGCCATCCCACCACTAAACCCTGTCCCTAAGCACCTCATCTATCCTTCTTTTAAATATCTCCAGGGATGAGGACTCGACCACCTCCCTGGGCAGCCCATTCCAGAGCGTGACAACCCTTTTGGTGAAGAAGTTTTTCCTAATGTCTAATGATGATCTTAAAGGTCTTTTACAACCTAGACGATTCTATGATTCTATGAAATGAGGTGCTCCTGCCTGCTACTTGCATGACTCTTGCAAAGCACCCCCAAAAACCCCACCCAGCGGAGGTACCAGCGGCGAGATCCACTGTGTCCCCTCCCACCCACATGCCCCGGCGTGCAACCGGCATTGCCCCACGGGCAAGAGCATCCCCGTCCCCCGCCAAACTCGAGGAGCCCTGCTTTCCTCCGGATTTGTCTGCAAACCAGCTGCTGGCAGCCAGGACCGTAGGGTCCCTCTGGCTGCAAATTTAAACCCAAAGGCTTTCTCCGTAGGACAAGCTCTTAAGAAGCAATTGCAATCCAAAGCGTTAAACGGCTGTAACCTCAGTTAAGCTGTATTTCAGCCGCATTAGGAAAATATCCCTAGGATGGGAAGCAAGTGGTATAATGGCATTAGAGTGAAAAAATAAGCGTCAAGTGCCGGCTAAATCCATCCCTAGCACTGGCAAGAAGTCACGGGGATCTGGGAAACTTTCCCTTCTCCCTGAATATCCCTGCATGTATCTCCCGGCCAGCCCAGATGCAGCTTTCTGCAAGATGGGGGGTATTTTCCTTCCCTCCTCTTCCCTTGGGACCCCCCGACCCCTCTTCACCCGCCGGAGCCATCCGAATGAGGGCAGGGTGAAGCTGGCTGTCTCCTCTCCATCATCTTTAGCCCGTCTTTATTTTTTCAGACACGCTATTTTCCAGCCCAGTGGCCTTGCTCTGTCCCTCGTGTTTTATGGCACTGATGTCTCCATTTCTGGAGGATCATTCGCAATATCGCGGCTTATTGAGAGAAGCTGGGGGAACGCACGGGCGGTGAGACGGATGGGCTCAGCACGGCCGTGGGGCACGGGGAGCGACGGGGGGCTGGCGAGGATGCCGTGAGCCTGAGGAGGGGAGATGGGGAGTGGGTGGCCGTGCCAGGAATTGCAGGGATGGGTGACGCTGGCCTCCAGGCACTGGGAGGGACTGGGAACAGGGGGACCGGAGACTGGGTTGAGCCCCCTCACTCGAGCCCATCATCCCCTCTCCAGGCCTCCTGTGAAGGTACCGGCCCTTCTGTGGGCATGGGGTGGGCAGCAAGAGGCATTGCTCTGCAAGGGAAAAGCCATTTGAAATAAGAGCAGTGGATCACAGGAAGGGGAAAAACCCATGGGCCACGGCATTGCTCTGGCTTTAAATTATACCGTAAGAGGATAAAAATAAAAGAGAGGAAGACACAGAGAGAGAGACCAGGAGGAAAAAGAATTGCCATTGTTTTACCAAGCAGATGGGAAAGTTCAGGGGATCAGAAAAAGACTATTATTATCTTGACTCGACGGAGAGGAGATGGGAAAGGAAGAGGCATTTTTTTCCCCAGCAGTGAGGAATGCTGTGGCAGAAGCAATTTCAGCAAAGAGTCAGAAGGAAACAGTGCCACTGGCTCCGGGCAGTGCCCGAGTTATCTCCACGGCCTGGGCACACCACTGGGATTTGGCTTTTTGTCCTCCTCCCCCTGCCCCGGCAGTGCCGCCGCATCACGCACCGCTGTTGTAAGGAAGGGGCGGCGGGCAGGGGAGGGGTAAGCGCATCCCTCACCGCCCTGCCAGCTGCGGCAAGGTGCCAGCTGTGCCGCCAGATGTGCCCGCTGCCGGTGGCACCGCAGCTGCGGGCAGCCCGCCGTGGCACCACCGGCCCCAACCACCCGAGCTCCTGCTGCCCTGCCCCAGAGCCACTGCTCAATGCCTACAAACCATTAAAGAATATGCTAAATATGCATAGAATCATGGAATCGTTTGGGTTGGAAAAGCCCTTTAAGACCCCCAAGCCCAACCATTCCCCTGACCCTGCCATCCCACCACTAAACCCTGTCCCTCAGCACCTTGGCTGCCTGGCTTTTAAATACACAACGAATCTCCCCACTGCTGGCTGCGTAACCACGAGCAGAACGTGATTCCCCCACCCCAAATTCCTCTGCCAAGCCCTTTTTCTGCCCATGCAATGCTGCCTGCAGCGCCGGGGCTGCTCACTGCTGTTCTCCAGCTGGGTACGGGGCAGCTCCCGCTCGCGAGCACATTTTGCCTCCTTGCAGCAGCGTTTCTCAGCCTTAGCAGACATGGAAACTCTCTTTATACCCACATTCAGGCTCAGGGAAGGGTGCAGCCCCAGCAGCACCGGCCCAGCACAGACACCAACAACTGATTTACAAACTGGAGCAGACACCTTCCCTGCCGAGCGTCACGGTCACGGGACAGGGAAATGAGGAGGTGGAGCGCAGGTCGGCTCCATCGGAGCATCCTTCGCCCACCGCAGCTCTCTCTGCCACTCTCCAACCTCTCTCCCTTTCCCTCCAGCATATTCCACACGGTTTCTTTCTCTCCTCCCCCTTTCCCTCTTCCTCCCTCTTCTTCCCGTTCCTTCCCTCGCTCCCCAGACCTCGCCTTGCCACCTTTCTTCCTCGGCACCCACATCTCCCCCGCGCCCCCAGGACACGGAGAGGGGCTGGCAACCTGCCTTGCCTAATCCTGTGGCTACCAACTCCTCGGGCACTTAATATTCACGACAGAGAGAAACATTTCACGGCGAATTGGACGCACATTCAACTGGAAATGGGAATTTTATGACTCTTCTCACTCTGCGCCGCAGATTACACCAGCTGAGAAAACACGGAAGCAAATGAACAACCTGTGAACTGTAAAGTATATTAATAATGAAATCACAGCCCGGGAAATGAAGGCTTTATTCTGTTTATATTCTGCTCCATTAATAGAGAGCGCTCGTGCTAGCTCCACCCCATTAGGCGGCAATCTGCACCGAGGAAAAGCGCAAGGATGGCAGGGGAACGGTGGCGGGGGGCAAAAAGCCGCTTCCCACCGGGGCAAACATCGCAAGGGCAGGAGCTCGGCTCAAAGCACGTCCTCGTGCCGCCTCCGCCGAGGGCCGGTGCGGGCAGGCGAAGGCGGGGGATGCGTTTGGCCTCACGAGCTTGGCAAGCGGAGCAGGTCTTACAAGGGAAAGAAGGGAACAAATGCCAAGAAAAACGAAGGCACAAATCTGGAGAGAAATGGGCTCCAACACCATCAGAAGCCCCCCAGCGAGGTGCCGGCACTGGGAAAACCATCCATGCTCAGCCATGTGGCCGAGCCGTGCTTCACTGAATCATAGAATCGCTTTGGTTGGAAAAGCCCTTTAAGATCATCGAGTCCAACCGTTCCCCTAACCCTGCCATCCCACCACTAAACCCTGTCCCTAAGCACCTCATCTCTCCTTCTTTTAAATACCTCCAGGGATGGGGACTCAACCCCTTCCCTGGGCAGCCCCTTCCAGTGCCTGACAGCCCTTTGGGGAAGGAATTGTTCCCCAGGGCCAACCTCACCCTGCCCTGGCACAACTTGAGGCCATTTCCCCTCGTCCCATTGCCCCTTCCCTGGGAGCAGAGCCCGCCCCCCCCTTACCCCCCCCAACCCCCAGTGCCCAGCACAGGGGCACGGTCCCTGCCCTGCTCCTGCTGGCCACACCACTCCTGATACAAGCCAGGATGCCGCTGGCCCTCTTGGCCACCTGGGCACCCTGCTGGCTCCTATCCAGCCCCCTCTCCACCAACCCCCCCAGGGCCTTTTCCGCCGGGCAGCTTTCCAGCCCCTCTGCCCCACGCCTGGAGCGCTGCCTGGGATTGTGGTGACCCCAGGGCAGGACCCGGCCCTTGGCCTTGTTGACCCTCACCCAACTGGGCTGGGCCCATGGATCCAGCCTGGCCAGGTCCCTCTGCAGAGCCCCCCTCCCCTCCAGCAGATCCACACTCCCGCCCAATTTGGTGTCATCTGCAAATTTACTCCTCCCTCTGATCATTCCCATCACCCGCCTGCTGGGGTTTGAGCATCTCCAGCATCTCTCCGGGCATCCTTCCCGGCCCTCATCCCAGCATCCCATCCCTCCAGGGACCGAGGTACCACACTTGCACGTCCACAGCCCCGAGGCCGCGCCGATGGCTGCGGGAGAGCGGTGGCAGACCGAGCCGGGCTAGCAGGGCTGGGGACAATAAATATTTCAGTGCTATTCCCCCACACCCAGCCCTGCCCTTGGCTCGGCAGACCTGGGCCACAAGTGAGGCAGCCCGGCCGGGCTCTCTCCTCCCCAAAAACAACTGCGGCAGCTTATGCAAAGCACATCACGGGAGCTAAAATGAGCCGGAGCCGAGTTTTCTATAGCTGAAGCGACCTGGTGTTGACAGAATGGGGACACGTTTCCACAGCTCAGATTTTTATAATAATACCTCGGGGGAGTCTCTGGCAAAGTTTGGCCCAAATATAATTAGTTTGCACAGCTATTAGGGGCTGATAAAAGGTTTTAATTTGTGTGGAGATCTCTCAAATCTCAGACACTCCCATCCCTTGCTCTTCCCCACGCCAGCCGAATGAAAGGCGAGTCCCAGGCAGGGAGAAAGCCGCCGCCACAAAGCCACGTGCTCACCGGGGAGGGAGGGAGCCACGCTCGGCCTTGAAGAACGGACAGAAAATCCCACAAGCTGACACCGGCAGCGTGTTGGGTTTTGTCCGCCTCGTCCCACCACCCCAGAGAAATAACTAACATCCTCTCCTCTTCCCCTGGATAGCCATGGGAGCCGCTGGGGATGGAGAAAAGCCACCAGCGCGGTGTGAAAATCGCCGTCTCCGCACAAAGCCGGAGCACGGGATGCTCGGACGGGGGGCGGCGAGGGCGTTATCCCGGGCAATGGGAACGAATAGAAACTTCCCCACCGCCCTAACCCGGCCCCGCTGCCACGTTGTGCGTGCAGAGCGGATGGGGATTGTCATGCAAACGCCAGCTTGGGAGCGAGAAAAATAAATCTCTGATATTGTTATTAATACCGCTTTGTACGGGGTGCCTGCTCCCTCGCGCCAGGCACGGCGGCAGCGCCCATCGGGAACGGTTGTGACACCGCGCCGGCTCTCGCCCTTGCAGGAAAGGTCGCCAGCAAGCGAGGGGATGAGCTGAATGATAAGAGGTGGGGGGTTTGCCCCCCAGTAGGGCAGGAACCGGCAGCACCGCTGCTCCAGGAGAGCAACTGGCCCACCCGCTTCCCGGGCTGAGATAAGGAGCTGAGCATGCTCTGCCTCCGGCGAGGAGGGAAAGCGTGACATTGCAAAGCTATGTTTAGGGAATATGCTGAAGCAGAGAAGGTTGTGGGGTTTTTTTTTCCCCCCTCCTTTTCTTAAGGGAAAGACATTGCCTCATTTGTAGCTGGTAGGGGTCTTGTTATTTTTGTACCAAGATGCATATTCTAGAGGCGGGTGTGCCAAATACGCAAACAAATCAGCTCAGAGAGTTCGTTTCCACCATGCGGGGAATGAAAAATATTACTTTTATATATACACACGTACAAGTACATAATCTCCCATTGCTTCGAAAAAGCAGGAGGAACCAGGGTACATCAGTGGAAGGGAAATGCAAGAGGAGCTGCCCACGACCAAGCGCCTAGCACGTGGCACGCTAACTGTGCTTAAGTCACTCCTTGAGGAAAGCAAACCCTGGAGCCCACAATGCGATGCTGCCAGATCCTGGCTCCTGCCGGGCCAGATCCTGCTCCCGTGGGAGCCGATGGAGAAGCTGCTGGCACTCAAGGGGCGAAATATTCACCCTGCTCCTGGCAGGATCCTGCTGCTGCTCGCAGCACACGTCCACGCGCTTTGCAAGTGACCCCTGGCGATACCAACCGCCCGCTTCTCCCGCACCACAACCACGCACAAAACTTGTGTCCAGCTCCAAGTCCCGCTTCTCCAAGAGCACTGCAACCTATTTATTTGCACCACCGTGGGGCAAACGGAGCTCGGCCACCGGTGACCCTTTTTCTGGCCGATCTGTCCGGCGCACACTGATTAAGCGCATATCAAAACCGATGGCAGATTTACAGGTTAACAATGATTTAGTGGAGTGCACCGCAGCCAAATTAATGCCGGCTATAATGTAGTTTACCTCATTAAACAATGCACACCAAGATCCTGTCTGTTGTAAAACAATTGGTCTCTGAAGCCTAGTGTTCATCTTCCAGGGTTGCTGGGAGATAATAAATGGGTAATATTCCGGCGATAATGGTAATGGAGTCACGGCTCAGAGCTAATATTATGGCAAAGCAGTAATTATTTCAACAGTAAACAAGGGGACGGTTGAGCTGCCGACAGGATTGGAGCCGGTTGAAATGCTTCAGTTAATTTAGCTGGAGCCCAGGCCTGCAATTGCCTCCTGGAAGGAGGACGAGGTGCTCGGCCACCAAATGAGTCAGACGAGCCTCCGTGAGACACTTGGCCACCACGAGACTGGGGGGACGCGTGCAATTAGGCGAGGTGGGACGTCACGTTCAGCACGGTGACCAATCCAAGCCAACGCTGCAGCTCAGGGCTGGCTCTGTGCTCCACTGTACAGCCGCGGCAGGAGGACCCACGTCCCTTCATTGAGACACCACTTGTGTCGGCTCACCCAACATCTCCCCCAGTCCTTCTCCCTCAAGAGGGGCTCAAACCCCTCATTTCTGCAGGGTGCTACAAGCTTTGGTTGGCTCTTTGGTAATGTGTTCAGCCCGAGACGATGCAGGCAAACCCTCCCTGCCACCTAAAAAACAAGAGGAGAGGTGAGGCGGGTGCTTGACCTCCTCCAAAACCACGTGAACCCTCAACAGGAGACAAGAGACAGTGCAAGAAAGATGAGACCCAGGATGAACACAGAAGCAGCCTTACACAAACCATCTGCTCACTCCGCGAGAGATCCCCTATTAAAAGGACCAGCAGAGAGCACGGCTCTCTGGTCTAAACTTAATTAGGTGACTTGAGGCAGGGTTAAAGGGAGAAATGTTGCAGGACGTTGAGCTGATCACTGCCAGGGACAAGGCAGCACAGAAGCCGGTGGAGATTTTCCCACCCAAGTGGATTCCCCTTCTCTCGGTGACTCTAGATCTGATATCCAACCTACAGATATCCCCTGCCTCCTGTCCTGAAAGAATCCTGGAAAGATGAAGAACAGCAAGCAATGCGCATAACAGACAAACCTCTGGGAGGGGAGGACGTGTCTCCTTCCCAGGGACAAGGAACTCTTCAAGCTGGATTTTTTTTGCAGTCGCTTGTCCTCTTGTTTTAAGCCCCGCCAAGAGCCAGAGAGAATCAATATATCCAAATATACCGGACTTCTCCCAGAGTCCCTTTGCTGGTTTGCTGCTGATGTATAGACAGATGATCTCAGGAGACCTCTGCCACATTAGGCCACCGTGCCTCATCTATCTTAAGCACATATCCGAGCCGTGATTACTGCTGCGTCTGAGCACCTCACGTCTTGAATGCATTTATCCTCCCATCGGTCCTGCGAGACAAGGGACTGCTGCTGTACCTCTCCCAGGGAGAGGACGCGGAGGGCCACGGAGGTTAAGCAGCTGATGGCCAAGGGTATCCGGGCCACGGCAACGTCAGGACCCTCCGAGCATCTCCCTTGTCTCGTGCCGCTGTCTCGCAGAGCACCCAAGCGGTACCTACCCCACAAATCACAGCTTGGACTCAGCTCAGGACTCTGGCTCCACACGGGATCTAGCTTTCAGTGCCGAGCCTAATCCTGAGATTAATGAGGGATTCCTGCTATAAAGACCTCTCGATCAGGCCTCTTACAAGTAAATACACCATCAAGCCAAACCGTAATGTTTTCCTGCCCTGGCAGCCGCTGTCTTAAGCCTTACACCAGAATCCATCATACTACAGCAATAATCAAAAAGCAATTAGACAAAACCATGGCAGAAAAGTCCATCAAGGGTCGTTAAGGATGACGACTTGGATGCAGCCTCTAGCTCAGGATGTCCATACATGGCAGGCGGGTGCCGGCCAGGCAGATGTGCCAGCGAAGGTATCTACATGCACACACCTAGTTTTTACACCATTTCCTCGTGTCCCTGGCCCCATCACAGCAGGATAACCACGCACGCTTGCCGTCTGACCACAGAGCCCTCGTTATCATCATCACCACTAAGCCATGCCTGCTTCTCCTGGAATCTTCATCCCTCCCAGGAGAGCCCTCACTGCAACTCCCCAGCACATTTCCCGACCTGAACGGGAGGCATGACGAGCCTCACGCCTGTGGCAGGGATAAATACCCCCCAGTTAGCTCAGCACGGTGCCGCTTGCCCCGCTAGCGAGCAGCTCTGCACGCTCCGGCATTGCCCTGTGCCCAGGAGCTCAGGACACCGCCACGCTTTTTCCTAGCCAAGAAATTCCAGCCTTCGTCCGCCGAGAGATGAAAACCAACCTGACAACGTGGCAATCACCATGACAACATCAGTTACCCCCCAAAATAAATAAAGAGCCCAGTAACTATGGAAACACCCGAGTGACCAAAACCAGACTATTAACTAGAAGACCTCTCCGCAGTTTACAGATGGCATCAGCACCGCGAGGCTGGGGACCGTAATGCATCCGAAGCCTTCGAAACAAGCAGATGCTCGGCACCTATGGGTGCAAACACGAACGTGCATGGGCACACCCAACACTGCCTTTCAGACCCCAGTGTCCCAGCCCCCTGCACCACCTCCATCTCCTCTGGGAAGGTGCTGCTGCCTTCCCACTGGGTGTTAGGTCCTGCCCGTGGTTATCTACAGCCTTCTCCTCCCTCTTTGCCATCCTCCCTCCCTTCACCCTGCTGAGGACGCCTCTCGACTGCCGTCCTGATGGTCTTGGCACCACAGGGGTGCCAAGGGGGGATAGAGCTGCCCCGTTGCATGCCAGAGCTTGGCCTCCGGGTATGGTTTTGGTGAGCTGCTTTTTGAATCATAGAATCATAGAATCGCCTACGTTGGAAAAGGCCTTTAAGATCATCAAGTCCAACCATTAACCTAACCCTGCCATCCCACCACTAAACCCTGTCCCTAAGCACCTCATCTGTCCTTCTTTTAAATACCTCCAGGGATGGGCACTCGACCACCTCCCTGGGCAGCCCATTCCAGAGCCTGACAGCCCTTTGGGGAAGGAATTGTTCCCAATGTCCAACCTAAACCTGCCCTGGCACAACTTCAGACCATTCCCCCGCCCATCGCCCGTTCCCTGGGAGCAGAGCCCGCCCCCCCCCCCCCCCCGGCACGCCTCCTCTTCTCCAGGCTGAACCCCCCCAGCTCCCCCAGCCGCTCCTCCTTGAAGCCCCAGTGCCTGGCGCCCCAGCCCAGAGCTGAGCCCCGATGCAGTTAAGCCCCCTCCACCAAGGCAGAAGAAGCTGTGCCTACACCAGCTCCTCTTCTTTTTCCACCTCAACCTGTTCAGCTGCATTAAGAGGAGTTGCTGTGGGGTAGAACAGCATTACCGGGAGAAGAAATACAAAAGGACAGAAAGGGGTGAGGCAGAGGGACAGAAGATAGGCTGTAACACCTCTCGGTTGGACTGGCCACGGGTTCACAAAACCCTTCTCCAGAGCCAGCAGCCTGGTTTTGCTCACAGCAGGAGGATGAGGATGGGCACAGGTAGGGCCAGCCACTGCACAAGGATCTGAGGGGTGATGGAGGCACCGACATGGCCAGCACTCATGCGCTTCGCTAGCAGAAAACTCTTGCTTGGGTTCGCTCAGCTCTTGAGCTATACAGGGGAAATGCTTTCCTCCTCCCAGCTGTGGGGAACTCTTCCAAGCCCCCAAACCAAACAGAGCCTCAAAAAAAAAAAAAAGGCTTAATGGCTCCCATAACATGGCAACAACTGCAGACGCAAAAATTCAGCAGAGCTTACCAGACCGAGCCGCTAAACGCATATTGCACCAAAGCAGAGCAACGCATGGGAGAGGCAACAGCAGAGCGGCCAAGGGAGCTGGGGGTGGCTGGGCAAGGGTCTCGAATGAGATCAGTCACCGGGGAGCCGGGCTGCTCTCGGTGTAAATCCCCTGAAGGACCCAACCGCATGTTCCCCCGCTGAGCAAACACACTTATTTGCTCCATTTCCCCCCAAGAGCCGCGCAGTAGGCTTACAGCTGCCAAGAAAATAATAAAGCCCGTGAAGTGCCTTTGCACAGAGGAGCACTCGCCGGCGTAAGCGTGGGGACTGGCTCCTCCAGCTACCGCTCTGCCTGCGCCTGGCACAGACAGCGCTATCAAAGCCTCTCCCCAGCGACACCGGTGAGAGTCGCTTACCCATCCGCTCTGTAAACCCGTAAATTATGCACCAGCTTTCCCTTAACCAATTCTCCCTGGTCCCTTTTCTCCACCACTCCAAGCGAGATGGAGAGAGGCGGCGAGAAGGAACAGGAGGCGGCTTGCTCGAGCCTTCCCCGGGGAGGAGCGGCAAGGCAGACCTACAACCGTGAGAGGGGCTGGCAGCTAGCTTTGGGTCCCTGCTCGCTCCTGGCTCTCCAAATTAAGAGTATATCCTCCCAGGGAAAGGGTTACCGTCTCGGCATCTGCTCCAGCACCTCTGTGCCCCTGCCCCAGCTCTTATTGCGGTCCCCGCGCTTCCAATCCCCATCCCTCCTATGTACGCTGAATGCAAAACAGAGAAGCAGAGGTCCCCCTTGGTGGCTTGGCAGACCCAGGGAGAGACACGGAGGAGCTGCCTACAGAGACGGGTAGAAGTTTCTTGGGCCACCTCTGGGCTCAGCACCCTCCATCAGCAGGAGGCCAGACTCAAGTAAATCTCTGTGATCATTTGTTCCCTTTGAGTTTTGAAAGCAGAATGCCTAATCATGGCCAAAATCAGGTAAGAGCTGCTGCTGCAAATTACACAGCGCCACAGGTAATTTCTGATTAGCTCACTCTTCCTCTCCTGGTGCATCCTCAGTTTCCATAGCAGCTAAGTCCTAAGTAAAATGGAAACATCTGGTTCAAGCGCAGGTAAAGATTCCCTGGGGAAAGAAACCTGCTGGATGGCAGCAAACACGGAAAATAGCCCTCGCGAAAGACAGAGGCATGGGGAGCCGGAAGCCTGGTTAGGGGAGGATGGATGGCGTGTGGGAGAAGGCAGCAAGGGGCACGGGAGCAGGGCAGGAGGGTCCTGGGGGAACAGGAGGGGGTGTGGGAAGGGAAACCAAACCAGGGGAAATGTGCAGGGAAAACAAGATGCATGTGAAAAACAGGTGGTGAGGAGCTCGAGCGAGACAAAAAGATGTTGTCAGGGTAGGCAAGGGGAAGAGGAGAAAGAAAAAAAGGCTTCAAGGTGGGAGCACATGGACTGCCTCAACCATAAATGCTGCCCGATGGTGACAGATACAGTGACAGCTACTTCGATGCCGGGGATAGACGCTCGGGGCCGGAGAGGAGCACACGGATCTGCGCCCTGCATTTCATCACTCATCCACACACCCACCCCGAGCGGAGGCCACCGTCTCGGAGACACAACCACCTACGGCAGATAAGCCAACACGCACGCCAGGGGAGAATGGTTTTTATGGAGGCTCCCGTCAAGGGAAGGGGCTGAGATGCCACCGACCCAGCTCACTCTCTGCCTGGACTATGGAGAGTGATGGATCTGGCCCGGCAGTTTGCTACAGTGCAGACAAATAGCAAAAAATCAATGGAGCTGCACCGAGACACAGCAGCCATTGTCAGGCAGCTGAAGAGGGAGAGCAGACATGGCACCATCCATCACTGCTGCCACTGCGTCGTCTCTGTCGGCCACTGGACAGCCCGGCCAGGGTGTCCCCGAGGACAACTTGAGGCGGTTATTTGGGACAACAGCCCACGCTGGCAAAACCTCAGGAGAAAAATGACTGAGGTTGAACTGGAGCCCTGCGTCCAGCTCTGGAGCCCTCAGCACAAGGAGGACATGGACCTGTTGGAGCGGGGCCAGAGGAGGGCTACTAAAATGCTCCGAGGGGCTACTAAAATGCTCCGAGGGCTGGAGCCCCTCTGCTCTGAGGCCAGGCTGGGAGAGTTGGGGGTGTTCAGCCTGGAGCAGAGAAGGCTGCGGGCAGAGCTGAGTGCGGCCGCTTGGGGCTTCAAGGGGGCCCAGAGGAAAGGGGGGGACAAGCTTTTTAGTAGGGCCAGCTGGGACAGGACAAGGGGGATGGCTTTAAACTGAAACAGGGGAGGTTTAGACTGGATCTAAGGAAGAAATTCTTTCCAGTGAGGGTGGTGAAACCCTGGCAGGGGTTGCCCAGAGAGGGGGTGGAGGCCCCATCCCTGGGAACATTCCAGGCCAGGTTGGCCGGGGCTGTGAGCAACCTGATGTGGTTCAAGTTGTCCCTGCTCCTGCAGGGGGGTTGGGCTGGGTGACCTCTAGGGGTCCCTTCCAACCCAAAACATTCCATGATTCTATGAAGCGCTTCAACGGGATCAGAGGATCAGAGCCAGGCATCGCTGCTTGCCCCACGGCTCAATCCCACCCAAAGCCCCCAGATCTCCCCCCCAGCTCACCGGTGAGAACCTCATAGCCACCTGGGAACAACAGGGCAGCAAAACGCAAAGCAAATACCAAAAACCAGCTGGGAAAGGGGTTGGAAATAATATGCTCCCGAGCAGGCACGTACGGGAATTTGCCTCCCAGCAGTCACACCCACACAGTTCTGCTCAGGTTGTGCTTACCAATTAACAAGGCCACCAATTACTGCTTCGTGTGTTTTCCTGCTCATTTGCACTACTTACAGACCTCCTTTGAAGCAACATGCGAGAATTCCCCAAAAACTTTGCCAAATAGGGCTGGGCAAGCACATTCCTCCCCCCAACCCCAACCTGGTACCTACTGCCAGCCCTCCGCACCAACAAAACCTCGCCCAGACCACCAAAATGGACATTTCTCCCCCAGAGTCATCAACCCCTGCATTATGTCACGTCTTCTCTGGGCACATCACTTTCTCTTGGCAACTGAAATCCCATGGGAAACAGTCAGCGACGCCTCCCCAGCCGCTTGCAAATGGCCCTGTGCCCTTCCCAGAATATTTCTGGTAACGTTCGGCTCTTACCTTTGGGCGAGATGTGCCTCCAGGTGATTGTTGGATCTGGCCTGCCCGTGGCTATGCAGGTGAGGCTGACGTTGCCACCCTCGTTGATGGAGATGTCAGAAGAGATCTCGGTGATTTTCGGAGACACTGCAATGACACAAAGAGGGAAATGAAAATGCAACGGGTTCTGCTCCGACTCAAGTCTCAAAACATGGGTGAAGGAGGCCGAATTGCCTTCCTCTCTCCACCTCGACAAGCTATGCCATAGCCCATCGGTCTCATCTGCCGTGACAGGAAGACGCAGGGGAAAGAGGGCGGGGGGGCAGAGGGGACAGGGTTGAAGTGGGAAGAAATTGTAGCCAGGGGGGATTCAGTCATTTTAGGGAGGCTCGAGGCAGCTCCTCCCCAGCACCTCCATGGTGTGCGAGATGGTACTTCTTCCCCACCCCAGTACTCACCCTGTCCTCCCAGCCATGACCAACCCTTCCCAGCAGAGCTGCATCCTACCAAGGATGCACCACCCACCCCCTTCAAACTCCCCCAAAGGCAGCAGCGGCTCCTGGCACAACGAGAGCACCCAGAGCCTGCCACGTGGCTTGCAGGTCTTTCTGCAGCCGTGCAGGCTCTCTCTCATGCCCTTGCAACCAGAAAAGCACCAAGAGGAACTGGGCATGAAGACGACAAGTCTACTGAGGAGCCTCTAAGGTCTGCCACTGTGCAAAGGATGGGAAATTCAATTGGGATGAAAGCCATCCCACTGCACTGGTACTGCCATCGTGAACACTCAGGAGCAGGTCCGATACAAGGGTCCCAGACCCAAAAAGGGGACACACATACAGGATGGGGGGCGATGAGCAGGGGTCGGGGTGAGGAGCGAGCAGGGAGCACTCAGCCCTTGCTGCTGCGTGAGTGGAGGATGCGATGTGGCTGCCAGGGAGGGCTGGGGTTTCTACGAGCTCTGCAGCAGAGCTGTGTGAGAAAAACGATCGGCTGCTGTTATCAGCCTGCACCTGCAGAACATAATAAAGACCATCACCTTCCTTGGTTTATTTTTTTCCAGGCCGTTCTCCGGAGCCTAGCAGTGGATTGGCACCCCGCTGCGGCGCTTTGCAGGAGAGTCACAAATCACTTGCAAAGCATCCTGCTCCTTCCACCCTCCCTGGGCGAGCCCCATTCATCGACCCGCTTGAAGCTGCAGCCCAGACTGTTGCAACACCCCTATTCCTGACTTGGACCCCACTCCCGAGCACCCCTTCCCTGCCTCTCCCCACCTCCCTCCCCGGGGCTGCGCCGAGACGGAATGACTGCAATGGCCTTGCACGCATTGCCTCTGCTGTGCAGGTAAGTAATTTATTGATCCGTAAAGCACTCCAAGACGCTCTGGAAGGGATTATGTCATGCCAGTGCCGTGCAATAAAATAAAAAATGATGGATTTTTTGTGAACATGAGGGTGATTTAGGGTTTGTAGTTGGAAGTGTAGTTAAAGTACATTTTAAGTGGAAATCAAGGTGGGTAATGAATTATACTCTGTTTTGAAGGGCTTCTGGGAGTTCATTTTTTTGCTGCTCTGGGCACAACGGCTAATCTGCTAATCATGCACCAGAGGACAACTACAGATCAGACGCTCCCAGAACAGCGGGGGTTCTGGGGCAGGACAGTGGAGGGCACGAAGATGACACCGAAAGAAATATTAATATGCATCAGTGTCATTAAGCCCAGGGGAAGGGGCCAGCACATGCCTCCGGGGACCACTCGCCCGCACGGAGCTGGGAGATGCTCTGCCAGCAGCCAGGTAGTCCACCGAGGAGATGCAATTAATTACAACGGCGCTACGAAACACACGTGTGCTTTAAAAGGACCGAGCTTATGGTCTGGACCACAAAAACAGGCCAAGGAGGTATTACCGCTGCCATTTCAGAGAGGTGGAAGGAGACAAGCGGAGGCGCGGCAAATTGCCCGCCATCGCCCACGAAGCAGCCAGAGCTTCCCGCTGGCAGTCCCGACAAAACCAGAGCAATATCTATCATCTTCAGTGCCACGCTCGCTAAATCGCACAGGAACCTTTCCAATGGTTTTAACTACTGAGTCCACACCAACCCCATTCCGCTTGCTTTGCGAGAGCTCACCAAGACTTAAAAACCCAAGTTGGGCTTTGCACTGCGGCTCTGGGACTGTGCACAGGGATTTGCACCCACTCAGGCGAGAGACAAAAAAACCGCGTTATCAAATCAGTTGGCAAGATTCTAAAGCAGAATTAAAACAAATCAAACTTGGATTTCCCGAAACACGAGTGTTACACCCTCTGCCTCAGCAATACGGTGCTCAGTGCCAGGACAAGGGGCCATGGGCACAACCTGAAGCAGAAGAGGTTCCAGTTGAACAGGAGGAAGAACTTCTTGACTGTGAGAGTGCTCGAGCCCTGGCCCAGGCTGCCCAGGGGGGCTGTGGAGTCTCCTTCTCTGGAGATCTTCAACCCCCACCTGGCCACTGTCCTGTGCCCCCTGCTCTGGGTGAGCCGGCTTGGGCAGGGGGGTGGCACTGGGGGAGCTCCTGAGGGCCCTTCCAGCCCCGGCCATTCCGTGATTCTGTAATACAACAGCAGATTTAAATTGCACTCAGACTGGGCAGAGGAGGAGAGATGATTGCGTTGCTGCTTGGCCAGGCAATGGGATACTTTGCAACTCTCCCAGGCAAGCGCAAAAACAGCTCGAGCCACTCGTGCGCTGGGAAAAAAGTCCCCCGTGCCCTGGCGAGCTCGGGACACGCTCGGGGAGAGGCAATTTACTGCAGCCCATCTGGGATGAGATGAAGCAGGAATGGCTGGGAAGGAAACCAGAGTGACAACGTCAGCGAAGTCGTTAGCTAACCCTTAAATTAAATGTGCAGTGGTAGGATTTAGCGCGACAGTTATTGTATGCTAATTAAACGTTTGAATAATTAACCACACGAACTATTTAAAATGCCTTCCTGGAGACTGAACAGGTATGTTGCAAGGCTTTTTCCACACTAGGGAGGGGAACCTTAATAAATAAGTGATCGCAAGTATATATTTAATATTATTTAACGGTCACCAGTGCTCCCGTTCCCGCTGCATTAAAATGCTTTCACCGTCAGTTGGCATTGCTGCAGCAATGGGGCAGAAGAGAAATTTCTTATGCTGAATGTGGGACGCAGATGGAGCTGTGCCCCTATGGGAATGAATAAATAAATAAAGCTAAATAAATGCAGGCTTCCCAGGTGGGAACCCTCTCCTTGCGGGCAGTCCTTTTGTGTTCAGCATCTCTCTTGCTCAGAAGTGATTAAACATGGCAGTGTTGGCCAAGCTGCTCCAGTTACACAGCACAGATTTCCCCGGAGACGGGCTGCTGTTTTATCGACCTGACGACTTCTTTTTTTTCTCCCTATCCTTGCCACGATGATGGGAGAGGTCTCCGGGCTGCTCTCGGCCGCTGCAGCCCTCCGCAGGTGCCCAGGGCATGCCCCCGGTTCGCCTGGACTCGGTGCCTGCTCGCACACACGGGAGTCGCCGGGACAGAAAGCAGCTTGCTTAAATATTTAACCAAACCATATGGCGCGTTGCGCGTTCGAGGGTGTTCAGTCAGGTGATATATGTCTTTATGGATCCAAGCATATGCACTTGCCTACACAGATATATTCCCTGGCGCACAGACACCCTCCTGCCACTGGCACTGACTATATCCCCGCTATGCTTTCACCTCCAAACACCCGTCTCGGAGCCAACACAGGTGCAAAAGCTTACGCATCCCATGCACGTACCCCTTAGCCCTGCCATCTCCTACCTTCATTGCTTTCACCATCCGTCTTCCTTGCCTGCAATGCCCATCCTGCTGCCCATGTTTTCTGCCCCCCGACACCGTGTCCCTGCCCCTATCTCCTGACATACCCCTTGGTGCAGCTCAGCACCCCAAATTTCAGCCATGCATCAGGCGAGAGACAAGGAGATCCCTGAGTATTAGGGGAGCATGGACCTGGAGCAACTTCTCCACCAGAGCCAGGGAAGGAGACCTCAGATGAGCCCCACCAAACTGGGCGCCTTCAAAGAGTAAATTGCATTTTTTTACCTTAACCACCTCCTTTCTACCCAGTTTTGGGAGCCAAGCAAGTAGCGCAGAAACACGCGTGTGATCTTTCCAGACCTGCAAACCCCTTCTTGTGCGGGAGCCGGGCAGAGCGGGTGCCTGCAGCCCCCAGCAGCAGCCTGCGAGCGGGCGGGCTCTCCCAGTAAGCCCAGCAGCGCCTCGCTTCCCCCGCATAAAACATGCAAGCCTCCATCTTCCAGCATGAGCAACATCTGTTCCAGATCAAAGGGAACAACAAAGAACAACCAGAAAAGCGTCTGGAAGAAAGGGAGGGAGATTCAGACTTGCCTTCTGCAGGCAATCTGCGACGTGCACTGGCAGCCTCCTGAACATCAGGCTGCTGCTGCTCCCATTTTTAATAACAGCCTCTTACCACTGTCACCCACAGGCTTCCCCGCGTTTTACAGAGCGCTGCTACCGTGGGTCCTGCCTCTGGGACTTGGCGAGTGAGAGCCCTGGGCGCCCCAGCCCTGCTGGCAGCGATGCTACGCCTCAGACCGAGCCCACGCACCCATGCCAACATGGAGGGGTCCGCCAAGGCCAGCGGGGACTGGGTGCTGGGCAGGGACCCCAATACCAGGCTCCCATTCCAGCTCCTCCAGGTTGCAGCCAGAGCCAGTTTCCACTTCTCCGGCAGCAGCCGCCAGGTCGGGAGAAGGTGCAGAGCTCCGGCTGCCGCAGCGCCAGGCACCTCCATTGCGCCTTCTCCCTCTTTTGTGCTCAAACCCTTTCTGCTTTTTAAGGCAGAGAGCAAACTGAGAGACCTGCGCCTTCAATTACAGGTGTATTATAATGGGCTTTTAAATCAGCTTGTGCCACTCTAACACAACCATAATTAAGAGAAAAGCAGAGAGGGCTTCATCCTTCCATCACATCAACGCAGCTCGGGAGCCGTGTTGAAGTCCACGGGGTGCGGGGAAGGGCAAACACAGCCTTGGAGCCTGCTTCCAGCTACGTTGCTTGGTCACGTAGGCTGGTATACACAAACCTTCCCATTGCAGGAGCCAATCCTGCCCCCCAGGTAATTGTGGAATTACCCCCCCTTCCCCGCCGGCGTGCCGGGTTGGGCTTGGCTTTGCCAAGGGACCGAGCCCCCTCTGCGCAAACCCGGCAACAGCTGAAGACGTGAAGAAAGCAGCCTGGAAATGAAGAGGACATACGTAACGACTTTAATAAGCAATTAATAAATAACTAATGGCAATTGCTCGTTTTAAAGCGAGGCATAATGAGATGTGTCATACGGCACCGAGATGTGTCTAAATGATTTCCCAAGTAGATAACGGCTCCTGTTGCAGCGAAGCTCTCCCGAGCTTGGAGGACACAAGATTTTTTACGCCCGTCTCTGCAGCAGGTTATACAGCACGGCATCGTAATAAGTCAGAGGAGGAGGGGGAGAAACAAGACGTTTCCAATCATTCATTAGTAAAGTATTTGTGAATGCGGGTATAATTCACCGCATAAGCAGCAGGGTTTCTGCAGACAAACTTTACAGCTAAGTGCCAAAAGGGAGCCCAATCTGATTCCACTTACGACAGCATAAATCAGCGATACTCCTACCGCAGTCAACAAGGGATACGCCAGAACCAACACATGGCATGGAAGGAGAGGCGGCGCAAGGATTTTTTTCTGGCTTTCAGATGGGTCCAGGTCACCAACCTGGATCCAGACTGCTTCTACCCGAAGGAGCTGGGGTGCTTGGTCCCCTGCTTTCCCAGCTTTGAAGGGATCTACATCTTTTTTCCCACCACAAAAAGGAAGAAACGCCTGACACCAAGCCTTTGCGGAATCAAGTAACAGTTTGCTTAGCACGACTATTAATAAGCAGCTTTAGAGAGCAGGTGGAATCCATCATTTGGGTTTGGGAGACCTGAATTCTGCTTTCACGTTATAATGTCTGAAGGAAGTCGTGGCTCTGCTCTGGACTTTTTGACCTGCTCTAAAAGGAGCCCAACGATGCTGATCTCCTTTATAAGCTACTTCATACTCCTCTTCCAAAAAAATCCCCCACAACACCCCAAACCCCAAAAAGCCCCATAAAGATGTAAGAACAAAGTTGCTAACCATGAAGAAATTCAGACAAACAAGTGCTGTTCGACAGTTCAGCTCCCTGGCTAGACAGATCTCATTTTCAGCTCCACGCATGCTGCAAGGATCTCGTTTCCAGTTTTTGCACCCCGAGCCACCTGGGATTCCCCCTGCAAGTCAAGCAACGCCTCGTAGAAGGCAGAAAATTGAAGGATCTCGAAACCTTAAGACACCCGCCTCATCTTTCCAGCTTTATTGAAACCTCTCCTCAAAGCACGACAGCCCGACTCACAGCTACCTCCACGGTGACCACCAAACCGACAGCGACCTCATCCCACCCTGCTCGGGGACGCAGGGTCCCCAGCTCTGCCCCTCTCGCCCCACCAGGCACTGGCGGAGGCTCCGTCAGACCCCCCCGGGAAAAGTCCCTGTGTGGGGACGAGCCGCAGCGTGCCGAGGGTGGCCAAGAAAGTTTGAACGCGACTTCTTGTTAATACAAAGCTTGTCAAACACATCACCTAGAAATGCTGAATGTCTTTATTAGATTCCTTTATCTCCCCCTGAGATCGGAGGGACACGATGAGATGATTCTCAGCGGAGATGTCATCATCCAGAAACTAATTAAAGGCTGTGCGGGAAGTCGGGCCACGCACACTCTGGAGAACAAAACGCATTAGCAACCCGAGTCGAGAAAAATATTACAAGTGAACTTCAGATCAGAAAGGGCGCGCTAGGGATTTGACAAGAGCTCTCCTCTCCCCATCTTTCCTCCTGCTTGTCCCCACACTCCCTCGTCCTCGATAGCTGTCCCCCAGCAGAAGCAAGCTGCCCGGGATCTCGAGGTTGTCTAGGACCAGCTCCTGCACTGCCATCTCCTGAGGGATGCAGGATGACACTGGATCCTCTCCTTCCACTGAGTCACATTCCAGGAGAAAAACATGATTTGCGGAATTTCCTTTTTTTTTTGTGTTAGAAAAGCCTCCTCACTGCGGGTCAATAAGCTGCAGAGAATCACGGAATCAGAATCATAGAATCACTTTGGTTGAAAAAGACCTTTAAGATCCCCAAGTCCAACCGTTCCCCTAACCCTGCCATCCCACCACTAAACCCAGGCCCTAAGCACCTCGTCTGCTCGGCTGTTAAATCCCCCAGGGATGGGGACTCGATCCCTTCCCTGGGCAGCCCCTTCCAGTGCCTGACAGCCCTTTCGGGGAAGGAATTATTCCCAATGCCCTGGCACAACTTGAGGCCGTTTCCCCTTGTCCTAGGGGACGGATCGATGCCTGCACCGCTCCCTGCTCCAGAGGAGTCCTGGGCAAAACGCTCCATCTCTTTGGGTCTTATCTCTCTATCAATGCAATGACAAGTATTTCTCTTCCTTGCACACATTATTATTATTATTAGGATGATGAAGGGACTGGACCATCTCCCCTACGAGGAAAGGCTGAGGGAGCTGGGCTTGTTCAGCCTGGAGAAGAGAAGGCTGAGAGGGGATCTCATCAACACCTACAAATATCTCAAGGGTGGGGGTCACCAGGACAGAGCCAGACTCTTCTCGGTGGTGCCCAGCGCCAGGACAAGGGGCCATGGGCACAAACTGAAGCAGAAGAGGTTCCAGTTGAATATGAGGAAGAACTTGTTGACTTGGAGGGTGCCCAAGCCCTGGCCCAGGCTGCCCAGGGGGGCTGTGGAGTCTCCTTCTCTGGAGATCTTCAACCCCTGCCTGGCCGCTGTCCTGTGCCCCCTGCTCTGGGTGAGCCTGCTTGAGCAGGGGGGTGGGACTGGGTGAGCTCCCAAGGGCCCTTCCAACCCCTGCCAGGCTGGGATTTTGGGATTCTGGGATTACAAAGACAACAGCATACGAGATGGTAAGATACCCAGAGCCTGTGGTCACAGGAACCATAGGTGGGGAGATTTCTGCGTAAGGCCAGTCCTGCTAGCCACGGCCTTGGTGTAGCTAGGACTCATCTAAGCCAAGATGCACAGGTCCAGTTTAGGGCATGATCCTGAGCAGATGTTCCTGCAAATGGCACTTCCCAGTCAACCTGGAGCCTCCTGTACCAACAAGCAGCCAGTTTACATGATACTCCTCATCTGGTCCATCAGCGCACGCTGTCCTGCTAAACTCTGCATGAAACCTCAGCTCCTCTCCCCCAAACCAGCCAGGGGGCAAGGGGCCATGCCCCAACACTGACGGTGCAGGCCCTGCTCCCAGAGAGTGGGGAGCTCTCCCCACGCCCCCCCAGCTCTCCATCCATAAGGAGCAAGCATCACATGGAGGGCTGAGCATGCCGAACCGGCCCTGCGCCACTTCGCTCGTCAAAAGGGACCTGGCAGGAACAAAGGAGCTCAAACAGCCTTTCCAAAGATAAATCAGATGCTCTAATGCAGCCCGCATCTCCAATGAATATAGGGCAGGTATCTCTGAAGTGAAGTATTAGTTAAAATGATGCTCTTTAAATTACATTTCGGCTATTTCAGGCAGACAGGTTGTGTGTGGGTTGGGTTGGGTTTTTTTATGATCTATCTAGAGGCTTAAAAAGACACGGAGAGAAATAAATCTCCCTTCCATTAAAAACACACTACACTCTTGCATATTTGTTCTTATCTCCGCACTCTCGCACTCGTGCTCCCTTCTCCCCCGACTCGAGCACAAAGTAAGTGTTTATGATTACACTTTCCACACTGACACTAATCTAATTCGAGGAGCCGCACAGCCCGTGCCCAGGGAAAGCGGCAGCAACTCGCCCGCCCTTGCAGAAGGATGAGCGGCGCTTCCCGAAACGCTGCGACGGATGCCCAACTTCAAAAACCACCGAGATCCGTGGCGTTAATGTGGAACCGAGTGAAAGCCCCAAGTTCTGATTGAATTGCAACTGAAGTCTATTTGTATCTTCTGGGTCTATCTGTGTCCCTTTCATCTCTCTTTATCCAATTACTTACATCCCTCCGCCCCTCCCAGGCTCCCCCACGACATCTTTGACACCCTCAGACCCCACTGCACTAGGTGCTGTACCCACAGGACACAAAAATACAGCCCTTGCCCCATGGGGCTCGTGATGAACATATGATGAAGGAGACAGCAGATGGATGCAGGCTGCATCCCTCCCGGACATCACCGCTTGCAAGCTACCTTTAGGCATCACGCCGGCATCCAGCTTAGGGGAGGGATGCAATGGGGAGCAAGGGGAGGAGTTGCCCTCGTTGGTGCAGGGAGCAGGGTCGGATGCAAATGGTCTCTAACAAGACGGGTGCTGTTGCCATCACCGCTTGTCCCCAAACAGCCCCTTTCCTCCTGTCCTTCCCAAGCCCTCTGCACACCGGGCTCCTTTAATTCTGCTTGGGCTTCTTCCCATGATTGCCTTTGACTCCAGTGGAAAATTAATGGGGATCAGGCAGGGAGCACAGCCCTATTATTCTCTGATTAGGTGGTCTGGAGGCTGCTCCTTATGACCAGACCCTTTCTTCATCTGCTTATAAAGTGGGAGGTCAGCCCAGCAGTTCAAAACGAACCGCAAGTGAGGTGATCTATGCCTCCAGATGCTGCTGCTCCTCCTGTCCCCATGGGAACACATCTCTTCACAGAAGACTTGTGAACCCATCCATTGCAGGTCTACCTTCCCAAAGCTGCCCTGGTCCACTCCTTCCTTCCCGTAGTCATTTCTTGACACCACCCTGCTTCTGCAGGCTCTGCTCTCTGGGCTCCAAGAGCTCCCTCAGCCTTCCTCACTACTCCTGTGGAGCACTTCTGACCCTCCACCCCACTGCACAGCCCTGGGTCATGAGGCACCTTGTTAGTACCCACCCTGACCCAACCTGCCAACTGCCCCAAACCCAGGGGATCAACCCGAGGCTTGGCCAAAACTGCCAGAAACAAGCAGGAGAGCAAACACCAACAAAACAGAGCCTGCGTGATGACGCACACCACCCTTCCCACACCTTGAAACGTCCTTAAAAGAGCAGACTTAGCACTGCCAAGGTTCAGCTCTCAAAGTTCAGCAAGGGTAGAGGTAGGGTTGATCTTGGCTGCCTTAATTCACCGAGGACAACGCTCTCCCGCAGGTATTTCCAATGGGCCCGTGTGAGACGAGAGCACTGCGGGTCAGAATGAGCCATCAGCTGGTAGCAGGACATCCGCATGCACCCAGGGGCACTTAACATTTCCTTACCAAATTTCAACCCGAACGGGCAACGTTTGACAGAGTTAAAAGCAAAAGTAAAGGAGGGAGCGGTGCTACGGCAAGGCGGGGGTATCGGCGTGCCCGGAGTATGCGGGGGCTGTTCTCGTTTTCTGCTAGGACTGCTCCTACATTTCCCATTCCTCCTCAACGAAGCCCTCGAGCCTTCTTCTTGGCCACCCTCATGCCTCTGAGAATGCCAGAAAAGCCACAGGGAGTTATTTCCCCCTCAGAGCATCCTTTAATTTCCCTATTTGTCTTTCTAATGCCCAGCCTCATCAACGGCACCGTCTATTCCCCATGTGCTCCTGATTTTCATGGAAGGACTATTTTTACCCCTTCCTTCCTATGCCTCCTTCTCCTCCCATTTAATCATTTTGGAGGCTCTTTATCCGCAGTTTCCTCTCCTTTCTTTCCTCTCCCCTTTCATTTTTAAAAACCTGTGGTTCTCCGATTCAAAATCATTACTGTTTTTAACTTGGCTCGAGCCTCTTTAATTAAGTTACTTTCCATTATTTTTTATCTAGTCCATTTGTCTACATCCCCTGCACCCTCCCTCATTCTTTCTTTCCTCCCCAAGGCAGGCTGGGTATGAAATCTTACATTTCCATTTGGCTAACAATCACTTTGAATTTTTAAATGCTATTAAATTGGATCACACCAGTCACTGGACTGGAGTTGTCGAGCTGTGATATTTACTCGCGCCAGTCAAAGGGAAATGAAATTGCGGTGGTGCGGCGGGGGGAGGCGATGGGGGAGCTCAGATTTATTCTGCCCGCAGTACTTGCAAACAGGCACAATCCCTTTGGATTTTCCAGCGAGTTCAAAGGAAACTCTTACGCTCAACCATGAATGTATTGTAATGTCTTTAATAAATCAATTACTTGTTGGCAGGGAAGTGTCACTGCATCTCCAATCCTTGTAATCACCTCAGCCTTGCTGTGTTTTAAGGGCTGAAAAACCACAGAGGTAGACGGGGAGCCAGAAGAAGCATCGGTGGAGGGCAAACCAGAGAAAGCGCTTCTGCTTCATCTTGCCAGCAAAGGCCGAAAGACGCAGAAAAAAAATTTGCTTCATGCAAAAACACACCCATCCCGTGACCCCCAGCACCAGAATAAGGGAATCCTGGTGCTGGAGGGACTCTGCATGGGGCTCGTCCTTCCTGGGGCAGCTCCCAGGATGCAAAACCTTGGGAGGGACGACCATGCAGGGTTCACCAAGAAGCCCAGGTATTAAACCCGTGGCGATGGGAGCAGCTCCCTGCTCCCGCCTGCCTGGGGCTGAGCATCGCTCTCGCAGGCAATTTGCAAAGCAGCATTTTCCTACCGCCCCCAAGAGCGAGACAACCTTTTGCTGCATGTTAATTAGGGGCCTGAGTTTTGTACTCCTGCCTTCAGGAGGGTGCCGGTATTTCAATTTTGCTCAAAGAGGCCTTTTCCACTCGGAAATTTGTTAAAAAGAAAGAGAGCAGGATTTGATTACAAAGCAGCCCCGGCCAAATCCAGCCCCTCCTCCCCTCCCTCTGCTGACAACATCCTCCCCTCCACAACAACAATCATCTGAGCACAAACAGACAATGAAGCTTTTCAGAAAGTAATGAACTCTGGTCGGAGCCAAGGCAGGAAGGGTTTAATGTTCAGCTTGGAAAAGCTTGGCGAGGCCATCAATTATATAGCCATGCTGTTGAAGGAGCGCAAAAAAAAAAAAAAGGAAAAAATAGTATTTCAGACTCGGCCAAAAAGAAAAGATAGGGAAGGAAAACACTGCGAGAGAGATTTAATTCCACGAGCGGCGAGAAGTGTTTGCAAAAGAGGAGGAGGATCAAAGGCTGAAGCTCTCGGGCTGGCTGGGAGGAGGAGGGATTATGAGGAGGGCGAACCATGGAGAAGACATCTCTGTTGACCTCTCGTCTCGAAGCAGGCAAGGACAGCCCCGGGTAAAACCGGGGACTGCGTTCGCTGTGAGGGCTCGGTGATGGGAGGCTTTGGCAGCAAGAGGGGTGGATGAGGCCTGTTCATCTCATCACACGCAGGACAGCAAGCCAGGTTAGGGTCTTCAACCTCCACTGCCTCATCCCAGTCTTACACTAGATGCTACTGAAAGGAACCCAGAGCTGAAATCTTCTGGGTGTCTACTGCTGGCATGATGGGACCAGCAACCCAGACATGAAAAATGAGCACACGGGTCCATCTAGAGCAACGAGACCTCCCTGCCCTCCTTCCAGAGCTCTGGCCCTGCACTAACGAACAAATTGCCTCGTTTCTGCAGGATGGGGCTTGCTGCTATCCCACCCCACCAGCTTCTCAAGCAGCCAGCCAGCCAGACCTAGAAAACCCAAACCAGAAATATTTCAAGACCACATTTCCATGCCTTTGCCTGAAGGACTGCATTTCCACAACTTTTCCAAAGGTCCTTGCCTTTTTGTTCTCTGCTTCCTACTTCTCTTCCCCTTTCTCCTTTTCTACATCTCCTTCTCCTCCATTGCAGCTCCGGAACAGACAGGAAAAGAAGGGCAAAACAGGATCGCAACTCTCCCGATGTTTCAGTGCAACTGCCCTTTTACAAGCTTCAACTTCTCCTTCAAGACCAAAGCAAAACCAGTGCAGAAAACACCGCCTTTTCCCCCTGGTCCTCCCACTCATTCTCCCACCGGCTCAGCGACCCCCCCAGCCCATTCTTAAGCTCCTGGATAATTTGCTGGAGGTTTTCTAGCACTCGGTGCCCACTGCAGGAGGCGGCAGGGCCGGGCTGGCTCTTCGGCAGCTGTTCCCTTGGCCTCTCCTTTATCTCCAGCATTGTGTTCACATCTGCTTCCCCCTCTGCCTCTTTCCCTGCCGCTGGGAGCCTGGTTTTAAATCACTGCTCAGCACGCCGGCTGCCAGGCATGGGTTTCATGCCGCCCAGCATGCCCCCTTTGGATGGGTATCCAAAAGCCGCTTGCAAGCCTGCTTTTTTTTTTTTTTCTTCTTTTGCCCCCTTTTTTTTTTTTTTTTTATCCTCCTCAACCTGCCAGCGCTGCCACACTTGCTCTCTCTTCCTCCCTTTTGGCGGCAGAGTTATCTTGGCTCTGGAAACATGTTCAGACACCTGGTTGCTGGCAGCGCGGGGCTTTGGCAGCGCCTGGCTGCATGCAGCTCTCCGATAGGGAAGGGGAGGCGAGTGGGGCCCCGCCGGCGCGGGTCAACACGACCCACCTTGGCGATGGGGGACGTGCCGGTGGCTGCCTGCACCGCTCCCGCCTGGCCGCTGGCTTTTTCCAGCCTGGTGCTGGTGGCAATCCCCCCCCCTCATCTCCCTGGCATTGCCTGGAGTTTTGGCTGAGGCCAACTTCTGGTTTTGCTGGGGATTTGCACGGTAGAAAAGCACAGCTTTGTACAGCATCGCCCAGGAGCTGCGCTTTAAGCGATGCATTTAGGACAAGACAACGCCATCTGCGCCTTCCTTCCCCGGCAGAGAGCACTGCTCCCAAGCATGGCAATTTTGGCAGAGCAAGGCAGCAAAACCCCCCGGGAGCAAACGGAGCGGGCACACGGAGGGATGCCTGACTGCCACGGCCCACGCAGTGCCTCCAGACCCAGTTCCCCTTTCAGACTGCAATCTCTCCACGCTATCCAAAAAAAAAAAAAAAAGAGAGGGCTCTATCCTTCCCCCAGCCAATAACACATAAACTCCCCTGAAAAGCTCGGCTGATGCCTCCCCAAAATCCTTTCACCTGCGGTCTGCGCCGGATCGCAAGCCAGGATCCCCATGGATGCCACCTTGGATGGCAGAGGCTGCACTGAACAGACCAAACTCCCGTGGGCAGAGGGCCCGGCTCCCCGAGCCTCTGCAACAGGCTTCCACTCCTGGACTCGACTCCGGGGGGACTGGCCAGAAAAATCAGCTCTAAAGGCCAAAAAGAAGAGCCAGATTAAAGTATCAACTCTGAATTTATGCTCGGGACTTAAGGTTTAATAATGCAACAGAAAATCAATATTTAATAAAGCAAATGATGGAGAAAAACACCGAATGGGAGATGAGCCGCTGCGCGTGTTTTCAAACACGCAGCTCCCGGAGGAGCCGGTTTGGCAGGAGGGATGTGGAACCAGATTGCCACGGAGAGCTGGCACGCGGGACGCCCCAGGTCCCACGTATTCCAGCTCGGGTGTCAAGGGGGCTCACGGGTCTTTTATTAAAGGACAAACAAGGAATTACCATGGTGGTCAGAGTCCAAATACCCATGGAGAGAGATCAAATGCTGATGCACGAGGGGAGCCGAGCAGCTGCCTCGCTGAACGGGCCCAGATTTGTGCTAGGGCTGGAGGCTGGGCTTGCAAAACGTGGGCAGGCAGGCAGCAGCGCGCCCAAATTCAGGTTTCAAACGAACCAAGAGGAGCTGTCAAGGGATGGAGATCTCCTGACAAGCCGGGAGGGAGCGCAGGGGCTCAAAGGCGAGGATAAATCCCTGGCTGCCAAGCTGGAGAGGAAGTGGTGTCGGTAGTTTAGGGGTGCAAGCGAGCAACCGGGGCATCAAACCCGGCTGGCAGGCACGGTGGCAGGGCAAGCGGGCAGCCCGGGGCGTGCTGGCCTGGAGAAGGATGAGGGATGAGGCAGGGATGCTGGGGACAGATCAGCAGCTCTGACTCCCTCCCCTGGAAGCTGGAAAAAACTGCAGCGAGCCTGTGCGTGGCAGCGATGTCACCTGCGCCTTGCGCAAACCAACAGCTACCCCAGCAGCTCTACCACCTCCTACGAGCGGCCTCAAAGCATTTGGCAGATTTGGGGTGAGCCCCATGAAACCGGCCTGAGCCGGAGGAACAGATGCTCCGAGACGTTCAATCCCGCAGCCCCCGCCAGGACACCGCTTGCTCGAGCCATACCTGACCCCACCAGCCCGGGGCTGCACAAAATGCTGATGCTGAGCTGCAGAGCGAACCACGCAGCGACCGGCATCGCAATAATAAATGCCTTTTGCGGCGGCAATCCTCCCCGTCTCCCTACCCCACCGCCTGTGCTGAGCCTCTCCAGCCCCGTTACAAACTGTGCTGCCAGCTGGGATGGGGGGGGGAGTTTTCCCCGTGCCCACCCCAAGCGACGGCAGGCGCTGCCCGGAGCGGGCAGCTCGGGATGCACAAAGACCCCCACCCCGTCTCCAAAATTTGGGGACTCTGGATAAGTCCTCAAACCAAAGGAGAGGCTCACTTGCACGGGTATCGGTGCTCAGCTCCCTCCGGGGCAGCAAAGCGAGCTCCGGGGCCTTTGGACGAACCCCCCTCCTCTCGCACGCAGCGTGCGCCGGGTTGCCTGGCCCTGCAGCACGGCAATAATTTGTAGCTTGTGCCGGGATCCTTCACGATGAAAGATGACATATAAATATAAAACGTTATCGCTCCATAACAGCCACATGCTATAAAATGCCGGGCAGAAGGATCTGGAACTAGATGGAGGCAGTGCTTTAAATCCTTCCCTGCAGAGTTACTGCCACTG
The DNA here is from genome assembly GCA_034008185.1 of Gorsachius magnificus. Lineage (NCBI taxonomy): Eukaryota > Metazoa > Chordata > Aves > Pelecaniformes > Ardeidae > Gorsachius > Gorsachius magnificus. The sequence continues at coordinate 2,703,817 of CM067097.1, forward strand.
AAACAACAGACCCGCTCCGAAGAGCTCCGGCAACGCAGGGAGAAGAGGAAAAGCTCCGATAAAAACACCACAACCGTGGAGTTAGGCAAATAAGGTGACTTTATACCGGCGTGACCTTCCTGTACTGACAACCCTGGGGTAGCTGTAGTACCGGCGCGCCAGCGATGTCTCCTCCCATTCATCCCCTGCCGCGACTTTCGGCGGATGCTCCGTGTTGCTATAGTAACGAGAAAAGCGCTGGTACCGATGTTACACTACAACGAGTTGACTCTGCTCCCACGATTACGATAACAACGCTGTTACTGTAGTAACATTACATTGTTGAGGTCTCACTGTTCTACCCTTAATTTTATTGTCGTAAGATTAAATTGCAATAATGTTATTGAGCCGCCATTAGCGTTGCCATGGCAACAATAACATTAAGGTAGCGATATTGCATTACAGTGGTCCAACCGTTCCACCACAAATATTTTAATGTAGTAAAACAAAAGAGATTGCTGCAGTAACATTAAACTGCAGTGACCTCATTAAACCACCACCGGCTTTATCACGCCGAACGACGGCATTTTTGGAAACGGCGGGGAGATGCCCGCCGCCGGGCATCCCGGAGGCGCGGGTGCTGCCGCGCCACCCCTTCGGTTGGCGAAATCCTTGGGGAAGGAGGGGGACTCGGCATGCAGGGGGCAAGCGGGAGACCTGCAGACACCCCCAGCCCTCCTCCTCCAGCCCCGCTGGGAGAGCTGTCAGCACAGGAGGGATGAGCGGAGCCGATGCTGAATGGCTCCAGGCGAGGCAGGCGACCTCTCCCCGAAAGTGTTTGGAGAGGGCGGGTGAACGGGGTGACACTCGTAAAGGCTCGGAAAGGCTCAAAGAGGAGCAAGGTGCCTATTTTCTAGGAGAGGCCCGCTGGGAAGGCAACCCCTGTGAGGGGGTCGCAGAGAGGGGCATGCTGAGCTCGCCTCGCCAACAGAAAGCACACGCAGCTGCGGCTGGGGAGGAGGGAAAAGGCAGAGCCATGGGAGGTGGAAATGGCCCCAGATGCAGGGATTGCAAAGGGTTCGTCTTGGTCCTGCTTCGGGGAACCCTGCAGCGCTGCAGATTACAGCGTTAGCGGTTCAACGAGGGAGGAACACAGAGAAATTAGCCACGGCCTTGGTGGATGCGAAAAACATGAAGGGAAGGAAAACGGTCTGCGTGCCCTATGAGTCACTGGCTCTTCCTTCCCCTCGCTCCGTTCTCCTGCCAATTATTTCTTGCTAGGAACAGGATACATCCCCCCCTGGGTCTGGCATTGCTGGGGTGCCAGGCAAGTGCGGAGGATGCCCTCCCCTCACCACTACTGCTGCCATACCAACTTGCTCCCAGTGGAATGAGGATGGCGAATAACACACTCCAGCACTCTTCCCATCCCCATCCCTCCCACTTTTTACACCAGCGGGGCTCCCCCCCAGGCTCCGGGGAGGAGGACGTGCCATGGCAGGAGCGGGACACAGCCCAAAGCTGCAGCCAGGGCAGGCGTGTGAGCCCGGAGCAAGCGCTTCCACTATAGGCTCTGGAGTCTCCCCGCCCCATGGTATAATTGCTAATTAATAATAACATTTAGCTCTCAGATAGCGCGTTCCATCTTCAAAGACCTCTGTCGACATTAACGAATTAATCCTCATCAACCCCCCTGTGAAGTAGGTGACAATTATTATCTCTGCCTCACAGATGTTAAATTGATTTGCAAAGAGGTCAAGTGACTTGGGGGCAGCCGGAGGGGAGCCTGGCCAGCCACGCGCCGGGTACACGGTGAGGGAGCGGGGATGGGCACGCCGGTGGGTTAAACCCACCCGGGTTTGATGGGCCCCCACTCATAACCTTGGGAGGGAGATGGAGAGATCTGGGGGCAGCAATGGATGCAGGAGCAGCAGCGAGGAGGGGATGCTCTGGGGGTGGGTGGGTGGGGGAGAGCAAAACGGGGCTGCAAAGCCAACAACTGGGACAGCATGGAAGAGCACATGGGAGACCTTCAGTCCTCAACAACAGCCCCGGTACAAAAGGAAAAGACGCTTTGATGGACGGACGGCGATTAGCAACAAAAGAGAGATGGGGAAGGAACACATCAGTCAAAGGAGCCGAGAGCGCGGGCGAAGCGAGGGAGGATTTTGAGTTTGTGCTGCTGGTTTCCTCCCCCCCCCCGACTTTGGGGAGGCTCTCCCAGCTCTCTGCATGCCTTTTAGAAGGCAGCATCTAAACCAGCTTTTATTTCCAGAAGGGACAGCTGCTCTCACAGGGGAAAGGTGTGGACGCACCAGAAAAACCCACGCCAGAAGCAGCTCCCGTGGCTTCTGCCGGGAAGCATCCTATCCAGCGTGAACCTCCAGCCTGTGGCGTCATACGTGGCCAGCGCCTACACACCCTCACTGCCACCAAGTTACCAAACAGCCCTGGGCAAACCCCTCTGCCCCTCCTCACCCCCAGCACCCGCAGCTTTGGGGGCACGGGGGGCAAGCTCAGCCCCATGGGCACCCAGCTGGACCCCCTGGCTCCGGCAGCCATTCCAAAGCTCCGGCTCAGGAAGGCTTAGAGCATCTCCAGCAAAAAAAAAACCCAGGCTCAAGTGATGCTTTCCCATCTACTCTCTTCTCCCTGCAAGCCACCTTGAGGCCTCTGGACAAGAGCGATGATGACTTGCAGGGACTGATCCTTCCTCCCAGCCTATGTGAACGCTGCTCGGCAGGGCAGGCGTTTCCCATGCAAGGCAGAAAAGCGGCCGCACAAAGTTATCCTTAGGCTCCCACGAGTGAAAGGGGCTTATGGCATCAAAGGAAAATTAATTGGGCAGAGTTCGGCGCTTGAAACAAAGCCGGCTCAGGCACGGCGGCCCCACCGGTGGCTTTATCTCACCGGCACACACCTTGGCAGCGACGCTCCCGGGGCGGCCCTGGCGCGGGGCGAGGTGCCACCGGCGTGCCACGTGTGCCCCCCGCCAGCGGGGCAGCCCCCTGCCACCTGCGCCCCAGCCCCCCGAACTTTGGGCGAGCAGGTAATTAACTCCCAAACAAAGGCAGGGATTTGCAGATTAACCGGGGCGCGGGAAGGAGTGGGAAAACTCATTTACACCAAACAAAAGGGGAGGGGTGATTAGTTGCTCCAGTGACAACGGCAAGAGCCAGATAGGGCCAGGGAAACTGATAAAGAAGCGAGAAAGCCTAATATCCCCCAGTTGCCTGCCTTTTTTTTTTTTCCCCCCTTCTTTCTTTCTTTCTAAGCGCTAAAATTCCACCATTTTCTATCATGCAAATTCGTGTGCCTAAGTGAGATTAAACTCCGGCAGGCACCAAGCCTCCTTCCCCAAGTCCATTTCCCGCGCGGAGATAAGGCCAACTTTCCTTAATGCATCTTACAAGGCAGTGGGAGTGTTTTGCAGGCGCGCGTTGGAGACAGCTTATTATCAATACAAATAAGAGCTTTCCAGACACCGTCTTCCTCCTCCTCCTCCTCCCTCCCCTCTCGCTTTCAAACCCAGGAACCTGGAGAACAGCTTAAATAGCTGAAGTGTCCTATGGGGAGTGGGGAGAAGGGGGGAGGCTGTGCCGGAGATGCTGCTGCAAGGGCAAGAAATGGGACTTGCTATGGACACCGGGATAAAAGGAGAGGAGAGGAAGGGAAAGCTTCACTCCTCAGAGGTCGGTGGGGCCCCAGTCCTCTTTCTTGCTCTGGGTTTCTGCCTCCCTCCAAGTGCAGAGCTTGCCTCTTGCAAGTGGGGCTTCCCTGGATTCTGCCTCTTTGGGATCTTCAGCCAGAAAACACCTCTCTCTTCCCAAGCGCCCGAAGCAGATTCCTGCAAACACAGGCAGTGCTGCTTCCCGGTGCTTTGGTCGTACAGCAGCTCCTCCTACGAAGAAACGAGGGCTGAGCGAGTGGGACAGGCAGGGACCACCTTCCACACCCTGCAGATGCCATGGGCACTCCCCGAGCCGTTCATTTTAGCTCCAGCTGTAGAATCATAGAATCATGGAATGTTTTGGGTGGGAAGGGACCCCCAGAGGTCACCCAGCCCAACCCCCCTGCAGGAGCAGGGACACCTTGAACCACATCAGGTTGCTCACAGCCCCGGCCAACCTGGCCTGGAATGTTCCCAGGGATGGGGCCTCCACCCCCTCTCTGGGCAACCCCTGCCAGGGTTTCACCACCCTCAGCGTAAAGAATTTCCTCCTTAGATCCAGTCTAAACCTCCCCTGCTTCAGTTTAAAGCCATCCCCCCTTGTCCTGTCCCAGCTGGCCCTGCTAAAAAGCTTGTCCCCCCCTTTCCTCTGGGCCCCCTTGAAGCCCTGAGCGGCCGCACTCAGCTCTGCCCGCAGCCTCCTCTGCTCCAGGCTGAACACCCCCAACTCTCCCAGCCTGGCCTCAGAGCAGAGGGGCTCCAGCCCTCGGAGCATTTTAGTAGCCCCTCGGAGCATTTTAGTAGCCCTCCCCTGGCCCCGCTCCAACAGCTCCATGTCCTCCTTGTGCTGAGGGCTCCCGAGCTGGACGCAGGGCTCCAGGGGAGGTCTCCCCAGAGCAGAGCAGAGGGGCACAATCCCCTCCCTCGACGCTGGCCACGCTTCTCCTGATGCAGCCCAGGGTAGGGTTGGCTTCTGGGCTGCCAGTGCCCATGGCCGGCTCATGGCCAGCTTTTCATCCACCAGCGCCCCCAAGTCCCTCTGGGCAGGGCTGCTCTCCATCCTTTCTTCCCCCAGCCTGTGTTGACTCCTGAAGCGACCCAGGTGCAAAGAGCCTACTCGTGCCTTTTGCAGCTATGTCGTTGGCTCACATCAACCTGGCATCACCAATGCTGAGCCTGACCCCATTTAAAGCAGTCCCCGAAATAGCAGGTCTGAACCTTGAAGCACTCAACGCCAAGGGTCTGTTGTCTCATTCCCGGATTTATTTGTCCCACCTTAGCACAGAGGCTCACCAGCAGCGGGAAGGAGAGACACACCGACCTGCTATTCCTGGATCGGCAGCAATCACCTTTTGCCTTTTGCAGCAGGATTTCAAGACTGACAAGTGTTTCTGAAAGCCTGACCGATGAGGAAAGGTGGGAGAAACAGGGCTTTGCATCATTTCAGAAGGAAGGTGGCTAAGGAGCAACCCGATAACAACCTTCCCAAAAGCTAAAGGTTGTTACAAAGAGGACGTTGATCAATTGTTCCCCGCGTCCGCTGGGGATAGGCTGAGAAAAACTCCACTTCATTTGCAACAAAGAAGGTTTAAGTTAGATATTAGCTATACATTTTCTAATTATAAAGGTAGCGAAGCAGTAGAATAGATCGTCTAGGGAGACCGAAGAACCTGCTTTGTTAAAGATTTTCAAGAATAGCTTTCACATGTGTTTGCCAGCGATGGCTCTGCCTCGTTGCAGGGGGGCAAGGCTAAATTAGTTCTTGAGGTGCCTTCTACCCACCTATTTTGGGATCTCGGCCATCCGCACAGCCAACCTAGAAATAAATGTGCGGCACTTCCCTTGCTGCAGCGTGGACATCCTTGGCTCCTGGTGGTTTCTGGCCGATTCTCTCCCGCTGCCTTGGGGGACCATCCCCAACCCTCATACCCCAAAGGAAGCTCCTTCTCCCACACCTAATCCCTCTTCTGGTATTTACTCTTTCCCCCCCAGCACCCTCCAGCAGCCCTTGGCAGACGCCAGGGATGTCCCAGCTCCTCGCTCCCCCCCCCATCCGTGGCTGTTTCCCAGCAATATTCCCTAAACTTGGGGAGAAAGAGGGATGCCTGGCATGGGCTGAGGGTGCTGATACGCACCCACCACAACTGCCTGGGGGAGCAGCAAGCTGCTGAAATCCCAGTTGGAAGGGGAAGAGCTCCTTGCCCCCCACAGCCAGTCCCTTTGGAGAGTGCAGCCTGCGCCGGGGCACGATTTAATTGCATCCTGAGAGGCTGGAGCGCTCCTGCCTCCAGAGCTCTGCCCCCAGGCCCTTTTCTGGTGCAGCAAGGGGGAAGTCAGGACCTGCTCAGAGCAACCTGCACACCTCCCTCTTTCTGGCTGCACCTGGACTAACCCTGTTGAAAAGTGGAGATCCCCTTCCCCACCACCTCTCACCCCCTCTCATTTCCTATCAGGCTGTGGGAAGGGGCCAGAGGTCCCACAGCCACGCGCTGAACTTGGCACACCCCTGGAATCTGGCGCCTGGACACCCTGCTTTCCTGGGAGGGAGCGGTAAGCACTGCTTCCCACGAGCTGAACGCCTTTCAGCACAGGATTATACCAGCTTCTGTATTTATTGGGCCCATTTTCCAAGGCAGGAGAGTTAATCCTGGCACTCCAGCCATATTTTAATCGGGGTCATTAAGGCAGGCTTCCCTTGAATTGGACACGATATTCAATTCCATGCCTTGCTCCAGCGCATTGCTGCATGTTTCGCTCTTGCCACCTTCCACTGGAAAAAGGGCTGGGAGAGCCAAGCCATAGCGCTTGAAATTAGGGGGCCCGCTCCTGAGAGCCAGTATTTCTGTTGGCAGCGGCGAGGATGTCCAGCCTGTTGTAGGACAGAGCCCGTCACCGAATCCTCCAGGGCTTAACTCTACTGCTGCAAGGAGTTAAGATATGACCTTTTCCTCCAGTACCCAAACACCTCTTCCTAATGATATAGCAAGACACGGGAGGGATGGACCTGGATGTCTGGCGATACGGGAAATTTGGGTCAGGAAAGAGGAATCAGCAGAGAGATGACAGAAATTGTCCTGCATCACCCCGGCGCCTGATAGTGACTTCAGAACTTGTGGGTGATCGACTTTGGCTTAAGAAACTCAGGCAGGTATTAACAGATTGCAAGATAAACAGCAAGGACCTGGGCTGGCAACGCATCCGCTTTCTCTCTGCAGTTAATGGAGATGGAGAAAGTCCAGCTCTGTTTAGCTTGCTCGATTGCTCGAAGAGGGAAGAGAAAACGGAAAGGAAAGGGGGGGGGGGGGGAGGAAATAAAGGCCCTCGGTTTGGGTTTTCTCCCCCCCCCTTCTATTCATTAGGCTGTCAATAAGGCTCAGGCCTGGCATATCGACGGCGGATTAGCTCAACCCGACTCTGTGTACAAGACCAATGCCTTTTTAACCCAGCTTGTTTCCAAATCAATACACCCATCAGCATTCGAAAATTAGCCCGAGATGAGATTCCAATACTCAAGCTGGTGTGTCATGCTAAGAGGGCTCCCAGCCAAATCACAGAAGAAGAAGAAGGAGGAAAAAAGGTTGCTAGCAAAGGATTAGAAATTTTCCATTAATCTTCCCCGAGGCTGCCTCCCTAAGAGCACAGTGGGCCCCTGATGTCCCACCACGCGGGCTACCCCTTGCCCAGCACACGTCCCCGCCGAGGCCCGCAGCACGGGCACGGGAGCGATCTTGCACGAAGGTCCATCTGCTTGACCGTCGCGTGTGACAACACTTCTACGTCCCCCTCGAGAGCCCACGTGTGCTCGCCCGCTTGCTGGAGAGCAGCACGTGTGCGCCCCGCGGACTGTGCAGCCCCGGCGAGGCGCGATCCCGTGCCAGCGAGCGCAACGCTTGGCCAGCCCAAGCGCTCCACCACCCCATGCCAGCCTTCCTCCTCCTCCTCCTCCTCCCAGAAGTAAGGAGTTTCAACACAAAAACACATATTGTAGCTAGGCACACACCCCCACCCCCGCAAAGTATACAAATCTGCCAGCCCCTTTCCCCAATCCTACAACAAACAAAAACATGGGTTTGCCAGTGGGAGGCAGAGCTGCCTGTACCAGAGCCCCGTGACTACTCCAGAAAGTTGGATAAATCATTGCCCAGCTTCACTGGGACTCTCCGAGCCTGTCCCCCTTTTTACAAGCTCAGCGTAGGAGCAATGGGAGGAGAAGACACCAGAAAGTTGGATAAATGCATTGCCTGGCTTCACTGGGACTCTCCGAGCAATGGGAGGAGAAGACACCAGGGCAGATGGGAGGGAGCAGAAATCAAAGCACCAAGCACAAAGCACCTTCACGAATTCCCTTCCTCTTACCTTGCACGATGAGATGGACACGCGATGTCTTGGGGTGATTGTCTGTCTGCACGGAGCAGGTGTAGGGGCCCTCATCGTACACGTCCACATCTTGGATCTGGATGCTGTACTGGGTTTTGGTGTTGGCCAAGAGCACCACCCGAGGGTCCAAGCACCACTTGTCATTGCCGGCATAGAGGATGCTGCTGCGGTTCAGCCAGGCCACTCGGGTGACTCGGTTATCCACGGAGCACCTGGGGAGAGGCAGAGAGGTGACCCATCAGCACTTCTCTTGGGCACTCTGCCCTCCCTTCCCCAGCCCCTCCTGGTCCTCCTGGCACTATTTTTAGCTTTGTTGCCAGCAGCAGTTTCAGAGACCAAGTGTTTTCAGTTGCCAAAGAGGACAATGTCAGCACTTTACCTGTGGTGCCCAGGGCACCAATATCCATCTAAACTGGTGGCTCCAGAGATTTGCCCAAGAGCTTCACAATGATTTCAGACACAGAGAGGTCAGAACCACCCAGCACCAGTCACCGAAGGACCTTTTGCTCCTCTGTTCCCATTTGCTTCTTTGCAAACTCAGAAACAACCAGAGCTGAGCCAAAACCTCCGTCCTGAGTCCCAACCACACTTTTTTGAGGGGGATGCAGGTCGCTGGCTCTGGCCCAAACCCATCACTTGTCATTCTCTCCACAGACCTTCATATCCCTGCAGCTGGGCACAGAAATGCAAAGCGGAGCCGGGAAAGCAGCTTCCGCTGCTTCACCAAGGAGCGAGGAAAATTTATCTCAGGAGAAAGCCAGCTCTGACACAACTCTAAAGAGAAACCTTGAGCTTCCAACCATTTGTCCCTTCTGTCAGCTCTTCCTTCCCTACCCATCATCTGCATGGCTGCATCTCCCTTACTTACCCCAGCCAAGCATCTCACCTATCTAGTGATGTTTTGGAGGCAGAAATTTTCTATTTCCAGCCTCATTAGGAAACTGAGCCCCCCCCAGAAGACAACACAGCACAAACCGAGGAAAGACTTTGCTCCTGCGGGAGAGTATTTCCCTGTCCACCTTAGGAGGGGCCAGTCTTGCTCCCCTCAAAAGCCTCCGCCAGCCCTATAACCCTCCATCCCCACGTCCCCAAGCAAGATTTGAATTCTCCATTTCCACAAATCGCAGACGAGTAAAGAGCAGAGGGCCTGGAGGCTGCCGGATGGCCAAGCCCTTCCCTGGGGCAGCAGAAGCCTGCAGCCTCCCAGGCCAGCTAAAGCCCCGCTTCTCTCCAAGCGAGTTTGGGATTACGGAGCCGTTAGGACTTAGCCACGCTTTGGTAGACGCCAGTGATGGAGGATAATGTCCCTGCGTAAAACAGCACAGCCTCAGATCCACTGTTTATATTCTCCCCAATCGACTTCACTACTTGCGCAGTGGCTGGGATGCAAATTAACTTCAGAGGCACCGGAAAAGAGCAGGGCAGCCTCTGGGAGGTCTCGCACGGGGTAACCTCGATGAACGCAAGGGGCTTAATGGCCTGTACATGTCAGACAGCAGTAGCAAGGGAGTTTATGGCAAGGATGAATTTATCTGTGGCGTGCAGTCCCTCAGGGACTTACCCTGATGCTTTAGGGACTGTTTCTCCGGCTGAGCACACTGGGGCAGAGCCACCGAGTAAGCGGTACTAATAAAAGCAACCTGCAAGACAGCTCGAGTCCTTGCCGAGGTTCACGCAGCCGTCCCCAGCCTCCCCCCCTGCATCTGCCCCTCTGCCTCCTCGCTGCTGGGCTGCACCCCTTCCCGTCTCCGCCACCGGTGCCAGCGAAGACGCAGGTACCCACCTGGGGACAAGCTGCCCCACCTCAGCTAGCCTCTTTTGGAGGTATCTCTTTGGCCCCGGTGACTACAGGAGATGCCTAAATACCCCTCTCAGCCTCAAGACACCGCACTGAATCCTGTGTTCAGTTTTGGGCCCCTAACTCCAAGAAAGACGTTGCGTTGCTGGAGCGTGTCCAGAGGGGAGCCACAAAGCTGGGGAGGGGTCTGGAGCCCCAGGCTGCTGGGGAGTGGGGGGGGCCGGGGGGTTCCCGAAAGGAGGGGGGGCCCCCGGGGGGAGCCGGGGGGGGTCGGGCTCTGCTCCCTGGTAACAGGTGATAGGACGAGGGGGAATGGTCTGAAGTTGCTCCAGGGCAGGTTTAGGTTGGACATTAGGAAAAACTTCTTCACCAAAAGGGCTGTCAGGGACTGGAAGGGGCTGCCCAGGGAAGGGGTCGAGTCCCCATCCCTGGGAGGATTTAAAAGAAGAACAGATGAGGTGCTTAGGGCCAGGGTTTAGTGGTGGGATGGCAGGGTTAGGTTAAAGGTTGGGCTTGATGATCTTAAAGGTCTTTTCCAACCTAGATGATTCTATGATTCTATGATTTGGAGGTTAGGGATGATGGATCCCCAGGAGGCGACGTGCCCGAGGCGAGATGGGCAGTCTGCAGCCCAGGACTCTCCTGCTCATTTGCTAGGCAACTACCCAAGCTACTGCACCATCCTCCCTCTCTGGTGCGAAAAACATCCAATAAATTAAACAATTTTACTGCTGTTCCATAATGATATTACGATAATAATAAATTAAATGTGAGCAGATTTTTATTATCTACATAAAAAAAGCAATAGATTCAGCCTGGGCTGAACACCAAGAACTCGGCTCGTGCTCTCAGCTGCATTACAACTTGAGCAAAACCTGAGAGTTTAGTTGCTCAAAAACTTGAGATTTCTTCCCAGAGGATGGTTTTAGTATATTGTACCTCGACTATGCCGGCAGCTCAGGCCTGTGGGGTTCATGTAAAGTGCAGGGGGATGTCTGATGCTTGGCTCTGGCCTGCCCATCCCAATGCCATGAAATAGGCTCCAGCAATTGCGGCGAGCAGCACTCCTGCACGAACACGGGGCGTCCGCCCTCGCTGCCAAGGCCGTACCACAGAGAAGGGCCGGGCGATGAGAAGCCAGACGTGGCTTGAATTTCTTGGCCCGGTCCCTTCTGTGGAGATCATCCCTGAGGACCCATAAGCAGGCTGAATTAAAAAATATATATTTCCTCTCTCCTCCTCCCCACCGTTTTTTTTGTGAAATGCATCAGCTTGGAGATTCCTGGATAATAATGGAGCCAGACAGTGTGTAATCCAAGCATTCCCTCTATCATATGGGCATTTAAGTGCTTTTGAAAAGCAACGGGGCTCAGGTAACGCATGAGGCAACAGTGAAATAAGTGCTTTCGCCCTTCACAGCACCCGGTCACAATCTCTTCTTATCACCCAGACACGCTTCTCTGTCCCTGGGATCGGCAAGCTTAAAGTTGTTATTTTATTTTCTTCCCTGCCTCTTAAAGCTCCCAAGCCAATATATATATAATAAAGTGCCGAAGCAGCTCCCGGGAAAGGTGGACTTTGACCTCTAGATACGGTGTGCGATTGAGGGGATGGTGGGTTGTGCTTCTACCCGAGAGCTCCTTCCAACACCCGTGCCAACCCCGCGCAAGCGCCGGCCGGGGTCCCCGTGGCCGAGGCTCACCGCAGCCACCCGATGCTCTTCCAGCCCCTCCATCTGCTCCCCCTTCCCTCCTCCAGCAGCTCCCCTCTCCGCAAGCCCGCCGCAGGGATGGGAAGCCCTCCTCTCCCGCACGCAGGCAGCCGAGCGGAAAGCCGTCGGCTTTGGCCGGGAAGCCGGGCTCCAAGCACAGGCGGAGAGCAAAGCCACCGCTGAGCCTGCAGCCTCCCCCCTTTCCACCCGGCGCCTGGCAAGGTGCAAAGCCCAGGGATGCTTCCCCCACCTCGCTGGAGTCTCTCACCCTCCCTCCCCCCAGCCCCGCGATGTGCCAGGGAGGGAGGGAAGAGAGAGGTCCCCAGGGTGCTGGAAAACAGCACTTGCCTCCAAAAAGAAGATGTAAAAATAATTAAGCACAGATGAGGTAATTTTCTCTCGCAAGATCCTTAATCCTTGTTACGTTCCTGCTTGGAAGGCAAGGCCTTCTCCTCCAGAAAGATGAAAACCTGCTGTCTGTCAGCATGAGGAGGAGATGATACTGCTCCCTCTCTCTGCTGCTTCTGTCCCTCCAAACCCCGAGTCCCAAACCCCAGGGTTTCTCCTCTGGGAGGTGGAAACGCTGCTATCGCACCACTGCTGCATCACCAGCGATGGTTTGCAGAGGGATGCAGCTCCTCACGCTGCACCGCACCCTCTGCTCCCTGCTGCCACTGAGGGCGCCTCAAAACAACCACGAGCGATGGAGTTTGGGCATTTTAAGACAGTTGCGTGCACCGAGCAAAGGCGTGAGCTGCGTGCATGCGTCTTCCCCGCCCGTTCCCACCCGCTTCTTCATGCCCCGGTCCCACGCTCCCCGGGCAATGATGCACGGCGGGGGTAAAGGCGATGCAGGCGCAGGCTGGTGCTGCCCTTTCCGGACCCATTAGCATCGTTAGCAAAGCTCCTGGGCTTTGCTACCCGCCCTCTACAAGCAAGCTGGTCCATTAGGACTCGCCGCTCTCCCCCAAACCAGCCGGCATCCCCGCAGCCTGGGGGGCTGAGCTCGTACAGCCAAAGCCCTTGTGCCCGCACCCTCCGCACCCCACGCAAGGTGCCCAAGGGGGGCAGCCAGCTGACAGCCCGCCCAGGGACAGCAGCGGGAGATGGAAATTGGAAGAGGGAAAGCATCGCCATCGGGTTTCTGCCACCTTAGGTAAACACAAGCACAAAGATGAGCCGGGCCAAAAATGCCAGCAAAGCCCTCGGTGGGGAGAAACCAGCCCTGGGCAGAGGGGAGTAGGCTGCTTTGCAGACACGGACCTGCTACCAAAGAGCCCATGACCAAACTGCAGCCCTGACCGCTCATCCTGCCCTGCTTCATACAGCCCCCCCGGTACCTCCCTGCATTCTCGGCGCAGACACAGATGGCACACGCCAGCAATGCCATGCCTACCTGAATTTCTCTCCTTGCTTTTGCGAGTTTGCACACAGCAAATGACGGGAGAGGAGGTGGCCTGGCAGCGGGGGGAAGGAGGTTTTTAATTACTGAAGTGTAGTAATTGGCACACACCACTTTTTTTGTTGCCTCTTATGCAGATCGCTGGTGTTCCAGAGGGCTGGGCTGGAGAGCACAGATTGTCTCAACCCAGCAGGACACACAAGAAATGAATAATGTTAATTAGAACTGAAAAGAGCTCGGCGAAATTACCAACCTGATTGCTGCTTTTGTTGCAATTATCAGGGTACAGGCTCCAGCGCAGGGAGGCAGGGACGGGGCTAAGCCTGGCTTGCCCTAGCAAACCTGGTGGCCCAACCTGGGGCTGTGACCAAGCTGACACACCCCCCCCCGGCACTCGACACCCCCCTGGGCTCGCTTCTCCTTCCACCACCACCTGATTTTCACCGCATGCCTGCCCTAGAGAACCCCCCCTTCCCAAATGCACCCGATGAAGTTTCACAGGCGCTGCGCCACAGCACCCACCCGCCATCAAGCACCCCTAAGGCGTCTTTGCTTTTTCTTCCCAGTCTAACTCAGCAATGCCCAGACATCCCTGGATTTTGAAGCAATCCCTTCCACACCGGCAGCCTTTTGTCTCTGCTATGGGCTAGACCAAGCTGGAAATCTGCAGGAAATAGCTTGGGGTTTAACTTAAAACGGGGTGTGAAAGCCTCCCAGACAAGCTGCTCCAGCCCTGCCTTGTCCCCAACATCTCATGTCCCAGGCAGCACCTTCCAGCCTCTGCAACATCAGCCACGCTATAAATGATCAACTAAACTAGACCGCCGCCGGAGGCAGGAGCTTCACATCTCAGATTTATTTCTGTGATTATCACATTTTATTGTTATTTATTAGGATTAATTAAAGGCTGGGCTGTGAACAACTCAATCCCATTCAGGCACAGTCCCACCGCTCTCATAGACTTTCCTATGATGTTTATGCTCTGATGGCAACAGAGGTTTGGCCATTAATTCCTGTGGGAAAGCCAGGCTCGGATTGCCCCGTGCTCCTTGGGACACGTGCTGCCCACAACCCCATAAAGCTGGGATGCGCACACCACGGACAGCCTGAGGCGTGGTTTTCATGGAAAAGGTGGCCTGGAAGCTTTTTTACTAATAAATATTGAGCCAAACCCCTCGTTGCCACCACCCAGCCTGGTTTCCCTCTCCTTACTCTTTGCTGCATTGGGTTAAGTCACGCACTAGCAATTTCTACCAAGCCAGCCCTTCTTCAGCAGGATTTACAGCATCTGCTCGCTTTCCGTGCGCATACAGGCTGCGTATGCTTACACACGCCCACTGCAGCGCCGTATGCTCACATAGGCACCAACACGCAACGCTACCCTACGCGCCCGGCGCCAACCCAAGAGGCAAGGCTGGCGCAGACACCCTGCATTTTTTTTGGTGGCTGTTGCACGCGTACGCCAGAGGCAGCGCGTACCGAGAGCGCGCGTGCTCACCGACGCAGGTGGCAAAACGGCGGGGCCAGCAATTGCCCCGTCCTGCCAGCCCCTCCGTGGGCTGCACGCAGACACCCATCTCAGCCCATCGAGCCTGGATGAGTGGGCTTGATGTGCAATCCCGCGTGGGTAACGGGCTCCACACAGGGCTAAGCAGGGGACGTTCACAGTGGCAGAGGGACTGTGGGATTAAAATGGTCCATAGGTTTGGTCCCAGCCTCCCAAAAGCCCCAGCTCCTCACCCGGGCGGCTCTAACCTGGGCTCAGGGCTCATCCCCACTGGGGTCTGCGTTGACTGTGTGGTTGATGCAGCGATGGGGTTCTTGGCATGTCTGTCCTCACCCCAGAACCACCCCAGCCATCCTCCCCCTCAGCTGCAAAATCAGCCGGGGGGCATCCCTTGAGCACACCACTGCCGAAGACGCAGCCCAAGGACACCTCTGCACAGCAGAGCATGGCTGGCAGGGCTGAGAAACCGCTTCCCTGCATGGGGAAGCCTACTGCCCGCCAGGCAGGAGCCGACCGACCGATTAACTCGGCAGCGGGGTCTGGCAGGGAAGGGTGGGGCCCTGCTGGGGCTGGCGCCTACCTCCAGCCCCCCCCCTTGCACCAGCCGGAGCATCTCCAAAGGCTGCGGGGCGAGGAGGTGCCCTCAGATCAGCTGCCACCCCGGTGCCTCTGCAAAATCACGCTGAGCTGGTCAAAAGCAGCGCTCAGAAGTGGAAAATGAAAACCCTTTGTGCTTCCCCCTCTCTTCCCTGCCCAGAGTTTCATCCATCTCAGTTGTTGCAGAGGGAGTTGGGGCTCTGGACCGGGAGGTCCTGCCATTCCCAACCTGCAGCACATTCCTTGCAAGCCCCTGCCCTTCATTTCTGCCCTCTGCAAGGCTTTAAAGATATTTGGCACCTCCTTGGGAAGGAGGGCGAGTTAACACGTGTTTGTAAAGTACCTGATTCTCCTCAACTGAAAAGTTTATACATGCAAATGATTCACACTAATTACATTAATAATAATATACCGGGCTCGAAAAGATCCGCCTTGGTTCATTGCCCGGGATTCACAGAGCTGCAAACAACTCCCAGTATGCTGCCTCAGCCGAGCGGATTGGCAAATGCCAAGGCAACAGGAGGAAACCAGCCTCGGGAGGAAGGAAAAGCTGCAAAAAGAGCCAGAGCTCCCACTTTGCAGCCTGCTGAGCGAGCGCAAGGGCAGGGTACGGAGCGGCCAGGGGTCACGCGAGCACCCAACACCCCGGGAGACCCCTGCGCCGGCACCCAGGACCGGTGCAAAGCAGGCAGGTGGCGATGCAGCAGGCAGGGATGGCTTGTCTGGAAAAGTCTTTCTCTCTCTGCAATGCAGCAGCGCACTAGCACCTTTCCAAGTCCCCCGCTCCCGTCCTCGGCTCATCCAGCCTTTCTATTTATCCTCCTATTGTCTCTGCTAACAACGGGGCTCTGCACATCTATAGCATCTTCCATCTCAGCATCTCGGAGCGTGCCACAAAACATCAATGAGGGGCAGGCGCTCCCAGACCGCGCGCCGAGGAAACGCGTCCCTAACCTGGGCTCCCACCCCTGCGGCCGACCCCACGGAGCGGCACCGCGGCGTGCTCCGGACCCATCTGCTTGGGTGCCCTCCAAAAGTGCTGATGGCACTGGGGAATGGGGGGTGATGCCAGCACCAAGCTGTCTGTAGGCAGCTGTGCAAGGACACGGCCGGTTTACTAATGAAATGCCACCCCGCCGGGGAGCTCCGGCAGCACCGGGATCCTGCGCTGAGCTCGAGGGGCATTTTTTTTCATCCGCCTGATTTTTCTCCTTTTTTTTGCATTCCCTCAACCCAAGTAATTGCTCGGGGGCTCCTGGATGCCAGCAGGCAAACAGTCCTGGGCGAAAGTCACCCCTTGCCTGGTGGTCTTCCAGCTGCCTGCACGCCGCCTCGAGAGGCTTCAAACAGGAGGCGTGGGAAACGTCACAAGGAGAAAATAACTCCGTCATGATCTCCCCCTCTCCCCCTAAGTGCTACTGTGCAGTTTAAACCCTGCAAAAATAAGGTCTCCTCAGCTGAGGAGGTGCGGAGAAGAAGTCTCCTCCCCCTGCCTCCAAAAACCCAGAGAGATTGCTCCTTGCTATGTGCTTTTCTCGATAAAAATGCTCCTTGGCCACCTGCAAGCCCCAGGTTGGGCTGCTCACGACACCCCAACTCCCCACCCTTCTCGGCCCCCTCAGCAGCTCCCGCGCTCTTCCTCCAGCCCGGCGAGGAAGTTCCTCCGGGCTGCGCTCCCAGCACTTTGCGCTTGATCCCTGGCACTGAACTGGCTCAATTACGAGCTGTGCCCCCTGAATCAATCCTAGGTCTGGCTTTGCACAGCTGCCACTAATGGCCCAGGAATAAAGCGATGCCATCCACCCCGACGGGCTGCAAAGGAGCGCGTTTCACTAAGCACACCGGCAAGGGAGCGCTGAGCTTAACCGCACTGAAAATATATTCGAAAGGAAGCGATGCACTTAACTTATTACAAGTGGGAAATTGTTGCTAAAGTGGCTTTTCTTTACAAGTTCAGGCACAAAACCAGAGCGGCGAGGGGTGAGCGCTCTCCGCCAGGACTGCGGGGAGGAGCGAGGAGAGAGCAGGAGCTGGTCGCTGGAGAAGGCTGCAGGTCAGGAGGCAGCAGGATGGGGGGAGCAGGGGCGAGAAGGGCTGCAAACTGAGGGCTGAAGGGCACTGATGGGGACGATACAGGGAAACCAACCCAGGGCAGGCCACAAGATCGGGTATCAGGTTTTCAAGGCACTGGCAGAGATCTCCAGTAGCCCCAGACACTGCAACGGGATGGGGAGACGGGAGGAGCTCGTGTTGGTACGGGCTGTGGCTGACCAACCACCAAATAAATCTATTTGCAGCCTGAGAATGATTGCAGGTGACCCCATCTCCTTCCTACACTAGCTCTCCCTCCCGCTCCGAACTGCAAGCTCATCGTGACACCCAAGCTCTTACGGCTTCTGTGGGCAGAGGCGGACAGAAAAAGGACAACGAGCAAACCCTTAACGTTAAGAGAGAGAGGTGGTCCAGGCAACACGAGGCTGCATGGGAGGAACAGGGCATCCCAAGCCTTTGGGGATGAATCCCCAAGCCTGGCAGCGCCGTTCTGGGTCCCAGGGTGATGAGGAGAGGGCCTTCTCCTCTGGCAGAAGAAGAGGCTTCCCCATCCAAGGTCACAAGAGACCAAGACCAGAAGGTGCCCTGTGCCTCTTGCTCCGACATCTCTCTATCTCACAGAAAGCAGCTCCCTAGCCAGGAGCCACACAGCTTCTTACAGCCACTCAAACCCCACCACATAAGCCAGATCTTCCCCATCCCGTAAGCAGAAGGTTGTTTGCCACACGAACAACGTGCAAGCTCCCCCAACTCATGACCTCCCAGCACGATGGGATGGGGACTTGTCCCCGAGAGAAGGTCCCAGAGGGGCACTGGGGCAGCAAGGCAAGTGGAGAACCAGGGGAGGGGAAGGACAGGAGGGATGTGAAGGAAGGAAACAGGATGGAGCCAAAAAGCAATGGGTCCCTCTCCAGCCATGCCACTCACACTAGCACCCTCGCCCCATTTATAAAATGGCACTAATGAGAGTGAAAACAAGAGAGGGAGGGAGAGAAAGGACTCTTCCCCATACAGACCCCCCCCTTTCCTCCCCTCTCCCCTTGAGGACATCATCCTTAAAATATATTTCATTTCACAGCTGCATTATGGTACCACAAAATCCTGCGAATCCAATTTAAGAACAGATTACCTCCTCACTTACTTCATTTGAAGCAATTACATGTTAATTTTCATTGAGACCAGCCTAATGCATACCAATCTGATGCTGCAATCTCATTTGAATACTTGAGGGAACACTAGTTGGGCTCGGGCTCTGGAGGCTCATATTTAAAGGGCCACTTCACATTTCCTTTCCCTTTTCCCCCGGTTATTTACGCTTTCGTTGCACTTGTGGTGCTCCCTCCCTCCCTTCCCGACGTTCCCAACAGCTGGTGCCACTTGTGAGACCAACTAAAAAGGCCAAATAAAGTTTTGCAGCAAACCTCGCAGCACGATGCTGCGCCTATCACCAGCCTGGTCCCCAAGGCAGGACCTTCCCCAGGCCAAAATTCACTATCGCCGACATCTTTCTGCATCAAGTAAATAACCTTCCAGCATCAAAGTCGCCGGGAAACATGTGCTGCTATTGCACATGTCTCTGCAGAGCGACTCCGACTCCTCCTCCCAGGCCAACAACAGCCTCCGCCAGGCTTTGAGCTGATGGTTATCTTCTGCTCCCTCACGCTTGCTATCTAGCCAGGCCCACGGTATCGACGGGCGTCTCAGACACCAAGCTTTGAGTAATTAATAACGCCGGGAGAGCGTGGATTCAGCCCCTGGTTGAGCCGTGGAGGCACGCTGCCTCTGTCTCGCCGTACACATTTCGGTGATAAGCATTCATGTTGGAGGCTGCACCTTAATTAGATTTTTCAGATTGCAAAGGGCCCTGAGACACTTGTGCAGACACCATATAAATGTATATTGCATTGTACTGTAATTAATCCAAGGTGACGCAGAGGCAGACGGAGCAGGAGCATGGAACCGATGCACAGCGAGACAACCAGCCCCGAGACTTGAGCACATCGCCAGCCCACCCTGCAGCCCAAGCTCCATCGGCTGCAAACCAAGAAAGCTCCCTTTTCGGGCCACCCACCGCGTGCTGGACCGCCACCAGAGACATTTTGGACAACAGGTATGTGGGTGAGCATCTTGGAAGCCAAAGGTTTCCAACAGAAAGCAGTAAGGACAAGCAGAGATTCATGGCAGCTCTCCTTCCCCAAGAGAAATAATCGATTGCATCGGGCAGTTGTCGATGCCACTGCTGAAAGTCCTCAGGCATTGCAGCCATGGGCTGTGGCGGTGGGGCCCCAGACAGTCGTGTCCCACATCAGACGGTCGGATGCTCCCTAAGCACTAATGGAAGTGACGGGATGAGGCTGGTGAGACAGATTTGTTGCAGAAAATCTCTGGGGAAAGAGTTTGCACCGAGGATAACTCAGGAAAAGCGCAGGAGCTGATGAAGTGATAGAGAAAAAACTATTGTCTGCAACATTATTCAGCCTCCTAAAGCCTTCTGCACCCAGGCAAGCGACCTGCCCAGAGCTGGGGGAAGGCTTTGGTGTGCTAAGAGCTGTAGGGTTTAGCCCTCGTCATTTTTTGCCTGACTGATATGCATTCCCCTGCAAACAGAGATGTGAAATCCGGGCTGGGATAGCACGGGGCTGGTCTCTGCGCCCACGGGCATGCTGCCTGCAGCAGAGCCCCCCTGCTGACCCCGAACACCCGCAGACCTGGAGATGGGCTCGCTTTGTACACGACTGCCTCACCGCCACACTGCTCCTGTTATACCGGGCCAGCCCAGAGGTTACACGCACATTTGGGAACTCCCTTTACATCAATTAATGCAACGCAACTGCTGCTGCTTGTGTCCAACAGCCTTTGCCTCCAGGAAGCCAGCTGAAATGCCAAGTGGGTGTCAACCCAAAGCTACAGCACTACCACCGGCACGCTGGACCCTTTATGCACAGTCGCTGGGCTGGATGAGACCCCTGGGGAACATCATGGCTGCTCCAAGCCCCACCGTAGCTTGTTTGATGGGTCCCAGCATGGTGGGTGAGAGATCTCCACCTCCCCATCATCTCAGCCTCAGCTGTGCCCAGGTACTGACCCATGGTCCCCCCAGGCTGGGAGGCTGCATTTGCAAAAGGGGAGCCTGCTCTCTGCCAAGGTGATGGTGGGTTTGGATGGGATGGAGTAAGGGCCCCATGGGGTATGGCGAGGAACGGGATAACCAGGATTCAGGGGGGAAAGGCAGTTACCTGGGTAACAGCGTGCTGCTAACACGTCTGCCACCCCGCAGGGCTTCCCAGATGCTGCCAGAGCAGACCCACAGGCCAGCCTGCTGCTCTGCGGCATCACGAGGACGAACGCGCGGGTGTTTAGTTCCCCCATCGTGTGGGTGCTTTTCCCAATACGCAGGTATTTTCCCCAACGCGTGGGTGTTTGTTTCCCCCATCGTGTAGGTGTTTTCCCCAACGCGCAGGTCTTTTCCCCAACACGTGGGTGTTTGTTTCCCCCATCATGCGGGTGTTTTCCCCAATTCACTCCCAGGCTGGCTGGGAAACCAGAGGTCACCCCGCGCCCGAGCCCGGCCCCAGCCAGGGGCAGCTTTCAGCAGGGCCAGTAGCTCTTGCTGTCCCATCCCCGCACCCCAAATGCCACCACCGAGACACAGAAGGCGCTGACGTTCCACGGCTCTGCTGTCCTGCCCTGGGCAGCATCTCTTCCTAACAGACTTGGCACCTTTTTTTTCCTACTCCATCACCCATCGCTCTTGCTTCCCAAAAACCTCTGCAACAGGAGATGCTGGGAGACGCGGATGCAGATGCCAAGGTGACGCAAGGACGCAGTGGGCGCTGGTGAACGGTTGTCACCAAGCAGGCTCCCACAGCCCAAAACTCTTCCAACCATTGCATCCTCACCTCCCAAGACCGTTCCCATCACCAGTGACCCAGGGGGGGCTGCAGCATCCTCCGCTCCCCCTGCAGCTGACTGCAGAAGGTGTTTGGCAGGGGGAGAAGCACCCAGCTACAACAACAGGGCTGTGGCAGCTTGGGGACGTGCTTTCAAAGTGCCAGGAGA
The DNA here is from genome assembly GCA_034008185.1 of Gorsachius magnificus. Taxonomy (NCBI): domain Eukaryota; kingdom Metazoa; phylum Chordata; class Aves; order Pelecaniformes; family Ardeidae; genus Gorsachius; species Gorsachius magnificus. Next base: position 2,724,969 of record CM067097.1, read on the forward strand.
GACTTAGGTTGCCCGTTTCCCACCAAACCAACTCATTCCCTGCATGAGTCTTTGAAAAACGCGTCCTTTGTAGTTTTCCATTTTGATGTCACATCTGTAAGAATATATGGTGGAGGGTTTTTTTTTTCCCCCTTCTCCTCACCCTCTTCTTTTTAAGAGGAGACGTCACACTTTGAACCCTATTTTTTATTTATTTTATTTTCCTGGAAAAGGGCTGACTCTCCACCAAGCACAGAAGGAGAAAGCGAACGGGAGGTGGGGAGGAAGCCTTCAAAAAGCGCTCAGATTTAATTTTTTGTCAGAGGATCAGAAAGAGGAATTTGTTGGTGATCAAACAGAGTCGAGTACCTTAAAAGAAAGGGACCGTCAGTAAATGGAAACTAGTTAAGGAATTACATGAAAGACATGGGAGACGCTCGAGAAGCAGAGATGCTGTAACCGAGCGGAAAGCCAAACCTATCAGTCCCAAACCACTGGAGCAGCGCGAATCAGGAGGTGAAGTATTTGCTCTGCAAAAGCAGCAGCCGACGGGGTAGCCGGCACTTTGCAGAGGTGCTGAGCCAGCTCAGCACCAGCCGCTGCCTGGGGGAGCCCAGCGCCTCTGCGAGAGCAGCCCCGGCAGGCTTTTTACCTGCTCGCTTCCCTGCATAGCTAAAACACGCGTAGGCAGTCAAATAAAGGGCTGCATTGCTTTGAAAAACGGCACCCCGGGGGCTTTGTGTTTTCCTTTTCCTCCCCGGCACCTTCCAGCTCAAGTGCACTCAGTTTATAAATCCGAAGAGGGTGGGATTGGTGTTTGGTGTGGCTTCCCCGCCTTTGCTTTGGTTTTAATCCACTGGCAGCACTTTGCAACTCAAGCTGGGATCTGAAAAGCCAGCGGTTGGGCAACGGGATGCGGGACAGAGCGATTTTAGGGAGGGGAGGAGCAAGAATAAGAGGAGAAGGAAGGGGAGAGACCACAGCAGCGCCGAGATAGCCCGCAGCAGTGTCAGAGGTGGACAGGACTTGAGAGATGGAGACCGATCCATCCTCAACCCCCAACCCACCTTCCCAAGCCCCTCCTCGCCAAAGCTTTTAAGAGGTCAGATCCTATTGCTTCCTGAGCTGTGACCTACGCGGCTTAGCTCGGAAATCTTTTAAATAGGAAAACAGAGCTGCCGTTTGCTTTCATGCAGAGGCAGTGGTGAGCGAAGCCCAAGGGTTGCATTAGATTAGCAGCCGGCTCCTCTGAAGGCATGGAAACTTTGATCATTTAATATGTATGTGCCGTGTCGGAGCGCACAGGTCTCCAAACCCCAGTAAATGTTTTATTAGGGCAGCTCTTGGCTTTTGTGCCCAAGCCTTGCTCCTTTTGGACTCCGGGGATCTTGTTGTGATTGGAGAGACACCGCTCATCATCTCCCTCTCTCCCAAGAAGAGCCGTGCAGCTCCGGCTTTGCTTTTCCCTTGCATCGCGCTTCAAACACAGTTGAGCACCAGCACCCCAAAACCAGCCCCCATCTTCCCCAAAGCACCGGCTCCTCTTGCCTTTGCGGGGAGACCCAACGCAGATGTCAATGCCGATCACAGAGGGAGCGGGGCTCTGCTCTTCCTCCTCCATCATTGCCAAAGCAGCCGCCGTGATGGCCTGGAGCTTCCCAACCCTGCGAGGACAGGGCAGAGCCGGCCACGCTCGGCGGGAACCCACCGGGCAGGAGCAGAAATCTCCTCTTTGGAGGAGGCTGAGGCGTCGCAGGAACCAACCCCAACCTTCCCCAAGCGCAGGAGCAGAGTAGCTCAGCGTTCTCAAAAGCACCGTACGATTTTTTTTTTTTTTTCCCCTTTTTCATTTGCAAACGACTCGCGATGGCTCGGGTTTGGAAAATGAGTTATTCCCAAAGCGATGATCTGGTGTTGAAAATGTCAACTTTGCCAGAAATTTCAAGGGAAAAAAAGGAAAAGCCTAGGTTGGAAGCCCTTCCCCACCACCACCCTCACTGCAAAGTGAATACATAACCCCACACGCCGCTGGATTCCCAGCTCCCTGAGAGCTGGGTTTCAGATTAGAAAACAGTGCATGAAGAAAGAACGGGGCCAGATACGATCTCGGCATACAAGGACTCCTATTCAAAGGACACTGGGCCAGTATCATCAATATAAGTGCACGCAGCTACTTCCCCACTTACATCTGTGCCTCGAGAAGCCCTACAAAAGCCATTCTGGGGGAGAAATGACACCGCTCACGTCCTATTAAAGCGGCTCCCATTTATTTTTTTCCAATCCTAAAAAATATTTACATCCAAAATAGACAAGAAAAGCCTAGTGCCAAGAAAATAGGAGATTTTTATAGATCTCGTTTCTGCAAGAAATTACCAAGACAACAAGTCACTAAGTTCCAAGAAAGGATTTGACATTTTCCTGAATAAAAATAGCACCTGAAGTGGCATCGCTTAGGATAACACCTTATGGGCAAGCGCTACCAAAGCAACCGGAGGATGAAAACCTTCCCACGGCACGGCAAAACTCCGCCGTGGGATCCCACTGGGGACACCTCCTTGCCTACCCTTTCCTATAGGATTTCACACTAATTTCCATAGAACTCTATTGGTCTTGTCCCTGTTAAGGTTGATTGGGGTTTATTTATCTATCTATTTATTTATTTATTTCCCGTGAAGGAAATTACAAAGGCGAGCAATTGTCTTGCTTTGAGGCGTACACAAATCACCAGCTCGGAGCGGAATGACAATTACCCACGCGGTGCCATAAGCAGCCAGGTGTGTTCGGGGATTTTTGTATTAAGCAGAAGGGCAGGTTGCTTTTTTATTTTTTTTTTTTAAATTTTTTTTAAAATTTTTTTAATCAGCTTTGGATCAAATCCCAGGTGCAGCCGCTTGCGTCGCGAGATCTGCCTGTAAAAACACACTGCCATGACCCAACCCATGGGCACTGCTGGATGCGTCTCCCAGAGACGCAGCTCTGGCAGTTTTCCCATTTGCTCTTTCTCTTAAAAGCAAAAAAAAAACAACCCACAAACCCCATCAGACCTGAGCAGAGGGTATAACACCAGGGAAAAAAGGAGACTGGAGGCCAAATGGAAATACAGGGGAAAGCTTGGGCAACGAATGATTGAATGAGGACACCGGGATTTTGTGTAAGCACTACGACCATGGCAGCTTTCTGCGTTTTCTACCTCCAGCCTCAGAAAGCCCTGAGGTACGTGGAGGAAGGCGGATCGTGAGGTGCTTCCAGCACCACAACCACCGCAGGCTTTCTGGGAAAGCTGCCGCTGGCTGCATCGTCTGCCCCACCAGCGGGGATGGGGGCTGAGCTCTCCCCCAGGAAGAAGCTCTCCATCCATCTCCCGGAGCCGAGAGCGGGATGCAGCCCAGCTGCATCTCTCCTCTCCAGGAGAGATCACGTCTCCGCAAGCCGCGGGTCCTCTCTTCCCCACGACTGCTAATTAACACCCAACCCGTTTCGTGACTAACGATCCCCTTCCCGCGCACGCATGCCAAGTCCCAGGCGTTGACCCAAGGCCAACGCTGCCTCCCGCGCCTTTGGATGCGGCCGGGCAGGCAGATGGACAGCGAGGAGGAGGAGAAGCGGCGGCGATGCAGAGCGTGGCGGGAGAGCCAGGGAAGGGAAGGGAAGGGGCATGCCTTCTGCTAGGTGCTTTTGTGCACCGATCTGCTGCTTTCCTCAGCTCCTCCGGTGAGGCCAAGCTGCCCTGCCTCATCGCTGCCAACGTGGAGCTTGACCCTATTTATCCAGATGGCCCAAATCTCCCAAGCACTGAGGCTCCTGCAGTTTCCCAGGAATACGCCCAGCGGTCTTGTTACCTTCAAACCCTTCTCCTTCACCCAGCCCAGCAAATCCACTCCTTCCTCCCCACCTGTCCCAAAAGTCAGAGGAATGGGGGGAAAGTAGAAACCGGCAGGGAGAGGTGGGGATTTCATCTATCGAGGGGCTTGCTTTCTCCCCCTGTTTTACAAACTAGAATATGAATGCATTTGTTTATAAATTGAAATTCAAACTAATTATTAGCTGGAGGCTTTCAAGTAAAAATGTAGGTCATGCAATGTTATGTGGGATAACAGCAATTGCCGCAGCTTCAGGAACGCACAAGGAACGGGGACTCACTGGCTGTCCAGCTTGGCCAAGCAGCAGACACATCCACCCGGCAGGCCCTTAGCTCCGGCACCGGCTCTTAACACAAAATTTGGCACCTTTTGATGTCTCTCCCCTGCCTTCAGCCCAGCCACCCCCTTCTCTTGCACCTGAGGAGGGCTGGAGCAGAGCTATGTGCTCCCCACCCCAGCCACCACCAAGGGTTTTGCAATGGTCTGAAGGTGCTCCAGGGCAGGGTTAGGTTGGACATTAGGAAAAATTTCTTCACAGAAGGGGTTGTCAGGCTCTGGAATGGGCTGCCCAGGGAGGGGGTCGAGTCCCCATCCCTGGAGGTATTTAAAAGAAGGAGAGATGAGGTGCTTAGGGCCAGGGTTTAGTGGTGGGGTGGCAGGGTTAGGGGAACGGTTGGGCTTGGTGATCTTAAAGGGCTTTTCCAACCTAAACGATTCTATGAAAGGGCACAGACACAGAGGGTCGAAGCACACCCCACAGCATCCCCAAACTCACCCCAAAGGACAAGCTGGACCTGACAATGACGATATCTAGAAATAATAATAATAATAAAATATCCAAACAGCCAAGAATTGTGGCAACTTCGAAGACAGGAGCCCGGGCTGCACATTTTAAGCTACTCCTTAGGTGAAAGCACGGTGAGACCTCCCTCTTTCTGCCCCTCAGCCATCAGAACTGACTAAACTCATTGCACAAAAGAAACGCTCTTTGCGCCCGTTTCTGTTTCAAGGGAAGCCTTTCTAATCTGGCGATGCGAAGAGCTGCGCATCTTCCACAGCTTTTCGCCCGTGCCAGCATTTGTGGGCAGCAGATATCCAAGCCAAAGCCAGGGGAAGCGCAACGTAGAGTTTATACCTAAGAAAATGTTCTGCAGCGAGAAACCCTCTGTGCCCGCATCCAGTCAAAAGGAGGAGCAGCAGGGGATAAATTCCCTGAGCCAGCACACATCGCAAAGGTAACCTACTTGCAGTCAGCTGCGATCACGGCGAAACAGAAAGGTTGCCAATTAAAAAAAACCACACCGAATGATTTCAAAGAACAAAGAAATCTGCAGACGTCGTTTGATTGTGCATGTTCTGCGAGAGAGGGGAAAAAATAAAAAAATGAGGAAAAAAAAAAAAGAGGCTAAAAATAGGCTGGATGCTGCGAGCCAGATCCTCAGCCTGGCAAAGCCACTGGCTTTGGGGAGTTACGCAGCTTTACCCATGCAGCTGCCGTTGTTGCTAAGTTCTGATCTCTATTTAAACTTGCAAAAGGTTTTCTCCTCCTGCAAAAAATACAAGAACCCCCCCCGCCTACCCCCCCATCTCGGAGCTCATCTTTCCTAAAGCAGCTCACATGATGATGATCAAAAATAAGCCCTCCAAGCCTAAGCTCACTAACATTCATTTCTCTCCCACTAATGCTGGACTTCTTACTGTTAATCCTTAAATATATCCTTAAATAAGAATGACAGTACCTGAAGCGCCTAACAACCCCGTATCATAAACAGAGACAGTCTCTGCATTCCTAATTTAGCTTGCCACATGAGAGCTGACACTAATCCCAGAGCCTGAGTCCCGGATATCTCCCAACGTAAATGCCATTGCCTTTCTCACCTTGACATTACAGAGCAGCCTGAACTTCCCTTGTCCCGCTTAACTTTCGGAACTTGTTGTTGGGTTACCGCATCAAAAATTGCCCATTTTTGCAATCTGGCATGGCAGATAACTCCTTGTATGTCTAAAAGTCCACTTTTCCCTGGGCTCCAGATCAGCACAGAGCAAACAGTGAGAAGCAGGCACCCAGCCGCCTCCTCAGCCTAACTGTGAGTAAGTGGATTTACTCCCAAAATACCAGGAGCACAGGTAGGTGGGTGCACTTAGGACGCAGGAAAAGAGCGCTTGACATTTTGCAGGGCCTCCAGAAAGAAGGGGAGGCTTTACAAAGAAGCACTCGCCCGTCAGTCCTCGGTGGATGTTCATATTTATCTCCCAAAATGCCATCTGAAAACAAAGGCTACAAGGAACCGCAGCTGGCTCCCTGCAAAGCAGGCACCAAACCCGGCGACTAAACGCGATCTTTAACATGAAAAGCGGAGAGGAGGGAAGGATTTCAGCCTGGCTCTGCAAGCAAATTGCAGCGTGGCTTTAACTCCGCACCAATTTCTGGGGCTTGCAAAATAATTACCCCCAGCAGGGTGAGGGTTAGCACGCTGCAGCTGCAAGCCCGCCACGAGCCAGCCACAAGAAATACCGTCCGAGTGGCGAGAAGAAGTGGAGAGTGCCAACCATAAGCCAGGCGCAAGCCCTAAACTTTATTGCGAGCCCCCGCGGACCCGGCAGGCACGCCGTGGGCCAGCTCCAAGCTGGTGAAGGGAAGGTGCCAAAGCCCATCATCCTGTCAAAGCTGGCAGGGCTGCTGCGGCATGTCAGGGCGGGTGGCCCCGTGCTGTGGCTGGGGGGACGGGCAGCGTCCCCCTCCAAAGCATCTGCCGCCGAGGTGCCGCGGTAGGAACAAGTCGGAGCAAGCGCTTTGCTCCGTTCTTCCGCAAATTTGCATTGCATAAGCTACGGGCTCCCCAGAGCTGAGCGGGGTGCTGGGTCTTTGCAGCCCAAATTGGCTCCGCTGTGCTTCGGAGCAGCAAGAAGCCGGAGCTGTGCTTTAATGCATCGACCCGCGCTACGTCATAGAATCATAGAATAGAATCGTAGAATCGCTTTGGTTGGAAAAGACCTTTAGGATCATCGAGTCCAACCTTTAACCTAACCCTGCCATCCCACCCCCAAACCCTGGCCCTCAGCACCGCCTCTGCCCGGCTGTTAAATCCCCCCAGGGCTGGGGACTCGACCCCTTCCCTGGGCAGCCCCTTCCAGTGCCTGACAGCCCTTTGGGGAAGGAATTGTTCCCCATGGCCAACCTCACCCTGCCCTGGCACAACTTGAGGCTGTGCTCCCTGGGAGCAGAGCCTGACCCCCCCCGGCTCCCCCCTCCTCTCAGGCAGTTGTAGGGAGCGATAAGGGCTCCCCTCAGCCTCCTCTGCTCCAGACTAAACACCCCCAGTTCCCAGTTCCATCGTGAGCACCTGCAACTGCTGGAGGGCTGGGTGCCCACCAGGGGTTCGGGGAGCCTGAGCACCCCTGGCTCCCTGCATGCTGGGCAGCTCAAGGCATGCCCATGGGGTGCAGGGGGGCATCCCGAATCAGTGCGGGCGGGCAGCACGCTGGCTTCAATGCTGTCCCCCCCCGGCTACTCGCACAATGTGGGTCTGCACGAGCATGTCTTGAATGGCAAAACAGGGCTTGGCGTTGCTTTGCCTGAAAGCCAGGCGCTGGCTCTCCTCACTTTGATTTTCATCCTGTGGCAACACGGAAAGGATAATGCCTGCCTAGCTCCCAGGTACCCGGGAAGATTGTTAGTTATACATTTCTTGCTGCAAAGCATTAAGTGTTGGTCTTCCAGCGCAGACGTGCTCGCAGATTTTAGAGACAGACGAATGCTCCCGAGGCTTACACCTCTGCAGGACAGGGCAATTACACTCCAAAGGTCAGGGGCTGTGACAGAGGAGAGCCGCAGGTTTCCAGGTTTGATTCCTATCGCGGCTGAGATAAGCAGCAACCGCAGTCTGGGAGCGGGTTCAGCTTTCAGGCTTTTGTTCAGAGCTGGGATTTTGCTTTGGGCCTGTCCTTAGCCAACAGTGAAGTGGAACAAAATCACTAGAAGAAAGCATTTGGCTTCTCCGTGTCTCTGGACAAGGTCTGGTTCCCCCCTCGCTCACACTCCGGTGGCTTAGGAAAACAAAATCGCGCTCCTTCTGTGTATCAGATCACGCACACAAATGGGAACTGGCAAACGCCTCCACCGCTCACCGGCAATTTCTGCTGGAGGAAGGAGCCTCAGATCTAAGCGCACCTGCGGTATATACAATTTACATCCCACTTAAAGACTTAGGAGAGGAAATAAGGGGACTGTGCCATGTTCGCCTTCTGCTGGACCCGCTTTCATCCTCGGACGGAGCATGCAAAGCTTTGTTCTGTGCAATAACACACGAGGACATTTCTTGGCACTGCCAAATCTTACAATATGACCAAGTATTTCATAACCTCTCTTATTTTCCTTTTAAGCCCCAACCTATGCAGTTATACAAGAACCTCAGCTTTCATTAAGGAGAAAGAAACCCTTCGCGCTCCTCCCTCTTCCCCTTCAAAAAAAAAAAAAAAACAACCAAAACCCCACCCCACCAAAAACCCCCAAATCAAACAAAAAAGGCCCAGCAAAGCAACAATGAAATGCTTCAGAAACCATCTCCACTCTTCAGACACATGGTTTGAAAAGCGAGGCGCTGGGGTTTGAATCCATCAGCTCTGCCGTGCTTACTCCGTACCGCACAGGAGCCCCTAAGAACAACTCTCAGGCTCCTTCCTGTCTTTAATCTGTCTCGGCGGGCACAATAAACAACTACAAATGGAATAACAATATTGAAAAAGGGAGCCGGGAGGAGAGGAGAGGAGATGCTGTAGCGCAGAGAAGGCCTGAGATCCTGGTGAAGGCTTTTAAGAGACATACATGCTAATTACGGTGTTAAAAACCTGTCAGTCGAAGGGCTGGATATTAAATGGAATTGGCTTTAGATGACAGGGCTGAACTGGATTTTAAAAAATTATTTATTAAAAAGCTCGGGATACAAATTAATGTTCTTAGTTCGAAATGTATTATTGTCTCTCTGCCTTTGATCTGTGGAGCACTTTGAGCGATGAATGGGGAAGGCTGTCAAATTCCCCTCCGCACGCGCTCCCGGCGGCGCCCCATCCCTCGCCGAAACGCTGCTTTGCAATTCCCTTCAGCAACGCCTCTCCCTACATCCCCGGCAAGATCCGCGCCCCGCGGCCGTGGGGAGGAGTGGGGTTTTTGCTCCCCAGTTTGCTCCCCAGCCCTCGCCCGGGGGGTGCTGCCGGCTCGGCCGCATGGGCACCGGCTGCTGTGTGCAAGCAGCCCCGGGGCCAGGCTCGGGGCCAGGCTCCTCTCCCGCCTGCCCTGCAGGGTCTGCAGCAAAGGTGCAAGGCCAATTTGGGGGTGGACTGCTTGGGAGGAAGAGCAGGCACCCCCGTGGCCAGCTGCCCGCACGCTTGGGACCGGTTGAAAGCTTGCTGAAGCCGGGGATAAGGCTGCCTGACCCTGCTTTTTAAACAAGCTCTGGACATGGACCTGTTGGAGCGGGGCCAGAGGAGGGCTACTAAAATCCTCCGAGGGGCTACTAAAATGCTCCAAGGGCTGGAGCCCCTCTGCTCTGAGGCCAGGCTGGGAGAGTTGGGGGTGTTCAGCCTGGAGCAGAGGAGGCTGCGGGCAGAGCTGAGTGCGGCCGCTCAGGGCTTCAAGGGGGCCCAGAGGAAAGGGGGGGACAAGCTTTTTAGCAGGGCCAGCTGGGACAGGACAAGGGGGGATGGCTTTAAACTGAAGCAGGGTAGGTTTAGGCTGGATCTAAGGCAGAAATTCTTTCCAGTGAGGGGGGTGAAAGCCTGGCAGGGGTTGCCCAGAGAGGGGGTGGAGGCCCCATCCCTGGGAACATTCCAGGCCAGGTTGGCCGGGGCTGTGAGCAACCTGATGTGGTTCAAGGTGTCCCTGCTCCTGCAGGGGGGTTGGGCTGGGTGACCTCTAGGGGTCCCTTCCCACCCAAAACATTCCATGATTCTATGATTCTATGGTCTAAAGGCCAGGACTTGGCTTTGCCCAGTGCCAAAGCATCTTCGGGAAGGGCTCAGCTCTCCCCTCCAGACTGCAAGCGGCCATTCGGTCTACGCACACCAGACAGAAAATAACCGACCTATTCTAGGAAACCTGGGGCTGAGGGGTGATGCCCATCTCCAAATCAATGGGGCAGAGAGGCCAGGCCTGGCAGGACAGCCTGGACGAGGGGAGACAGCCCCCGTGGTGATGCGCAGGCTGCCCAGGATGCTCCAGCTCCCGGCCGCACTGCGGTCCCTTAGCCAGGGAGCAGAGCTCGGCTGCAAAACCCCTCTGGTAAAAACCCTCGCACACAAAGCCCATCACTGCTCCACACACCACGCCTGGGGCCAGGAAATCGCTGCCCCCTGCCCGAGCAGCCCGGCTCATCCATCACATGCAAATTCACCCGCCACCTCCAGCAGCCACCATCGGCCACGTGCCTTGGCTCTCTATAGAGTTCACTCCACTTAGCTCCCAGGTCACCTCCTTCCTCCCCACTTTATCTCTTCTTATATTTTTTTTTTTTTTTTTTTTTTTAACAATGTCTGTACAATTTCACTCTCGATAACACGCAAGTTAATTAAGCCGTGATCTCCTGGAGACAGGTTGCTACAAGGAGATAAGCAGCAGCTTCTGTTCGCCATAAACAGCCGTGCTCCTGACCAGCTTCTGGGGATTTGCTGCTTTTGTACAGAAGACAAAACAATCATTGCCAATTAAACCTGGGCATCATATTTTCCCCACCATCGGTGAGCCTCTTGACGTCACCTTCCCCATGATCCTTCCAGAGGAGCCGAGGGCGCAGCGCTGCACCGCGTGGCTTAGGGGAAATTAATACCTGAAGTTGTAGTACGCCAGATAAATGCATTAATTCCTCAGCAGTGGCGCGGCTGTGCCGCCTAAAAGACAAAAGCTGAGTGGTGCTGGGCTCCTTGCTCCAAGTCACCAGGAAAAGAAAAAAAAAAAATCCCAGGGATAAAAAAAAAATATATGTATTAAAAAAAAAAATCCTGCAGGGTCAAACAAAATATTTCATTTGACCCAAACAAAACTTCTGGGTTTTGCATTTATATTCCCGCCGCGAGCGAAGGCAGCTCCCGGCAGCGCGCTGTCGGAGCGGGACACGTCAAGCTGGGCTCTGCTGGGGCTCGCCTGGCGCCCGCAGCCATCCCCGCTTTCACCGGTTATCAGGGACGGCGCACGTTATACGAGGGCTGGGTGACACCGAGCTGGTGAGTTTGCAAAGGCTTTGGAGGGATAGACCTGGAACTCAAAAGGTCTCAAAACACCGGGGAAATGGCCTGATGTGAACAGGAGGAAAGCCAAAGCACGAAGGAGGGAAAAATCAAAGCAAATTAAAGCAAAACCAAACAATTTTGCTCTGCCCAGCGTGGGAAACGTCAGTTTCCCACCTGCTCTTCTTCGCCCACTGCAGAACCACTGATTTTTACCAGTTCTCACTGATCTCACCAACAGGACAACACCAAAACACCAGGCTGGACCCAGAACCATCCATAGAACGGGGATAACGACCTTGACCTCTCTCTATCTGAGGATAGCTGCTGCCAAGGCTGGAGGATGCTGATCCGAGACCCGGAGATGCAGAGCGGGCTCATCACACCCACCGGTGCCGCTGGGTGCCGGACCAGGAAAAAAAGTTTTTAAAAAAATCACCCAAATGTCAGGATCTGAGACTTTCACACTTCTGGAGGCTCAGTAACCTCCTCTTGGGCTGCTCTGCTGCCAACACAATTACCAGACTATCGTAAGTGATATGCCAGGAGCTGCTCATTAAACACAGTCACTCTGTCTTGGGGGGGTTGGGGGGAGGAAAGAAATGTGGGGGTTCCTTTTTTCTTCCCCTTGAATGTGGCTTTAATGATTTCAAATCCCTTCAACCCAATTACAGCTCTGTATCCTGATTAGGGACTCTGAGCTATTGTGCACTGGAGCCATTATCTGGCGGCCCATAGAAAAATTAGTACCTGGAGAGGCTACACTGGGAAATAAATCTTTCCCTGACATTTTGGGACCAATTCTTGGCCAATTAGAGCACAGTTTGCTGTGTAGGTAATGTGTATCCAAACTGCTCTCCCTGCTGAAAAGGCCAAGCAGAGAACAAGTGTAATCCATGCAAAAGAGAAGGAAAAATTACCCGCTGCAGACTTGTTACTCTCCAGTGCTCCCCGACAAGTTATGCGCCCTGCCGCAAAGAGCTGCCTCGCCCAGCGGCGACAAGCTCCCTCTGACCCCAAAACCATGGGGCATGGAGCAAAAAAAGCAGCTGATTTTTGTGCTGCCAGCCCCATCCCGCCCCCCTCCTGTCACCCGTGCCATCTCAGAGCCCTGGGCTCGTCCAGGATATTGCTTTTGCCTGCAAGCCCTGAGCCGCAGATGTCCGCGGATACAGAGCCCAAAGGATGGATACAAAGCCAAAGAAGGGGACTTGGCTGGTGACAGATGTGTCCCAGCATGGCCCCAAGGTTTTTGACTCTGCAACGACGACAAGCCCACCCGGGCAGCGAGGACCTGGCTGATGGAGCCAGGCTAAGCTTAGCGTAGGCTGTGCAGCAAGCGGCGGTGGCCTCGAGACAACCCAGAGGGGACAGGGAAGACTCCAGGTGGATCTGAAAAGGTTTACATCCAACCTGGGGTGGGATGAGACCAGAAACGCGCTTCACTAGCCCCAGCCCCCTGCAGCTGGTCGCAGCGAGAAACGGGAACCTGAAACGAGCCCCCGTGGCACCCAGAGAGCGCGTGGGCAAGGGGGACGGAGGAGGGGGACATTGGAGATAGCCAGAGGGAAAAAAAGGCAGCAATTTCTACTGGTTCAACACGAAGAACACAGCTTCCCTGCAGCAAAACCAGGAGGAAGCTCCTTCTGAGCTGTTTCTCCTTCACTGGCACTTGTCTGGGTGATTTTGCACCTCTCTGTCTCCTCTTCTACCCAGCGGCTGAAGCTGTCCTTACAGAGGCTCCCTAATTGCTAAAAGTTGCAAATAACACCCTCGCTCGGGTGTCCCAGCCCTGTATCAACCCCCCCGGGCGTCCCCACGGTGCAGCACAGATGCTCCCGCAGCCGCCCTATGCCCGGCTCTCCCTCCTCCCATCGCTCTCCTCTGCAGCGTTTCCAGGGCAATGGGGAAAAGAAGGATTAAACCAAACCCAAACCCAAGAAAGAGAAGATTCCAAATCTACCAGCTCCTGGCTGAGCAGCGGGATCTGCTCGGTCCAAAGACCTGCCACGGGTGATCATGCGAATGCCAGAGGGCAGGGGAGCACTAGGCATAGCCTTGCATGACGTTTTGAGCATGGATCGGTCCTGGCAGGGGTCAGAAACCACAAGCACATGGTGCCTCCTGGCTTGGAGATCTCACACCATGAGGTTCCCAGAGCAGCCATGGGGACCTCTGCAGCCATGGGGTGGATGCACCCTCTGGGCCAGCTCCTTGGTGTCGTTGCAAGCTGGGAAAAGCCTGGCTCTACCTTACAGATGCATGTTGAAATAACCAGTAAGCCCTGCCCAGCCCTCCAGAGGAAAAGCCCTGAGTGAGGAGCTAAGACCACAGCAGAAAGCAGGAGTCACCACGTATAAAACACACCCTACTGAGCTCAGCAAAGACCAAAACCCCCAAAGTTCCCACCTGCCGCCAACTTTGAAGCATAAAGTTGAGCTCCAAATGTGTTTTTATGATGCGTTTGCACTTGGTTCAACAGCAAGATCAAGGACAGTGGCCCTGCCTGCCACGGGCACAGCAGTCCAGCTGTGCAGGCTCTAATGGCACAGCTGGCTCCACGCGCCGCAGCGATGGCAGAGCCAGTCGCTTGGCAAATTAAACTGGTGCCTTACGTTGCCTTTTAACACCTTCCTCGCTCACCCGCCCCGGGGAGGGAGCAGGAGAAGGGATGGAAGGTCTGCAGGTCCACCACGGAGTCAAAGCAACGCGGGGAAGGCTGGCGAGGGAGAGGCCGGATCGCAACGCACCTCTGCTATGGGGTCAAGTTAATGTTGCGTGGGCATCTTGATGCAACTTTTTGCCTATAATACTACTAATGGTGAGCGGTTAAATTCATCCCTGGTGAGATGATGATCATCGTTAATGGAATTAATGCAAGGTTTTAATTTGCCTCTTGCTGCTCGGTCCTAGCAAGTCCCCAGCCTCCAGCAGAAGCGCCAAAAATATGGTGTTTGATCTTCCCTCCCCTGACACTCATGTACTTTTCATAGTAGTCACCATCTGGAGGTGAGAAAACCCATCAGGCCTCCCGGCGCCGCTGCAGCGCTGATAATCAGGCAATCTGGTGGTGCGGTCCCAGCGCAAACCCCGGCTCTCCCAGCCCACCCTCGCCTCCAGGGGCGCAGCAGCAGAGGGTGAATTCATGGACCTCAATACGTGGTCCAGAAGCTTCCAGGAAAGGTCCAGGAGCAGGAGAGGCTTACGTGGCCACAGCAGTTGCCAGCACCTCATCATCCAGGGATGCCACCAGACCTTGCGTCAATGAGGGAGAAATAAGCGGATGTGATCCAAATTTTGGGATGCAAGCCTGATGGCAAAAGGGTTTGGGGGCTGCTGTGAGTGCTGCGGGCAGCTGGGATGGCTGAGCCACTGGGGAGCACACCCAGTGTGATTAAAAAAAACACAAAAAAAAACCCCCCAAAACCATGGAAAAGCTGCAAAACCATGTAAAGAACTGGCCAGGAAAAGCCTGATCCAAATAGTCTGGGACAGCAGAGATGGGGGGAAAGGAAAACAGTATTAAAAAAAGCAGCGGTGCGTTGCTGAAATGAGATTAGAACAGTAACAGGTTCACTCCCATGCCAGCTAAATCCCCATTAAATCAGATTAATGCAGATGGTCTTTATGTAACTGACCAAGAAGATCAATATTGTTGTTTCAGTTGGGGAAGGAAAAAACTTCTCCTGTTTGACAAAAACGTATCATTGATTCCATAGAGTGACCTCCGTCAGGGCTACCTTGCTCAGGACTGCCGAAACAGGGCTGGCTAGGTGGGACCGGATCAGAGCCATCAGGGGTGGCTCCTTCCCATAACCTGCTGCCACGCTGGGGACTAACTGAGGGGGGGTTTCTTTCTTGGGGGGAGAAAATTTGGGGGTTCTCCCCTTGCCAGGGCTGCGAAGCTCCGTGCCCCATGGCAGGGCGCTTGCTGGGAAGTCCCCCAGCCGCCCCACAGATGCTTTTCTAATCCATCCAGAAGTTTTTCTGGGCCAGCAATACCAAAAAGCTGTATCCCATCCCATCCCATCCCTAAGTCACACCTGCAACGATATTTTCTATTATTCCCCATTCCTGCTAAACCCGCTCCCTCTTTTTGCTGCGGACAGAATTACCTCTCCCTGCAGGGCGGGCAGCGGACATCGCTAGAACTCCCCCCAACTCCCCAAAGCTCCCAGCCCTCTGGGATCCACCAAGAGTTTGGAGAATAAAAAGGGAAAGAGAAAGCAGGGGAGAGAGCCCGGGAGAACTTGGGATTGTTTTCTCCAGGAGCTGTTACCCAAGGGCCCATAGCACAATCAGCACCTGGAGAAGCTGCGCTGCGATATAAATCTTCCCGTGACATTTCAGGAGCGATTCCCTGCCTGCAAGAAGGCTCACCATGACAAAGGCCAACCCCGGAGGATGGGAAAATCCATCTGGAGGGGAAATCCATCCAGAGGGGAGATGGAGTGGTGGCATCGCTTTGGGAAGGGGCAGCAAAGCAGCGTGGGGTGAGGGCTGGAGCCGAGCATCTCCCCTGCCAGCCCGGTCCGTGCACCCACGGCACTCCTCCATCACACCAGGCCATGGGGAATCGCATCCGCTGGCTGCCAAGAGCTCAAAAGCTCTGGCTCAAGCCCAAGGTTTTCCCAGAGTTTGGAAAAGCACCCAGGAGCTCTGGCTCCCTCTCTCCCCAATCTCATCATTAGGGATGGATGAGATGCTCTGCAGAAAGAGCCATTTTTGTTATTCAATCCCAGTTTTGCAAATGGAGAAGCACCAATATATTTCCATGAACACGCCAATTTGCCCGCCTTCTTGTTCTCGTCTTTAATTCAAAACTCTTATGTTTAAAACAGTCTTTTGCTGCAACCTTTCCTTTACATTTGCTTTACACCAGCTGTAAATCTGAAAGCTCAAAAGCAAACAAGAAGACTACTTTGATTTTGCCGAGCCAAGAGAGTAAAATCCAGTCAGAATATTTTCCTGGATTTTAAATCCAGTGACATTTTGAAACGTTTTGTTTGCGAGCTGAACTCAATTTTTTATTTTTTTTTTTTTTGCATACTGCCATCAATGCAAGCGCCACTTCCAACCTCAACTCTTGGTTTTTCCAAACCATTTGCCCTCTGCGAGCACATTTTGTCCATCCCTCCTCCTACCTGCTTTGCATTGGTGCCTCTAAGTGCTCTTGCAGGGCAGCACCTGCAAACATGCTGCGATTCCTCATGGATCACGGCTGCTCGGCACAAGGAGGGTGAGCTATAAGGATCCCTAACTTTATAAAAACTATCTCCTTCTCCTCGTTTTGACATCCTCCCGCCAAACCGGCGGCGCTGGGGTGGGCTGCGAGGGGTTAAGGCAGGCAGGGCTCTGCCCGTGGAATCCCCCTTGGTGCTTGCAAAGCTAAAAATAATCATAAATTGCTTCCCCAGGTAGCGCTCGGCTGTCCCTCGGGGGAATCAATCACAGCATCAAAGGGAAGGCAGCTCCAAAGGGCTCCGGCAGATGCAGAAATGCACACGCTCGGGTGGAGGCACTGGGTGGAAAACTGCAGCAAGTTGTGTAGTCAGCAACCCCCCTCCCCACCTGCTTTTGGGGAATTGTTTTTTTGGTTTGTTTTGTTGGCTTGAAATTATTTTTATTTTTAAAGTGGGTATTTTTCCAGATTTGCTCAGGAATGAGTGGCAGAAATGTCAAATTTAATTTAATTAGCACCTCCTCCCTGCCTGGCAATGGCTTTTCTTCAAGCCTGACGGTTTCATCCTTTGCTGGCTTCCTTTGGCTAACATTGACTACTTCCCCCTGTGTTTCTAATGGACCTGAAAGACTCTTGTTACATACTTTATTTGTGCGCCAGCACCAGCGAAGATCAACTAAAAGCTGCTGGGGGAATAGGTTCAGATGGCGAAGGGATGCAGCAGGCCCAGCGAGGGGTGGGGAGAACCAGCACACGCGCTGCTTTTTCCTCCTCTCCATCCCAGGGAGATGCTGATGAATTGCATTTTTTAATTGTATTTATTCCTCGGCAATCTGACATGGAAGCGACAGTGACACTAGATGGGAGGCAGCTAATAAGTACCAGCATTTTAAAAAAAAAATAATAAAACAACCCAAAAAACCCACGTGCGGATGCAGAACGCTGTAAATCAGCGTCCGTGCGGGACGAGAGCCTTGCCTGCCAACGTCCCATGGCGAAGCTCTCCCTGGACAGCGTTACCGGAGCATTTGGGCTGCCCAGGGAGGGGGTCGAGTCCCCATCCCTGGAGGTATTTAAAAGAAGGACAGATAAGGTGCTTAGGGACAGGGTTTAGAGGTGGGATGGCAGGGTTAGGTTAACAGTTGGACGTGATGATCTTAAAGGCCTTTTCCAACCTAGACGATTCTATGATTACCTCCCACTCTTACAAGCCCCTGCACGTTGAGGGCAGAGGGAAAGCTGGACTTGCAAAGCCTCTTGAACACAGTGGGCAACGAGCACAGAAGAAATGACCTGCCAGCTCAAGTGTCTCTATCCCCCCCCAAAAGCAGCCATGCAAAGCCCTCCTTCCTGCAAGCGATGAGAAGATGGGTTGGCTTTGGGGGGGCTGGCTAGGAGCAGTAGAGGCTCCCCGAGATCAGTGTGGACCTTGCAATCAAGGGCAGCAAGGTTACGCTCACCATGAGCTATGAAAAACCAAGGCGTAGGGGTTGCACGTGCAATCTGCCCGTGCGCCTGTCATTCAGCGAAGTGATGTAAATAATTCTTTTTGAAGCAATGTTTGATTTCTCACCGAGAAACGCACCTCTTAAATACCTCTGCCGCGGTTTTGAGCAGGTTTGGGGAGCTCTACGTTGCGCTGGCCAGGAGGACTTGCAGGTGTCTGATGAAAACCCTGCATTTCTATGGGAAAAATGTAAGCGAGCATTTCCAATTGTCTGCTTTCAGAGACGTTTTCTTAAGAGAAAGGGAAAAACAAATCCCACTCAACCGTGCCCTTGGCTCTGGCAGGCTGTTATTTAACCCTTTTGTCACCCATAATGTTTTACAGGGGGGTGAGGGTAGTCACTTGTTAGTGTAGAGTCATCCGTTGCATCAACTATAGTGCTGTTAACCATGATGTTGGGAATGGATTTGCACTGGGGAGCAGGACAACACCCGGATCGGGGACCAAGCCCCATCACGCACGGCACAGCACGACAGAGGGAAGGGAAAGCAAGTGCGGAGAGAGCCCAGAACTCTTCGTTCCCAGGCAGGGTCTCCTCCACATGCCTCTCCTGCCAACACCTAAAACCATCAGAGGGATAGGTGGTGCCCTCGTGGGCACAGCCAAGGTGGGACCGACTTGCGACTGATGGAGACTTGTAACAGCCAGAGAGCACAGGCTCACAGACGGGGCCAGCAGGAGCCAAGTGGACACAACTACATCTCTCCCTCACCTTCCTCGGGCAACTTGGAGACGCGGTACCCTCTCTTGCATCCTCCTCCCTCTGCTCTCCAACCTGCGCTGCAGCCCATCAAGCCCTCGCCCCGCTCTCCCCCCGGCGATGACCCTCCCGTTGCCTGCCGTTCAAGCACGCACACACATACACTCAGCATTGCACTTTCTAAATATAATCCACTACCTAGCAATTACCGAGTGTAGAGAGTAGGACTGGAGTTGTATTGACTTACAAAGCCCACACAGTCGGAATGCAGCCCAAACAAATCAATGGCATATTTAGCCAAATAAACTGCTCTAGCAAGCTGATGACTCCAAGGCCTCCTTGTATTCGCTGGTCTGGAGGCACGTTTTACTGGAATGCCCTGTGGTTTGCAGGCTGAGCAGTTCTAAAAGCTCGAGGCAAACGAACACCAGCGCTACGGACCTGACCTCCACATCAGCAGGGGGTTCAACCAGATGATATCCAAAGAAGTCTCATCCAGCTTAAACTATTACATGATCCCACTCACTTACGGTCCCAAGAACGTGGCCCCAGATGTTGACAACCAGTTCTTCTCTCTTCCCCATTAAAATCCAATGGTGAGAAAGGACTAGCAACACTGTACTGGGGCTCACAGCTCTTGCAGGAAAGCAGACGGGAAACCAAGACTGCCAAGGAAGGGGAGACACCAGGGAAGAGGCGGTACTGAAGGGGCGAGTCGGAACCAAGCAGCTGTAGCTCAGCTCTTCCACAAAAGCCAGCTCCTTTCAAAATAGCAAACCCAGTCACTTCTGCCACCCACGGCTCCCAATGTCAATTTTCAGCATCAGAGCCGGAGCAGACGTTGGACCACTTGCACATTTCCAGAGAAGTCAGTCCTTAAGCCCTCCCACCGACACGGACTCGGCGGCGCGTCGGCATTGCCGCAGAGAGCCAGGCTGCAACAGGCACCATGCAAGCACCAAACGGATCCCTGAGCAGACCGGAGCTGCTTTTCCCATAGCCCTGTATCCAGGGAGCAAAAATAATTCCCACACAGAACCAACAACTCAAATAACCTAAGTACCTGAGGTCATCTTCTCCAAACCCTTTAAAAATATATATTATTATTTAAGCAGGCAAGTGTCATCAGAAAATGTAATTTGGAAAGAAAGACCTGAACTGTTTGTTTTGAAAAGTGGTTTTGAAAATGGACGTTTTCCAGGCTTTTTAATTTTTCCTTTTCTTTCTTTCTTTCTTTCTTGGCTGAAACTCTTCACCAGATTTGGCAGGGCTTCACAGATGGTGCTGGCCGACCCACAACTGAATTTTCAGAGAATAAGTTATTTGTCCAAAAGAAGAAAACATGCCCAGATTTGCTAGGCTCCAACCCTCTCCCACACTGCTCTCCCTGCTGCTGCAGCCGTCGGCTTGCCCACCCCACAGCAGAGGCTCCAGCAAGAGCCTGGGTGGGGGAAAACTCCTCCAGAGCAGGCGAGGAGCTATTCCTTCATCGGCAGATGGATGCAGACGGGCAATGAGCATCTCTTGCAAAGAGCATCTCTTGCAAAGAGCATCTTCTGCCGTGAGCGGTGGGAGATGCAACAGCACCCAACACCTTCCTGCACTTTGTTTCTGCCCGTGCTTCATCAGGAATGGTATTTGCACCCAGCAGGGCTGTTTGCTTGCTGAGCAAGTTCCCTCGGTCTCCGCTGCCCGCAAATGTGATGCAAAGCTTGGCCTGGGCACACAGAAACGGTCGTGATTCGCAAGTAAACAAATGTGCTGTTTAAGATTTGCTCTATCGCTGGGCAAATCCTCTTTGATTCTGAGCCTCTGGAAGCAGAGCCAGTCGAGGAGACTAATCCCGAGAGCCCCTATTCAGGCGAGCTCCGCACTGAGGCTGTCGGCAGGGGTTGATGCTCAGGGAGATGCAGGTGCTCAGCATCCATCAGGACGTAGCCCATGAGCTTGCCCTGCTCTTTGAGCACCTCCAGGAGAGCTGGGAGATGCTTTTTAACACCACTTAGGAACCTCTTTGCAGCCCACGGCAGGGAAGAAGAGCAAAAAGTGCTCCACGTGCCAGACAAAACACCCACCAGACCTATCCTTGATCTTACTGAGAGAACGCTCAGCCCCTGATCCCCAAGCAAGGAAACAAGGAGCATTTATTCATGCCTGGGATGGGAAGTCTGGATCCCACAAATGCAAAGCTGAAATCCCTGCTTAGCTTGGATTCCCTGCGGGTTTGGGGGCAAGACAGAGAAAGGAAGGGTCGGTGCAGGTATTTAAGGCCCTGGAGAAGCTGACTGGCACCCAGGGGGATTTTTAGAAGACAACATGAGAGTTAGGGGACTAGGGAAAGTCTTCACCCTTCTGACCCTCAGCTCCATCAGCACCCCACGGATCCAGCACCGGCTCAACCCGTAACGGCATCGTCAGGAGCAACATGTTAATAGCTGATGCATATAAAGACAAGCGAGGATTTGCTATAGCTGGGTGGAAGTCACCACATGGCTGTGTCATTTGCGGCAGCCGAGAAGCTAGCTGCTGGTGTTTGCTCACAAACAATATGTTCGTCAGGATTTGGCCTCGTCTCTCAACTAGAAGATTTCCTTATGGAAGTTTCTCCACGGGGAGCAATGCCCCGGAAGATGCACGGCGGGATCAGTCTGGCATCCAAAGCTCCCAAAGAAAAGACACGGCCCGTGCTCTAGTCACCTCCTCTCCATTGGATCCCCCTCTCGGTAAACTAAACATTGCTTCAAATCATTTAAACATTTAAATATTTTTCCCTCCTTGCCCACAGTGCCCTAATGCTACTATTACCCTGCTGGTCCTGAGCTAGCGAGGGCCCAAAAGAAGCGCTTTGATGGTTATTTTACACTTGCACTTAATAAAAAAAAAAAAAAGAAGAAAAAAATCCACTAAAAATCTATTTCTGGTTATTTGTGTTTTTCCTTCCTGACAGGTTCACACCTTTGTTGTCCCTTCAGAGGATGCATCAAACACTTGTGATGTGCCAAGTGACCTGGAAGCGGCCCCAGCTTGCGCTGGGAGATGATACCCAGTGCACGAGAAGCAGATGCAGCTTCATTTTCCCGGGAAGCGCAACGGAGCCGCATTCGCCTGGAGGGGAGGGCTCCCAGCGAGCACCGGCAGCCCCGTTTTATGACTAGTATGACGCAAAGCCCAAGGAAGGAAGATGATTTTTATGCTCTTGAGAAGCACCGCATGGCAGCTAGCAAGCCAAGCCTTATTTATTTATTTTAAACCCTAGAAGACAGAACGCAACTTGGCTGTGCAGCGCGAGCACAGCCAGGGAGCTCAGCCTGGAAGGAAAGCAGACCCCCCTTCCCGCAGCCGAGCCCCCCAACCCTACCTGCAAAGTCAATTTACTGCTTGGGTTTATTTGTTGGGGAGAAAATTCCCCATCCGTGGAGGCGCATAGGGAAGAGGATCGTAAATCTGCCAGCTGCTGCTCCCGACACCTCCCCGGGGCCGGCCGCAGCCGGGGGGGGTCTGCGCTGCCGAGGGAGCCCGCATGCAGCTCGGCGTGGTCGTTCGAGTGTCTGATCAACTGTGGAGAGTTTGCACAGCTTGGGAGGAAATTAGCTCTTCCAACTCATTTCTACAATTGCCAGCTCCTCCTCTTAGCCCCCTGCCTAAGCTCCTTGGGAGAACCAGTTTTGCCCATAAAAGCAGTGGAGCGGTTACTGTAATGTCCAGGGCCCCCAAATGCTGCTATTTTCAGCGCTGTCAATAATAAAAAGGCAAAAAGCTGGTCCCGTGGGCATCACCAAATCCACCCCTTGGGTCCATTAATTTAAGACCAGGCACCCACAAAGGTCCCAAATTAATCTGAATTTCTGCCAAGGCTCCCAAATTGCCAGCAGCCTTGGACCCAGCTGCTGGCTCGTCCAACTTCCAGTTTACAAGGGGAATGGCAATACCCCCTCAAGCGGCAACGCTTGTCATGCCTTGAACGACAAATGCCCGCACACGATGGGCTGCCCTCCAAGATTTGGGCTGGGAAGCCACGGGGACCTGGGGGGCCCGACACACACATCAGCCCCGAGGCCGCGTGCTGCTTTCCCCTCTCTTGCTTCTGTTGTGCGGCATCCCATAATGTCATGTCCATTTGCAGATTGCACTTTATTGGTTTTTATTTGGCAGCCTCGCTTGACTCTGTCCTTTAATTTATCCATTATACATTCTGATTAATTGGCCGATAAAGCTCTGTCCAGTTTTTAAAACAAATTCCCAGTCCATTTGCTTTTAGTGGAACTGCGAACAAGCAGTTTAACTCATTACATTACAGCACGCGTGCTTAAGGTTCACTCTTGAAGAAAATATTTCAGGATCATACACACGGAAAACAGCTCCGATCTGCATTAATAATCCCTCAGAGGGCTGGGACACGGGGCTGGTTAAGGAGAGATCCCCCAGCTCTGCCCAGCGAGCTGCGTGGGAGCAGCCCCTTCCTCCTGGTGGTCCTTTCTCCCGCAGACTGGAAACCTTTCTATCCACACATTGACGCCAAGTTAACGATCAGTTCCCATAAGACCAACTTCTACACCTCCCTTTTTGTAGGCTTCGCTGCTCATCCGCCCTCTTTAGCAAAGAGCCACCTCCAGGCTCCCTTTCCGCCCATAAACCCTCTTTTAGAGTTGGGAAAACATCTCCTCAAGCTCCCCCAGAGCTTCTTTCCAGCCCACCTCCACAGCGTTGCCTTCAAAGCCCTCGGCGGTAGCTCCACCACTAGATATTTGGCTGCTGGCACGGCGGTGATCCCTCACACCCAGATATCCCCAAGCACAAACACCCCTGCCCAAGCAGCACTTCTGGAAGAGGAATAGCGTGGCCAGCAGGAGTAGGGAGGTGATGGTGCCCCTGTACGCAGTGCTGGTGAGGCCGCCCCTCAAATGCTGGGGTCGGTTTTGGGCCCCTTACTCCAAGAAAGACGTTGCGTTGCTGGAGTGTGTCCAGAGAAGAGCAGCAAAGCTGCTGGGGAGCGGCTGGGGGAGCTGGGGGGGTTCAGCCTGGAGAAGAGGAGGCTGAGGGGAGCCCTCATCACTCCCTACAACTGCCTGAGAGGAGGGGGGAGCCGGGGGGGTCGGGCTCTGCTCCCAGGGAAGGGGCGATGGGACCAGGGGCAATGGCCTCAAGTTGTGCCAGGGCAGGGTGAGGTTGGCCCTGGGGAACAATTCCTTCCCCAAAGGGCTGTCAGGGGCTGGAAGGGGCTGCCCAGGGAAGGGGTTGAGTCTCCAGCCCTGGGGGGATTTAAAAGAAGGACAGATGAGGTGCTTAGGGCCAGGGTTTAGTGATGGGATGGCAGTATAGGTTAATGGTTGGACTTGATCTTAAAGGTCTTTTCCAACCTAAATGATTCTATGATTCTAGGATTCACGCCGCCCATCGCAGATGCCTCCTTGGGCATCCCCTGCTCCCTCGCCGCTACTTGCTTTGCCTGCCAAAATATCCCCCTTCTTCTCAGCACCCAAAGTTCCCAATGTAAATCTGCCAGACGCTATTACAGGTGCAAATGAGGAGTGACACATGCAGAGATGGGAGCGAGGGGAGAAGAGAATTAATTCTGCCGGGTTGACTTTTAAAAAGCATGAAAGGAAGAAAGAAAACTAACCGGAAAGCAAATGCCATTTCCCCTGAATATGAAACTAGGAGTGAATAAGCGATGGACTTCCACAGGGCGCCTTAATTCCCGTCCGTCAGCCTCGCTGCCTTTTCTCCCCTCAAAATGTTATTATCTATCACTCTCCTGGCGTGAACAGGACTGGGTGCATCTCTCCGTCTCACTAGCTCAGCTGATAAGCTTGACAGACCTGGGCCCTGGTGACAGCATTCACATTTCCAGTGGATAAAGTGCCATTTACATGAGGCAAGCGCTGGTGATTTTCCATCAGCCGGGACAGAATGAGGATGGGAACAGCTTGTAAGCTTCCTCTCTGGAGCAGCACTTTTTTCACCCCCCACCCACAGTTTGCTCTTTTTTTTTTTTGTTGTTGGTTTTTTGGTTGGGTTTGTTTTGTTGGTTTTTTTAAGGGCAAAATCTGGACCTTCTCCTCCACTCGGATTTCTAAACACCACCACGAACAAGGCCCTAGTCCTGATTAAAATTCCCGGCATGCCAGAGTTTGCAAAAATCTCCGGACCAAAGCAAAACAAGCTCAGGGGAAAGTCTGGCAACCCATTATATCTGGCTGTTGTCTAGGGGATTAGAGGGGAATTTGGCATGCTCCCTTTTTCCTTCCTTCGGACTCATGCCTTATATTTTTCAAGGATCCTTCTTTAGACCACGCTGCTTTCTTCTGG
This sequence comes from Gorsachius magnificus, assembly GCA_034008185.1. NCBI lineage: Eukaryota > Metazoa > Chordata > Aves > Pelecaniformes > Ardeidae > Gorsachius > Gorsachius magnificus. Next base: position 2,749,724 of record CM067097.1, read on the forward strand.
AGGAGCTGGTTGGTTTTTAATGTTCCCTTTTGTCTTCCTGACACTGACGCTTTCTTTGCCTTTTACTTTGCAAATCGTGGCCTTCTTTAGGCAGGAACAACTAGAGGCCAGTTCCCACAAGGGAAACCAGGGGGGCTGGGGAAAACGCATGGTCGAGACAAATTCCTTCAATTATCAGTCTCCTTCCATCCTACACCTTCAAGTTCTCCATCCTCCTGCACCACTCAGTGCTTAATGGACAGAGTGGTCCACACACCCTTCTGCTCCAGTTGACCTCATTTTGTCCCATGCCACCACGAAGAGGGTCTGTGACCATGCCCAGGGGTTGCACGGGGGGCCAAGGAGCTGGGGGATGCAGCGAGGATGCTGCTGCAGCACTAGGATGGGTGGAATAGCTGCAAAACCACTGCCTTGTTCCCAAAGCCCTGCTCGGTGGCTCGTCCCCCCCGCCCAGACAAGTCACGTCGCAAGCAGTCACGCCACCAACACGAGTAAAACTTCATCCCCGGCAAGCATGATGGAAGCAATAAAGATCTCCGACAGCACTGATAACCGCCAAGGTCACCAGCTTAAGGGCACGCTCCTCTCTGACAACCAAGGCTTTATTGACTTAAAAAAAAAAAAAAAAAATCCTCTCTATTTTTTAACTTTTTGAGTTCATCCACAAACTTATCTGCAGGGCTGTTTCACATTGGGTGTCCCGAAGCCAGGGAGGGGGTTCCCCATCCAACAGCCTCTTCAGCTCATGGCTATCCTGCTCAGAGGACCCCGTTAGCCCTGCAAGGGATGTGGCTCCATGGGGGAGATGAGAATCGGACAGAGCTCAACGGCTGCAGCCTTGGAGGTTCATGCATGGCAATGCTGGAGCTAAGGGCAATGCAAAGCCAACAAGCCTTGTTGGGCTGGAGCCAACCAGCAGCCCAACTTTTGGCCAATGAACAGCAGAAATTATTAAAAGATGGGAAAATCCTTTACTTGCCGCTCATTCTTTAAATTATACTTGCAGGAAGACTCTATGTTTCGGAGGGGTTTTTAACAGAATACTAAACCTACCTATTGCTTTGCATCTCCATCTTCCTTTCTAATGGGGAAAGAAGCTAGATGAGGGGAAAATCCCATGCTTTCATCATCGATACCGTTCCTCTTAATTCTCCACAAACAGAAACCAAGCATTTACTACTGGACGCAGCCATGCCATAGGCAAAAGAGTATGGAAATGCAGTATGGCCTCGGGAACAGGAGGGGGAGTACTAACAGTAGAAGAGGAAAAAGTAGGAGAGATTTCACGTTTCTTCTGCCCTGTTTCATCTAGGAACCAGCCCATCACTGCTGTAAAGTGATCTGCTCGGACACCCGCCCGGCGCTGGGGCCAGCACGGATGCACCAAGGCATGTCCCACGGCGTTCACCCCCAGCTACAGCCTTCGCCCAGAGGGCATCTGCAGGAGCTGCTCTGATTTCACACCTAAATCCTCGCTGGAAAGGGCAAACATCTAACTCCCAGCTATCCAGAGGGGTATTCGCCCTAACACGTGCCGCTGGGTTCCAAGGATATTATCCCGGGATCGCCCCAGGTCCCATGCCTGAGGAGAGGCTGCTCTCCCTGGGGTTGGGCACAGCACGGGAGGCTGCTGACCACAGGAGCTGAGCAGCAGCCATGGTGTTCCTTTGCCTCAGTCATTAATCATAAGGACGCAGGGAAGGTTTACAGTTACTCCAAGCAGGTGGCCAGCCAGTCATGGAGGAGGAGGAGGAGGAGGAGGAGGAGGGGGGGGGAGATACCCCTTTCGGCTTCTCTCCTTCAGGGCTACTTTGTGGAATGCCAGAAGCCAGGAGAAGTCTTTGGCTCCATCCCCTCCATCAAGCCGCTCCAGCAAAAGCCCAGGAGCTGCAGCTCCCAAAAAAAAGCGGGAGAAAGCTTCCTCCTCCTTTCTTCCTCCCTGTAAAGCTCCTCCCGGCACGGCAGAGCCTGGCAGGAGGCTGCGCAGGGAGGAGCTGCTCGGCAGCAAAGCTCGTCTCGCCCGCGTGCCTTTGCTTCCTCCTCTCCTAAAATCTGCCTGGGCCAGCCCCTCAACATCTGCCGTGCTGCTCCTCTTGCCCCTCACCTGCTGTTCAGACCTTCCCACCCATCGCCGGGCCGCCAGCTGCACTGTTTTTTTCCAGCAACCTCCTCCTCCTCCATCCAACCCTGCAGAGCATCTCCATTCCCACGTCCTCCTGCTGCCGGACGCAGCGAGAGCTGGAGGGGCTGCAACCTCAACCTGCTTATTCAGCTGCAAAACCAGGATTTGCAAAACCACGATGCTCGAGCTCCTGTTGAATTGATCCAGAGGTTTGCACAGAGCCCCTACCTGGCAGAGGAAGGGTCCCTAATAGCACAGAGCCTGGGAGAAAAAGCTAATTTGTCACCATTAATATTAATTCATAGAACCCGTGCCTTGAATCCTAACCTGCGGAAAGGAGATCGCAGGAATTCACAAACCTTCAGGGATACAAATATTGCACAGAGGACGACAGCCTCACAAACTGTATGAGAAAGGTAAAAAAAAAAAAAAAAAAAAAATCAACTCTCAGTCTTGTCGGAGAAGGCTCCGGAGCCCAAGTCAGCTCCGAAGCTCCAGCTTGCCTCAGTTTGCATTGCAAAAAATAACCCCCCGGAGTCCAGACTTGCAGCCATGCCCCCAGCTATTTCCCCAGCCATTCCCTTGCTAAGTCCTGGTGCTAAGAAGGGTTATTCCTCCTTCCTCACAGCATGCGACAGAAATGTTTGTGCAGAAAGGAAAAAAAAATAAAAATCCCCCAAGTCAGTACATTAATGTCCTGCAATGAAAAATAGATCTGTCTAAATATGCTCAAGGTAATTCAGAATACATTTGAGGTGATTTCAGGCTTTAAAGTCTGCCTGTAACAGCACTTCAGGCTGTGTTTATCAGTGCTTTCCCCCTGCACTTGCAATTTTTTTTTCTCCCTAGTTATTTTTAAAACATTTGCACAACAACAGAACAAAATGATCACGGCTAAGGGTAGAAATCAGCCTCACAGCAGCCTCTCCCAGCAGCTCTGGAAATTTTACCTTCCCATTTACCAAACCCAAAGCCTGGCTTATTGCAGGCTGGGGTTCAGCTTAGGTCAAGGAGAGGAGTCTGATCCCCATCCTACGGCGGCAAACCTGCAACCAATTCCCGGAATTCAGCCAAGCCGAAGCCAAATTGCAACCTGGGCGACGGGCAGGAATTCAGAGTGACACCAAAGCTCAGGCGTTAGCTTTGCCTTTGCGGCTCTGGCCCAAGAGCTCCCATTTAGCAGCTAAACCCGAGGATGCTCCACAAGTTCCAACAGCAACTGCATCAGAGAGCCACCCAACCTCAGGCCTGCTGAAGGGTGAACCTTCCCGAGCCACAGCGTGCATCGGGTTGTGTTTATCCCTCATATCTGCTGCGGGGAAACATCCAGCGTGCCCGTTGGGAGAGCTCGGCAAAGCTCCCGCGGGTGCCCCGGCTGCCATCCCAGCCCTCCCTGCCGATTCACCGCAAGGAGACAGGAGCTTGAGAGATGACCCAGAGCAGCGAGCCATACCTCGAAATGAAGCATCAAACAGGCCGTTCCCAGTAACAGATCACACTGCAGAAATTCTGCAAAAGCCCATTACACATGCAGAGCGCAGCTTTGGGGATCAGCACCATGGTGTGTGTCGTTCCCCCCCCCCCCCCCCCCCCCAGGCTGCAGAACCCCATCCTATTTGCGGAGGAGAGCGGAGTTTGGCAGCAGGGCAGGGAAACCCAAGCAGAAGCAGGCACGCAGGCTGCTGCAGGGGTATGTTCCCCGGATGGCAAAGAGAAATTCGGTGACTTGTAGCCGTTTTGGATGTATTACCTCTGGCAACCCCCCCCGCCCCCGGCGCAGACCACGCACCGGCGGCACACTGCGGCAGAGGAGAGCGCCTGTGCGCGTCGTGCACGACTCGCCCGCTGTTCTGAAGTACGAGCTTGGAAAAGAAACAAAGAGAGATGGCTTTGGGCTCAAGGGGACCCATCTGTTTGCGAGAAGTATTTATTTATTTATCAATTAATGTATCTATTTTACCTTGTGCTTTTGCACCATCTTGAAAACAAGGAGTCATAATATCCCTCAAGCAATTCTGCCCCTTATCCATCTGGTAAACAGCCATTCCACTTTATTTGCCTGGTAGCTTTTTTTTTTTTTTTTTTTTTTTTTTTTTAAGCTCTCTGGTTTCTAACAGAGCTGAAATCCACCAATTTCACAACAAGGACATCACCATTAATGATGATAGCAGTAATAACGACACGGCGCTCGCGCAGCGTGCCTCCGCCGGCGGATTTCAACCCATTTTACGGTCACCTGCAAGCACCCATCTGAGGGAGCCAAAGACGATGCTAATTTTAGAAGAAGCACAAACTTGTGGAGAGAAGCGGAGCTCTTCCTCCAGTCCCAAGACAAGTCTTTAGCAGGGTTATAAATAGGAGCCAGGATTGCCAGCACCTTTTCTCCCGGTAAACGCAGGATATCACGTGCGTGCACGCTCAGTGACATTTTCCCAAGCACTTCTGCAATTAAACTCTTTCTCTGCCTTTACACCAGCTCGGTATAACTGCCTAGAGCTTTTCAGGGGCCAGAGCCTGGCATTTGCCAGCAGAGGGAACCTTCCCATTGCCGGCTGGGAGAGTGAGGGACCCAGCAGAGCTTCTCTGCAGCAGCCAGCATCACTTCTGCTGGCGTCGGGGCCATGGGCACGCTCAGGGATGGCTTGGGACCCACTCGGGCACCCCGATGCATTTTGAGCTGGTGCAGAACGCCTACCTGCAAATACTCCACTTGCTGGGATGTGCACAGGCGACAAACGCAGCCCCGTGCACGAATCTCCCCACTGACAGCACTGCAAAAAGCTATTTGCACCCCCCCCGGGACACGTCCCCGCAGCGCCCACGCTACCTGGGCATTGCTCGAAACAGCAGCTGATACCTGTGGCTCCCCAAGCAGCCCCCCAAAAGAAAAAGCAGCCCATTCCCAAGGTCGGGGGGAGCGTACAGCTCACAGCCCCCTGGGCAAGGGGGTGTCTGCCCACTGGGTGGGTGAGAGCTGCTGCCTGACCCCCAGCATAGCACATTCAAACCCAACTTCTGCCTCTGTTATTCCCGCTGTGCACCCTAGGCTATAAAATGTTCCTTTTTAAAGGTTTTTTCACAGAATCCCAGCACGGCAAGGGTTGGAAGAGACCTCAGGAGCTCACCCAGTGCCACCCCCCTGCCCAAGCAGGCTCACCCAGAGCAGGGGGCACAGGACAGCGGCCAGGCGGGGGTTGAAGATCTCCAGAGGAGGAGACTCCACAGCCCCCCTGGGCAGCCTGGGCCAGGGCTCGGGCACCCTCACAGTCAACAAGTTCTTCCTCACGTTCAACTGGAACCTCTTGTGCTTCAGTTTGTGCCCATGGCCCCTTGTCCTGGCGCTGGGCACCACTGGGAAGAGTCTGGCTCCGTCCTCGGGACCCCCACCCTTGAGATATTTGTAGGTGGTGATGAGATCCCCTCTCAGCCTTCTCTTCTCCAGCCTGAGCAAGTTTTAAGTAAAACAGAGCCTCTAAACGAATGGCACAGGGTTAAACTCTGCCTATTTCCCAGCAAAACCATTACATGATGACATAGATCTATTCCCCGACGGGTGACGAAGCGGGCGCTGCAGCTGGAGGCAGGGCTAGGGAAGGAGGCGCGCGGGATTTACAGCCCCAAAACCTCGAACAGTTGTTCACAGCATCAGCTCTCCGCACATTATAAACACTTCCCATTTCCATCTCCGGCACGGATTGTACTTCGCAGTTATGAAGTTGTTTCCACTTTCTCCTCCCCACCCCCCCTCCTTCCCCTACTATAATATTTAGTCTGCAGCTCTGCTTATTTACATACTTAATTTCAGCTCTGTTTGCAAACACAAATTAGTTTTGTGCAATTACTTTGTGCATGGACATGGAGTTTATCCGCTTCAGCGGTTTAACAACACGGCAAGTGACTGCACAGGACCATATGGCTCGCTATATATAATCACAATATTACCTGCACATATTAGTTACATAAGAGCTACGTTATAATTAGCGCAGTTCAAAGAGGTTCAAAGAGAGGAAGAAAGGAAAAGAGGAAAGGAAAAGAGAAAAAGGGGGGGGAAAGCAGACAAAAAGGAAAAGTAGAAAGGAAAAAAAAAAAAAAAAAAGAAAAAAAAAGGGTGAAAGGAAAAAAAAAAAGGGAAAAAAAAAAAAAAAAAAAAAGGAAATAAAGAAAAAAAGGGAGAGAAAGGAAAATATAGCACAAAGAAAGGAAAGGCGAAAAGGATTCCCCGACCCCATCACGCCAGCAGCGTGGGAGAACCGAGCTCTGCGGGAAATTGATTTTATGACAGAAGTGAAAAATCAGGTGAAAAATTGTTTGGGTCAAATTAGATCTTTTGTTCAACCAGAAAATAAAGGGGTTGTTTCATTGCCAGGTTCTCTCTTTTTAGTTAGGTGGTTGTTTAACCTTAATAACAACAGGGTTTTACCTTTTTTTTTTAAGCAAAAAAAAAAAAAAAAAAGTAATTGAAACAAAACTGCCAAAGTTTTTCTGGAAAATGAAACGAGTTTTTCTCGATTTTTTTTCCCTTTCCCCAACCCAAAATCGCTGGCCTGAGCTTAGTTCAGTAATATTTCCAGTGGAGCCAGACCTCCCTTTCCCAGGGAAGTGACTATTCTGAGGAAAACCTGAAGTGGGATCTACTGGGTGGAAGCTTTTAACCACCCCTGTGAGTGTCTCCTGCGTGCAGAGACGTGGGGGGTACCGGGGTGGGGTTTGCAGCCATTTCCCACATTTTTTCAGGGGTTTTGGGTGGGTTTCTTTTAAAGTCAAACTCTGAATAGGCACTTTTTTTTTTGCTGGAGAGGTATCCCTAACGCCTCCCCCAGAAACTGCCTGGTGCAAGGGGCAGCTGGGCTTTCCCATTCACTCTCATTCCTGGTGCCACTGGCACAACTGGACCTGAAAAGCGTGGAGATTTGGTAAGGACAGCGGGGTTCACATCCCTGACTTCCCAGAGGACCCCAAAGGTGCAGGGACCAGGACTGAGGGATGCTCTCCTGCCTTGCTCCCCTGCAGTACTCCATCTCCCCCTCCGGATTTGGCAGGGCAGGGTTTGGCCATCAGCACTGCCCCTCGGCAGCGGGATGGGGAGAAGGGATGGGGAGAAGGGACGGGGAGAGAGAAGGGACGGGGAGAAGGGACGGGGAGAAGGGACCCATTCACCACCGAGCATCCCGGTGGTGGTACCCTGGCCGCGGCACCTCTGCCGCAGCTCAGTCTCCACGGCCCATTTAATCACCAGTCTTTCTGTACAAGCAGCCAAAGACCCTGCAAGTGCATCATATTTTATGGTCTGCTAGAAACCGGTGTAAGAACACCAATTCATTTCACGTGCAGTGAACAGCCTCCAGATTGAAAAGCCTGCTGGCTCGCAGCGATGGGAACCTCTGACCTGCACACGCAGCATCCCGGGCAGCTTTTTGCCATGGTCCCCTTTGGGTGCTGGGGACTTCAAACCACTTCCCAGCTTCACCTATTCCCACAAATGTCGCAGAGACCTTTTTTTTATTTATTTTTAATTCCCCTCTTCCCCTGCTGCTCGCAAGACGGTCTTTATTTATATAATACATTTCACATCCAAGACATCGCTGAGAGCTCTACACAAATATTAATTACCAAGCCCTAGGTGGTAAATTATAAATATCCGTTCTCTCAAGATTAAAAATCCTACGTTTAATAATAATAATAATAACAATAATAATAATAATAATGACTGCACTGTGGCACATAGTGCTACATGAAGGAGCACTCCTTTGCTCCAGGGTGGCAATAAAACACACTAGACCACAGAAAACTTCAAATAGAGAAGGACAGAGGTGGTGCTTAGCAGCCAGGCCACCAAGCTGGAGGCAGGCATGCTCAGACACACAGCTCCCCAAGAGGGTTCTGGGCGTTTGCAACCTTGCAAAACACAGCAATTCAATGCAGGGGGCAAGTGGAAGGCGCTGCAAATTGTGATGGGTGAGAGCAAGGCTCGCAATGCAAAGATCTGGCGAGGGGCAGAGGGGCTTTGCAGCCCCCTAAGCATCTCTCCTCTGCCTGGCCTTTACCTAGCAGCTGGAAATCATCACCCCGTGATGCCATCTCCTAGGCAAAGCAGGGCAGCATCCCCTTGCTTGTCTAACACTGATTATACCCGGCAGGATTTCTGTGCTACACGAAGTGTCAGAGTCCCCGACAACGTGATGATGGACTCGCTGGGTACAAGGCCAGGTGTAATAAGGAAGCAGCTGCTTTTTGATTCTGCTCTGGGATCTCTCGTCCTTGCAGAGCACATTTCTGGGGTATACTTGACACTCGCTCCCCAAGCAAAAACTGCCACGGCTGACAGTGAGGAATTAGCGGAGCACGCACGGTGGAGATAAGGCCCTGCAGTGATAAGAGACCTGGGGCCGGTTCTGCTCGGCCACAGCACGAGGCAGTCCCTGGGGCTGCTGTCACCCTGCCCGCTCGTAGCCGGGTCCAAACACAACCAAGCAAAACCCAACGCACGACCGAATTCCAAATCCTTCTGCTTGCCCTGCCGTGAGGGCGCAGGACCACTCAAGCGGGACACGGCTGAAGCCCATCTGTATCTAAGGGATGCACCTTCAGTAAAGCGAGGAGGAAGAGGCAAAGCTTCCTCCTCTCAGCCTTATCTCCTGCCACAACACACGTCGGGCCACGCCGACGCTGTCAAACCCCAAACATCTCAGTTCCCTTTGCAGCTCTTGCGGCTTTTGCAAGACTCACCAGATTTCTCGCAGCACGCAAGCAAACCCACAAGCTGCAGGTCGCCTCCAAAACCCCCAGAACAGGAGCCGTTTGCTGCAATTCTTGCTCTCTGCAGCCCTGCCCAAGCCCCCTCAGCTTCACTTTGAGCACTCAAGTACATCACTTCCAAGCTGTGGACTTGGAACGGGGCAGATAATTTAGGGCTTGTGATGATTATTTTTTTATTATTATTATTATTTTTAATTTTGATTTTCTTTGTTGCTGCCTGCTGGCCTCCCCCTTTTTTTTGCGCAGATCAGAGCAATCAACCAAGAGGACAAAACCCCAGCTTCCCAAAACGGGAGAGGCAGGCAATCAGAGCTAGTGGAAAGGACACGCCGGGAAGTCAATGAAGATTGGAAATAACATTTACAAAACTGAGACTCAGCAGGCCCAGGGTACTTTGCCTGGCTGTTTGAACAGTGTGTGCTCCTCTTTCCCTTTGAGTGCAGCAAACAGCTGGTCTCTAAGTAAGGGTACCTGAGGATAATAACGCCGGTGATGATCTCTTCTGTAGCCTCCCTGTGCTTTGGCTGTGATTTCTGCTTGCCTGGCTGGCAAAGCCTGTGCAGCCGACTTTGTACACAGAGGGGTCTTCAATGATTTGCCTCAGTCCCCTAGCTGTCCCCATACCAAACCCCAGCCACATTTTAAGGACCTCGAGCAGCATTCTGTCCCCATTCGTGGCTTGCAGCAGGGCTAAACGGCTCTGGAAGGGGCAAGCAGGAGGCTGGACACAGCACCCTCACTGTGCTCTCCTCCCGCTGCCCTCATTTTGCACAAAATGTTAAGCAGAAATGGACAGTGGCTCGGTTTGCCACCTAATTTCAAAGGCTGGTGCCTCCAGCTGCCTCATCAAATCACCCTTGTAGAGGAAGGAGGCTTAATTTGGCATTCGTTTAGCAAGAAAAGCACAGGTCCAACAAAAAAATCATGCGCAAAATGTTGTAACTATTTACTGCTCAGCCCCAGCACGATGCCCCCTGGATCGCTACCGCAGCGTTATTAAGCATCCTCCCCAGTACACACATCCCATCCCTGAGGAACAGCCACAGTGAAGCACAACACATCTTCAGAGGAATGAAGGGGAGAGATACAAAGAGGGCAGGGAAAAAAAAAAAAAACCATCTTCAAGTCGAAGACTATTTGATTTAAAAGGAAATCTCTCTGTTGTGGTTTAACCGACGGGCAGCTCAACGCCGCACGGCCGCTCGCTCACCCCCCGCCTCCCCAGTGGGATGGGGAGAGAATCGGGGGGGGAAGAAAAAGATTCATGGGTTGAAATAAAGGCAGCTTAACAGGACAAAAAAGAAAGGGATAATAATAGTTAATAATAATAATAGGATATACAAAACAAGTGATGCACAATGCAACTGCCCGCCACCCACTGACTGATGCCCAGCCCATCCCTGAGCCGCTCCCCAGTCGACTCCCCCAGTTATGTACTGGGCATGACGCCATATGGTATGGCTGTGCCCCCTCCCAGCTTCTTGCTGGCAGGGCACGGGAAGCTGAAAAGCCCTTGACCAGTGTAAGCACTGCTCAGCAACAACTAAAACACCAGCGCGTTATCGACATTCTTCTCGTACCAAATCCCAAACACAGTGCTATGCCAGCTACAAGGAAGAAAATTAACTCTACCCCAGCCAAATCCAGGACAGTATCCATCCCTTATTCTATACCATCTACATCATGCCTAGGTCCCACACTTTCCAATACATCCCAATTAATCTCCACCACCTTTCCTGTCTTTTGATACATACACACAGATATCAGTCCCCTAGTCTATGGGCCATCCCTCTAAAATGTCCGTTGGGTTCATTTAGTCCATGACTTTGGGCTCCACCTGTCCCAACAGTCCCTCAGGGCAGGAGGGTTGGTGTGGGGTGTTGGGCTGTTGCATGCCAAAGCCAGTTCTGGTTCCGTCATGGCTGTGCTTGTCTGGTTCTGTCTTTGCTGCACTTTGCTTTGTTCCATCAAAGTTCACTCTTCATTAATCCAGGTGATTCTTACTGTAATACCATTGAGACGGCACATAGCCACCATAGAAGTCATGATATAGAGTACTGTATAGTAATCAATATCATACAATTTAATTCATTGGCTATTCTCACCCAAAATCAAATCCCCTGGAGGTACACATTGGACTTCCCCATCCTTCTGCATCACCCACCAAGTGCACCCAGGTCCTTGAGCAAAAGCAATCCCACGGATGGGTTTGCCTTTGCCCAAGGCAGGAGTAACCCAGACTGCCTTCCCCAGCACATTTTTTATGTGCACTACAGGGACTTTATCCCTCTCTAACCATACACAAAAGTTTTGACTGGGCAGGGCCAGCTTGATTGGCAGGTCCCCTAGTGTTGACTGACCAGGTGGCCTTTGCTAAATGTGTATCCCAGTGTTTGAATGTCCCAGCACCCACTGCTCTCCGTGTGGTCTTCAGCGGTCCATTGTATCGTTCCATTTTCCCGGAGGCTGGTGCCTGATAGGGGATGTGATAGACCCACTCAATGCCATGCTCTTTGGCCCAGGTGTCTATGAGGCTGTTTCGGAAATGAGCCCCACTGTATGACTCAATTCTTTCTGGGGTGCCCTGTCACCATGGGACTTGCTTTTCAAAGCCCAGGAGAGTGTTCTGTGTGGTGACATGGAGCATGGGATATGATTCCAGCCATCTGGTGGTCGCTTCCACCATGGTGAGCACATTGTGCTTGCCTTGGTGGGTTTGTGGCAGTGTGATATAAGCCATCTGCCAGGTCTCCCCATGTTTATATTTCAGCCACTGTCCTCCATACCAGAGAGGCTTTAACTACTCGGCTTGCTTGATCGCAGCACATGTTTCACATTCATGGATAACCTGTCCAATAGCGTCCATGGTCAAGTCCACCCCTCGATCATGAGCTGTATGTTGCACCTCTTCCTTGATGGCCTGAGGTGTCATGGGCCCACCGAGCTAGAAATAATTCACCCTTATGGCAGGAAAGCTTTTGCCCATTTTGGCTACCACCACCATTGCAGAGGTGATGGAGAACTTTCGGCTACCGAAGTGCCACCTCTCCATCTACTCATCCATAGTCCAGGACCTGGTTAGCTATGCAACTCCCAAAGAGCAGAATAAGTAGGACTTACTACAGTTTATGGGAAGTCAAGACATATGGGGAGCAATAATAATACCTACAGCCGTAACGGCTTCCTCCCAGCCCGGTTCCCCCCTCACCCAGCCATAATTCCTGGTTTCTCCTCCTCCAGCCCCAGCTGTGGTCGATGGGTCCAATTTCACAGCTGCTCAGTTCCAAATTGGACTTGTGTTTCCCAGCTGTACTCAGACTCCCGCGTTTGTTTGCCATCAGCTTTAATTAGGAAAGGTTTCATTGCCTGACACATCCAACCCTCTGCTCCAGCTCCTCCAAGGCCATCTTCCTCATCCGCTTCACGCTGAGCGGCTTGAAAGCTTGCAGCCACTGCCTTGGACCCATCTCCTCATCTCCTGCCCTGCCAGCTAGGAAACGGCACGGCGTGCAGGCAGATATCCCCCTGCCCCACCGATGGGCACCTCTGCCGGGGCTCTCCCTGCCTGCTCTTGCTGAGCCGTGATGCAGAACTGTGCTGGAGAAATCAAAGCTGATACCAATCTTATTATCCAACACGGCCCTATCAGCTGAGACAGCGACATTTATCACATTAATAGGAATGATAGAAGAAAACTGGGATCCTGTCCAACAAGAGCACTTTATCACATGTTGCACTGTCTTACAAATCCAATTATCACCAGCCGAAGGTCTTAACGGCCCTCCAAGAGTGGCTCTGGAAATCTTAAAAGACTATAAAAGCGCTTGTCCGGAGCCTGCAGTATCGCCTTTGCCAGGGCATGGGAAGAAGCATCACGTGCTTTTCAGGAGACTGAAGCAGCTTCATCCCTTAAAAAGAGAAGCCCAAAAAAGGGGGACAGTTGTCACCAGGACGTCTCCCACCGTGGCAGGGGAGAAGGAAGGAGAAAGCCAGATGCAGCCAGCCCGGCTCCGCGGCTTGAGGAAGGGGAGCCCACCACCAACGGAGCAGGGACGCAGGCGATGCTCTCCCTGCTGAGCCACATCCCAGGCACGTCCTCTGCCTCAGGGTGCTGCCCAAAACCTGGGGACTTGTCTGTGCAAAGCACGAGGTGCCACCCGAAGGAGAGGTGACAGGAGTTTGCTCTTCTCCCCGGTTTTCCAGACCGAGAGCACTGCCAGGAACAGACTGCTCCAGGCATGATCTCAAAGGACTTTGCTGCTCTCTCGCCCTCCTGGCCTCTGTTGCTACAAAAACACTCGAGCAAAGCTTTTTGCAGTTCTCACTGCGTGAGGAACAGTCAACCTAGCATCAATTCCCTTATTTTCCTTCAGACATCCGTTATTAAGGTTTCATTCCAGCTTGATCCAAAATGATTTTTTTTCCCCCCCGATTTTCAATATTGCAAGCAAAGCAAAAAAATTTGCTCTCCCTCCCCCCACCCCATTGCTCTAATGATCGTACCTTAAATAATTTATCCACTCCTCTCCTATCCTCCCGCCCTTCGCTCGCCATTACCTAAGTATGCTTCAGCATTTCTCCTTCTGCCCCACTTCAGCTACCGCTTGTGGTCAGAAATGATGACCGGGGGAATTCATCACAGCAGGACAGGCTTTTCATTTCATTCTACTCCACTGAGCATTGAGAAACAACAGCTTCTTATTTTTACTGTCTCCCACCCCATGCAGTCATTCTGCTATTCCCCTGGGGCATGGAGACACCTCCAAGGGCCCCCGCGAGTTAAGCACCTGGGCACCGTTTGTGCCTCCTCTTCAAAAGCCTCCTTTGAACGTCAGCGGGACGCTGAGACCAAACAAGGGTGATGACAGGAGTGAGGAGGACAAGGTGCAGGACAGCGGAAAATCCCAGCCGTTGTCTGCAGCCAGGGGAGCGTGCAGCGCTGGCTTCCCAGCAGCCCAGAGGAACAAATTCTCCTCTCGCTTGTGTTTCGCTAATGCAGGGTTGGTGCGGGTACAATAGGGCAGTGTTTGCTTCATTTTGCGTTGGTTTTTGCGACGGGTGCAGGGAGCAGGTTGGGAAGCACCTTCTCCCACCTCACAGGGATGGCAGCCTCAGCACCCTGGGTGAGAAGAAACAGGACACGCGTCCCCCAGGCTGCTCCGACCTTTGAGGGGTCCTAACAGCTCTGTCAGCAGCCGTCCTTCATCCTTTACCATTGGTATGGGCAGAGTTATGGGATAAAGCTGGAAAGCGTGGCCCAGCTTTGCTGGAGCAGAGGCAGAGGCGATGCAGGCTCAGTCAGACAGGGCTAAAGCCGCGCCGGGATCCTGCCGTAGAGATGGTCCATCATCAGAGCAGGAGACGGGGACTATGGCAAGGGATGTACTCTAGCCCTGAAATAGCACAGCCCCTAAATCACACAGAGAGTTCATGGACACAGAGGCTTTCCTGGGCGGCGATTCACCATCTTAGGGTGGTGAAACCCTGGCAGGGGTTGCCCAGAGAGGGGGTGGAGGCCCCATCCCTGGGAACATTCCAGGCCAGGTTGGACGGGGCTGTGAGCAACCTGATGTGGTTCAAGGTGTCCCTGCTCCCGCAGGGGGGTTGGGCTGGGTGACCTCTGGGGGTCCCTTCCCACCCAAAACATTCCATGATTCTATGGTTTTACAAAAGCACCGCAGGTCCCTATAATCTGGATTATTTCTGCCTGCAGGAAACCCGCTCTCCAGGCGTAAAGCTGCCGTGAAGTGGCTTTACCCAGCTGAAGCCTGCAAAGGCAGAGCAGCTGCTGCTTCCCGTAATCCCCGGTGGCACCGGGATAAACTAATGCACCCCCGACCCGCAGAGCCGACGCAGGATTCCCTCTCCCGATTCCCACCCCGCATGTTTCCAGGCATTACTGCTAAATAAAGCACCAACCAGGCAAATTACTCCAGTCCTCTACAGGGTCCCCCCCGTTTTGTGGCCGTGGCACAAGAGAGAATGCGTGGCCGCACCTGGATGGCATTACCACTGCCGGGAAGCAAGGAGTCTCCACCGCGCTGCTCGTAGATATTTAAAGTGATTTAATGGTTGCCATTCATTATTAATCATGGTTAGTAGAAGGATGCCGATGAACACATGGAGAACAGGATCTTGTGAGGCTAGACACTGCACAAACACCGAGAAGAATAAAAAGGTCCCTTCTAGGAAAAGCCCTGTTCTGATAAAACAACAGCACTTGTGGGAAATATTTTGATTTTGGCGGCAGGGTAAGGAGAGACAGGCAGACACATTTCATAAAAGCTTTTCCAGCTTTTAATCCTGGTGCATTACACGGCTGCGTAGTCCCAGCAGGACTCGCTGCTCTCGGCGTACTCACACCAAGGTGGCCTGGGAGCCCCTAGGAGGGACATGAGCTCCACTGTAAAGGCTGAGATATAAAAAGATGCTCCCTGCCTCCGAGCATCACCCTCCAAAGGACTCCTGGCAGGTATAAATCCAGAGAATTCACAAGGCAGCGGGGGGCGGGGGGGGAAAACCACCAACCCAAATTTGCAGAGCACCGGGAATGTTCAAGGCAATAAAGAGAGTTTTTAATAAGCGCCATAATGGAAATTTATGTCAGGGTCCACAAAATATTATAGATGGTAGCTTATGCAGCCCTTGTATTAAAAACAAAATGAATTATATTATCCTAAAACAATAGATGAAATTATAAAGCATAAAAAGAAATGGAACATACCCAGCTCCTTCCCCGGCGGCATGGGCACGACCCAGCTCTGCACCCCTGCCCCAGCATCCCACCGCCGGATGCCACCCCTTCCAAATCACTTTGTGGCCTTCCCTCGCCCTTAATTAAAACCAAAAGCAGCTCCCGAGGCTTGGAGAACAGAAAGGACCCTCTCTCCAGGTGCATGCAGCAAAGAGATGGACGGCGGCGAGGAGCGTTGGCGGCGCGGGGAGAGAAAGCGGGAAGAAAAGAGGGGGGGGGGCAGAAAAGAAACCAGCAGCAAACCTGGGGATTTTCAAAAGAGCGGCTTTAGTCTTCGCAGAAGCGATGGGGACTTGGCAAAGCAGAGCTGTGTGTCAGGCATCCCAGAGGCACAGCCTGCTTTTAAGAGAGGCATCCCAGCACAGGATCGGTGCCCGCGCAGGGAGCGCGAGGCTCCCCCAGCTCTGCAGCCCAACCCTCTGCCCCGGGAGGGCTGAGGGACTTCGGGGGAGGGTGTTGAGAAATAAGACAAAGAGGATGCTATCGTGCTTCCCCACTTCCAATTTTCTCGCAGTAAAATATCCCCCCCACCCCTCATTTTTCACAACTGTGTGGGAAAAGAGAAGGAGGGAAAGGAGAAGGAAAAATCCCAAAGCTCAGCCACCGTACGTTTTTCAGCCTCGTGAGGTTTTGCTTGGCTTCGGGGACAGCAGAAGGTGCTAGGGCTGGTTGTTTGATGCAGTTTGTTTTCAGCCCATAAAAGCACTTACAAGGTGGATTTTCTTCCATTTCCACAGAGCCCTGCACACCAATGCTGAAAGCTCTGCTAAGAGGAGCTGTCAGGGCACATTATCCAGAGGGGCTGATGCCTCTGGAGAAAGGAAAGTTGAAACCATGAACGAGAATGGGGAGAGAGGGCTGCCGAACGAGACGTGCATTAAAAGCGAGAAGGACGTGATCAAGAATTTTAAGACCCCTTTGGAGATTTGCTGCTTGGTTTTGGATGGCCCGACAACACGCCAAACTGCTGCAGGCAGGGGCAGCGGGCTTTTTACCGATGCTGCAACCACCCTCCAGTGGCATTGCCTCCTAAAAGGTGGGATCTCTCTTTCCAACCGAGATTTCTAACAGCACGTTGGTTATATCGATGGCGGTGGTCTAAGGTCCTCCCATAGCGCACGTCCTACAATTCTCTTGAATGTCTGACACCGGTTGGGATGAGCTCCTCTTGGAGATGCTCTCTGCTGATCCCTAACGGGGCTCAGAGGAGCTCCTTACCCACCAACAACCCACGCTTACAGGTCTGCATTTCATAGAATCATGGAATCGTTTAGGTTGGAAAAGCCCTTTAAGGTCATCAAGTCCAACTGTTAACCTATCACTGCCATCCCGCCACTAAACCCCGTCCCTAAGCACCTGGTCTGCCTGGCTTTTAAATCCCCCCAGGGGTGGGGACTTGACCCCTTTCCTGGGCAGCCCCTTCCAGTGCTTGACAACCCTTTCGGTGAAGAAATTTTTCCTAATGTCCAACCTGTCAGTCAAATGAATTTTGTCCTGAGCACACAGTTGGTCCGGTGGCAATGGAACAACATTTTCCAAAATTCCCAGCGCATCCTTCATGGTCTTCAGCAGCAGAAATCAGCAAGCACCAGAGCTTGTGCTTCATCTCGTGTGCTGTTATCACCTGGACGACGACGACACCCTCAGCTACCTCCCCGAGACCAATATCCAATGCACCAAACAAGAAAGGGGAGACACAAAATGGGCCACCCCAAAAAGCAAGGTGATTATCCCAGTGTGTGCCTGCCTCTGCCCGTGGACAGCCACTACCAGCTGGGCAGGACGTAGCCAGAGGTACCAACCAACGACCTTTTGGGGAAGGTTGTTCCAAAACCCCATCACTGAAAAAACAGTCTGTGGCTTGAAACAGACTTCACAGCCCTTTTCATTTGTTTTTTTTTTTTACATTTTTATAATCCTAATGTAATTGCGGAGACTCTCATTCCCTATGCTAAGTGCCTAAGCCCCCCAGACTGAGTGGCAGCTCGAGACAGAAGTGGCCAGGAGGGAGCACGGCAGCTTGTCAGGTAAAGAAAGTTAGCAGCATATCACCGAGGAGGAGGAGGACAGCAGAGGTGTCGCCAGGACATGGCTCAAACCTGCAAGCCACCACGTCTTCTGCCCTGAGGCCCCTGTCATCCCTCAGCTCATTTTAGACCGGCACGAGGATCCACAGCAGTTGGAAGTCTGGGTTTTTTTAATGCCTGCAGCCTTCGCTTTCTCCTCGCAGAATTCAGAGGAGTTCCAAAAACCCTTCTCGAAAGACACGGAAGGTCTCTCTAATTGGCGCAATGCAGTACTAGAAGAGAAGGGTCCAGGGTAGGTGTACGAAAGCTGGTTTGGGTACCAGAAGTTCGGAGCACAGCAACACTAAGCCCTGTCCCAGCTAAGTAGCCTCTGCAATCAATAGGGTGTGTTAATTTGTTGAGGATACCCCTCTAAACCAGCCCTGTGTCCTTGCTAACGGGGATGAGAGATGCGCACCAGACCACCAGACGACACCCCACGATGTGTCGGGGCTGGGGCTGCCCCTGCTTGCCCCGGGCAAGAGGAGCAAGCCGAGACCCCAAGGTTTCCATGTCTGCCTTGAGACCCTGCGGGCACAACACGGCTCAGAGCTGGACAGCACCCTTTATAATAAAATATCACAGATCTAAGTGCCCCAGAGTGGTGCGTTATGCTTGCAAGGGGAAGGCTTAAAAAATGCAAGCGGGGCACAAACTCAAAGGCTGTTCAGTGAGCAAACGCAACCCTTCTTGGCAAACACCACCCAAAGGAGCCATTTGCCTGCTGCTTCTCCATCCCTCCGAGCCACAGGACTTCCTAAGAGGCAGCAGGAACTGGAAAATCTCTTTGATGAGAAGAAAGGTGATATTATTGGTGTTGCTGAGCGATCGGAATGACCGGCCCATCGAAGTCTTTGCTAGAATCCATTGAGTTGCCTACTTTTAGAGCTGTTGATCTCTTAGACCCATTGGATACCTATGGATTGCTACCGGCACGAGCGGTGCTGGTCCAAGCAGGCACAGACCTTCAAGGGAAGCTACAAACCAGGATGAATTTCTACACGAGCACTGTGCTGCAAACGAGGGGAAAAGATAAACAGCTCAGTCTGGAGGAGCCTGATTTGGGGAGATAATAAATTAGAGCTCACAGGCAGGCAGTATTGAAACATCAGGGGCTAAAGACCATCAATGGTGATCGTCTAACAAAGGAGTATTCATCTCCGCGCAGGCTAACTGTACTTGGCTGAGCATCCTTCACAGTAAAATACCGCAGACCTGAGTACCGGGGACAGCATTACACTGGCAGTGTAAACACATTAAGAAAGCAAAGAGTTACAAGCTCAGATGCTGAGTGTCGCCATCACGTCCAACCTATTTAGCAAATAACGTGGAAAGAAGACATGATGGATAAAGATGAAATTAATGACTGAACTGGTGCTCAGTGATTATCAAGAAACTAGTGATGAGGACCTGATTACATTCACAACGGATAATAAAGGCTTGCCCCAATCAGTAATATATATACTCATTGCTTCAAAAGGACTCATTTCCAACGCTGGGGAAAATTATGGGAGAAATTGGCTGGAAGGAAAAATGTCAACAGAGAAATGTGGGCTCGTAACACAAAACTTATTAGAGAGCCAAAAAAGTCAGGACTCCACAATCCAAAAAAGACAATTTTGGCTAAAAGCCCTATTCTTATTGCTAAAGCAGCAATCAAGCATAATGCAAAAATAAAAGAAGGAATAGACAGCAATCAATGCGCATTAGAAGTTATGAAGTGCATTGATAAGGAAAGCTAAAAACACCACGGGGGAGGCAATTGCCGGCTGACAGAACCACAGAGGTGATTTTAACAGCTCTAAACCCAGCCTAGCCCAAGGCGAGCTGGTGTCTCACCCCCAGCCTAGCCCAAGGCAGCTGGTTTCTCTCTGCTAAAAGGCATCACCAGAAATAAATCGGCTCCGAGTCTGCCACAACCCCGGCCATGATATTTTGCCCCTCTGCAGCTCCATTCCCATCTGAGCAATGGGTACAATGATAGCTCCCGTCCCTGCGGCTGGTGTGTCCTTCACACAAAGCAATGACTTCCCACCGCCATCGATGGAGCTGCACCCACCACCAAGTGCGGCACCCTTGTCCACAGGGCTTGAGCCAAATCACCACCACGATGGACAAATTCACAACCATCCCCAACAGTTTGGACCCAAATTCCCCAATTTTAACCAGAAACATGAGCCCAGAACTCTTCCTCCAGATGTTGGTCCCAACCTTTTCCTGGGCAAGGAGTGAATTAATTACTAATCAGCAGCAGGGTGCAATTCAGTTTGGCTGACACAAATACAATGGTGCTAATGTTGGGAAAGGAGGGGCTGCCCTGCACATTTTGTCTTAGGAACCCCGGATCCCAGCTAAGTCTTAGCCCAGGGAATTACAGTCAATCCCCCCAAAAGCTCAAGCAGAAGCAGACACCTTCCTCCCACCCGTCCCTGAGCGGCTGAGCTGGAAAGGCTGCGCACTGACAAACAGATGTGCCAGGCATTGATATTATTGTAACGTCTTTCAAACAATTTGTATCCCCAGAACGGTGGTAAAGAGATATTGTATGGCAAATAAATTAAAGCATTTGGCCATAAAGCCAGCAACAGAGAGACAGAGAGAAAAGCAGCACAGACATTGGAGGAGCGAGAGGTTTTTAAATGAGATTAAAGAAAGATGGAAAGTCAACGGGGGGAAAAAAAAGGAATCCTAAAAAAAAATTATTAAAGCAGCAGCAAGGATGCGCTTTGTGGGATTTGTGGATATGGCTCGAACAAAAGGGCAGCCCATTGGCGCCAGTCTCGTGAAAAGCGCTCAGGGGTGAGAGGTTAAACTCTTATAAACACCTGAAGAAACAGTAACAGAAAAAGGGGGCCCGCGCCCCCTGGGCTGAGCCACCCCGCACGCCGCTCACACCTCCCCGCTCGGCCGGGGCGGGAGGCACAGGTAGACCGATCGCTCACACTGCTGCTGCTGTTTGCTCCCGAGTCCCTGGGATGGCTTCAGAAACATTTTTATTAAGCCAGATGGAAGGAGGAAGAAGGGGAAGGCGGGGGGGGGGGGGGGGGGGAAGGGAGATTCATCTATGTGCCAGGTGCCAACAAGGGGGAAGGAAGAGAAAAAGAGAAATCAAGCGTGGAAAATAAAAGAAAATGTAGTCGGAGATATAAAGCCTGTCAAATTGGCTGCAAACAGTAACAAAAGCAAAGGAGAGATAGTTTTCTCTTTAACAAATGCTTTGATCAGCTGTAGTTGATATAATTACTATATAAAGCTACAGCAAGACAGAAATAAGATACATTTATCTTTGCAGAGCAAAGAGAACCTTTCTGATCGCTTCCTTTCTTTCCCAAGCTGTGACAAACAGACTCCAGGCTGGAAGGTCACACAGCTGAGATTTTGCTGGTCCTTCTCCATGAGGACATGGGGACCGGAGCCTGGCCCCTGGGAGCCACCACGGCTCCAGGAGACCACGCCAAGCAAGGGGCTGGCATGATGGGCGATGCCCTGGGCACATAGCCGGGGGAAAGGAGGTGGTCACAGCAATGGAGGAAGCCACTGGTATTGAGTTCTCCTCCCTCTGGCGAGGACCGGCTCAGGGAAGGGTAGAAACATCCCAGCTGATGGGACTGATGGGACTCTGGTGAGAAGCCCATGGAAATGAGAGACGGGGAAGGGCTCGGGGTGAGCAGCACCGTGCACACCCAGCAACCAGGACCTGACCTCGCCACCATCTTGCATGGTGCACAGAGGAGGACAACAGCCCAGGAGGTTTCCATTGCAAATCCAGACCCTTGACTTGCCGCCGCAACCGCTCCATAGCTCCAACCAGATGTGCTTCACCTCCTTCCTCCTGCTATGCTGACCTTCACCGCGTCCCTCTCGTTTCCAACTGCTTCATGGTGGCAGCTGGGCAGGTGACATTCCCAGCACTGAGAAACATTCCCCTACCCTGGGTAGTGAGGGAAAGCAGGACCCACCCCAAGCCTTCCCCGTTTCCAGGTCGTGCCACACCAGGAGGTGTTTCCAAACATCACATTTGAATTTCAACCACTCTTATTTATTTCAGTCTAGCTAGGTAATGTTAAAAAAAAAAAGCACAAGCCACAACAAGCTATTTCTATGAAATACTTCCCCTCTTGACAAACTGACATTGCTCAATGGAAATACAATTTAGGCAAAAAAAAAAAAACCAAAACACCCCTGCCAAACCCCAGCAGCTCTCATTGCAACCGCTGCCGCGCGCTGTGGTCTGTCCCTGCCTTGGTGACACAGCCAGTCCAGCATCTGATGGTGCAGAGAAAGCAGAGACGGCCCCGTAATGCCGGGGTTTCAGCCCGGGGCACGGAGGACACGAATGATCCCAAAGGGTTGCAGGGCAGGGAGGTGCTGGAGCGCCCAGGTACCTGCGTGTGCATTTGGTGGGAGCATGGGCGGCGTAAGCGTGTGCGTGCATAATGCACGATGAGTGATGCAGCAGAAAACCATGCCCAGGGGAAGCCAGTGGTACCGACAGCCCAGCAGAAAGCTCTGCAAGACGCATCGTGTCTTGTAGCAGGACAACCAAGACATACCCATAAGGACACACGCAGGTCACCGGGGACAGGGGAGAGCTTGCACCGGTCCTGCCCAGGCAGCGGGGACAAACACCCGAGGAGCAAACGCGTGTCCCTGCCTGCAGGCAGCCTGGCTTGCAAGGGGGAGCTGGGCTCCTCTCTCATACTACATGCAAAGCCCTGATTTATTTAGACTGGAACAATTTGTCGGTGGCTGTAATTTTAACTACCTCCGTGCTGAGGAGCCAATCAGGGGCTGTGCTCATCGAGGCTTTTATGGGTTCCCATAAAAGCAGCAAAATGAAAACTCAGGGGCCCTTAAAATATACTCCACGGGTTTGTGCAGTGCAATTGGAGGCTTTTATGACTCCTGTCAGGGCTTTTATGACCCTGTAAAACTGTGCAGCAGCCTAGCCTGCGATGAAAAGTGGCCTCAGATGTCTTAAAAGCCTAAATGGTCCTGTACATTTACAAGACCTGTTGGTACAATGTAGGGAAGCCCCCGGGGACGTCGCCCCGGCTCAGCTCTGCCACGGCTGGTGCTGGGTGCTGCTGAGAAGGGTGCGGGACGAGGGGCAGCACCGCAGAGGTTCATCATCTCCCTTCCAAGGGCAAATCCCACGGGTTTCTTTCTAAAATATCAGGAAAAATAAGCCGCTGCCCTCCCGTCAGGGGCAGGGCACGGGCCACGGGAGACGCGTTGCCGAGCAATGAGCTCCCCGGCTCCACAAAATGCGATTTGCAAGCAGCCGGGATGCGAACCCAGCCAATCTCCAGAATAAGTGAGTTTGATGGCATCACACTCTCATTTCCCAACACAAACACCACTCGATTTAGCAGAAGCAGCAGGGTTTTGTTCCCCCACCCCCACCCCCCACCTTAAATGAAGCCAAGACTGTAAGATTAAGGATGCTGCAGGAAAGCAGAAAGAAAACCCATCAGGCAGGCAGTGACAAAGGAGCATTAATAAACTGTACAAGGCACAAAATGCCAAACAGGAGTGGTGGAAAGGAACGAAGAGCAAAAAGGATAATACAAGATCCAGGGACACAGCCAGAGGTTGCAGGACTCTTGGGTTTGGCGCTGCGGGCTGGGGCAGAAGCACATTGGGTCACTAAGCCATGGAATTGCAGTAAATGGTGCAAATAAAACCGGTAGCACATCGCAGAGGGCATTAACAAAACACATGCCTGATCCCATCAAAAAATAAGCCATCTCCCTATGCTCTCCTGAGCAAGAAAATACACCAGTCTCCTAAAATAAAAAGCATTGCTTCATGCATGAGAAAAATGCTAGTATGTCAGCACAGGAAAACTTCCAGTCTCCTGGATGCCACATCTAAATATCTGTTTTATTGCTCTGAGAAGGTAAGTGAGGAGACCCATCCCAGGCTGGGTCACACGTTCAGCAACGCGCGGCCCAAGCTGGTGCCCAGGCAGTGGCTTTGCAGCATTTCTCAGTGAACTGCAAACCAAAGAAAAGGACTGGGTAGTGAGACCAGCTGAATCCAAAATGGCTTGGGGGAAACTATGGCCAGCGCGTGAACAACCTGCCCAAACCCACTGAGCTGAAACTGGGCAACTCTGTAATCCAGTAGAAATTTTTTCATGGGATGCCAGTGACAATATCAATCTCAGCTTCCCCCCCCCAGGTGATGGTGGGACCAGCGTGACTGCTGAACCACCCCCTCTCTCCCAAAACTTCGCTTTTTGAATAAATCGGTTTTTAATCCAAGCTCAGATGGCAGAAATCAGCTCCCAATTAACATCACTAACAAAGAACAAAACCAACTTCTGATGGGGATTTCAGAACACGCCGTTTCTGCCTTCCTCCGCGGCTTCAACATGGTGCAGAAAGGCATTAATTCCACTAAACAAGGGTTGAAATGAAAACGCCGACAGATCGGTAACGCGCCAGACTTGCCAAAATGCCGCAATCCGTCTGTAAGTGTTCATGAGCAACTTTGCACACCCAGCAAAAAAGCAAATCCCATGGTAAAGCCTGCCTTTAGCATGCAAGTTAGCGGCGATTAACATTCATAGCCAACACATGCAAAAATCAGGGTAAAGTGAAAAAAGAGAAATTGTCTTTATTTTCCCTTCCTTTTCCCCTCTCCCCCCTTTCCCTTTTTTTTTTTTTTTTAGGAACAGAGCATGGATGTGGAAAATAGCCTATTGAGCCCACTTCCCCGCCTCAGAGGAGCTGCAAATGTGATCCTTTGCTAGCTCAGACAAAATCTGCCATGCTACATTAGGCTTGATAGCAAATTTGCTACTTGCAAGCTTTTATCAAAACTGTATATCTAAAAATCTTAATAATACGGAGGTTTTGGTTGGCCTTCCTGGCTGCCTCCTCCCACCCCTCCGCATCCCTCTCCCCGCCGGGCGCATGGGGCTCTGCTCGGAACCAATTCCCAATTTGGAGCTCAGCGTTTTTAGCCAAGCAAGAAAGCAGAGCGTGGCAGGAGGGGAGAAATCGGCCAGATCGCAACGGCTGAAATTTATTCTGGCGCAGAGACGACCGAACAAGGCCAGTACGCTTCTCCCATCCCGCTCGTGACCTATTTCGAGGACTTACAAGTTCATTTCTGAATGAACAAGCCATCCACAGTCAGTGGAACAAATGTAACACGGCCTTCAAGGGCTCCACAGCCAGGCTCCCCGGCGGCTGTTAAGGTGCAAGGGATGGTCAAAGATATTTTATTTTTTTTTCCCCCCTGAAATTGCTAATACAGAAACTCTTTCTCCTCAGGTACTGTTTGATGCTTAACAAAGGCTCTGCATATGCCAGAGCCCCAGTCTCATGGGACTGCCGTAATAGCTGGTCCCTTCTACCCAGCCACCTATTTTAATGAAATTTATAGAAATTTAATATCTCCGAGACCTCTTTCCTTCTGTCAGAGTGGGTAGAAATTGGCTAAAGGGCTCAAAAACTACAAAGGGGAAGGAGTGGGTTACGGCAGGCAGGGACTGCATGATTGCGCAGTCTCCTCTCTGGAAGGATCCAAACTAAAAATCAATATCTTTTCCTTTTGTCTCTATGGTTTTGTATTTCTTTTTTGGTTTGGGATTTTTTTTTTTTTTTTTTGAGGACATTTTTTACAGAGCAAAATTTGCCCTTAAAAATAAAAAAAAAAAAAAAAAAAAAAAAGAAGATGCTCTCATGGAAAACTTTTTATGCCAAGTACGCGATGAGAAGCTTTGAGCGGGCAGAGCTGATTGCGGCCGCTCAGGGCTTCAAGGGGGCCCAGAGGAAAGGGGGGGACAAGCTTTTTAGCAGGGCCAGCTGGGACAGGACAAGGGGGGATGGCTTTAAACTGAAGCAGGGGAGGTTTAGACTGGATCTAAGGAAGAAATTCTTTCCAGTGAGGGTGGTGAAACCCTGGCAGGGGTTGCCCCGAGAGGGGGTGGAGGCTCCATCCCTGGGAACATTCCAGGCCAGGTTGGACGGGGCTCTGAGCAACCTGATGTGGTTCAAGGTGTCCCTGCTCCTGCAGGGGGGTTGGGCTGGGTGACCTCTAGGGGTCCCTTCCCACCCAAAACATTCCATGATTCTATGATTTGCATCCCCCTCGCTGCTCAACACTCAATACCCAGGGTTTTCCCCAAGTCCTATCCCCACAGCGCCTCAAACTACAAGACAGATAATGGAAAAGCAGAGAAGGTTTTGTGCCTGATGCGAGGCATAGAGAGCCCCGACACATTGGTCCAGTTGGAGGACCAACTCCATGAACTGGAAAAGAACACCTGACCTCCCCAAACCTCTCTTCAAAACACCAGTCTCCGTAGCAAAAAAGCTTATTCAGCCTTGGAATCAAGAGAAAATGAGAAAAACTTTGGTGAAGCCATTTAAACCGCCCTTCCAGATTCACCTCCAACTTCAGGCACTACATCTCGAGCCAGATTGCCCAGTTTTTTCCTTCTGGAGTGAATTCTATCACCCAGCAACTGCCTGAGCCAGCTGGGAGCTGAGGGGTTTCCTTGAATTATATTAAAGGGATAATCTCCGCGCCCTGGCTCAGGAAGCAGGGGGGTCTTAACTCCATTACCAAAGTCGATAGAGCAGATGGATGCAAAGCTTTCTAGGAAAATGGATGCTCCGCAGATGTCCGTGAGCTAAGCAGGGCCAATGCGAAGGAAGCCATCAGAGATTGCTGCGAGGGGCTGCTGAAACGCAAAGGACTACGCTTAATTCTTAACGGAAGTTTGCTCAAGCTTTAGCAAAGGACAAAGCCTCCCCCTCCGCAAGGAGCGGCGATGCTCTTGCCAAGTACAACAATATCTGGATTTTGTAGCTTGCCCAGTTCCAGCAGGCCAAATCCTCAAATAATACTTAAAGATACTCTCCGAGGCTGTTCGGCTCTGAACAGGGAAAGCCGCCGTCGGAGCCTGCTAAGGCTTCCTATCCGAGGGGCGACCGGCGCTTTGGCAGGCTCGCTTGAAATTAAGCTTTCAAATGGCAGCTAATGAGATTCCTTCCTCTCCTTTCGGGCCCTTCGGAAACATCGGATTTAGGGTGAGACCTTGTGGGACTGGAGCATTTCTTTTGGTTCTCCCTATAATTATAAGGAAGGAGAGGTCCCGAGGACCTCTTGATTCTGCTACGGGGGGTTTCTTCAGGGATGCAAATGCCCAAATCCGCCCACCCTGATCTTCTCCTCACCACAGAAATGGCAAAGCTGCCAGTATCTCCCTTCCACTTCTCATATCGATAACTAAGCGTGAAGCTGTCTAGCCTCTCCCCGACAAGTCAGCAAGATGAGTATTTTTGCCACATTAACCACCTTACTCCTCCACTGACTGATTAGCGACTATGCAGGATCCTCTGTATTTCCATTAGGAAGGGAAAGCGAGGACAGAAGCACGTATTTCTTCAGGTTAATCTTACATTTTGTCATCTTCTTCTAAAGCAAACAAAGAAACAATCTGCAAACACACCGCAGCCTTCTGCGCAAGGCAAAGGCGTGCATCTACAGGAGGCAATTCCCAAACTCCATAAGGAGAGCGGCTCACCCCAAAAGGCATTTCCTTGCACCATCCCCCTTGGCTATTTCAGTAAAGCCTCTCTGGTTGTCCCCCCATGCTCTGCCCCTGCTCTGGCCTCCATCCCCCTCGCTGCATCCCCAGCGAGGCTTTTGGCCACAGCCACGCTCTTCCGACAGCACCGATTCCCTCAAGCACAGCAACCAGATAAGACCTTTATCAGCCGTTTCTATTCTGCAACAGGGAGAACACGGGGTGAAATTCAAAGAGGTTGGAGTCGGACTTCATAAAAAGGGCTGATTACCCACTTCACGAGGCGCAGCAAACCGTGGCAGCTCCCCGCGCCTCTCCGTTTTCCCCGGGTCGCTCGGAGGAGGGATGCTCAAACAGGGAGAGAGCACCCCTGTTTCCTTCCCCCCTCTTTCCCAGCCAAGCATCATCTCTATTAGGGCAGCAGAGGCTCCCCAAGCCCATGGCTCCCTGCCTAGGGATCCTAGGTGCAAGGTGTTGAGCAGGCATCGCTGTATTTCCACCACCGCCTTTCCGAAACGAAACCCCAGCAGGGCAGGGAAATCCCTGGGGGGCTTGAGATCACCCTCGGCTACAGGGTGAGCATCTCCCGCGGGAGCTATTTCCTCGCCCCGCTGCATCGCTCTGCGCGTGTCACAGAGAGCAAAGGATGTGGCATGGCACGTCCGAGTCTCGCTTAAAAATGAATGGTTTCTTCTCTTTCCCCCGAGGAGAAAGGAGCGCGCGCCCGCGCAGACACACACACACAAAATCAGTAAGTTGTTGGGTCTCAGGGAACAGCTCTTTTAATTACAAACTCTCCCCTGCAGCTGGACGCAGGGTTTGCAGGCTGGCAACGGGGCGCCTGAAGTGGCACCCGGGGAAGGACAGTCCCCGGGGATGTATGGCGGCCAGGGGGACCACTGGTGATGCTGGAGGGAGAAGGGTGGGAAATGACCCATTTCCCCCAGCGCTCTCCCAGTCCCAACTGGGGATTGGCCCAGATTGGATCTGGCTTCGCTGCGAAGCAGCCAGTGCCTCTCCTTACCCTGGTGTGAACCTCAAACTAAACAGCAACACGCCCGCTATTTATCGTAAAAGGACTTAATCCAAAAAACCTTTTGCTGCTGGTTTTATCCATCGCATTTATCTGCTGATCTCTCCCCATCTCATCTTGCATTCAGCGCAGCCTCCCCCGAGCTGCAGCTGGTTTGTGAGCAGCAGGCATAAATCCCAATTTAATACCTGGGAATGGGGGGCAGCGCCCTTTTCTGGGGAGCAGCAGCCGGGGCGATTCCCTGGTGGGGGATTTCGGGAGGCTGCCCAGTCCCATCAGGCTTCTCCAGGCAAACCGGCAGCCTGAGCCGCTTGATCCCCCAAAAGCGTTGCCAGAAGAAGGGTGAGATCCTCACCCTAAGTCTCCCCTCGATTCAGCCGGCTCCCCCCATCCCTCCTGCCTGCTCCTTCTTTAACTCTGTTCCCAAGCGCTGAGTTACTATCAAGGGAGGTTTAATAGGGTCCTGGATTTTAAAGCCACTGGCAAGACAGTCTGGGCCTTTTATGGCTAGTAATGAATAAAAGAACCCAAATCACCTTTTTTTTTTTTTTCTTTTTTTCTTTTTTCCATTTTTTTTTCTCCTCTCTCTTAACAGTCTCTGCCTACAAATTAAAGTCATTGTGCTCCTCGCTCCGTCTCGCTCCCTTTGTCTTCCTCTAACACCATCCTGGCCCATGCAGCGCTAGTCCAAGACCTGCTCTGCCCTGCTTCCCTTGCCTCTTTTTTAAAACATATTTTGCAATATTTCCCCTTTCCCATCCTTTATTTCCATCTTTTCTCCTCCCTATCCTTTCCCCTCTTTTTTTTTTTTTTTTTTTTTAAACCCCCAAATTGTCACAGGGGTAATGACATTTCGGAGCCACGCTGCAGAATGAAGCCCTTGACTCCTTTCCGTAGGGCTGGCAACCAGCCCTTCACGGTACAAAAAGCCAAAATTGCTACGATCTTGTCACCAATTCTGGTTATTTTTAGCACTCTTTCCCTTAAAGCGCCAGCTCCCCGAATCATGTGATAACAGCAAGAATCTTATCTCCCATCTAAAAAAGTTTCATGCCCTCACAGCTGCCGAGAAGTGCTGGGAAATATGAGTCAGACTTTCAAAAACACGCAGAAAGACTGAGCTTAAGTGCATCTTGCTGAAACCATAACTCAGGGGGCACCTCACCCCGCTTATTAAATGCTCCTAATTTTTAATTCAACGCTGGAGAGAATTAGCCATCCAAACACTATCAGGTGGCTTCAAAAGTCTCCCTGTTCCTTCACTTAATTAAGACAGCACAGAAGATCTTCATATCCTTTGGGTGAAGCGCTGGCTCTGTTGGACATTTTTTCATTAGCTTTGCCATAAATAAGATTTCAAGCCTTGGCATTTACCACAGGAGCGGAATGAAGAAATCAAGGTGAAGACAAACCCTTTTGGTAACCGCAAGTGGATTTCCAGGCAAACCCGACTCTCTTATCTTCACATTTATCTTTATCCCATTGATAAAGCGCTATCGATGTCCAGCAGCTATCTGATGGCACACTAACGGCTCTATTTGTAGCTTGCAATGCGATAGCCCCCGCTCTCTCCCCCCTCGCCAGCAGATTTTGCATCACGGGAATGTTACGTGACCTTTTCTTCTGCTTTTTCACCCACCCTGGACTTATTCTGCATGCAGAAATGACCAACCTCGGTGAGCCCTAAAAAGCGCCCGCATCCCTGCTAACTGGGAAATATATAATTAGAATAAATAAGCCAAGAAGAAAAAGGACAAGAGGAGGAAAAAGATGAACCTCTTGATCTTCATCTCATCTCCCTACAAGTCCCTGTCTCATATTTACCCTTCTTGCATGCGCTTACAATTTTGCCTCCACGAAGTACGGGGAGATGCACCGAACAACACAGGATATATAAGTACACATTTTACCGTAGTACTGTTATTTATTATTAATAATAGTAATGCTAACTCTGCCCTTGCAGGCACCTCTAGGAGGGAAACAGCGTTTGTAAATGTCAATAAGCAGCTCTCCAAAACGCCCGGGTGTGGAAAGCAGCCGTGCTCCTTCCGTGTGCCATTAAATGGGGGCACATCCTTGTTTCTGTCCCCTCTGGTCCTCGTGTCCTTCTCTGGCCCTTTTTACACGGAGAATATAGCTGGATAGACGCTTCCTCCCCCCCCCCCCCCCCCAGAAGAAAACCAAATCCCTTCAGACTAGCCCCAAAATATTTTTTCCCACCTTGGTGACTGAACTTGAACCTCCTTCACTTAATGCTCCTTCCAAAATAACCCCAAGTTAAGCAGTTCGGTTTAAACCGACAAGAACTGTGTGTGTGTTCCCCCTCATTTCAAACGACACACTCAAAAATAAAAAGCCATTTTTGTCTTAATCTCTTCCTATGCTTTCCCTTTCCCCAAAATGACTTGAGATCTCTGGTATGAGCAGGGAAATGATTCCAGATGGCCTAAAAGGGCATCACTACTTCTTCAGTAAAAATGTGCATGGAATTCAATCCAGCTGCCCCGAGAAGAGAGATCCCATGTCTAACTGACCATGAAGACTGATCTATGTAGGATATAAACACCTCTCGGAAATTAGAACAGCACAAAGGCTTCCCCCAAACTCTATTGGGCTCATGGGGACAGCACCATGGCCACCAAGGCCACTGTGGCAGCTCTTGGTGTAGGGGGCACTTTGGGTCCCACTCTTTCAGGATCAAAACCTTTCCATGCAAAAATGAGGAACTCCTGGAGAGAGCCCAGAGGAGGGCAACAAGGATGATGGGGGGACTGGAGCATCTCCCCTAGGAGGAAAGGCTGAGGGAGCTGGGCTTGTTCAGCCTGGAGAAGAGAAGGCTGAGAGGGGATCTCATCACCACCTACAAATATCTCAAGGGTGGGGGTCCCGAGGACGGAGCCAGACTCTTCCCAGTGGTGCCCAGCGCCAGGACAAGGGGCCATGGGCACAACCTGAAGCAGAAGAGGTTCCAGTTGAACGGGAGGAAGAACTTCTTGACTGTGAGGGTGGCCGAGCCCTGGCCCAGGCTGCCCAGGGGGGCTGTGGAGTCTCCTTCTCTGGAGATCTTCAACCCCCGCCTGGCCGCTGTCCTGTGCCCCCTGCTCTGGGTGAGCCTGCTTGAGCAGGGGGGTGGCACCGGGTGAGCTCCCAAGGGCCCTTCCAACCCCGGCCATTCTGGGATACTGTGATTTTGGATGTGTTATCTGGGCTCCACAAAGATTCATCTTCCAGCAGAAGAATTTGTTGAAACGTTGCTGCCTGCCAGAATATGGCTGTACTAAAGGACAGCTGATGCCTGACATTTATCTTCATGACTGAACACTGTAGACCACAGAACATGAGAGGCAGAGTTAGTTATCTTCTCCTTACCCATGATTGACAGTAAATGTCAGGAAAGATTAGTTATTCTGTATCATATACATGCCACGCATGTTTTTAATTCTCCTACTGCTCCAGTACTATTTTCAGTCACAGTTGTAATAAATCAAACGCACTTGCTCTGCGTGAAGAAGAAACTCGGCAACTGGAGAAGACCTGCTGGTCACCCACCGTACCTCCTTCACGTGTTCCCTCCTCCATACTATTTGGACCACGATACCTTCATTTCAGTTAAAACTGTAATTAAACCCATTTGCTATTTGTGCATCACCTTCCGTCACGACGGATCCAACACCACAAACTAACAAACAAGTGGGTTGCTTTCCGTACCAGTGAAACACAGCCACTTCTGGGGTGAAAGTCCCAGTATTTAACAACCTGATGCCAGCTGCACAGCAATTTAGGACAGCCAGCAGACACGAAGGAAGGCTGTAGAAATGAACAACGGCGAAATCTGGAAGATGCTAAAAGAGCCGCCTTTGCCAGCAGAAATAAAAAACAACTGTCTGGAACATGGTAAGCAGTCAAAAACTTTGGTTTTACTCTTGTCTAAATGACAGGGCTTATTGCAGCCGCGCGACCTGCCACCACGCTCACGAGAACAACAAACCCGACGCACTCCGTGGAGAACACGTAGTAACGTAGGGGTTTAAATCACAGCCGCCAGCTTTGCGATTGAGCTAATTACAGCTTCGGCACAAGGTACAGCAAGCTCCGCCACAGCAGCCAGGCTTTCCTGCGGGTGGGCTGGAAGGCAGCCTGCCCAAAACTCCCCTGGCCACCCGAGCTAGCAGTTCCTTGTGCTCAGATCCCCCTTAAATCCATGCTATAGACAGGGGCTGGGATGGCTCCATCTCGTCTGGCCCTAGGTGCCCAAGCTAGCAGCCTACTTTTCCTTCACTGTCCAAGGAGGGCATCTCTAAACAGCCACCAAGACCCTTTGACAGACGAGCTGCGTGCTCCTCTACCATCCCTGCAGAGGCTGATTACCCGACTAGGTTTTATAGTGCTGAAGTAGGTGAGATTAATCTCATCATAAACCACCAAGCTCTCTCTCCGATCAGAAATTCCGCTCCGTGTATGAAACGGCTTCCTAAAAGACTGTCCTTTAAGCCAGCCCTCCTTTGTAAAAAAAAAAAACAAAAAACAAAAAAAAAAAACCCCACACACCACCAAAAAAAAAAGCCATTTAGCTGAAACCTCCCCAACTAGCTTTAATCAGAGTAAAATGCAAAATGGTGACGAGTATCACAGATGGAGCTGTGTCACAGGCAACAAACCCCTTTTTGTCAGCAGGATGCGGTGACCGCGAGGGTGCTAGGTTTAGATCTTGGCTCCCCAGGGTGAATCACCAGGCAGCCAGAGGGGAAGGCACGCCAAGCCTAGGCTGCACTCCTTCCCCATTGTAACTGCAGGAATAGAAACAAACTCCATGAGACCTGGAGAAGCAACAGGAAAGGTTAACGTTGTCCTGACCTGCTGCCTGTCTTGTTAAAACGGATTTCGGTGCATAAGGCAGAGTAGGAGCCGTTTCCGAGCACATCACAGCTCGGCGTTTGCTTATACAAACCTGACAGCATCTAACGCCTCGCTCCGCGCCGGCTTTGAGATTCTGCCGCGGTTTAACAGGCGTCACGCAAATGCAGGCTCTCGCTAGGATGCCGTGTCAACGAAGCAGGAGAAATGCGTTGGGCTGAGACTATCTCCTTCTGGTGCATGCGTGAGTATCTCACGGGCTCCATCCTCCTCCCAGGAGGAGTGGAAAGGAAGACACTCGCTGCGCATTGCACCCCTAAAGGCACCGAACTGACCGTCCTTGGGAATCAAGTCCTTTATTTAATGGAGGAGCAATGAATGCAAGGGATACCACCACGTCTTGACCTTCTGCACGTGACCTAGAGTTGGGGCAGCAAGGCTGGCTAACACCCCTCTGTCCGGTCTCCTCTTTTGGGATCAACCAGCCTTGCATGGGCTTTGCTATTCTCCTTTTTTGGGGGGGTCCGCGCCAAGCTGCAAGCAGCCCCTTATTGCACCCAGCCAACCGATTCCAAAACGAAACTTTGGGGCCACTTGAAAACCAACTCCAGCCTTAGGCCCAGGCGGTTGTCATCTTCACTTCATCCCACACGCCTCCTCTCCCTCGTGCCGGCGCTGGCGTTTGCAAACAGCCCTGCAAGCTGGCTAGGGGAAGCATGGAGAAGACTGCAACATCTCCGGGGGGGCACCAGGTCCCTTCCTAATGGCTTTCATGTCTTCCTGTATCTTTAAATAATTGAAATCTCTTTGTTGCTAAGTACATCCAAGCAAGAGGGCACTAAAAGTTTTAAGCCTCTCGAGGGAGGCCAGGGCCAGGAAATCTACACAACTCACAAGATGTCCTGCCACCAAAGTACCTTGTCTCCTGAAAGGAGACCAGCTACGCCGCCCCTCCAAGCTGCTCGCCTTAATTGGCTGCTCTCTCAGGACGCTTGTCGCTACTACGGGAAAGGCGTCCTCCTTTATTCATAACAGCGTTTTCAAATCTAGTTTTTAAAAAAAAAAAAAAAACAAAAAACAAAACCACATTTCAGAGCAGAGCAGCGTGTCTACAAAGCGCTCCTCCAGAGAGAAGCGGCAGCGGGGTAACTCAAGGTTCCTGTCAACCCTAGAGAAGCACAGCACATAGCTACACATGGCTGGCCCTTATACAGTTGCGCTACCCTGCCTAGATCAGACGTAGCCATGGAGAGGTAGTTTACACCTTTCTGCCCCAAGAATTACCCTGAGAGGAGGCAAGACCTCCGAGGTGTATTTTCTCCCCATATATCAGCAAGGCAGGCAATTCCTTCACAACCACAAGGGGCCAGGACATTGCAACGGGGAGAAAGCCACTGGTCAGATCAGCAGCATGGGTCAGCTTTGGGTTCTGGGTCACTCACGAGAGCGTGGCTACTTGCCGTCAGCCCACCCCGAGCCGCTCGTCAGCGGGCTACGGCTGACAGCCAGCAGGATGCCAGCAAGGCATCACTCGAGTCAGAAACTGGATCTAACAGCTTTCCCTGAGAAAGTCCACGTCTCTTCAGGTGTGTGCCTAATTAAATCATTTTATCTGAAGATAGCGGAGCGCTCTTAAAGACCCTAACAGCTTGCTAATGATCCCGCGGTGGTGAGTACCTATTCCCCACCTTATGGAGGAAGAAGGTGAGCACCAGAGCAGTGTCTGGGCATGCAAGGGTCTTGGAGGAATGACCCCAGACAACTGTCCTTTGCTGCAACCACCAGTTCACACTTCCGATAATTAAATCCCTGTGCATCACTCCTGATGTAAATAACCATCCATTTATAACTCATTGTAATTACCTGCCTATTTCTGCGTCCCGCCTTCGCAAGGTAGTCTCTCTGCAATTACAGTTAATTGCCTTGATTGCTACTGCGTATTTCAAGAAAGTTCAGAAAAAAAAAAATATACATGAGACAGGATAGTCTAAGGAGGAGCCATATGGGGACCAGAACAGAGAGAGTTAATATTTGAGGCATTTAGTTTTCATTCCTGCCACCAAAGTAAGCCCTAGGCCTGTGAAAGCCCTACCGGAACCGCAGACAAAAATCCTGACCATTTCTGTAGCAGCCCGTGAAACTTTCTTTGGAAAAAAAAAAAAAAGTCCTAAGCAGGAACTGAAACAGCCCCCTGCCAGCCCTCTACAGATGTTCTTGGCAGCATGGTACTAGCAGCAGGTTCACATCCCATTACTGACAGTAACTGCAGATATTCTTTAACCCGTAATCGACTCATCCTTGGCCAGGCTCTAAATTTCCCAAGGCGGTGAGCTCCATCGGAGTATTGATTTAGTAAAGTAAGCAAACCCTACGGGCTGGCCCCACCAGCCTGAGCAGTCGCTGCTGATGCCGAAACGCTCCCCCCTGCTCTGCCACAGGGCTTGAGCGCAGGCTTGGGTGCAGGACCAAATGGCAACCTCAGCTCTGAATGCCACCACGAGCCACCAGTGTCCTCAGTTGCCCTCCGTCCATCCTCTGCTACCCATCCTTGCCCACATCTCCCCGCTCCTGGCCGGTGCCCCGTGCCCAGCTCCTGACACCACACCGATGGCCCGGCTGCTCCTCTAGGTGAAGGTCAAGCAGAGCAAAGGCTCCCACCCAGCCACAAAAACTCAGCTCGGCTTCCTTCTGAAGGGACATCAATTACTCAGGGCTGTCAGGATGATAAGGCAGCCCAGCCTCCACAATAAGGAGGATATTCAGGCTAATAACTTCCCATTAAGCCCCGAGGAGCTGGATGTTTTCCATACTTTTCCGCAGGGCTGCTGCCAGGGCTTGTTTGCTCCCCTTAGCCAGCTAACTCTTGAAGGGATATGGTTTGAGGCACCCTTATAAAATAAGCTCTCTACCACCAGCCCTGCCTGGAAATCCTTGGCAGAGCCAGACAGAGAAACCACAACCTCGGAGTTTTTGCTCCGATGCCAGGTGAGCCTTCCTCCTCCAGAGGAGGCTGCCAACAGTCAAGGCAGAAGATTTAAACAAAATAAAAAGGAAAGAAACCTCTTATCCATCACTTCTGACCAAGTTATCGCCCGCAAGCGTGGTGCCAGCGTGCTGGAGGGAGCGTTGGGAGAGGATGGCTGGGATGCTGCGTGTCATTCTCTCTCCCCCGCCATAACTTTCAAACATCCTTCACCACGAACCGAGGGGCGAAGCACAAGCATTCCCAGGTTCAGGAGTAGTTTACAACACCGAGCTAAATATCCACATTCGCATCCCTCCACTCCTTCAACACGTCCTGCACCTCCTGCCCACCCTTCCCAGCGGCTTCTCCCCTTCCAGGGCCAACCACCCCAACACCGCTGCACGCACCGGGGATGGGAATGGGGATGGGAACGAGCCCTTCCCTCCCTTCCCGCAAGCTCAGGGGACAACCCCAAAGCACTCCATGTCGTACGTTTCCCAAGAGTGCTGAACCGGACTGGACTTGGGGGGTGGGGGACGGACACCTTCACCTCATAAAATTTGCTTGAGGAAAAAAATCTCCAATCCATTAATGCTTCATAAAAATTTTACAAGGTTTCTGCTAAAGGAAGGAAAACAAACAGAGATGGTGTCGGCATCCAGGCACTCTTTAAATCAAACATTCTTTCTCTAATGCATTTTTTTTTTTTTTTTTTTTTTTTTATAGTACCAATCAGGAAAGCAATCAAGCTTGAAGCCCACAGCTCCCAGTGCTTCCATTTCCAGCATCTGAATTTCTCCCAGCTCAGGACATATAGTCCCAGTGCTCCCATCAGCCCTGTGCTGGCTACAACAGCGTGTCCCACCAAGTTGCTGGAGCAGCTGTGAGGGCAAGATGAACAACAAAACCCACCACCCTGACAGCCAAGGGCACAGCATCCTGACAAGGATCCCGATCTACAGGAGAGATGCTTTGATCGTTAATTAATTTGACTGTACCAGCATCCAGAAGTGGAGTGGATTCGATGCACGGCGTGCATAGGACTACCAGCATCCTTCAAGCACACAGGGATAGGTGAGGGAGTGGGGGAGCTCCTGTCCTTCCCTAATAAAGGCAGGAATATCTACACCCACCACACCATTAACAACACCTTCATTAAAAACCAGAGCCCAGGCTACTTTTCCAGTAGGGAACGGTGCAGAGTGGCTGGGCAACAAGAAGTTTGCCATTAAATGAGCAGCTGAGGTCCAGTCCAGGCAGACACATTTGGGAACTGGGTATCAGAGTCAGCTCAGGACCCATCTAATAAGTCTGGGAAAACGTCAAAGGTATTTCTGCAGCCATCACTACCCAAAAAGGCCCAATAATATTTCCCCCCCCCCCCGCTTGTGTGTTCATTTTTCTGAGTCCTACTCTTTTTCTGCTGCAAACGTACACCGTTCCCCAAAATCCGGCTTCTTCATAAACAGTATATTAAAAACCAACCCCCCAAAGAAAACTCTGCAACTGAATACAAAACACAGTTATTGAAGAGCTGCACAGTGACAGCTAGCGATGAGAAACAAGAACACCAAAAGTAAGGAGGGGAAAAAAGTAAATAAACAAAACCCAAGCAAAATATTCTGCTGAGAACTCAGGTGTTAAACATCTAATATCAAATGTGTATATAGGAAATATACACAAGCATCATAAATCTGCATCATATATTATAATATTATATAATAATATATTATAATATTATATACTATTATTTATTTTGCAAAACTTTAATTCTAGAAGTCCATTTTCAAATATAAATGGTTTTCGCTCTCTTCTACCTGCCATAGATCCTGAGCAAGGAAAAAGTTGTGGGTTTTTTTTTCCCTGAAGAACTGTGTGGAGATTTGGGATAATTCCCAGGGAACGGGAAGGATGCAAAGCTGGTGATGAAGCCACTAGCATCTCGGGTACCCTCTGCAGTGAGATCTTGCCTCTTGCTGCCCTCCAGCCTCAAGCCCCTCTCATCTCTCACCTCCAGCCCCGGCAGCCTCTCTCTTAAAACCAAGGCAGAGAGGAAAGAAACCCTTTTGATGGAGCCCTTTTGGCAGGGCATCACCCCATTTCCAGCGCCTAACACCCCCCAGAGCTCACTCTGTACCCGCTGTTCACAGCTCGGTGCTCCATCCCTAAGGGAGAGCTTCGCAGACCAACAGTGAAAGCATCAGAGCTGCCAAATAAAGCCAGAAGAGATGGCTTCTCCCATCCATCTTCCCCCACGGCTGTTTCACCGAGCTATCTGTGGATGTCTAAGCTGGTTAAATAAATAGGGGGCCTCCCAAAAACACAGATCCACACTGGGGATAGGTCAGATTAGGGGAGCTTCGTTTCCAACCCATATTTCTTCTGCTCCACTCCCAAAGCCCTCGACACCTCCCAGGCTGCAGCCAGAGCTGCTAACCATTAGCAAAGAGCAGTGGGAGAGAAAGGCACAAGCCTAAGAGAAAAAATAATAATAATTAAAAAAAAAAATTAGCAATAAAGCCTTTGCTGCCTCCATCCCTTGCTCTAGAGAGGCCGGGAGGCTGGTTAATGGATGTCAGTTCTGTTTCCATTGAAGGAAATAAAAATCAATGAAAGCCTCTTAGGCAGGCAGGGCACAGCCACGGCCCTCGTGCTGCCTTGCCTTTCTGACACTCAGCACCCCAGCCAGAAAAGGAGTTGGCACCCGCGTTGCCCAACGCACGAAGCAGAGCCAAGCAGCCCTATAGGTCCCTATAGGGGCAGGAGAAAGCAGAGCATCCCTAACCTAACCCCCAACCTCTTTACCTGCAGATGGAACCCGATGGGATTTCTGCAGCGCCGGCTGTGCTGGGGTGGCAAGTCCTCAGCTCAAACTGCCACGTTGGCAGAGGCCCCGTTGCAGATGCAATTCTAAAGATAAAATTCTCTTCCGACCGACCGCTTTTGGGGTGGTTTTCTTGGTTTTTTTGGTTTTGCTCCCGTGGTTTTGCCACACTGACACAAACAGCGCTTTGCTGGCAGAAGGGGGCTGCTCTGGGAGGTCTCCATAGCGCTGGAGTTAGATTTTTCCCTTACTGCTAAGGCGATTCAGCCTCTCATGCAGAAAAGATGCAGCTCGGACATTTCGTTAGCACAAAAAAGAATCTTAATGAACTTGCAGGTTGCTGGGTGAGGTACCTAATGACAAGCCACATGCAGAACTGCTTAGCTGAGTCTCCTGGAATTTAGAGGGATGAAAAAATAAAAATCACAAACCCCACCCCATTTCTGCTTGGTGAAGTATCAGGTGCATTCTTGCCTGGCTCTAACACCACATCCTGATCAATGTCAGATGTTTCCTATTTTGATCCTATGGCTTCTTCTAAACGCTTGGGTTGGGTTTTATCACTCCGACACGTAAGCTAGCCATTTGGACCCCGGTTTTATAGCAAACAGAGAGAAAAAGGCACTGCTAGGACACAATCTGTCTGACCTATTTTAGACATCTGCCTTAGACTGGGATGAATTGCACCCTAAAAAGGCCCATTGCTCTCCAGCAACTACAAAGAGGGACTAGACAACACGCTCAGATGCAGACATCCATCATCTCCGACACCTGCAGTTACAGGAGCAAGTATCCCAGATTGCTCGTGCTTTTCTGGGCTCCTACAGAAATGCTAATGCATCGAGAGCGACCCAGCCTTTGAGGGGGGGGGTGTTGTCAGTTCCTTTGCTTTTTCTCTCTTCTAAAAGATGTGTTGCATCTCACCTTATCCCGTGCTGGTCATCTACATCCCCCTGTAGCCAACGACAAGAGACAGGACTCTGGGAGATGGACTGGTCCCCTCTCTTTTTCCAAGACCTGCTTGGGTCAGGCACCTAATTTCTGGATGCCCAAAGCTAAGACTGATCTGCCCAGGAATAATCCTGGTTTTAAAACATACTCCTAGGTGAAGCAGGCAGCAACATGAGCACATTAAGCTCCGCTGACGAATGCCTGATGATGCCTGCAGGTGCTGCATCAACAGTGGGAACACATGGCATGCATGGGGGGAGCTGGTCACTCCATCCATCCGAGCAGCGTGGCACAAAGCCTCTCCACAGGTTTCTCACCACCCACAGTCCCCACAAGATCCCCCCCAAACATTTCACCCAGGCAATCCCATCCGGCGCCCACTCAGGATTTTGCACTCAGGAGGACCGCATCCAGCCAACACCTGGAGGAGAGTTCCTGGATCAAAGTGCCAGCACTCCCAAGAGCTACCATCTTACTTGAGCTAAGAAATACTGCACTGAGAGATACAAAACCAGAGACAGGCACTTGAGAACGTCTGCAGGAGGCACATCCCAGCGCATCAAGCAGAGAGCTCAGCCCGTTCAGACTGGCCTGGGGAAGATGGTGACCTGGGACTGCTCCTGCTCGCTTGACCTTCTTACCTGCATACAACCCTTCCCTTTCCTTTCCTCCAGCAAGAAGCTCACTATTAACTGGCCAAGCTGCATGCTTGCCTCCGCAGCTGCCAAGCAAAGACCATGTCCCAGCCCTTCTTGGAGTTCTTCAGCAAACAACTGCAGCATCTCAGCATAAGGGTCAGTGCCTCGGAGCAGATGAGGATTAACAGGACTCATTTCGGACAGAAAGCCACATGATAGAAGAAAGAAAAAGATAAGGCGGCACATCCGACCCAAAGCAAAGTCCATTTCCACAGAGGAGCGTTCTACAGCACCACAAAAATAGACCCAAGTCTAATCTCTCTCTCACTGGGGAAAGGCTGGATGTGGATCCCATCTCCCCGGCTGCCTTGTCTCCAAATAACATGCCCTGATGTATTTTTAGCCTCAAGTCCTACCAGAATGAGCTTATGCAATCATGCTCTTTGCCTGCATGCCTCTGTCTAGCAATCTTCCCCAATAATTTGTGAAGCCTTTGGCCAATTTTAACTAAATTTGACAGAGGAACAGATGGCTCAAAGACATTATGTACCTGCAAGTCTAGTACAGCTAGGCAGCCAGGTACAGGAGAGGGACTCTGTGAGTGCCCCGTGGAGGGAAAGGCCACATAAAAATGAGATTCATCCTCATCTGAACCTCAGAGAATCCACACAGCGCAAAGCCTTTCCAAACGTCCCCGCTGCAGGCGGCAAGTCATTTACTCCTACTTGGCCCAAACCGAAGCAAACTTGTAAGAAACCCGGCTTTAACGGCTTCCACGCCAGGCAGAGGACGGGTTTTGCATATGAAAGCAGAGCCTGCTCGAGAGAACTTAGACAGAGGAGGAAAACCACCAAGGAAGGAAAGTCAAATTGCTGCTGGCACCAAGGAACTGCTGGAAATCTTGCACCGAGAGCAAAGCAAGGTCTATCCCCGGGCCTTGGACCCTGCGGCCGAGGCGAGGGAATGGTTCATGCACCAAAATTTTGGGTGGCTCCATAAAGAGATGTTTCGTGCATCAAGGGAGGGCTCGCAGCACATCATCTCGGTGGCACGCTACATGCCAGGAATAGAGCCACTCATCTATTTCCCATCAGTGTATCTTCCTAATGAAGGAAGATGGCTTTTTAATAAATAAAACCTTTCACCAAAAATAGCTGCACGGTCATCTATAATCCCCTGAAAACTTGCAAAGGCCCAAAGTCAAGACGCAAAGCGCAGAGCAATAGTTGGTGGGGGAAGGGTTGGTGCCAAAATAAGGCAGCCACCTCCAAACCTTTGGTAGCAAAAAAAAAAAAAAAAAAAATAAATTGCACGCAACCTGCACACACCTGCAAATGCCTCACCCTCCCACCCTCAAAATAACGTCAAAAGCATTTTGCAAGCTAATTAATACTCACAAATTCCCAAAGCTTAGGCAAGTACTATTGTTCCTATTTCAACATGGCGGGGGGGGGGGGGGGGGAAGAGGCAAAAAGCAGCAAAATGACATCATCTGAAAGGGCGAGCGAGCGGTACGACCAGGCTGGAGGATGCAGCAGCCCCCCGTGCCCTGCCTGAGCCAAAACTGGGGCCGATTAGGCACCGAGCCACTGGGCCACCACCTCCCCTTTCGTGTCTATCAGCACCATCTCCCCTTTCCACCAAGTCAAACAGCTTTGTCCACAAAATCAGCTCCGGGTGGCGCAGCCTCGCCCAGCAGGTACAGATGGGCTCGCTGATCAAGATGAATCATTTGGCACATTAAAACGACCTGGACGCAACCGCAGAACGGGCTCTTGCTCAGCGACTCCTCCGTAGCCAGGGCATCAGGGGAAAAAAACAAGAGGAGCCTCCGAAATCCGGAGGACCCCCGCATCTGGCCCCTCCGGCTCGCCTCCCCCCTCCCCACCAAGGTCTGGCTTATTTGCTTCACCAAAGCCCCCCTCCCCGCTCTCAGACAAGGTTAATAGGGTAGAGAGAGAGCATCTGTTTATGAGAAGGTTATCAAGTGAAAGGCAGTAACGCAGCCTCCAAACCAGCTTTTCATAGCCTCTTACTTATTATTTAATTTGGCTCCAGTACGTGAAATTAGGCTAATGGCTGTTAAGTGGTTAAGGCACGCACATTGTCCATCTGCCGAGAAGGCTCCGGGCCGTTGTTCTGTTTCAAAGGCTAAGGAGGAAAAAATAATATGAGAGTTGCATGCTGTTAGTCTGAGAGCTCATAAATGCATTTTCTCCCTCTTTCCCCCGCTTTTTTATTTCTTTTATCTCCAGCACTTTGCCTGTTGCAGCATTAGGAACTTCTGGAAAGCGAGTTACTGGCTTTTTTATTATTTTTTTTGTCATTGCTGTTGTGCTGCTTTTTTTTTTTTTGCTTTTACTTTTTTTTTTTCCCCCAACCCGCAGGGAAGGGTGAGCCAGCCGGTTTTGGCAATGCCACAGCTGTTGCAGCCTTCGGATTCAGGCAAGCAAAGTGCAGCAGCCCTGGTTCGACATCAGCTGCATTACAAGAGAAACCCCGAGCTTTTGTCTCCTCTCCTTGACGCCCGGACTGGCAGGCTGTCTCCACCACCACCACGTCATCTTCGCGGTTTTCCTTACACGCAATCTGGAGCGCTCAACCCCTCCCCACCTGGATTCCTTGCTGCTTTTAATAAGTGGCTCCACACATACCACGGAGGACGCGTGGTTTCCTACACACTTCAGTCTTCAACGATGGGAGCTCAGGCTGGAGCTCCCTCTTCCCTCGAGTCTTACACACAGCTGATGCCCACGCAGATTCTCGGGTGTCTCGTACAAGAGTTGAGCTCATTCTGTCATTATATCAGAAGACTAACGAGGTCTCTCGGCCTCTACCCAACCCTCTGTAAAACCCAACCAAAACCTGCCAGCTGATTCACGAAAAGTTCACAGAAATGGTGATGGGGAAAAGGGGACAGAAAGAGGAAGAGCCATCACCTGCACCTCCCTTCCAAGAATGCACAAAGACGTTCTGACCAACTTCTGGGCAAGTGAGCTAGAGACAGGGTGATGAAACCACATGCAAAACCTGGCCAAAAATCCTTAGAAGACAACCACATAGATATAAAAAAATATCTCTACAGTGACACTTTTTGTCCCTTGGTTCCCAGACACAGTTTGCAAGCTCTGCCTCGCTGACAGAAGGACAACGCTTCACTGCTGCATAAAGCTAACGCATGGTGGGACCTGGTTTTCTTAAAAGAGGGTGGACATGGAAGGACCACGGAGTATCATGGACATTTTAAGCCGTTTTTGGCTACCTCCCCAGGAGGAGACACCTGGAATTGCTGCTGTCCACCCCCCCGGCAAAGGCTCACACTTCACTCGCCATTGGCATTGGACTGAAGGAAGCCAGGACTGGCACCAAGGTAGCCCCATTGCTTGGGACCTCCTTGGCATCAGGAACATGGCTGTAGAGAAGGGAATGTGCCAGCAACCGTGCCCAAGAGCCACAGCTGCCGGGGAGCAGCCCTGCCCACCGGGGGGGCTCCCCGCAAACCAGAGCCCGCATCAGAAGAGGAACCACTTTCGGGAGAGCAGCCCTGGGGGGGGAGCAGGCTCCGACGAGGTGCACTGCAGGCAGGAAAGAGAAGGGGCCCTTGAGCTGCGGCAAAAAAATAACAACAGCCAAACCCCAGCTCTCTCCTCTAAGTAAGAGCCGAGCCGTCTCCGAGTGAGAAGGGTTATTTATGGGGACGCGAGGAAGGAGAAGGCAGCTGAAGAGCATTTCTCATTTCCCTCCATTACTGCAACAACCCCACTTGAAATCTAACTTTATTTCTTCCTTACCAAGCCAGGGGGAAAAAAAAAAAAAAACCAACAAAAAAAACCCGCCGCAAAGGCAGCCTTCGCTCCCTTGTTAGCCTCCTGATTTTGCCAGAGGTTAGCAGGGCTGTTTCAGACTCTCAGCAGGAGAAACAAGCAGCATTTGGCACCACCCGGAGAAAAGATTAGAGCATTTACTCCTGGGCTTGTCCCCCCACCTCTCCCCAAAGCAGCCCCCGCCATCGATTTACCAAGGTACTGCTTTTTCCCGGGCCGGCTGTGGTATCTGCGCCAGCTCCCGCTGGCTTTATCCCCGTGTCCTGCCTCTCCCGACAGGTATCCGCACGAATCGCTCTC
The DNA here is from genome assembly GCA_034008185.1 of Gorsachius magnificus. Classification (NCBI taxonomy): domain Eukaryota; kingdom Metazoa; phylum Chordata; class Aves; order Pelecaniformes; family Ardeidae; genus Gorsachius; species Gorsachius magnificus. The sequence continues at coordinate 2,794,361 of CM067097.1, forward strand.
CCCCCGCACTGTATCCATCTTCGTTCGTTAGCCCTGTGCAAGGTATATAAATATACATTCCCACACAAATTCGGTCTCTGTGCGCCACGACGGCTGGCGTGTGCAGAATGCAAGTGTGCTCGGGGGTGGTGAGTTACAACACTCACACCCCCCCCCCCCCAAATTACATCCATCTATTAATTTTCATACTGGTCTCCTGCGTTCCCGCTGAACCGAACCCAAAACGCGCCACCCTGACTCCGCTTTTTTGGGGGAGAGGGGAGGAAAAAGGAAATTAAGCTGAGGAATAGCACCGATCATGCTGCCCGACGCGAGAATAAAGCAGCTCTACGCTGGAATAACCACCAAAGCGAGATGCTCGGCCCATGTCCTGCAGCTCTGCACCTGCTTGCACTGACAAATAAATGCACGGCGTGCAAAGCTGCCAGGGATTACGGAGAGGGGAGCGGGATTCACGGAAACTTGCCCAGATTTGGCCAACCGGGGCGAGAAACTTTCGCAATCTCCATTGGGGGGGGGGGGGGGGGGGAGTGAGCTTCTGCAATATTTTTTTTTTTACACTGGCAAAACCCCCTGCTTTGACACATTTATGCCTGCGCGTCTGTACGGTTGCCAGTCCCGCTTATTCCCCTCGCAGGCTGGTAGGAGCTATTAAGCTATCCTAGCAGAAGTCTGACACCAGGAGAGTTTTGTGTGAATAGCATATCCCGGCAAATCTGCAGGATAGAGAACATCTAAAAATCAGGTTAAGGGATAAATACTGACAAGCCCCGACTGGGGCTCATTCAGACGCCTGCACAAACCGGAGGATTGCTACGGTTTTCCCCCAAAACGATGCTGAAGCAGATGGGCGACGATTGAGCCACATGGAAGACCAGAAGAAGGAGGCGATTCCCAAGCCGACAGACTCACGTGAACCTTGCCAGGGTTTTGCAGACCCTTCAACCTGCTCCTGGGGGCTTCCGCCTGAATTTGGGGGGAAAGCTGGCAGGGCAGGACTCCTTCGAGGAGTCCTTAGCACGAACATGCTGCCAAGGAGCATATGCAAGGAAGGGAAGCATTACAGCTCTTTGCTTCTGATCATCAGTGTTTTGAAGGGTTTTCTTGGCCTTAATCGCCAGCAAATTTGGCAAGAGGTTTCCCAGGCACTGAGCTGGCAGTTGTAGGAAAGAGGGTGGCTTTATCCAAGACATAAAAATCCGGGGAGATGGCTTTGAACTAAAGCTGAGAAACGCAAAAGGAAACGTCCCCGTGGACACAGCAGCTGCTTCGGAGGCAGCAGGGAAAATTTGGGGAGACGCGGGTGAGCTTGGAGGAGAGTTTTCCCCCAGGCTGCAGGATCGCAGCCTGGAAGGAAGAGAACTGAGGAGGGCAGGCTCCATCTTTTCCCTCCGATTGCTTTAAAGAAAAGGAAGCTTTGGCTCCCTCCTCCCAGGGGAACGGGGAAGTAGCACGGGATGCTCATAGCCTGCAGCCTCGCCAGCGGGACGAGAAATTGCTCTGCCCCTGCTGGGATCCGCAGCCTGGGCCGCCAAGGGGAGTGATGGATGGAAGGGAGGGAGAAGAGGAGGAAGCTGCATCTTAAGGCTCTGCAGCAGCAAATGGCCTCGGCGATTAAAACTGAGTGGGCAGTTGTGTATCACGCTGGATTTTCTGCCTGTTCCATCACTAGCAGTGACTCAGGAATATTCTTCATCGCCCTCAAGCGAGGATATGATCATTTTCTGCCACTTGAGATGAGGCTAATTTTACAGCAGCTTAGAGAGAGATGTCATGTGCCGATGTCTACGCTGCCCGCATCACACATCAATGCAGCACGGCAAGGCTATAGGTGCTGACTGCTGAAACTTATACGACCCGATACTGGGAGAGAAACGCCGTGGGCCAAGGGAGGGTTGTTGGGAGCTGCAAGGGTCCCTGAAAGATGGAAGGAGCAAAGAAGTAGAGGATCGAGACTTCCCAGCAAGGAGAAAGACAACAGCATCCCCTCTCCAGTCAGGTTTGTTCGGAGGAGAAGCATCCAGACTGCCTGAAGGCTTTGAACATGCTCCTAATAGGACAAGTGTGCTGAGCAAGACTGATGGGCTCAAAGGACAGATGTCTCCACTCAAATCCAACCCAGTCCCGGAGAGACCAACTTTACCGAAACCGAAGCTTCATGCGTGAGGAGCCCACGCTCCCAAAGCGAAAAGCATTTGCCGTGCGCCACTGCCAAATTGCTCCCTTGGCACATCAAAGCCAGGTCTGGCTGGGCTCCCCATCTCATCCTACCTGTGCTTCCCAAGGGGCTGGGATGAGATGGCAGAGCAACCAGTACCACCACGGGCACTGCAGCTGGACCGCCCGGGATCCTGGCTGGGAACCTACCAGCCCTCCAGCCACAGTCAAATGGGTTTTCTTGCTCGCTGATCAGGCCATTTATTTATTTTCGAGCTGCAAAAGCTGCCTTCGCACCAGGCCCTGGCAATGCCTCGCTGGGCTCCCCGCGCCAAGCCACAGTCTCCCAGCCACCGGCCGGCATGCGATTCCTTGACAGCCCTGGCTTCAGGAGCTAACTGGCAGTGGTAGCTGCATTTCCAGGGGAAACGGAGCGGTACTGCCAGCTTTTAGTGACAAAAGGAGTGTTTATAACAGGCGTGGTGACAGCTGTCCGAATGCCACATTTATTTACAAAACGTTAGTTAAATTACTGACAGTTGGCGCTGCAAAGTGAAGCTGAGAGGAAGAGCTGACATCTCCCCATCGCACTTATTCGGCAGCCCAGCGGTGCCTCTCCGCACGCCGCTGGGGTTTCAGCCTCCCTTTCTACCGCGGGCTGCAAACCCCTTGTGTGCTCAGGACCTCGCTCTGCACCTTCCCTTCCCACTGAACCTACAAGGAGTGAGGGCTGCAACTCCCACCGACCCTGGAGGGTCCAGCCCAGCAGGGTGGGTGAAGTTTCTCCTACGCAATGCATTGCCATCAAGACTTCAGTCTTTTCTAGAAGGACCAAGAGGCTGTTTATCACTCTGTGATCTCCTCAAGACCTTGGCCATCGGTTGAGACTACTTAGGGCAGTGCCACTTGAATGGATGGAGGTCACCAAGTGGACCTTTGAATGGCCAGAAGTGTCTGGCATGCTGGTTTCAGACTCATGGAAGCGTCTGAGGTGAAGGGCCCCATGTCTCTCTAAACCATGTCAACCGTCTGCATGCTGCTGGCTTTAAACCAGCGAGGAAATTGCAGCTGCTGTCCTCCACGAGCCAAGGACAACCAGAGAAATTTAGGAGACCCAGCTGACACGCACCAGTGAAGGCATCTCCCTCAACCAACCACCTCCACGATGAAGCAATAACAACCCAAGACAGGATTTTGACCTTCTGACCACAGAGTACAAGCATCTAGAGAGGGGAGAGGCTTTCTTTAATTTCATGATTACACAAGTCAAGGCTAATGGATACCTTTTGATCCTCATGTTCGTAGAGGATTAAATCACACCACTTAACACACACGCCAGCAGCACACCTCCAAGCTGCTCTCTCCCAACGCCGTGACACTTTGCCTTGACTCTCATGCTGGGCAAGTTTACTGAGCATGCATTGGCCAGCCTGAAATCTGGCCTTGAAAAACATAGATTCAACGTCAACTTTGTCTGAGTCAAAGCAGAGCAGCTCCTCCAGCTAGAGGAAAGCAATAGGAGGGATGAAGTATAACAGAAAAATTGACTCCAAAATGCAAAGCAGTGCAGAGGTGAGCAGGAAAATAATTTTTTTTCAGCTAAAGCAAAACTCTGTGTATCCAGAAATCCTTCCCTTCGGAGACTGAATGAAATCAAAAACGCACTGTTTCCTATAAGACGCTTGGAAACTTTAATCAGAGCGTTGTCTGTAAAATTTGACAAGATGCTTCAATGAACTCATATACTCAGATGAAAAGACAGACAGACAATTTTTCCAACCACACCTGCCCTTTTCCCAACAAGGAAATTCTAAACTAAATATTTTTCACTCAAGGTACGCAAGAAAGAAATGGATTGTTCAGTAAAAAGTTAGAGAATTTTTTTTTTTTAAAAAAAGTATTTTCTTATGTAACAAACGGTAGAAGTCTGAAATTTTCGAATAAAAGTAGAAGCAGGGGCTCGCCTCACTCCCACTGAACTGCAGTGCAAGAAAAGGACCAAATCTTTAGAGCCTTGGAAAATACTTGCTCAAGTTTTCACCTAGGTCGCTCTTCCTTTGAGCTCATCAAGAGCTTTGTACCAAACCATAAGTGAACAGGTATGTAAGATAATAAAGATTATCCTGGAATAAAGCCCTACACCCATAATTTACTGAATTTGGAGGACTGAAGGGGAAGGACCTAAATATACCTTCACGCAGAAGAGGGCTACTAAAATGCTCTGAGGGCTGGAGCCCCTCTGCTCTGAGGCCAGGCTGGGAGAGTTGGGGGTGTTCAGCCTGGAGCAGAGGAGGCTGCGGGCAGAGCTGAGTGCGGCCGCTCAGGGCTTCAAGGGGGCCCAGAGGAAAGGGGGGGACAAGCTTTTTAGCAGGGCCAGCTGGGACAGGACAAGGGGGGATGGCTTTAAACTGAAGCAGGGGAGGTTTAGACTGGATCTAAGGCAGAAATTCTTTCCAGTGAGGGTGGTGAAACCCTGGCAGGGGTTGCCCAGAGAGGGGGTGGAGGCCCCATCCCTGGGAACATTCCAGGCCAGGTTGGACGGGGCTGTGAGCAACCTGATGTGGTTCAAGGTGTCCCTGCTCCTGCAGGGGGGTTGGGCTGGGTGACCTCTAGGGGTCCCTTCCCACCCAAAACATTCCATGATTCTATCAGTGCTGTGCCTACCTGCAGGTCCAAACCACCTTGAGATTTGGAAGTAGCTCTGAACCTGGAGCTCCCCTGCACTCCTTTTGTACCTCTGAGAATGTGCTTTTCTCGACAGCTTCCTATCAGGCTCCTTACTAGAGATACGTAAGAAACGTAATTTTGAAAAACACACCGGTTTTGCTGCTGAACAGAGGATGCAAAGCTGGGAAAATAATGATCCCACCATAAAAAAAAAACAACCCAAACCCAAATCAGACTCAAAAATCCAAAGTAATGAACGTTTGGATCATGTCCGGGGCTCTGCGTGTGTCTGATAAAACAGACGCAGGTGTCAGAGCCATTTATGGTTGCAGGCGCAGAGCCGGTCAAAATCTCCCATCTCTGAGTAAAAAAAAAAAACCAAACCTGTGATATTTCACCAGCTGCTCATGTTGGAAGGTGGTTTTATTCCTTATTTACTCCATCCTCATTGACATGCAGAGCTGGACTCGCACGTCTCCTGTTTGACCCTTGGTGTCCTTCCCTATTCAGCACTCTCCCCAAAGGTGTCCCCACCTTCAGACCAGGCTCAGCTCTCCAGCCCTTGTCTCCATCTCCCTGACACGGGTTTTTCCAGGGGAGAATCCAGCTGCAAAGTCAAGTTTGCCTTCAGCCCTTCCGTACCCCTCCATCTGCTCTTCTGCCTCCACGCTTTGCGGATAAACTAACAACTGCTTCCCAGCATGACTGCTGGTGGCGAGAGCCAACACCACTCACCACCAGCTGAAGAATCCTTATTTAAAGCAAGATTTTTTTAATATCCTAATGATTAAGACGCGTTTGGCATTTCAGCAGACGCTGCAGCATCCAGACAGCGAAACCCAAGTCTCAGACTTGGCTCCTTCGCAGCCTTGCACCTCTGAAAACTGAACCTAAGGCAAGCAGAAGGTATTTCCCATTTGCTTTGCAAAGGTGCTGCATGCAACAGCGAGCAAACTCTTGCTGTTAGGAGGGGGCTTTTCTGCATTGCTATTCCACGCACGACCCGTTAACAGTTTGCATATTGTAGCAGGACTAAAACGCCGTCTTCCAACCTGATCCACAGTCCATTACAGTTAGGATAACGACTTGTGGTGACATTAATGAGCACTGGATCAGCCCCTTTGTCGGCATAAATCTCTCCATTGCATTGGTGGGATTGCAGTTTCCCATTTGCTTGCTTGTTTGGCTCTGTATTCTCATTACAATTCCTATTAGCCCATTCTCCCACTGATGTGGTCGTAGATTAGTCCCTTCCTGATTTTCCCCTTTCCTCCTAAAGGAAAATAAGGGTGTCTGAGCAAAAACCAGCTGGTTTGGGTGGGTCTGGGAAGAGAAAAGAACAACTCTGCTTGGCCAAGAGGAGGATTTTTCCAATGGTGTAAGTTAGAGTGACCCCAGTGAGGCCAACAGAAGAGACAGTGATTTAAGCAAGCTGAAGACAACCCCCATCCCCAGTCCACCTCTTGTTAACACACGCGTGGAGCTGCCAGTGCACAACATGCAATGCCAAGCGGCGGTGTGCTCATTGCCACAAAGGGCTCTGCCAAGGCGGAGCCGGGCAGTGCAGGGACGGCGCATCAGGATGGCCAAGAGCTAGAGCTGAGGCTGGTTGCCATCCCTTGGACCATCACCCACAAGCGCCCAGGTCCGAGGCTTAGCTTAGCTCACCGTCACGATGAGAGCAGCTTCTCAGCAGAGTTTGGAGCTATGGGCGGTCCTGCAGCTGGGGATGGCGCTGCTTTCGCTGGCCCCCAATCCCTGAATCTGCTTCAGCTCCTACCTAATGATCATTCACCCACCAAGCAGCCCTGCAGTACCACAACCATACACCGGATACCCCCGCAATGACAATTCCCTGGCACCCCGGCTCAAAAATGCTCACAGTTAGCCCCTTTAAACTCCAAGCAAGGGCAGGGCACCAGTGGACATCTGTGGTGCCCTCTAGTAGGACACTCTTAGCATTTTCCTTACAGAGGGATGCATCCTGCCCACAAAAAGACTGCAATGCAAGCAGATGACTCACAGAGCCAGAGAAAGGAAGCGTTGCAATTGCCGCACGCGAATATTCACATTTATAGGACCTAGGAGGGCACCTCATGTCACACAAGGAGTCGATATCAGGGCTAAGAACTGAAACTCCATTTCATAGCCCCCGGCATAGCCATTAGAAACCCCAGCCCAGCAACCCTCCACTGGCCATCTCTGTCACGTGCAAGGCTGCCCTGACCTCCCTTCCTCCTTGCCCCTCTACCTCCTCCTCCTCCTCTCCCATCCCAGAGGAGCAGGGTACAAGTCTGTTTGACTTCAATCTTTCCAGAGCTGGTAGACCGGAGACGGTTGACCCTACAATGGAGATGACAGCTCCAGAAAGGCAGGCTTATCCCCTAGGAGACCCCAGCCCAGACAGCTCCAGTGAACTACAGGCTGCAGCTCTACCAGGAGAGCTATAAAGGGAAACCCTCCTCTGGCACAGCAATCAGGAGTTTGTCTCATCTCAGATGGAAATTGCACTCAGGGAAGGGAAAAAAAAAATAAAAATCCATGCATATGACAATTTTTTTTTTTCCCCACTTTAAGCTGATTCCATCTCCGAGATGGGAGAGAGGTGGCGAAGATTTGCTGACATGTCACTTTAGCAATAAACTCCTCTTTCAAAAATATGCCATCGCAAGCAAAGCAATCGACTCGCAGGCTACAAACAGCCGCGAGCATCGCACGTGGGCAGCGCTCGGGGCTCCTGCAGCCCCTCTGATGGAGGATCTCCAGGGCCATGGAAAGGAAAGCCTGGCCAGAAAGGCGGATCCAGCAATGATGGGAGGAGGAGAGAGGCAGGGATGAAGCGGCAGCGTGCACCGATGGGAGCAGAAGCTCAAGTCCTAACCCTGAGTACTGCTCAGGTTTGCAAGGATTTCCTGAGTGCCGGAGAACATGCTCTCCCCATCCTTCACCTTAACACAAGAGGGGTCACCACAGCCCAGAATTTATGCCCTAACCCTCAGGAACAAAAAGGACAGGGGTTTGAAGGAGAAGGCGAGCGTGCTGGAGTCAGGGGAACAAACTTTGGTTGTTAACGTGCGAATCGGCAGCTTAGCTCCACCCTCACCCCATGCCCGCAGGACTGTGGGAGCTGGACCACGCGCTCAGGAGTCCTTCACTGCTCAGTAATCATCATCAGCAAAGTAATCCCACCTTAGGCTCCAGGCTGTATCCCCTTGGTCTGGGCTTGGGAAGTGGGCAGGGAAGCAACCAGGAGCTTCAGTCTCTGCCAGGTGAGGCTCCAAAATAAATAATAATTGTAGCAGGACAAAAAAAAAAATAATAAAATACCAGGTACCAAGCTTGGAGACCATCAGAACGGGATGAATATTTCCTGGGAGCAGCGTGCCACAGGCCTGAGCCCTGGGGAGGGAGATGCACGCTGCTAAGTGTGATGGTTGGGCAAGGACGGGGGGAGTTGGCGGAGCAGGGCTGGAGGGGGGAGTGCTGTGATGAGCAGCCCATGCCTCAGGGTGTCCGTGGGGCTGCCAGCGTGTGGGAAAGGGCTGGACAAGGAACACCCTGCAATGGGGTTATTGCAGCTCCCACCACCAGCGATGGGTGCGGTGGGAGTGGGAAGCCTCGAGCAAAACGGACCCAGAGCTGTGCGGCTGCCAAACGGGCTTTAGCAATCACGGCTGGACCCTCCCGTGAACAACCTCTGCCCCATCTTGCTTTCCTACTTTGCACCAGGCGCCCAGCCCCACACCAAGCACCTGGCAGTGCCCTGCGAGCCCCGAGGCTTCGGGGATGGCAAACACCACTTTCTGGGGAACAGAGCGCCCAGCGTGGGTTCCCCTTCCCCCCCGGCGGGCCCTCTGTGCTCAACGACTGCAAACCACAAAGGCCGCTGCCCAAAACCTCAGCGGAGAATCGCCGTCGCTCAAGCCCCAGCAGGAGCAGCCCTGCCCGGGCATGGGGGGAGACACGCAGCATCCCCCAGGACCCGAGCAAAAGCAGCATGCTGGGACACACCACGCCGTGACCCATCGGGGACCGGCCTGGTTCTTCATCTTACACAATAACATCGCAAAAAGAGAAATTCCTGCAGACAAAAGGGGAAAGATGGGGCAGCAAAGAGTCACGGAAAACAGACCCATCTCCGAGAAAGACACACTTCTGCTTAGCAAACAAGCACTTGCTGTTTGCATCCGTCAACAAACACGCTTGATTTTGTTTTGTTTCACAGCCAAGTTATAATTTCTCCAAAATTATTTCAAGAGCACAACAGGGGCAAAATAAATGCACAAAACAGACCGAGGTAAAGCACGGTAGAGCTCAGCAGCAAAGCCCAGGGCCTTTGCAAAGCCAGAGTGGAAGCCATGGGAAACAGCAGGGTTAAAAAAAAAAAAAAAAAAGCTTTGACTCGTGTTAAACTTGTATTTGACTTTTAGCTTTAGAATCGGAGGGGGAACAAATATAGGTATTGCATCACCCTGCCAAGAAAACCAGAGGAGATAGGCAGAGGAGAAGTGGCCCTCGTCCTACAGCCAGGTCTGCACACCATCTGCCTGGGGCACCGGCGAATTTGGGGGGACGCCACACAAGTGCCTGTGCCTGCTGCTGGGATCGTCAGAGCCTCACCGTGGAAAGCGCTGACTGATGCCAATTAAAGCGAAATCGTAATCAAGCCATTTGTTTTGGTGCGGAGCGAACTGCTCCAAAGGTCTCAGCAAACACCTGGACGCGGTTCAAGCGCCGGATGAAAGTTCAGCGTGGGTCTGCTCCAGCATGAGCCACCCGCTACTGGGGAGGGCAGATGGTGTCTGGGCATGGTGGGAGGCGATGCAGACCGGCCTCATCCTCACGATACGGCCTTGCAAGAGCCAGCAGGAAAGACAGCTCTGACCCATCCTGTCACACACACGAGCCCCAGGTGTAACCCCAAGGGCAGGAGCAGCTCAGGGACCAACGCACACATTGATAGAAATGCCAAGCTGTTGGACCCAACACCCACAAACCCTTTTTTCCCCTATTCCTGCAGGTTTTGCTGCATCCAGGAGTAAATCCCGCCCCTCCTATCCCAGGTGGTAGCTCTATCCCAAGGCCTAACCCTAGATTTAAATTTAATACAGTGACCTGAAGCGCTGGTACCAAAGCAAGACGCACGCCTGCACCCCTCCAGTGGACATCACGAGATGGAAGGAAGTATCTGAACATCTGAGGACTCTGGTCCTAAGCTGACTCCTAGCCGTAGATTTAGGGTAGCCAGGTTTGCACGGAGCAAAGTCCGTGCTCTTTACAATGGGGCAGTCTCCTCGTGGCCATGGATCCAGCTTCCTTCTGCGGCGCTGAGTTAGCTGTGCTCGGCAGGGATGGAGCTGAAAAAGCCTCCTTGGCAGGGCACCGCTGCTTGCCAGCAGCTTGGGCCCCTCGGCGCCCCGCCACCCCGGATAAAATAACCAAATAACTTATTTCCAACAACCAAGGCCTCTCCCTCGGCGGGGACAGGACTTCCCGAGCGCTTCAGAGAAACGGCAACTTCTGCTGCTAACTTCACAGCTTGCTCTCCCTTTTGTCGGCTGTGAAAAACCAAGAAGGGACCTCTAGCAACATCTCTTTCCTTCCAAATCCTTGGCTGCGACTCACCGTCCTCCCACCTTGCATGGAAATGAGTGGGAAAAGAGGAGATTCTGGGTTTTTTTGTTGTTGTTCCTTCCCATGCACCCTTCCCTGACTGCCACCCTGAGGCAGGGGCGCTGGGCAGGAGGTGGCCGGGAGTAGCAGCGGGGTCTTGCCGAAGTCTTTCCAAGCGGGATTGCTATTCAGAACAAGCAAACTCCTCCACAACAGGTCGACGGTTACACTGGGAGCAGGCAGGAAGATTCACGCTTCCCTGATTGCCTTCTCGGGAAATGCGTGGTTTTCACGTGCTCCTCTCCCCTCGGCTCCTGCCACAGCGCAGCACGGCTGCACGGACTGGGACCTACTGGGGGATGCAGCAATGTACCGCTGCCTGCCGGATGAACTGCTCCCACCTCAAACCAGAAGGAAAATGCCCCAAAACGCCAGTGCAAAACACAGTCCTCCACCTCACCGGCTCCCAGAGCAGTGCACCGAGCCGGTGGCAGCAGCAGCAAGCCATTAATTTCCAAGAGCAACGCCCACTTCTAGGGGCAGGACAGCGGGAATATCATCGGCACAGTTTGCATACCCCAAAGCCCGTGTGCCCGTCTCCTGGGACATATTTGTCAGGACAGGGACATCCCTTGCTGCCGGACAGGCTCCCCAGCTGAACTGGGATGCGCATTCGGCCACTGCCCTCCCTCCCCAGGGCCACCTCCCAGGCGCAGGATTTGTCCCCCTTCCCACCAGGCCTCACGGACAGACAGAAAGCATCCCTCCTGCTGACTCACCCCAGCTTTCCTTTGTTCTCCACCAGCACTGGGCGAGCACCCTGTGCCAGGGCAGAGCACCAGCATGGTCTGTGCTGGAAACCCTGTGCCAGAAACCCTTTGCTACAGCACGAGTAATTTGCAGCATGAGCAATTTGCCTCCTTCCAGTAAGTTTGCACAGTACCCATGCCCGTACCACCCTGCTGCTGCCACCCCTCCCGGGTATTTTGCTGCTCAGACCTCCAGTAAGCCAAATCCCTCCCTCCTTGATACCCCCATGGTGAGATTTGTAGGGTCTTTGGTGCTGGGGAGAGCCCAGCAATTCAAGAGAGGAAAGGAGCTACTTTTCTTTTTTCGCCCAGCTCAGTGGGGCGAATTCCTAAGCCTGACACCCCGTCTCTCCACCCTCAGCCACCCTTTTTCAAGCCTCTTTGCCCAGTCGTGCCATGACACAAGACAAATCCAGAGGGACAGCCACACCACAGCTCCCTCCCTGGCTCCCAGGAACACGCAAGGGCTGGGGCAGGGGGAGAGGCGCTTGGCTGCAAATAGCTGAGTTGCAGGAAATACATAGGGAGGGGATCCACGTTTCCAGGGGCCAAACCCAGCCGGTGGTTTAAGTCCTCCCACCATGTGAAAAGAGACCTGGCTGAAATTCCTCCCTAGGTTTTTTCCTTTTTTTTTTTTTTTTTTTTGCCCCGGCTTGGCCCTGGTCCACTCGCTGGCGTAAAGCAGGAGTGCGGCTCTCACCGCACACACCCAGCTGGCCCCGCAGATGTTAGTGTCACCTATGCAACGGCACCGGCGGAGGAAAGTCACTCCCGAGCACGCTGGAGTTGCAAGCGCCGCTTCCCAGCGCTGCAATTAAAACCTGGCTTTTTATTTTTAATGTCCCTATCAAACATCCTCGCCAGGATCTCTTCTGGGATGACTGCGCCCATCTGCTGCGAGGACAGGGACGGGTATCTGGGCATAAGATGTCCCAGAAGTTACACCGAGCAAAATTACAATTTTCTTGGCAGCCCCCGCACCCCTGAGATTGCTGCTGCAGGCGACAGGACCCTGGTGCAACGCCCAGCCCCACAATTCCCCCCACCCCAAAGAGTTAATGCTGACAGGTAACAGCAGCCCCCCACAAGGGGATTTTTACGGAGCCAGCCCCATCCTGCACCCCCTCATCCCAGCAGGTCTCAGCATAGGGAAAAGACAGAAAACCCCACCAGGGGGATTGACAACTCCCCCTTTCCCCAGGCTGGGCTGGGTTGCCAAGCACAAAGGCACCCCCGGCACCACACCCCAGGAGTGGAGCACTGCTGACCCCCACCAAACGCAGCCAAAGCACCCGAGCCACGACTACCGACAGCAGGAACCGAGCCCATGCCTCACACCGATGAGGGGCAGGGGGCCGAGGCGGAATCGCACTCCCCTTTTCTCATCCCCCAGTAACTTTCCCAGGGATGACTGGAGGGGGGCTGAGCCAAAGCGCGGTCCCCTGGCACCCAAATCTCCCTCTCGGCTTGCTGCCTGATGCCCGTCCTGCGCCGCCGATCGACACGATGCATCCCCGGTGGGGAAACTGAGTCACGTCCCCGAAGGCACCGGCCGCCCTCCCCATGCGGTGGGCCCCCCCCCATGCCCCCCAAGGCAGAAATCCGGCTGCTCCTACCTGAGCGTGGCACTCTCCCCTTGCCGCACAGTCACGTTGTCCATAGCTTTGGGGAAGGTGGCATCTCCGCTGCGCACGGGCACTCCTGCGGGCACAAGGAAGAGCAGCCTGAGACAGAGGACGACTAGGCACCTCCAGGGCAGGGCTAAGCACCCACCGACCCCCATCCTGGGCAGCAGGGACTTTTCCAACAGGCAAAAACCACACCCGACAAGGCCACCAGGAGCGAAAAGGGGTGGGGTGGGGGGGTGGGGTGGGGGGGAAGAGGAGAGAGGGGGTGCGTGTGTGTGGGGACGGGGGGGAGCAAAACCACCGGGGCGAGCGATGCGGAGCTCCACGGAGATCAGGAGAGCCCCCGGCAAGGCAGCCTGCGAGCACTGAGCCTGCCGAGCGGCATCCGGAGGGAGTCCCAGTATCCTTGGGTGAGGGAGGAGGACGGGAGGGCCGGAGGGGAGGAGGAAGAGGAGGAGGAGAAGTGGCAAAGGTGCTGGACGCTGGGCGAGCCGGCTCTTCCCGGGAAGCAGTCCGAGGCTCACTTGGGCGAGGAGGCGCCGGGGGGGGGGGGGCCGCCCGGCTGCGCCCCGCTCCCGCCCCGCGCACTTGTCCCGAGTTGGCAGCTCCCCTCCGCAGCGCGGAGCGAGGGCAGTCCGCAAAGCAGCAAAAAAAAAAAAAAAAAAAACCACCAACAGAAAAAAAAATCGCCCTCGGAGCAAGCAAGCAAAGCAAACGGGTCCAGGCGGAGAAAGGGACAGCGGGCGAGGGCCGCCCGGGCGCCCAGCGCTTCCCCTCCTCCGGCCGCGCTGCCGGGTCCCGAGGGCGGGCTGGTCCGGGCGGGGTGCAGGACGGGTGCCTGTAGGATGCCGGAGCCCCCCGCTGCCCTCAGCGGCGGGAGAAGGGGTGGCGGGGGCGGGGGGGCGGCGGCGGCAGCATCCCAGCCCCGCCGGCGCGGCGGGCCGGCAGCATCCCCGGGCGGCGGGCGGGCTGACTGCCCGGGGTTGTCATGGCAGCGGCTCCATCCCTGACCGCCGCTCCGGCTCCGCACCCCCCCAGCGCCCGCACCCCCCCAGCGCCCGCACGCCGCCCACGCCAGCCTTTAACCCCCGCCGCGCCGCGCTCCTCGGGGGACGGGATGCCCGGACCCCCCCCCCCCCCTCCGCGCTTACCTGCAGCCAGCACCCCTAACACTTGCCCTCCTCTACCTCCGCACCATCCCTTCCCCAGGCGGCAAAGCCGCCTGTGCGGGAGGGGAAACTGAGGCACGGGACAATTCCCCCCTCCCCCCCAAAGTCAGGCAGGTGGTGACAAGGAGGGACAGGAGCGTGCCCTCCTGGTCCTCTGCACCTCACAGACACACAGCGTGAGCGTAAGCGGCAAATTCCTCCCCAGCCACCAGCACGGTCCCCGCGTACTTTTTATCAGCTCATAATTTAACAAATATCGCATTTGCTTATGCCTAGTAATTCCTCCTTCCCTCCGCTAGCGGCTAAACACATTAATATTTCCAGGCACAGTTTCATGCTGGTAAAAGGTGCCGGGGAGCCATCCTCAGAGCACAAAGTCCTGGAGCTACCGAGCAAATGCAGAGCGAGCAGCCGAGCCGCAGCTTTTGGGGTGCTGCGCCCCTGGAAATCCCCCCCCCCCCCCCAAGCTGCAGCAGCCCAGCATTAGGGGAAACCAGGCCTCCTCCACCCGCTGTCCCCCATGACTTCTCCGCAACATGGGACCTTATCCAAAAGTCCTCCCCCCCTCCATTTCCCACCGCGTGCTCTGCAGCTATTACACGGCACCAATTTTTTTCTTTTTCTTTTCTTTTTTTTTTTTTTTTTTTTCCCCCTTTCTGAAATCGCTGCCAACCTGAGCTGGATTAAACTGGTGACCTAGATGTGAAAGGATCCATAGCCCGTTACTAATCCCTGGAGTCTCCGAATCCCCTGTAAACTACTGCTTAATTCACTAACTGTGCTATTTAATCTCTAAAACATTATGAGCTGTGCCGGGCAGAGGAAACACTCAATCAAATAAAGCTTTATTATTATTGTGCGTGCTGATAGGTCATATGAGAAGGGGATTGCTTTGCAAGTCACTCTACTTCTTCCTCTTCTGAAGGCTCTGCTCCTTGAATTTAGCGCTGGTGTGACGTGCTGCCTCAAGTCCTGCTTTTCCCCAGGAGGAGACAGGAGCTTTCCCCAGCTCTTGGCAGGAGCAGTTTAATCTCTGCTCCTGGCCCACCTGGCAGGGTAACGCTTGCTTTTAGCGTAACCCCTTTGGGCCCACACATTGCATGGGAAGGGTCTACCGAAACCTAACTGCAAAAGGCAAGACCACCAGGGGCAGGGTGAAGCTCCTTGTACGGAGTTGTGGCATTGCATTGGGGTCCACGAGTCAGCAAAGAAAATAAGACACTGCTTTTGCCCACCCAAGCACCCCCACGCAGGATGGGGACCCCGCCGTGCTACCCATTCGCAGCTGGGGGAGACCCTCGTGTGCGGGACCCACAAGCCATCGCCATGCTCGTCAGGCCAGAGCTCGCTCTCTTTGCGAGGCCACTCCTTTGGATGGACAGAGACCATCTCCCGAGTCAGCAAAACCAAAGGGATTCCAATAACCACAGCCAGTTAACCTTTTAACACAGCCCAGATTGCCAGGAGCATCTTAAATCACGAGAGAAAGCACCTGCCTACGCCGCAAGTGCGCGAGGCTGGGGCAGAACGTGACCCACTGAGCAGCTTCAGCCCTTGCATGGCTGAATTTGGCCCACTGTTAAGAGATCATCAGCGCCGTTTGAAAATCCCAAGGAATTTAAATCCAGTATCTCCAGCTCCTGCATACAAAAGCCCAGCAGAATCCCTGGTCTATCTCCCCGTCTCCGGCTCTCCCTCTCTTGCATACATACAATGTACATATAAATCAGCCTGTCACAGCTCGTCTCTTTTCTGACAGCTGTAATTGCTTCAGACTATAAAAATATCTATAGACAATAAACACAACGCATGAAAACAGCAAAGAGAAAATGAAATCAAGATTCCTTTAAATAATTCAGTTGCTCCAGCAGCAGAGGAGCCAGCAACTGAGTCCAGCTGTGAAGGTTCAGCAGCAAGAGAAAGAGAGCTTTGTAGCTTCCTCTGGGGATGAGAGAGTCTTTTTTCCTTCATTGGTTTTTGACCACAGCAGAAGCAGAGTCTGCTGTACACGGGCTAAGCAGCACCTACCCGAGCACAAAACGCAGCCTCTCGCTTTCAGCTTCATCCCTTTCTTCCCACTTAGATGAAAGTCTTTTCTTTTTTTTTTTTTTTTCCCTTGCGAGCAACAGGCAGGAGACAAACAGACCAAGCAAAGCACAGGCACACTCTAGGTGTATATTTATCTCCGTATCCATCTCCTCAACCTCCTCCTTCCCAGCAAGGCTAAAGGCCCCCCTCTCCTGGCAGAGACCACAAACAGGGTAGCACAAGCACTACGGGCAGGGAAGTGAGGGCTGGCATTGCTCGGGACTGCAGTGGGAAGAGGAGCGGTGGCAGGGATGGAGGCAGGGGAAGGATTTCCCCTGGGGAGATGGCAACTGGGCAGGGAAGATGCCGAAACCCCCTCCGAAACCCGGACAGGGAAGGGGTTTGAAGGAGCAAGAGCCCGTGGGTTCGCTTTGCGGAGGAGCATCTTGATCGGAGCGATCGGAGAGATGGCAGCCAGGGAGGGGGAGTCTCGCAGGCAGAGCAGAGGGCAGCGACGGCAAGCCCAGCAAAACCCTTTTCAGCAGATATTTACTCAATTTTCTAGAAAGGGATTGGACAGGGTGAAAGGCAGCACTGCCAGTTCACAGCGACTCCCGTAAACATCTTTCTTGTCCTTGGCTCACGTGGGCCCTCCCGCCAGCCAGCTGGGGCTTTCATTTTAAGATTTTAAGCAAGTTTGTCCCCAAAAATGCCCCCAGGGAAGAACCACGGCGCTCGGCCCAGGCCAGCATTTCCCACAGCCGGCTACAAGCGACCCCGGCTCCTTCTGCAAGGCCCCGGAGCCTTCCAGCAAACGCTGCCCCAAGCTCAGGCTTTTTGAGCAAAACAAAGCCGAAGTGTCTGACGTGCAGATTCCTGCAGTCCCGAAGGGTGATGACCAGATGCAGAATTGCAGTTAAGGTTCCTCTATCAAGTAAAACGACGTGATTGCCGTGCTTTTTTTGGCTTTCTCAGAAATTTCCAGCACAATCCTAGCATCTATTTTGCCTGTAGCTGCTTGCAGGGATGGTCGATAGATCCTCCCATACAACCTGTGCCTATATACCTGCCTGCAAACCTATACACATACAATACTACGCCTCCCTACATGGAAAGATCTCATTCCTGGGGAAAAAAAAAAAATTACTTTCAATAAGTAGGTCATAGCGAGGCAATTTGTACAGTCAGATTTTCCTTCTAATTCCTTTTTTCCTTTTCAGGAAGCTGATAGATGGCAATCTATAACCCCAAAGCCGAAATTTATTTTTAATCTGAAATTGCCAAATATGATCGGAAACATAATTTATGCTCGAGCCGTTCTCGCTCCTTCAAAATGAAAACATGATTTTGTAACCCTGTCCGTGCTATCGCATACCACATTATTCTCCAATAAGCCCAGAGTTGCAAAAAAAGTGCTTAATTTTCTTGGCATTAGTCAGGTGAATGACACATGAGTCCGGGGGAGCTTTTCCTGAATAACTACTGAGCCCTCGATGTCTACAACCATTCACCGCAGACACAAAGGACGTGGGCTCCCGCTCCGCTCACCAGGCTGACTCATTTATCCCCTCGTTAACGGTGGCCCCAATTAAGAAACAATGATGGAAAGCCTTACTTGGCTAGTGCCATTTTGAGCCCTTCTCGCCCCAAAGGCATTCCTGCGCTGAGATGGAGAAATTGCCAGATTGGGGACGTTTCTAGGCCAGTTTTCTGAATGCAAGCAGCGTCCTGGTGGGCACTCAGCCCTCCATCCCTTACACTGAAGGCAGGCAGCGACTACCAGCACCCTCTTCGTAGTGTTTAATAACAACACAGGAGACCCCATTAATCCCCGCTAAAGATGCCGTTAATATTTAACTGGCATTTATATAAACTTACAGTAACCGTCCTATTAAATTCCAACAGAGTGTGCTTTTGGGAGCCTTCCCCTAAAGCCACGCCGACAGCCGCTGCCCCCCTGCCTGCACTTTGCACCGAGGTGCCTCGCCGTAAAAAGGAACATTTTGTTTGCCCTTTAAAAAACTGCTGGGCTTGGGTTTGTCGCTTGCTCTCATCATGCTCAGGGGCTTGGGATTTTCAAGCAGGAGTTAACTCCTTCCAGGGCACCCCCGGCTGAGCTGCGCTACCTCGTGCGTGCCGCAGCCAAGGAGCAAAAGCCTGCCCCATGTCCGTGGGTCAAAGCCAAAGCTAGCGAAGGATTCACCTCCCTGCAACAGAAGGTACCGCTCGAGGAAGAGGAAGGTGGCCTGGGCAGGAGGAAGGCCTTGTCACCAGCTGCCAAAATATCCCGTAGCGCTGCCATCCCTCATATACACACAGAGATACAGGACAGCATCCTTGAGGATGCTCAGCGGTGTGTTACAGATGGACCAGGCAGAGCTGTAGCTTGGACGTGAGCTCGGGGAGGGATGCGCAGCCGTCCCCAGGGCCTGGCTTTTCCTTCGGGAGTGCTCCTTTCTCCTTTTGTGCCTTTTACAACAGCCCAGCCAACGCCACATGCATATTTGTGAAGCGACACCTCCATACATGCAGCTTTAACATTAAACATCTAAAAAAAAAAATGAGCAGGGAGATACTGAGCCACGCTGGCACAGTGGAAGTTATGAACAGGGATTGATTCCTGGTACAAATCAATATCAGTTTTATATAAATCTGTCTCTCGTTGCATTGTTGCGAGGTTGCGTCGCTATATTAACGCCCCGAAAGGCACCCGTTACGCTCGCTCCGCATCCACGGGGGGGGTTTGATGGGGATGAATCAGGTGCCAGGGAGAGCTGACGACATGGGCTAAACCCGTGCCATTAGCCATCTAACAGCGTTTTATAGGTGTGTGACATTAACCCAGTGCTCCACAACTCAATGCGCTCTGCCTTTTGAACAGGAGTAAGAGCTAAAAAGCTGAATAGGCTGAAAAGCAAAGCCAGCCACGCCTCGGGTCCCACCGCGGATATTTGGGAGCTCCAACATGGCTACCTTAAACGTGAAGGCATAAGCTTCTTCCCCGGAACTTCTGCCCGAAGTCTGGGGGCATTTGGGAGCTCTGTGTTGAATAACCCCTTGGAGGAGCCACTCCAAGAGCTGCTGTGCCCTCTCCCGGGCAGCAAGGATGGTCCCAAACAAGACACACCAAGCCAAACCTTCCCCAGCCCATCCGGATATCGACACACACGTCCCAAACCCCGGGGGGAAGCAAGAAGGCAAATGTCCCTGGCTGCAACTGGCCCACCACCACATCCACCCCCCCTTCACCTCATTTTCCCCAGCCGAGCCCTTTCCTACCAGAAAGCTGCTCAGGTCCACGCAAACCAGGTGGAGCAGGCACCAGAAGAGGAGTAGATATCTTGATAAAGACCACGATGTTCAACAAAAAACAGGTATCAAGAGCAGAACCCCTGAAATCCCTCTTTTGAAACCACCGAGCATGCTCAGCAGCTCTCGGTGAAACCCCAGCCCACTGCCAGGTGTTCGGCATCTTTGAAAATCAGACTCTCCTGGAGACACTGATTTGCCTTTTGCCCACAGCTGGCTTTGGACCTGGATCACACGCCTTGAAAAACAGGGAGGCGAGCCTTGCTTTCCAACTCCCGACCAGCCACAGCCAAAAAAAGGGGGCTTCTTCAGATGTACCTCAAACCTGAACGCCCGCACCTCTGCGGGGCCCATCTTTTGCCAACCTTAAGTCTCATTTCCCAAGGCGCCGAGGTTGCCAAATTGCTCGAGCGCTTCTCAGGAACAAAAAGCCGGGTGCGCAGCTGCCTGCCTGTATCAATTTTAGTTTTGCCACTGGTCCTCTGACCCTCGCGGCGCTATGCATCCAAGAATAATATTAATAATAGTCATGCCATTAAGCGAGATGCTTGGTTTGAATCTGAAGATTTTGAGAAATGATCTCATAAATTTAATTCCCGGGGTACCATCTTTGAGCGTTAACAGGCACAGTCGCCTCTGAATTCTGGGAAATGAGCATAATTACATGGAGATCGACAAGGCACAAATGCCAAGAATTCTGTTAACCTTTAATACTGCAAAAAAACTCTCCCCTTGTAATTATCTCTTTCCTTTGTCTTAAATGTTACTGATGAATATTTAGCGGGATAAGCAAATAAAAGGAGGCTGAGGGGTGCGAGGAAGCGCAGCCCTCTGCAGAGTAAGTCTGCAAACCCCCCCAGCATGGCTGAGGGTCGGGGCTGGCAGCAGGCTGGGACCCTCGGGGTCACCAGATCTGACACGCAGGACAACGACACCCCCCAGGGCGACACGCAACCACCACAGAGCCCATGAGGGGGTATTTGAGTTACACCAAAATCCGAATTAATTCCCAGCACTGCTGCAAACGCACCTTGGCCCAGGCCTGTGGTGAGGGCAGGGAGTGATCCCACGGCCCCCAGTGGGACGGTTTCGGGTGCCCTTTCTCCAAACGAACTTTGTCTTGGAAGAAAACTTCCTGGGTAAAAAACACATCACCTTTCAAACATATCCTCCCTAGGGTTGCAAATGGCACTGCCCTCTTGCTGCACATTGAGTCTGATGGAAAGAAGATTTTCTCCCGGCGTGAACTGCATTAATATCTGTCACCACTCTGGCATTTCTGCCTATAATGATGAAAAATATGGGCAGAGAATGCGGGGTGCTCTCAGCATCACCTCCCTCCCCATGAAGCGAAATTAGAAGCAGCTGCTCCTGTTCCCATCCTCTTTACGGCCCTACAGCATTATCTCTGGAAACTTATTATTTGGGAGACGGCGTGGGGATAACCGAGACTCATGACCTATCCATATTCAAAATGTGCCTTGCTGCAGACAGGGGCTCAGCTCTCCCCTCCCCTGAGCTGCAGACCCGTGTAAAGGTCACTCTCCTCTCTTAATGTCGCGTCAGACCGACTGCTGCGTGAACAAGGAAAGGAAAAAGGCACATCTCCCTCGCCGGACGGAGAAAACCCATCTCCGTCTTGGGAGGAGCGTGCCAGCATGAGGTGGCCGGGCTGTAACCACCTGCAACACCGAATGCTTTCAGACCACCGCCCAGGAGCCCTGGAAAAGGTGGAAGGAGCTTCCTACCGGCTTTGAAGATGCTGCTTTCAACCGCATCCCAACCAGCAGACGGACCTGCTGGTTGGGATGAGCAAGGAGGCAAGCGAAACCTACGCCATGGAGGAGGGGGATTGCACCACATCCCTGCACTTGCCCCAAAACGCTGCAGGGGAGCCAAGAGCAAGCACGGGTGACGAGCGTGCCAGCCCCAGGCCTTCAGGATGCCCCACACCAGCTGCCCAGGTCCTCCCACCCTTTGCTGCGAGCTGGGCTCAACGCAGCTGCAATCGCACCTCCCCACTGGCTGGGGCTGACCTGCTGGAAAGCAGCTCTGCCGAGAGGGACCTGGGGGTCCTGGTGGGCGACAAGCTGGCCATGAGCCAGCAGGGTGCCCTTGTGGCCAAGAAGACCAACGGCATCCTGGGGTGCATGAAGAGGAGCGTGGCCAGCAGGGCCAGGGAGGTTCTCCTCCCCCTCTGCTCTGCCCTGGGGAGACCCCACCTGGAGCACTGGGTCCAGTTCTGGGCTCCCCGGTTCAAGAAAGATGAGGAACTCCTGGAGAGAGTCCAGAGGAGGGCAACAAGGATGATGGGGGGACTGGAGCATCTCCCCTAGGAGGAAAGGCTGAGGGAGCTGGGCTTGTTCAGCCTGGAGAAGAGAAGGCTGAGAGGGGATCTCATCACCACCTACAAATATCTCAAGGGTGGGGGTCCCCAGGACGGAGCCAGACTCTTCTCAGTGGTGCCCAGTGCCAGGACAAGGGGCCATGGGCACAAACTGAAGCAGAAGAGGTTCCAGTTGAACGGGAGGAAGAACTTGTTGACTGTGAGGGTGCCCGAGCCCTGGCCCAGGCTGCCCAGGGGGGCTGTGGAGTCTCCTTCTCTGGAGATCTTCAACCTCCGCCTGGCCGCTGTCCTGTGCCCCCTGCTCTGGGTGAGCCTGCTTGGGCAGGGGGGTGGGACTGGGTGAGCTCCCGAGGGCCCTGCCAACCCCGGCCATGCTGGGATTCTGGGATTGCTCTGCAAACGCATCCCAAAATAATCAACATCACCCAGGCCACCAAGTTTGTGAGCTGGTCCCCCTCAGAGTCCGGCAGTCCCTCCGGAGAGGTTGGGTGTCACGGGAGGGGCTGGAGCAGTCTGCAGAGCAAACTTTCCCTCCAGCCTCAAAGCGAGACCTTCACTGACTCCCTCTCCCCTCGTTCCAGGAGGAACAGAGCCAAAGCAGTATTTATTCACAGAGGACTGGGGAGAAAAATGACATAAAAGAGGTTAGCTCGTTAAGGACGACACCGACCCCTCCCCAGAGAGGTCTGAGGAAATGGCTTTGCAGTTGCCGAGAGGAGGAACACGTGCCAAAGCCCAGAGCCAGAGCTGCTCACGGCAGCGAGGGCTCCAGGGCTCCCCGAGCTGGGCTACGCCGCAACCAGCTTGGACCTGGGGTCCCAGTGGCCCCATCCATCTCCCCGCCAGGTACTTCTGGCCTCAGGACACGGCAGATGCTTGCTCTCCTCTCTCCCTTCTCACTTTTTGCCAGCCTTCAACTGGAGCAAGCTTTCTAGTCTCCAAGCTGCTTTTACACCCCTTTAAAAGGTTATAAAAGCTGTCTTTATATTCCAATAAAGGGATATAAAAACAACCCTTTTCGCAGTTCAATAAACGTGGTTAACTTTTCTCCCCGTTAATACTTTTTGCCTCGGCGCCGTGCGCATGCGCGGGCTGCTGCAGGGCACGGAGGGGGACGGGGCTTTGGGAATTGCACCCCGAAGCCAGAGACAGCAGCGTCCCAAGGGAGAAGGAGCAAGAGGCCGAGCTTGGGTGAAGCTGAGAGCGCCAGGCGGGTCTGATGCCAAGCACAGAGGGGCATCATGACCCGAGCTGCTGCCCAAAAAGGAGGGAGATCCAGCTACAGCGAGAAACTAATCACCGATACCCGGCGCTGGTGCACTTACTCCAAAGAAAATCCCTCCTGAACGCTGGCTTGGGCCCAGGGAAGGGCTATGCTATGGAATGGCAAAAATTCAAAGGGACCAAGCGATGGACTATATATATATATATATATATCTCTCTCTCAAGGGGTGAGCAGTCGCCCAGCAGGGTTTTGCATCCCCTGGCAAAGCTCCCTTGAACGTAAGCGATGACAAACTGCAGCCACCCTGGTTGGCGTCCTCGCACGAACTAGCT
Source organism: Gorsachius magnificus (assembly GCA_034008185.1). Classification (NCBI taxonomy): domain Eukaryota; kingdom Metazoa; phylum Chordata; class Aves; order Pelecaniformes; family Ardeidae; genus Gorsachius; species Gorsachius magnificus. The sequence goes on from CM067097.1 coordinate 2,817,645, forward strand.
AGCAGGCTGCAGCATCTGGGCCGGGGCCACCTTTCCTCCTGGGTGACAAGGGACGGGTTGCTTCACCGCCCGCTGGCCACCCCCCTGCTCTTTGCAACATCCATTTAAGAGCCGATGGGCAGCAGGTCAGGGATCGTCCCCTTCAGAGCATCCGCACAGCGTGACGGGACCCTGCTCCCCCCCGCAGCCTCCAGACATGGCTCTAATTATTATTTACCGTTTGTGCAGCCATCCCGTGGCTTGCCATCAGTCTTTCTCAAAAGCGCCTCTTTTCCTTGGAAGAGGATCTAAACCCATCCTGCCGCCCGTCCAACAGCCTCTCCGGGCATTAAAACAAGGAGGTTTATTATTTTTTGTGACAGCCCGTTCTGCAAGGTGAACACAACTTGTATGAATCAAACAGACCTGGATTTCATACATCATTCCCCAGCGCCACCGGCCCGCGGGGCGGGGGGGGGGCTTCGGCTGCCGAATGCGGAGCAGAGGAGCACGTTTATCGGCGGTGATCTATTAGCCATCGGGAGGCTGCAGGGCGCCAGGACCGGAGGGAGAGGAGCGGGGGAGATGCGAGTCCATAAATAAAGCGTGCCTGGCATGAGCAGCTACCGGGAGCCAAAATTGAAGCTTGGCACCAAGGCAGCAAGAGCCTTTCCAGGCTGTGCCCCAACTCCCTGACCTAATTCAGCCCCCCTGCCCCTCCACAGGTACCGTGGGATGGGGACCGACCTCTAGGCAGGGCAGGAGCAGAGATGATCTTGCCTGCTTTCGCCAAGAGGCTCCTCGCCCCTGGCACGCACCCTGCCCCAGCTCACTCCTTCTCACCCCCGCAGGCTGAGCCCTCCCTGCCACTGCTGGCTAATTAATCCAGCTAATTACCATTACCAGGCTCCTGTTTGAAGGATGCGGGAGAACAACGAGGGCAAAGGGAGAAGGTGAGCATCTGGGGCTCCCCGGGGAATTCAGAAGTGTTTACAGTCCCTAGCATGAGAAAATCCATACTCATCCTGGCTCCGGGAAGCAGGGCTGCCCTCCCACGCTCCTATTAGCAATTTCCAATCATCTTTTATTAGGCCTGCATTGATTTGCTGCTCATTTCGATGGGAATGAAAGCCTAAGAGCCTCGAGCCGGCCTCAGCCAAGGAATCCGGGTGTGGAGGCGACGGTGCCAGCGGGAGAGCGGAGGGGAGAGAGGGGCTGGGATGCTGACAGGGGTTCAGCCGGGCCATTAGCAGAGCAGGAGCACGGCTGCCATTTCAAAACAGCCTCGCGCATCCCACCGCATCTTTTCCACAGCCGGTCAGCACGTGTGGAAGCGGGACCAAGGGCAGGAGGGGCTGGGGAATCCTCCTAATCTTTATTTAAGGCGCTCACGCAGTGGCTGGGGAGGGGGGTTTGCACTGTGCCCCTTTCTAGCAGGGATTTCTGGAGCCCTGTCCCTGCCTGCTGGGAGATGTCACCCAGATCCCAGGCTCCGAACCCCAGCCCTGCAGAGCAGCTCGGGGCCCCGCTATTACCCCCCAGGAGAAACCGGCTCCGAACGCTACGCTTCTGTTTCCAAGCCAACATTTTCCAAGTAGCTTGTGAGCCACAAATTCTGTTCGGAATCATCGGAATATTTTGTTCTGATAATGCCGTAACACCACCGTATGCATTAGCACAGGTGCCACTCGGAAAGGAGTATCTGAAGATCAAAACAAAGTGAATTCACAGGGTTTTTTAGTTGTGGTTTGGGTTTGGTGTTTTTTGTTGTTTTTTTTTTTCCTGGCAAAGCCATCCCTGCAAGTTATCAGTTTCCAACTGTTTGCACCACAGCTTTTCCCTGCTCTCATCAAACCTGCTGCTCTCTGCACCCCGCGTCCTCAGATAACCCGAGATGTGCAGGCACGGGTACAAAAGGACCTCGCAGCCTCTGGGAAGGAGACCCCGGTGCCAGCAGGGAAGCAAGCAAGGTGCCAGCTCTTCGAGCCCTGCAGAGGAGAATGGTGGGAGATGCAAACCTCCGGGTGTCTGAGCCTCAGATGTATCCCTCTGCACCCAACAGCACCCGCCTCATCCCATCACAGCACCCACCTCAACCCATCCCCGCGTTTAGATTGAATTAAAAAAAAAAAAAAAAATGCCCCTGCATTGAGAAAGGCACTCTCCAAAACAGCCCAGGAAATATTAAAATGGGAGAGCTGACTCAGAGGAGCGCGGTTCACAAATGCCTGCGGTGAGGCAGATGAAAGCCAAGGGCTGCACGCCTTGGATGTGCCTCACTTCAGATGGCACGGGGGAAAATACAGGCGCTCTGAAAAACCCTGCCCCAGATCTGCCAGCACAGAAACTTTAACTCCGCTTTGAACCAGGCAACTGAATTATCTCCCCAGGAAGCGGCCGCCTCCGGGCAGCACTGGGGCAGGTGACGGAGGGGTCCAGCGCCGGCCCGGTGGGTGGTGGCCGAAGTGATGCTGGCGGAGTGACAGTCACCCAGCTGGGCGACACTAGGGCTGCGGCACTCAGAACCCTGCAAGGGATGGGTAAAGGAGAGAGGGGGCTCCCCCAAAATCGCCCTGCAAGGGGCAGCAGTGGGGAGCTGGGCGCCCGTTGCCGGGTAAACTTATCCACCGGGAAACAAGGCTTTGCTTCCAAGCACACGTCTCTGATGCTAGTTACAAGCACGTAATGAGTAAATTGGGTCTGATCCAGAGGGCCTGAGAGCAGCAGCGATTCAGCTTCAAGAAAGTCCTCCAGGTCACGCACCTGGGTTGGGGTAACCCCCGGTATCCATACAGGCTGGGGGAAGAAAGGATGGAGAGCAGCCCTGCCCAGAGGGACTTGGGGGCGCTGATGGATGAAAAGCTGGCCATGAGCTGGCCATGGGTGCTGGCAGCCCAGAAGCCAACCCTACCCTGGGCTGCATCAGGAGAAGCGTGGCCAGCGTCGAGGGAGGGGATTGTGCCCCTCTGCTCTGCTCTGCTCTGGGGAGACCTCCCCTGGAGCCCTGCGTCCAGCTCGGGAGCCCTCAGCACAAGGAGGACATGGACCTGTTGGAGTGGGGCCAGGGGAGGGCTACTAAAATGCTCCGAGGGGCTACTAAAATGCTCCGAGGGGCTACTAAAATGCTCCGAGGGCTGGAGCCCCTCTGCTCTGAGGCCAGGCTGGGAGAGTTGGGGGTGTTCAGCCTGGAGCAGAGAAGGCTGCGGGCAGAGCTGAGTGCGGCCGCTCAGGGCTTCAAGGGGGCCCAGAGGAAAGGGGGGGACAAGCTTTTTAGCAGGGCCAGCTGGGACAGGACAAGGGGGGATGGCTTTAAACTGAAGCAGGGGAGGTTTAGACTGGATCTAAGGCAGAAATTCTTTCCAGTGAGGGTGGTGAAACCCTGGCAGGGGTTGCCCAGAGAGGGGGTGGAGGCCCCATCCCTGGGAACATTCCAGGCCAGGTTGGCCGGGGCTGTGAGCAACCTGACGTGGTTCAAGGTGTCCCTGCTCCTGCAGGGGGGTTGGGCTGGGTGACCTCTGGGGGTCCCTTCCAACCCAAAACATTTGATGATTCTATTTAAGGATCAGCTGCCCATTTTTGTCCCTTCTTGCTTTTTCTTCTGTCTACCTACAGGCAGTCGGGGAAGAGGACAGGGAGATGAAACCTGGAATACCACGAGATGCAAAGCCCTGCAACAATCACGTCGCTCGCTTCCCCCTTCTCTCCCTATCAGCAGACACTGGTGCCCCAAACCAAACAAAGATTCGGGGACTTTTGTCCCACGCCAAAATGGGGCTGTCAGAGCCCCTGCTGGCACCCGCCGCGCCTTTCGGCTGGCATCGGCGCACAGCTAGCAAACGGAGCGGGCCAAATTTCTCCCTGGCGTAGCTTAATTAAAGTCAATGATGTTACACCAGGGAGGAACCTGGCCCACTGTCCTGAGCCGGAGTCCACAACAAGTCCAGCTGGCAACTCACAGGCAGCTCAGCGGCAGCGGGAAGGATCCCTGGCACCGGGAACGGCACTGGGAACTGTATTCGGCATTTGCGAGTGGGAGACAGACTCAATAAACACAGCGTTAAGTAAACCAGGTCCGTAATAAATAACAACCACCAGCGTTTTGCCTCTTCCAAATGCTACAGAGAACGGGATCAAATTGTCCCCCCAACTCCCATGAGCGGTGGGGACATTTCATTAGCCCTATTACACTGCCAGAGAAAGAGTCACCGGGAGCTTAATAATAATAAAAATCCATTATGTTACAGCGCTCATCATCTGGGTGTCTCAACTAGCTCCGAAAGGCAGGGAAATGGCCGTGCTTGGTTTAATGGAGTGGTGGTGGGGGGTGGAGATGTGTGAGGGAGTCAGTAATTAGCTTCAGGTCGCTCATCAAGCCGGACCTGAAGTTTGCTGAGTGGTGCCACTAAACCACGTCCAGGCTGGGCTGATGGGCTCGAAGCTGCGAGCAGGATGGATTGGGCAAGCTGCTGTTTCACAGCCTTTCACTCAAGGGGGTTTGTGCCTGGCCGGAGGGATCTGCTACAGCTCGGCTCCATCTGCCCAACCGAACCCGTGCCAGCAGACCCAGGGGGAGGTCCCACCAAAACTTCAACGTGGTGCTACGCTAACAGCACAAGGGGTGCAATTACCCAGCAATCGCGGTATGATTACACGGCAGCTACGCTTTCCACACCTGTAATTTCCACTACACTCAGACAACTCCAAGGCTAGCTCCATGGCTGCAAATTAATTAGCCTAAGTGCAGTATCAGTGGTGCCACTGAATGCTAGAAACATACAGTCACGGTGACTGGGAAGCCAAAGCCACAATTGTGGAGATGTAGGTAACCTTAGAGCTGAAATGTAGAGAAATTCCAGTTATAGGGACTGGTGGGTGGTGAGGAGGTTATTCAAAAGCCTTACCACGGTGTAATTACACTGTATTCGTAAGGTAATTACAGCCCTGCTATATATGCTACAAGCCTCATGCCCAATCCCGTAAGGTAGATTCAGAGGGATAAAAGGCAGCAGTAAAAGACACCTGACTGTTGCAAGAAGGAAGGACGGACACGGATGGACAGGGGCAGCGAAAGGAGAGGAGGTGGGCATGGAAATGCTACAGGAGTCTGGAGACATCACTAACACCCAAACCAGCCACGGGGGACGCCGACCCTCCGGGGATTCAGACCGGGAGAGGGGGGAAGAGCTGGGCTCAGTTGACTGGGATCTATTGAGGAGGTTTAGGCATTCATCAAAAGCCAATCTGCTTTTGAAAAGCAGAAAAAGAGGTTACTTCGGATTAATTTTTCACTTCAGAAGCTTTATGGGTGAGTTCTGAAACTGTCAGGTCGGGATGCTTCAATATTTCCTGAACGAAAAGCTCGACTGCTGGTTCGAAATGCCTCTCCGCTTGGATTGCCAGGTAATTTGTACCCAAACATTTAAATTAAAATTTTCTGTTGGCTCATCTGTTTTTGGGGGGAGAAGGATTTGGAGCTTTTGTTTATTTCTCCGTTTCTGAAATTTTGGTTCTTCATCCACCAGGGTTGAACGGGTGGGAGGGAAACCTCAAAGCCCATCACAGAGAGCGAGCATCCAGCCCAGCAAAAAGGATGAGGTTGCCCCCACAGCCCCTGCCCCGTGTCACATCTGAGCACGCTGTGGTCCTCAGGGCATCTTTTTTTTTTCTGGCAGCACCGCGTTGGTCTCCTCCAACGCAGCGATGGAGGGACAAGCCATCTGCTAGCACACGAGGGCCACCCCAACCAGGGGACAGACTGGGGCACCCCGCTCAGGAGGAGCAGCCCCCCAACATCCCAACCCTGAGCCACCTTTTCTGAAACCACCAGAGTTTTCCAGATGCTGCCATGGCTTTCTGCCTTGCAAGCCAACGGGATTTTTGCCCACTGCGCACAACCTGCATGTTTCCAGGGCTTGCCTACCCCCAGACCAGCATGGGGCTCCTCTGCCACAAGGCTGGGTAAATATTCAGATTATTAACTTCCACCCGGCTCTGGCAGGTCCCATTTGGACCTCCGGTGCTGTGTGAGCTTATTTAAAACCAACTCCGGTTACTCAACACCGCCCAGTCCCAGCCGGGCAAACAGACCTGATGTGACTTAGAGGTTTCCTACTGCTCCGTATCTCCACCTGATCTTATTTGCCAGTGCTATTTGCATTCGTATTTCCACTTGCTCACGAGGCAGTGGATGGGAAGATGCGGGCACACGAGGGGACGGGCGGTACAGCGTATTCAGGAAGGTCTCCAAATAACCCAAACCCTTTCTGTTGCACAGCACGTGGCTGCAACGAGAGACTATTCCCCCCGGCGCTCCAAAAACATTTATGCAGAGCAGACATGTGGGCATGAAAATACAATCAGATGGGACACAAACTGTGCTTTTGCTGGGGTTTTTGGTGTGTTGGTTTTTTTTTTTCTTCTCCCCCCTTCGTTTCCTTTGTTTTAAGTCTAGCTGGGCTAAATTTTTTATCATCTGCTGCTGCAGAAGCCGTGCGGGATTTGCGGAGCACAGCAGCACCGCAATTACAAAAGAAGGCAAATCCCGGTGGGATGCGAGCCCGCATCCCTGTGGATCAGCTCCAGGAGTTGCATCCACACGGACCAGCGTGGATGCATCCCTCTGAGCGCAGTTTCACCCAGTGAAACCCATCCTTTGCAAGGCGCGAGCACGCCTGCCATGGGAAATAAGGGCTGAGCTACTGCAGGAATGGCTTCCCCATCTCCATTAGGGGCTCAGCTAAGCCATGAAGCCTGAAAGTTGATTATATCTTTCATTAGGAATGACTGAATGATGTTTTTAAACTGGAAAATGAACTCACAGCTAAGAGGAAACACTTCCTTGGCGAGGCCGTAGAGTAGGTTCCCCATGGAATAGATGCAGTTGTGAGAGTCAAAATTAAATTGATATTAGAAAATTTCCTGAGGGGAAAAAAGTCATACGCTGCCTGCAGAAATGGCATCTCACAGAGAGCTGGCTAGGAAATGGAAATCCACTGAAACTCAAATATATATTTTTTTTTAAAGGAAAAAAAAAAATTCCCCTAACTTCCCCGTCTCAGCAGAAATTCCCCCAAAATAAAATTCCCTTGGAATGGATTTTTTTTTTTTTGGCCCCTCCTTGGAAGTACCATTTCAGCTAATGCCAGAAGGTCATTTCAGCTAGCTCCCAGCTCCTGGAAGAGTCACCTGGGTTTCACAAACTCAACACAACATGGCACGTTGCCTTCCAGGGGGGTTTGGGGAGGGCAAGGGGCTCCACCCTGCGTCCCGGCAGGTCGCCCTGGCCAGGCAAGGACAACTCCTCCTGGCTTATGCAAACCACTGAGCTTCTGCCAGGCAACCAGCCATCATCTAGATTTAGATTTTCCCAAAGGAAAATCAATTTCTCTGGAAAAAATGGAAACTGTCCCAGGAAACCATGCATTTTTTGCAATAAAGGCACTTTCTGGGGGGAAAGGGGCTTTGATGGAAGATTCCCAGCCAGAGTTTCAAACGTGGCGTTCTCCATCCTTGCTCACCACGCCCTGATGTGCATTTGGGAATGGGCAAATGGGAGGAAAGTGAAAGGATGCGGATGCGTAAGCGGGGAGCACGCTGCCCAGGTTGGAGACACGACAATCTCTCATGCAGGGGCCTCCCTTACCTACCTCCATCCTGACAGAAGCACCAGGAGCTGGCACGTTGCAATTTGCATTCGCAGGGAGAGCGGGGACCGCTCCAGATGCATTCACAAGGGGACCCTTCAGATCAGATTAACAAAAAGCCGCCGATGGCGACAGCTCCTCTGCTGCGCCGTCGCCTGCTAACAATTTACTGTAACAGCCTCTGAAAAGGGACACACATTCCTATGGCATTTATGCACTACTCGGTCCGAGGAAAGGGGGGGGCTCCTTGGGGAGCACAGCCTCCAGGCGAGCTGGAAGGATGCTCCCACCCTTGGGCATCGCTCCCGGACACGCTGCTCGTCCCAGCCCGCCAGCACGGGGATGGAGCCACCCAGCCCCAGCACCACTTCAAACACCATCCCCTCCCTTGCCTATCACCTGTTTGCTTAAATAAAAGCATCCAGCGTGGTTGGTTCCCCTCCAGGGATGAGTCGAGGCTGCCCACACTTTGCCCTTCCCCAGCCCTCCATCCCCACAGCCCAAGCCAGCACAGCACCAAACCCCTTCAACACCCTCCCTCGGAGCACCTCCAGACCTCCACCGCTCCAAGTTAAGGCTCCCCCAAACCTTCATTTTGATATCTAATATAAAACCCGCCATAATTAAGATGGGCTGGTTTTATTAGCCGACACGTTCCAGTCGTATTGCCGTGCTTTTTTCTGCAACCCTAGCATCTCAAAGCTGCTGCTAAACCAAAAAACCCAGATTCCTGCGCAATCGTATGATGCCAGTAACATTAAGAAAAGCATCAAATCTGATGAGACCTACGAGACCTGCAGTAAAAACAGGAGGGCTGGTAGCACGGCGCGCATCTGCTGCCAGCAACATCTTCTGCACCTTCGGTGGCCGATTCCTGCTCTCCAGGCTGATATCAAAAGGGGTCACGGCACCCCTTTTGTGCAAATCTGCAAGGCAGCAGGGCCGGAGCGAGGTCAAGAAGGGAAAAAAATCGATGGCAAAGAAGAGCCAGGACCTCAAGAGTCCATGCTCTGAGGGGGAAGCTAATAAAAAGGCATCATCCCTTTGCAGACAATGAATTGTTGCTCAAACCCGAGGATCACAGACAGCCTTCTCATCTTAAGGGGAGCAGTCAAGTGAAGAGATTTCCTAGCCATTAAGTCGAGCTATAAAGCACCCGCAGTAAAGCAGGGTAAGTGGAATTTATCATGGCACCATATAGACTGTAGGGCCAGGAAAGAGCCGGCTCGGGTCAACAGGTTGACCTCTCGAGTTGACTAAAGATCCTTCCCTTCATCATCCCCATTAACATCTCAGCTCCCGCGCTGCCGGCCGGCGCCTGCGCTCCCTTCCCTGGGCGCTCTCCCTGCTTGCTCAACTGCCGGGCACTTTCTTAATGGCCAGGCCAAAAAACTTTCCCTTCCTCAGCTCCAGGCCATCGCTCCTTGTCCTACCACCTTTGGAGACCATGAATAATTCCCTTCCTTCATTTCCACCATCGCCTGGAAGTTATTTATAGGCGGTGATCACTTCCCACCTCCTCAGGAGGCTTCTCCTTTGCTAGAATATAATTTAGCATCGCAGCCGGGCAGCCCAGCCTTGCGACGCGCATGCCCGGGGAAGCCACCTCCCCGGCTTCGATGTTAACTACCAGGGAAGGAGTTTTACCCTCCCAATGACTTTTTTTTTTTTTTTTTCCCCCCCTCAAATCTGTTCAGGAATCATCTTGCTCCTCCCATGCAGCAACACAGGTTTAAGGTCCTCTTTGGTCATGGTCTTAAATCAATCAATAAAAATCACATGCAGCCAGGAAAGGAAATTTGGGGCAATTGCTTTGCAGTCAGGGATGGTGAAAATTCCTCCGAATTGCTGTGATCGGAGACCTCGGCCTTTCAACTAATAGCAGGCAGGTTTTTGTTTGGGATCGATGACCTTGTTTAGACCAGAACCAACCAAGCCCAGCAAGACCAGCAGTGCAGAGGATGTTTTCTTGGTGGTGATGGTTGGAGCTATTCGCATTTCTGCCTTTTTCTATTTCCTAGCAGAGGCAAGGCAGGAGCCGAGACAGCAGAATAACCAACGGGAAGACAATTCCCAGGACAATTCCTGCCTCGTATCAGAGGAGCCAAAACATGCAGATGAAAACTCTGCAAATGTTTTGCAAGGGAACAGGAGCCCTTTTGAAGGTGGCTCATTTCCCAGTGCAAACATTTCATCTAGCCCTGCGAGTCCTCTGCAAAACAGTTTGAGCCCCACAAGAAAAAAAAAACCAACTCCAAACTGTCAAAACATCGTGAAGGAGGCTGAAATTTTCGGGTTGCTTAAAAAGAAATCATCAAGCACCTGCTTGTCCAGCAGACGGGTGGGTGCACAAGCGCTGGCCATGGCCCCAAGCGGTTGCAGTGCTCCGTGCTCAAGGGACAGCACAGGGTCACCTGTCCTGGGCAGGGACCAACGTCCCCAGCGGTGGCATCGCTCTGCAAGCGCTCCTTGGCTTCATAGATGGCCACAGCCCTGCAGAGCCCATCGCTGTCGCAATCAGGAGAGCAAGCCTGCAGGTGCAATTCAGTCCAGCCCAGCCAGCATCACTTGGTTAACAGCCAGCTCCTCTCCAGCTGTTACATTTTTAGGGGCTCGGGAAGAAACTACCCTAAGTCTTAAGATTGTTTGGTCCAGAAAGGAGGACAGTGTTCAAGGGGGACAGCCCCTGCCCTCACCCACAGCCCCAACACAAGGCACCGGACCCTGCTGCACCCAAAAAGCACCTGATGCTGTTGCACCCAAAACAAAGCTGGACCTTTCTGCACCTAAATATGACGAGCCTGATGCCATGCTGCCTTCTCCTCCCTGCCTGGCTGCTTTCTACCCTCTCCCCCTTCCCTTCTGCTCATGACCGTGGCCTCTCCTGCTGTCCCCAAGTCCCCCCGGTCGCTGCAGACCCTCCCAGCCAGCCCGGGCTTGGGGAGGCTTTGCCGGCTGCCCCTGCAGCACGCGGGGGCTGCGTGTGGGAGCCCTGCACACCAGCCAGCCGTCTCGCCCCGTTTCCTCCTCTCCACCTGGCTGCTCCGCCGGCCGGGCTCCTGCCAAGAGCAGCGAGGCGAGGGGAGCGGCGGGGAGCGCCGGATGGATGGGCAGCAACCGTCAGCACAGCCAGCGTCGCACAGACACGCCGAACAACTTCCTAGGGGTGCCTGCCAGCTCCGGACCTGGTGGGCTCACGGATATTCCTCCCACCCCATCCCCTCGCCCCCGGGCTTGCTCGGGCAGCCTGCTGCGCCATGGCGGTAGCACCGCCCTTCTGGAGGAGCAAGAAATGAAACCACCGGGGCACGCTCAGCGGGAGGAATATGGATGTTACGGCACACTCCTGGCTCGCTTGCCGGGCTGGACCAGGGCGATGTGGCCCCGAGCCTGTGGTCCCACCTAGAGCTAGCCCAGAGCTAGCCCAGAGCAACATGACCTGTCCCCACGCTGGCATGCGCTGAGTGTGCAAAACGGGCTGCAGGTGCCCAAAGCAGCACGCAACCCACTCTCATGCCAAAACTCTCAAGACGCATCCACCCCGAGCTGCTGCCCATCCCCTCCAGCCCCCTCTCCTTCCTCCGTATCCAGCAGCGCAGGGCTGGGAAGCAGCCGGTTATAAAAGCCAGCTGGGAGGGAGGGAAGGAGGGAGGGAGCTGCTGCTTTTCGACAAAGCCAGAACACAGCGACGGCACTATGAGCTTCCCCTCCCCATGCAAGCGCTGAGACGAGGATTGGTACCCTGGGTGCAGCAGGCTGGGGGCTGATCGGATGCATCAGCTAATTCACACTAATGGTCCACAGAAAGGCAGGGAGTGCTCTCCAGAGGAGAATGCACTTGAGCAATAACCTAAATAGATACGCATTTCCAAGCAAAAAGTCCTTGAGGAAGGAAGAGGGGCCCTACAGTTGAATTTCTCTCCCCACTTGTACCGAAACTTGGCTGGGGATGTTGGAAAGGAGCAGCCTGGGCAGGGAAATGCATCAGATCTGCAAGCTGGGAAGCAGCTCTTGGAAGAAGCCGCACCATGGCTGGACGTCCAGCCCCGCTTTCGGAGCCTGCTTGGACAGACTGACAGCAGCCCTGGGAAGAGCCCAGCCGGGACACGCTTGGCTCCGTCGTCAGCCCAAAGCAAAAAAGTCAGCCCATCTGTGCTGCGACAGGTTGATATAGAGGGCGAAATGCCTAAGTAAAATTCCACAACAGGGCATTAAAAAGATGTAATAAAATATACACGAGTTATTAAATATTGTCATCAAGATGAACCATAAATCAGAGATTTTATGGTTTCTGATTATAAATTCCATTTATTCTGTAAGCGTTTAAAGAAAGAAAAATGGAGACTCGGTAAAGATTTAAGCTCAGCCATGATGCTGCTGATATTTCACTGTTGCTTGTGGATGTCACGTCTGTGGGAGCCCAGCGTTGGGTGCACGGAGTTGCCTGGAAGGAGCCTCTCGCCAAGCACCTTGGTGTGCCATGAAACTCCCCGGTGTCCTTACGGACACACAGAATCCCAGAATCCCAGCATGGTCGGGGTTGGCAGGGCCCTCGGGAGCTCCCCCAGTCCCACCCCCCTGCCCAAGCAGGCTCACCCAGAGCAGGGGGCACAGGACAGCGGCCAGGCGGGGGTTGAAGATCTCCAGAGAAGGAGACTCCACAGCCCCCCCGGGCAGCCTGGGCCAGGGCTCGGGCACCCTCACAGTCAAGAAGTTCTTCCTCACGTTCAACTGGAACCTCTTGTGCTTCAGTTTGTGCCCATGGCCCCTTGTCCTGGTGCTGGGCACCACTGAGAAGAGTCTGGCTCCGTCCTCGTGACCCCCACCCTTGAGATATTTGTAGGTGGTGATGAGATCCCCTCTCAGCCTTCTCTTCTCCAGGCTGAACAAGCCCAGCTCCCTCAGCCTTTCCTCCTAGGGGAGATGCTCCAGTCCCCTCATCATCCTTGTTGCCCTCCTCTGGACTCTCTCCAGGAGTTCCTCATCTTTATTGAACCGGGGAGCCCAGAACTGGACCCAGTGCTCCAGGTGGGGTCTCACCAGGGCAGAGTATGCTCCTGCCCGTGCAAACACGACGATGAGGTCCCCACGCTGCCTTCCCCCACGTGCGCCAGACATTTGCACCCTCCCAGGCCCCGCTTCTCCTCTCCACCTGGTTTACAGGTTGCAAGACGCAGCTGACTTTTGCAGAGCAAGAAACCAGCACCACTTCAGGGAAGGTAAGGAGGAAAACGGTGAGTGTATGTGGGAAACACTACCCTTTCCTCCCCCTTGAAATGCCAAGAGAAATATCAAAGAAATCGTTTTCTTGGAAAGACTCAAGGGTTCGAATAAATTGCCAAGTGTCAGTCACCGGCGCTTCCCCTCGCCGCCCCAGCGCAACGGCGATGCTTCTCTCGTAGCCGCTATTTCCCCTTCCCGCTCGGCCCCCGGGGCAGAGGAAGATAGAATCATCGAATAGAATCATGGAATCGTTTGGGTTGGAAAAGGCCTTTAAGATGACCAAGCCCAACTCTTCCCCTGCCATCCCACCACCAAACCCTGTCCCTAAGCACCTCGGCTGCCCGGCTTTTAAATCCCCCCAGGGATGGGGACTCAACCCCCTCCCTGGGAAGTGAGATGCAGAGGGACTGAGCCTGCACCTCCTGCCACCACGAAGAAACATCAGGAGAAGAAAACCTTGAAAAGTTCCCTGGGGACAAACCAAGCAAATGGACAGCCCGTACCCTCAGCCTTCTGAGGGGCACCTTGGATCAAGGCAGCCTGAGACCACTTAAAAACCACTCTGCCCTGATATTTTACAGGCAGCACTACCCAGGCGCCTCCATAGCCCTGCCGCATCCTCGAGGTGCTCACTCCAAAATAAGCATTTCCTATATTCACCGCCCCTTCCCATTTTTGAGAGTCATGAAACGGCGTTAGGTGCTCCTTCTCCAACCCTAAAATTGCTTGACGCAGTCCCCAACCTGCATTTTTCAGCTAAGACCCTGGCCGATCCAGCCGCGCGACGCACAGCTTTGCACGGGCGGTTTTAATCCGTTCGCCGTCCTACCGCAGTTCATTTGCACAGGGACCAAAGCCCACGGACGCAGAACCATAACCCCGGCAGTTAAATCCCATCCCTCAGATAGGCTGGGTGGAAGGTAGACCACAGGGCAGATCCTGTTTAATTAGGGCTCGTAAAAACGGCTCAGTACTGCACCAGAGAGCGGGGCTGATTTGCAGCTGCCTTTAAAACCGAGCAGGGTTACTGCTTCAGCAGTTTTCCCAGCCAGTTTTATGGAGGCAACAATAAAGCAAAAAAAAAAAAATAAAAAAAAAAAAAAGTTTGCGTGCTGAGAGTTTTACTGCCGAAGCATCTGATAACGTCACGCCAGCTTATCGTGGGATCGAGGGAAGGGGAGCGCTGGGGCAGGGAGCAGAGGCGCTGCAGGAGGGAGGCAAAGCCCAGCCTTGCTAAGCCACAGAAGCTTCTCAATGGGGAGATAAGACGCGCTTAAAATGAGCTTTTGCTGTATTTCCAAATAGCCTGTGCAAAGGTTTATGTCCTTCCAGATGAAGCAATGATAGGCTGCCAGGCCTGGGAGCTGCCGGCCTATATTTATCTGCCCATCGGGGAGCAGCTCGGCGCCGAAGTGGCTGGGGGTTAGGAGGTGCACCAGGGAGGGGATCCCCCCAAGCCAGGCTCCGTGCTATACCTCGACCAGGGGAAAACCCTGGGAAATACCATCAACACCTACTAAAAACAGATATTTATTTTTTTTTTTTAGTTACTGGATAGAAATGCTGCTTCTCACCCCCAAACTCCTCCCGAGCATCGCAGGCTGCACCTGAACCCCCGTGCTGGGGCTTTACAGCCCAGTTCACGTTGCTGGGCAAGCTCCCCGCCTCGCAGAGCGGCTGTTTGCCGAGGGCACCCACCAGGCAAGGAGCCGGGCTGGGGGACGGGAGCAGGGATGAGTTTATTCCCGATGCTGAGCCACCGGTGTGCAGCCTGGCCCCTGCAACGAGGGGGAGCTGGTTGTTGATGAGAGCCCCCAGCGCTACAGCAGCTCCGGGCATGGGCGAGACAGTCCAGGCGGGCATTTGGGAAGATGTGCTGGCAGATCAGGGAATCAAGCGGGGAAAGAGTAGTATACAAGGTTTCTGGGATAGCAAAATGATCGGAGGATGAAAACCTCCCTCAATGCCTACAGCCAGCCAAGGCAAATCAGTGTTTCCCTCCCTGCTTCGCTGGCCACAGCTTTGGGTAAAAAAATCTGATGAAGCAAGCTTTATGCATGAAAAAGGCCAATTTATAAAAAAAAAAAAAAAAAAAACCCCAACCAAAAAAAAACCAGGGCAAGTGTGAGGAAAAAGAAGAACAGAGCGAGACTGATGGGGTCAGGGCACTGTTAAGGATGTCAATACCCATCACTCACCAATAACCTTCCTGTAACTCCTGACCTAGCAGTGGCTGTCACGAAATCGCAGCAAAATTAAAACAGAAATGAAGCAGCATTAGGTCCTGGCAAGAGGAGGCAGCGGCTGACAGGCAAGGTAAGGGCCTGACGCGGAGACAAGAAGGGGGCACGGCGCTGGGCCTGCCAACCTGTGCCAAGGCATCCCCCTTGGAAAAGTGCAAGGGATGCAGGATGCGGCGGGCGGGAAGGGGGGAGTGGGTCGGATGCGTGCTGCCCGGCGCAGCGGGGCTTGGAGGGGGAGAGGGCGCCGCGGTTCAGCTGACGGCAGCAAGCTGGTGGAAGTGAGCATCCGAGCATCCTCCCCAGGGAGAGAGGAAGGACGGGGCTGAGGTAGCCCCAACGGCTGAAGCTGGTGGAAGGACAGCAGCTCACTGTTAGGCTAGACATTAGGAAAAAGGTCTTCACCGAAAGGGCTGTCAGGCTCTGGAATGGGCTGCCCAGGGAGGGGGTCGAGTCCCCATCCCTGGAGGTATTTAAAAGAAGGAGAGATGAGGTGCTTAGGGACATAGTTTAGTGGTGGGATGGCAGGGTTAGGTTAAAGGTTGGACTCAATGATCTTAAAGGGCTTTTCCAACCAAAGTGATTCTATGATTCACGACAGCCTGCGGGGTTACAACGTGATCGCCCTGCGCTTTAGGGGATTTCTGCTAAGAAAAAGCTATTCTCTCAGGTTCCAGGCAGGCCTGGGGGCCTCCGTGTGGTCCTGTGTCCCATCCATTCATAAAAGTAGCAAAAAAATCATAGAATCTTAGAATCGTCTAGGTTGGAAAAACCTCCCTCTCTGCCAGGGCTGGAGCTGCTGCAGCTCTACCCTCCCCTCTCCTCCTGCCCCCTGCTCTCTGTGCAAATTTAAAGCATGTTCAAGATATGGGCTGACCTTTACAGTACACATGAAAAGGCAAAAGGAGAGTTGGAAACGCACAGAAGGGAAAATAGGCCTTTGCAATGGAAAACAGAGCCTGCACATCCCAGCCAGCAGAACGGGGTAGATGGGGGGAGGAAGGGTCTCTGGCCTTAGATCAGTCCTCACCAAAACCAAATCTTCATTTCAATATCCTCCTGACCCCAAAGGGGAAGTCCCAAGGGCAGACCCTCAGTGGCTTTCACCCAAAAGCCCATGGGACCAGCTTTTCTGCTGAGCAGCCGTCGTCACCCTCATCACACTTCCCCAGAGCTTTGAAACGAGTCTATCAAGGGGCATCAAGCCCCATCAGTAGGGTTGCCCTTGCTGGAAGCATCCCTACAGCTCATTTGCAATAGCCTGTCAGCTATTTAATCAGTCATAGGCAGAGACACTGAAGGAGGTAAATTCCCCGGGTTGGCTTATGGAGCAGACCATGGCCAGTAGACCATGGCCAAGTCTCTCCAGCACTGGCTCGCCCATCTCATGCAGCGGGCAGAGCATCCTTCTCCCTCTCCATCACACAGATACCTGATTTTCTGTTTTACCCGTCACTCTCCCGTCCTGCTGCTGTGAGAAAAGGAGGACAAGCGCATCCCCCCCGTGCCAGCGGTTCTTCGCCGCACCAGGCACAGCCCTCACCAAGAAAAAGCACGCAGAGGGAAGGCAATCAGGCGAACCATGGGAGATGCACTCGCACACGCAAACAGCAGCGAACCTGCTGGGAACCCGCGGACAAGTGCATATGGCAAGGACACATGGGCTCCTGGGGTCCACCCTTCCTCGTCACGGCTCTTTCAGCTTTAACTTGGGCCAAGGTGAGGGCTCCTGCGCTCTTGGCATGACCCTCCCTCCAACTCCCAGCCCAGCAGCGGCGTGCAGGATCAGCTCAGGCTCCTCTCTGCAAGACATCCAGAAGCTGAGACAGAGCTGATCCATCTTCCCTGCTGAAAGAGTGTAAACAACTCAGCTGCAGGCTTGGAGTGCAAGAGAGGACACGCAGTTGGAAATTTTAAGGGCCAATTTACTAGGTAATTTACTAAACACGCTAATAATTGACATTGCAAGCACCATACCGCTATCCCCAGCTCCCACCTAATACCCGTAGCAAGAGGGAGAGAACAGCTTCCCCTGTCCTAGCCGCTCCGCAAAGCCTCCTCTGCCAGGCGCGATCCTGTTTGCCATCTGGGCAGCCTCGCTCTGCTCAATCCCAACCAACACAACAGCAACCCTGGCAAAAACCACTCTCCTGATTAGTATGCATATTTCCCAGCACTGATTTCACCTGAGGATCTTTGCGAGGAAAGGGTGGGTTGTAATTACCACCTCTTCCCTAGCTGTAATTAAAGACAAACTGAAGGGAGTTATGCCCAGTCTCTTCATTTCCCTGAAGCTTTTCCCCATGCCAAAAAAACATCTCTGCAAGAAAACTCCCAGCAGCTTCTTGGAAAAAAAAGGCAGCAGCTCAGCCTGGAGTTGCAACCTGTTTCAGATTACGGTAGTTAGACTGGGCTTCCCATCCAGCCAAGAGGAGAGAGCTGGCGTGCAGGTATCCCATGTCCTTTACCCCCCGGCTTCAGGAGGGGATGCACTCTCCTCTCCGGGAGGAGCACCGGTGACCAGGTTGGACCTGACACCTACAGTTTAAGCCACTGAACCCGGGTCCAGTGAACCCCAGCCTACGTATTTATTGGTAATGGCATCTACACACCAGTGGAAGTTCCATGTTCAGACCTGAGAGGCGTTCAGCAAACCAGCCCAGGTCATTTAACCCCTGCATGAGTGGGAGGGATGTGGGATGTGTGAACGGGAGGGATGTGGGATGTGTGAATGGGAGGGATGTAGGATGTTCGGTCAGAAACGCTGGTTTGGTGGAATTTAAACTTCCTATGGGAACATGTCGATTTTGCCAAAATCACGCTGGTGCTTTTATTGGCCGTTATTCACCTCTTTTCCTTTCCAGGAGCCTTTGCTGGTTCTTAGTGGATTATGTTCTCCCCTAGCAAACCTTTCGGAGAGGCACGCTGCGAATGGGACCAGCTGACCTCCCCCCCCTTCCTTCTCCCCACCACCAAACTCCATTTCCAGGGCAGGAAATCAAATTCAAAACCCAGTTCAAAATTCAAAACCCAATTCAAAAGTAACACAAACCTAGGCAATATCACCACCGATCCAAAATCAACGCGTTCCCGGGCACTATTGGCAGCAGCTTCTCATGCCACCGCAGCCGGGTGCTCAAAGGACGGGTAAGCACGTTTGCGTTTATGTTTTCTGTCCTGCACCTGGCTGGATCTACACATTAGGAAAGAGGAGGAAAATCTGATGAGCAGTAAGTGACTCCAAGAGCTCAAAGGCACAGGGGTGTAAAGAGCCCTCTCCAACACACTCTCGAGAACAACCCACAACAAAAACCTCTCAGGCTCCTTAAAGGCATTTCACATGGCGCATCTTCAGCCTGAAAATCCCTCAAAACTTGTCGCTTACAGCAACCTGGGTCACGCTTTGCAATTAATCACTCACTTGATTAATTTTGCCTCCTTTTCTGCTGGCGTGCAGCCTGCCAGTCCCTACAGGCACGGCATGCTGCCGGTGCGATTACTCCATGGGTGGGCTGCAAGCACGCTGAGGCCACGCCGCGCGGTCGCAGTCGGCCCGGGGAAGTCACTGAGGGAGTAATCAATGTCGATGCCGCCTGGATGGAAGAGTGAAGCCAAGCCACCCACAGCACCCTGCCACCAGGGCCAGGCATGGATGCAAGGTCAAAGATCTCACCCAAATGCTTGGTCAGGAGTCAGACTTAACAAATTCCTCTGCTGGGTGTAAATGATCTCGCCGAGACATCGCATCGCCCACCCCTCCTCCTCATCGTCTCTATCAGGAGATGCTCAGCTCTACCCTACTCTCTCCAATCGACCAGCAAAACATTCCTTTAAAGTATTTTTTTTTTGCTGGTGGTGGTTTTCTTTCTTTTCCTTCCATTAGGAGACATGTTCATTAGCAAAATATCAGAAACCTCTGGGGCAGCTTGTGCTTCTAATTCATTTTCCAAATGTATAATGAGCCAGGAGTAAATTTTTTAGGGTGAATTTAATTGACCTTTGCAGTGGCATTAGGCAGATTGGCTTAAAGTCTATTAGAGCATAATATAACCTGGTGAGATTTTAGGGAAGGTTATTGGAAAAACCTATCGAGTTGGACCGCTTTGCTCCTTTCCTCCCCCTTCCTCCCCTTAGTTTTCTTCATGGAGGAAAAGAAGGATGGCTTGAGAATAGAGAGGGATGAACAGAAGGGGAGAGGGATGAACAGACGGGAGAGAATTAAAAGGGAGAAGTGAGGAAAAGAGTAGGAGGGGGAGAGGGGAGAGCAGCTCAAACTGGCCCTCAGCTGCAGAGCGGTGCAGCAGGCTTGGCTGCTGGGGGATGGGCATCGGCATCCACCGACCGCGCAGCTGGCCCATTTGCTCGGTGACACGGTGCCAGCTTACACCAGCCGAGGATCGGGCCCCTCCGGCGATGGACGGCATCCCAGCTTCGCGGGAACGGCTCGCGAGCTGCTGGTTCCTGCTGGTCTCGTAGGGAAACAGGGATCCGCAACGGCTGACAGATGTTGGGCTTGGTGCTGCCTTGCTCCTGGTGCCACGGCCAGGGACGCGAGCCCACCATCTGCACCTGCTTAAAGACACCCTTCTGGGGCAGATATAAGCTGTCCCTACGGAGGCTGGAGGAGGCAGGTCAGCGACACAGCCCAGCTCACATCCAGGAGGACATCAGACCTCCAGTAGTGCTAAACAGGGGCTCTCCAGAGGCTGCTGAGAAGCAGCAAAAGGTAAAAACCCACCAAATTTCACTCCAGTGCAGAGGAACAGCACCACGAGCAGGCACCACCCTACAAAGCCATGTCCTGCGCACCCCTGCGACTCTGGTCTTGTGCTCTCAGAGCACGCTTGGCACCCAAACGTACCGTGGTGCTGCCCCGTACGGCACGCGGAGGTTCCAAGCACCCCAACAGCCCGATCTATATACCCAGGAGGTGTTTAGAAAACACCAGCGACAACTTTGCATCCTCTGGGGTGCGACTCCTGCCGGCTTTCAGGGTCAGCACCCCCAGCCCAAGCCCCGTTTGCAGCAGCCGGGCTCTGCGGCACCGGGGAGGGGGAACAGCACACATGTGCTGCGCACCCACACACCTCTGCAAGCTCCCTTAGATTTGCATTAATAAAAATTGCAGCAATCAAAGGCCCCGGGGGGCAAAACTGGATGCCAGGAAGCTGGCAGGGCCCAGATCCCACCCTTCCCCATCTTGCAATACCAGCACACCAACCCCAGGAGCGTTACGGGTGTTTACAGGGGAGGTGTCGGATGGGACCCAGCTCTCCCAAGGGTCACGCTGCAGTACGGGGACCCGACGCGCCGGCAAGGACTCTGCATCCCAGCACCATCCCACTCTGCAGCCACTTCCCAGAGCCAGCCCGGGTGGCTGCATCTCACAGCCCCAGTCATGGCTCGGCACAGGGGGAGACCATCCAGAAACCCCCAGCTCTAACCCGTCAGAGCTAAAGAAGTATTTTTTTTCTTTGGTGTTTTTGCACCAGCCCAGAAATGAGAGCCAGTAAATCAGCCTGGGAAAACCTGCTTGGCGGTATTTTGAAACATTACTTGTTTTCTAGTGGGTTTTTGTTCTTCTTTTTTTTTTTTTCCACCCAGCCCTGATAATCTCAGGCACACCCTGTCCACGCAGGGGTGAGGGATGAGATGCCTGGCTCACTCCAGCCCACACCATTCCCACCCGGCGTGTAGCAATCCTCCCTGAACTCATCCCCTGGCCGCCGAGGAGGAGACAGGGTGCAAACCCCAGAGACGGGTGAGCAATGGGCTGCTGAGAGCCGGGGGCAAGGCAGGGCTGAACCTGGCTACCCCGCGGCTCGGGCTGGTGCCTTGATGTTGAAACCACCCTCCCTCCCCTTACAGAGAGCTCCACCGGGATGCTCTGTGCTATGCCACGGCAGAGAGGCAGCTCTCGCTTGCTTTCCCCCTACTGCGACAGAAATGAGATTTCGAGCATCCCGATTTCCAGTGACAAACCCTCTGCCATGCACAGACCGGTGCTAAATGTGCCTGTTGTGCTGGCGGCTCTTTGCTCGTGCAAATGCTGATGCTCAAGCAGGGGCGCAGGATGCCCCTTGCTGCCCCCCCCCCGTACCAAACCGGCCACACAAGGGTTACCGACCTGCTCTCCTTTCCAAACTTTGCTGGTTTCTGTTCCCCTCCCCTGAGAGGCTGCAGCGAGGGAGAGGAGGGTTTCAAAAGAGAGCCGGAAAATGAGAGCGAAAAGGGGAACATTTCAGCTGGATGCAGTGAAATGGAAGGCTTTGTGTTTTAGAAAATTAAGGGTGTAAGGGGTCTCTTTGTGCTAAATGCTCTGGATGGGATGAAAGTAAATAGAGCTCAGCTGGGCAGGGGAAGTTAGGGCGACATTGAGAACAATTTTTAGCCCTGTTAGATATTAATTTCCCATACATCATCTGCCTGTCCTCTGCCTGTTTGAAGTGCTCGAGGTTTCAGGCTTCAAAGCGCCCCATGGCTGCCATTTGCACAAAGCTCCTGGATCCGTGGGGAGCCGCCTCAGCAGGTTACAGCCCCGCGTCTCAGCAGGACCCCCCCTCCCACACGGCCTTCCCCGCCCCCCCCGCCACCCTCCCACCCCCCCAATCCACAGCCAGGACCAGCCCAGGGATGCGGCGGCTCGTGCCACCGTGTGGCGAGTTCCTCGGGTCTCTGCTGCAGGAGGGAGCGGGCTGGGAAGGGGCAAAGCAGAGCAGATGAAAGCGCTGACCCACTTCGTGGCCCCAAATGCTCATTAAAACCCAACCGCGTGCACGCGGGCGCCTGGAAAAGCCGGTGGGGTCACAAACCCCATCCCTCGCATCCCTGTCACTGACGAAGCACCTACCGAAATCAATGGCACTTTGTTAGGTTGCGTCAGCTAACGAGGATAAGGCCATTTATTGTTTCAGCAGTGGAATGGCTGACGCACCACAAAGAAGGCCCTTTGCCTGACTCAGAGCAGGCAGCCTGCAAATATCTGGGGGCTTTCCAGGATGATTTGGCTTTGACAAGAGGCTTCTGTCCTCTAGCAAGATGCTGGGGCTCATGGCGGTGCCAGGGTCCCCCCCCTCACCTGTCCCCGCTGGGAAAAGCAGGGGTGCATCTTCGAATCCCCATCTAAGGCGTTGCAGCAATTTAGTGCCACCACCAGGGAGTTTTCCCATGATGCCTGGCCCAAGCACGGAGCAAAGCAGGCAGGGGTATTCCCAATTTGCTTGCGGGTGAACGGCGGCACGACTGACCGAAGGGCAGGAGGCAGAGCCGAACCTGAACCAGAGCCAGGCCAGGCAAAGCCCTACCATCTGCCTACTGCAAAGCAAAACAAGCTGAGGTTACTTGATGGAAACAGCAAGTGCATAAATAGCCAAAAAAATAAACAGCAGTTGTAATTAATGAAAAAAAAAAAAATAAATAGCCTTTCCTTTTTGCTCCTGCACTTTGCGGCCACGGTGCTCAGGGCACATCACACGCCAGAGTAACAACTAATTATAAGTACCAATTACGATGATAATGAAATAATCTACCTTCGAAAGCTGACTCCCATTAATTTTCCCCTGCTGTAAATAAGGTTGAGGGCTCGGACCGGGCACAGCGAGCGGCATGGTTTCACCCTGCCCTGCGTTACCAACCCGCACGTTACCACCCTTGCTCCCCCAAGCCCTCCCATAGCAGTGAGTTCCCCAGGTTGGCAGAAAACCCATGCGCCGTTTGGGGTGAAACAGAAGAAAACCAGCACTGCAAAGACTTGATTCATCCCATTCTTCCACCGGCTGAAAGCAAAACGAAGCTTCTATTTCACAACACCGTCAGCGGCAGGAAAAAACAAGGGGGTGAAGGAGGACACTTTGGATGGCGATGCTGAGGAGCAGCTTTTCCCCTCCCAGACTGTGACTCAGGAAAGCACGTGGGCACGGACTGATGTGTAAGCCAGCAGTTAAGCAACAGCCTGACTGATGAAGTACTCAAGGTTTGCACTTCATCGCTCTCCTGAGTCAAAGCCCGCATCTTGCTCCTGCTACCGACTCATCTCGCATAAGGCTGCGGATGTCACTTGGCTGACCCACGCCTCTGTTAATCTACGGGGAGGCCGGCGATAACGATGCTAATGCATAGCTCTTCTTTGGTGCCACCGAGACGTGATAAATACACTCCGCTTTCTGGCTTCGGATCTTGCTTTCGATTGCAGAGGAGCCCGGTCGATGCATTGCATCAGCTAGGATGGCGACCAAGCCCCGAAACGCTCTCCTCCAACCTTGCAGAGAGAATCATGGAATCATTTGGGTTGGAAAAGCCCTTTAAGATCCCCAAGCTCAACCGTTCCCCTACCCCTGCCATCCCACCCCCAAACCCTGGCCCCAGCACCGCCCCCGGCGTTAAATCCCCCCGGGCTGGGGCGCCCCTTCCAGCCCCTGACAGCCCTTTGGGGAAGGAATTGTTCCCCAGGGCCAACCTCACCCTGCCCTGGCACAACTTGAGGCCAGTGCCCCTCGTCCCATCGCCCCTTCCCTGGGAGCAGAGCCCGACCCCCCCGGCTCCCCCCTCCTCTCAGGCAGTTGTAGGGAGCGATGAGGGCTCCCCTCAGCCTCCTCTGCTCCAGGCTGAACCCCCCCAGCTCCCCCAGCCACTCCCCAGCAGCCTGGGGCTCCAGACCCCTCCCCAGCTCTGCTGCCCTTCTCTGGACATGCTCCAGCAACGCAACGTCTTTCTTGGAGTGAGGGGCCCAACCCTGACCCCAGCATTCAAGGTAGAGAGCCACCAAAGTGCAGCATTTGGTCAGCAATGCAAAATTTGTGGCCTGCAAAGAAGGAAAAGCAAAAAGTCTGCGTGCCAGAGAGGGGTCGGAAGACCCTTGTGTACCTCGGACGGGATTTTCCCAGCCCAAATCCTTCTAAGCAATAAGCCATGCCAAAACCCACGGGGCTGGGGTGGCACCAAGGGGTGAGCAAGGCCTGTAGGATTTATTATTTTTTTTGTTTTCGACTGACAGCGTGTTTGCTAGAAAATGTCATTTTCAGGAACTGCAACTATCTGCGGATTCAAGTCAGGTTTAGCGAACAGTTTTTCGCAGAAAATAAATAGAATGGAGAGAGGAGGGAGCTGAAGAGAAGTCAAAACATCTCGCGGTGATGTTTCTTCTGTGTTACATTTCAATCTCTCACTTGAAATGTCATTGTCATTCCAAAAAATTGACATTTCTATAAAGGTTAAAAAAAGGCTATGTAAGTGAAGCATATGGGTTTACTTTCAGGTTTGCATAAACTGTTTCATTACGATTTGACAGCAACACTGGTTTTATGCCATTAAAAAAACAAACCACCCAAACTCCCTCCTTTTCTCCGAGGTGACCCCAAGCCGATGTTATTTCTTTGCTCCAGCCACCAGCCAAGCTGTGAAAAATAATTTTAAAAACCATTATTCACCCAGCATTAGCACAGAGCCCCACTGAGGTTCGATGAGGGCGTGGAGCGATTCCCACCGGAGGGAATCTTTCGGAGCAGTGTAGGTGTGCAGACCCCCCTCACAAAGCCATCCCAGGTTTCGGCAGCTATCACGGAGCAAAACCAGCGTGAGCCCTTAATGCACTAATGGGGGGGTGATAAACCCCACGTACGTGGAAAATAAAAGGGGCTGAAATGTGACGCAACCAGGGAATAGAATTTGTCCCATCCCTCCTGACTTTGACCCTGGATCCTGGGAAGCCCACGGAATTGGAACCACCAGCTCCCCAATGATTTAATTCTGTGGTTTCATCCCATAGTAATTATAACACCATGCTTCCCGGCTGGTTTTTTTTTTTATTCCCAGACCCTGGAGATCTGAACAAACCACCCCCTCCCCAAGGCAGAAAAGGCCCTTTCATCCAACCTCTGAAAGAACTGGTTGAGGGCCTGATTTTTCCAAATTTCCCCCCACGTTGATGTAATGCAAATAAAAATTACAGGTCTGGGGGGGAAGAATTGACTGGAAAATAGCAGGAAAATTTCTCTGTGAAACGGCCAATCCATGGGTCTTTTGTGATATATCAATTTGAGATTCCCAATGAGAGGACCAGCAATTTTGGGAAGATGCTTGCCCTCCCCTGTGCCCCTCCGGGCACCCACCGAGCAGGCGGTTCCCCCCGCGGGCAGCGTCGGCAGGCAGGAGCGGTTGGGGAAGGACCGCGATGCCCAACTCCTTTCCAACTTTGAGCATGGTTGGATCTCAATATCCCCTGGAAGGGGCACTCCAAGGGTTTCATCCTGCCCTTTCATCACCCTCCTACCCCAGTACTGAGAGGAAGAAATGTATTTTTTACAACCTGCTTCGAGCGGGCTCTGCTTATAAATTCCTTGCTTTAACAGCTTTGGCTCTTCCCAACAGCGGCACAAATTCAAATCACAGGCAAAAGGCAGGTGCTTTTAGCAGCCAGAGTGCTGGCAACGTTTTTGATCTGGATGTCAACTCTGTAGCCGCAACTTTCCTTTCTTTTTTAATTCTTCCGTTGTTTTCATTTTTTAACACTTACTTATTCTTCTTTTTTAAACAAAGCTTCAAGATCCTTAGAAAAAGGACGCGTGTTTTTCTATTCTGTGCTTGGGTGATTCTCAGCCCCCTGACAGAGAATCCAGAGGTGCTAACAAAATACAAATGGATAATTAATCACCATAATTGTGGATTGGGTGGTTTTTATTCACTTCAATCTCCTCTGTGGTGTTCCTTCAAAAGAAAAGAGCGGGAGGGAGGGGGAAAAAATCTAGCAGAGGAGAGAAGAAAAGAAAACCTGTAAGCCTAAATGGGCTGCACAGATTTATGGAGAATTAGTTTAGTCCTAGGGACCTTGTGACATAAGAGTCCAACCAAACTCCATTCTTGGCTTTATGATGTTTTCAAGTCCCCTCAATGCAATTATTTTCTTGTCTCCCTACAGCCCATCCATTATTCGCTATAATAATATGTTTTCTGAAACTCCTTTCCATAAACAACTATAGCAGGCAGCAAGAAACCTCATTGTTATTGATATCATGTCACATCACCAGTAGAACGGCTTATGGAAAATGGACTGTGAACGGAGATGGTTTCAATTTAAAACATCCCGACCTTTTACATCATTTCAAAGATAAATCAAGCTAATGCACAGTGACGTCACACGGCGAAATTCAACCCCAATGGCGCCGGCGGCTGGAGGGTCATTGCAGGGGGAAGGTTGGGACCGTCTTGCTGTGGAAACGTCTTGCTAGGAAAAGAGTCTCCGGAAGAGTTTCGCTTGCTCCTCCCACCAAATCCAGCCCTACACCATCGCTCACCCACCAGCAAGCCAAGGCTTTGCCTGAGCTGCAGCCGCCAAACTTCTAAAAGCAAAAGGCTACAAGTTTATTTGCCCTTGAATGCCACAGTTACACAAGGAAATAGCACGGCCTCCAAATAGCCAGCAAGGCAATAAAATGCCGTTCTTTGCCATACATACTGAATGCGACGTTCAAAAGCACACGCGCTACCCAGCTCGCATTAAAACGGACAGCAATAATCATAGAATCATAGAATCATTTTGGTTGGAAAAGGTCTTTAAGATCATTGAGTCCAACCTTTAACCTAACCCTGCCATCTCACCACTAAACCATGTCCCTAGGCCTCACCCCAAAAGTGTCCTCCTGGGGGGTTCAAGCCCACAATTCTCATTATAACAGGTAAAACCACGGCAAGTTGCGTGGTGTAACTGGTAGTTTCAATATCAGTATCACAAACAAAGTGTACGAGATGCGCTTAAGTATATGAAAGCAATGCTTGCAACGATGCTTACTCCACGTACGACTGCATGGTGGAGTTCTTAGAGGCTGGGCAGGTAGAGCTGGGCTAGAGCTCAAGCCACGCCGGCGCTGCCTTTGCACTCAAGCGCATGGGTCACACTCACTCAGCCAATTAAGATAGTCCAGGTATGGTGCTGGCAACATCAAATAGGGAGTAATAAACTTCCTACACTTCCTAGCTAGACCCACGAGCTATGTCTGGTGCCCCTCTACCTCCCCCCAAAGCATGTCTAAAAATTTCAGGTACAGTTTGAGCTATCCTTAAGCCTTGAAAATAAACTCTTCTGATGAGAACTATGGAATCAGCCTAATCATAGATTCAAGAATAAAGATTTTGTTCTAAAAGATCGAGAGAGAAAATGACTTATTTGGCACTAGGGAGAATAAAAATAAAACCAACATGCCCCAACAGACCTGAAATCAGCCCCATAGGATGAGGCAACTGATCCCAGAGGCCCTGCATCCCTCCTCATCCTCCTGTTTATTTTGACATTTCTGCAATAGGAGAAGCCAGGCAGCGTACTTTCTCAGTGACCAGATTTTTATCTTCCTAATCATGGTCTGGGACCAAATACATGGAAGCATTTACTGGTCCAGAAAGCATTTGTACTGTTCCAGTAACTAAGCACTTTTGAAATACTCTTTTCCACTTGATTGTAGGAGCTGATAGCTCATGAGCCGCTAGCTAGAGATTGATGCTTCATATGTTTGAAAGCTAAAACTCCAAGAAGAGTATATAGTGCTGGTTTCTAGCTCTAGTGGTTTTCATAACACCCGGCAGCAATATCATGTCAGAACAGCAGCTGCAAAATCTGGTCTTCAATTATTGCCAACTTCAAGTTCAAGGAGAGCTAAATCCAGGGGTTTGGTGCAACCTGTCGTAAAATGCAGCTCCGAACAGGGCTCCCTTTTTATCCCCCCATACATATTTCAGGAGCAGCCAGGTGCCTGCACCGAATTAGAGGCTGCGGAGTTCAAAGGGGGGCATTGCTAGAGGCATCCCCTGCCACGTATGGCTGAACTAGATGGGATAAATGGGATAGATAAACAAAACCTTATTGCTTTCAACCTCAGTCAAAGGGGACCTTCAACCCTCCCCACCTTTTGCAGCCTGCAAAGGGGCAACTCGAGCAGCAGAAAAAGGTAGGTTGAGCCCTGCTTTCCTGCCCATACTCATTTAGCCCAGGAAAAACACAAAGGGGATTTATGACACCTTTGGAGAGGGCAACCTACATCCCATTAGCTTGCACGTACGACGGTGTTCCAGACTATGTGAGCCGGTACTACGGAGAGACGGGTGCATGCCAACCCTGCTGCCCCCGTCACTTGAAAGCTTTATATTCTGGGCTTTCCCACCGTTCCCAACGAGAAGATTTTGGCAGTTAAAATTCACCAGACTACGCATGTTTCCACAGCGCAGATTATTTGGATAGCAAAGAGATTACTCAGCAGGGCTGCTGAGCTCCCCCCTTGCAACGACACGTGCAAACACGGCCAGAGAAATTTTGAGAGCTCCACACATGGGTTGTGCAAAACCCCGCAGCAAAGAGCGTCATTTAAGGTCACAGAAGTGACCTGTGCAGAGTATTAAAGCAGAGGATGAGGATATGCTAATGCTATCACTTTTGCAAACAAAATGAATGCTTTTCAAGCCCTGGAGCCACCAGATTCCTCTTCTCCTGCAGGGACTTGTGTTGGGTGAACACTGAGGCATGTGGGAATTTCATACTCCAGCGATATAAAAGATGAGGTTTTAGCACACAGGGAAGCTACGTAAGGACACAAGAGATAGGCCATGATGAGTTTCCATCAATCCACAATGTCAAAGGCCAAAAGAGACAATCAAATCCGACAGCCTGAAGATGCCATGCCACGCAATTTCGCTCTCTAAGACCTGTAGCAAACAGCAGGATTATTCCCTTGCGCTCAGGCAAACACTATCAAACCCGATAACTTCTTGCT
This sequence comes from Gorsachius magnificus, assembly GCA_034008185.1. Taxonomy (NCBI): domain Eukaryota; kingdom Metazoa; phylum Chordata; class Aves; order Pelecaniformes; family Ardeidae; genus Gorsachius; species Gorsachius magnificus. Next base: position 2,846,481 of record CM067097.1, read on the forward strand.
GATGCAATGTATAGGTTTTAGCGGGACAATCAGTCTTGCTTAAAAGACTTCAAGTGATGATGAATTTACCATTTTTCCCATGTAATCAAGGGATAGCTTGGTTTGCATCTGGCTTCCATTCTACCGGAGTTCAAAAGATGTATTACACAAACCAGCCTGGATTTAGGTCGTGCATCACTGACATCTCCATCGGAAGAGTAAGCTTTGGCAGCATCTACAAGCAAAACTCCTCTTCCTCCAAACCAGCCCCTCAGTGCCCAGGGCAGAAGCCATCCTAGGCTGGGGCTGGTGAAGGGGACACGTCCCCGTGCTGCCTTAACCCCAGTCTCCAGCCTGGGAAGCTGCGGAGAACCTCCAAGTGCTTCTTGACACCTCCACGCCAGTAAGAGACGCGGCGTAAGACCCCAAAACCTGCTGCAATGGTCAGCTTGGACCCAAAGCGTCCTCTGGGTCCCACCTGGGAGGGGAGGCAGCATAGGCAAAATAAATAAATAAAAAACCAATCTCCATTTGGAGGCACTAAATCCCCACTCCTTTCCAGATGGCTGGGAGATTTCTCCCAGGTGGTAAATATATTATTAAGAACTCATTTCACCGTGAAATTGACTATTCAAAACACAGACAGAAGTTAATATATTAGGACAACCTGTCTGAAAAACTCACGTTAGAGGGAATTTATTTTTGTTTAATGTAAAACGCAGCACTATACACATGGCCTTCCTCAAGCTTCCGCCATTGGAAGCACCCCCAGCCAGAACATGCGTTCCTGCATTGGGGTGGGCTGCTACAACAAGGCAAAGGTCGCTGGATAAAGTCACCATCACCTCTGGGGCTCCCCAGCCACCAAGGGCGTCGTCGCTGGGAAGTGGTACCCATGCCTTGGCTGGGATGCCTCTCTAGCTCTCATTGACACCTCCATGCTTTCATTCTGGCACTCCTCAGGAGTCCAGCACGTAAAGAGAGGAAGCCAAAGCATGGTAATAAGAAAGATCAACTTCTCACAGCTGCTCAGAGACTGGCTCTGAAGAAAAAAAACCCAAGCAACATGATGAGGACACAGAGAACATCTTTCACAGGGCATCATTTCGGTCAGAAGAGCCCGCTGGAGATCACCTGATCTAGTCCTCCACTCTAAGCCGGGGTAGGCTTCAACTTGAAGTTGAGCCTAAACTTCCCCTAAATTTAGATTAAGCCTATTTTCATTCACGTCCTGAATCCGCTCAAAGCTCTGGGAAGGCTGGAACCTACCATTACTAACGGCACAATTAATGCATTATTTCTTATTAACCACTGTCTAATAAGAAGATGCCTAACTAATGTGTTTGCTAAAACATTTTCTAGTTAAGTCAATTGTTTTGATTTGGGTAATTATTTAAAAGCATCCCAGATATTTTTGGGGGGGGGGACCAGCATAATTTTGCAAATTGGCAATGAATTAGCCTCAAAGGAACGACAAATAATTTGTATAGTTTAATTTGCTTCACAGCCTTTCTGTCAAGGAGCTTCAGCTTTCCTTTGGTGCAAGATCTGCCCAGTAGAAGGTCGGTCCTACTTAATCGCAGAGGATGAATCTGACTGCTGGATACATGCAGACTTCAGGCTGTGTCTTCATTATAGGCTACGCAACACCTCTGAAGTCCTAGCCCTTCTGGGAAAGCACGGATGGAAGAAACCTCTGCAAGTCATGGGTCCATTAGAGTAGAACTTCTCCTTTCATTTTAATTCAGCTGCTAATTAACTCACTTTAAGCTAAATACCTATATCTAGAGTAAAGTGAATTCTCTGAAGACCTTTGGTCCAGGACACGCATGGCTTGGCAGCTACCTCGGGTGAACTTTGTGGCAGCTGTAGGAGCTGAGAGAGGAGGAAAGCTCTTCAAAGAAATGCCCCAATACCCCTGCACTAACCATGCCCTCTTTGACAGCGTTGGTTGGGAGACTGGGTGTTTGTTAGCCTGGACGTACATAATATGGGTTGTGCAAGTTGTCCTTTGAGAAGGGAAATTGGTGGAAGGTATCTGAGGACCAAGAGGGCATAGAGGTCCAATAGATAACATGTGAAGGGAAAGAGATATCCCACCCTGGAAAAAGCTGGACATTTCAAAGACCCACCACCTTTCCTAGACCTTGGAAAATTTCCATACAGAGAAATACAAACACCCCGCTGTCGTCGTCCCCGAACCAGCCCAATTTCTCAGGAGTCACCTCTAAAATCCAGTACAGCCTTTCTGCCCAGATCTAGAGCAGAAAACCCTCTTGAACCCTAAAAAAGCCAGTTATCTGCAGTAATAAAAAAATCACGGCCTCTCTTGGCAACTAAATCTCTCAGCTATCAGGCTACAGACTTGGACTCTGGCTCTTTCTCTCGGTCTCTTCTCTGAGCCATCCTGCTGCAGATAAATAATTAAATACGCATTGGAACAGGGACCTGAACACACGTCTCCTCCATCCCGGCTGAATGCCCTAACCGATGAGCTATAAAATCTCTGCTGGCCCAACAAATATTTATTCATGCAAAATGGAGCAGCTTTGATGAAAGAGAGACGGAGCCATGCTCTATCCTTTTGCTCTTCAGAGAACTCACCCAGGAGGAAACATCGACAACGTGGACATGTGGGTTTGTTGGCCAAACTCAAAATCTTTTCGTCTCTTGGCTGAACTCGTCACCCTTCCAAACTCAACCACACAAGTAAAAATAACCTCAATAATCGCAAGAGGGATTTTTATTAATAAAATAAAAAATACTTTGGATGAGGAAAATATCCCCCCCCTATCTAAGGTGCTCTGACTCAGCTGTTTGGACTACTGAATGTGAACAGCCACGGTGGTCTCCTCCAGTGATAGTCAGGGCCACCCCACTAATTGCAAACTTCACCAGCAATAAGCCCAGTCCTTGAGGGTGCGACAAGATACCTGGTCCTTTAGGAAGGCCTCTTATTAAAGCCATCCTTCCTTGATTTGCTAGCCCATGCCAGCAAATCAATTCCTAGGCAGAATTTCTCCTTCTCAGCCCTCTTAGTTTTGATTCTCTTCCATCTCCCCTTCTCCAGTGGAATAAGTGATCGTTAATCCCGCCAAAAGAAATGAGACTTCTGCTCACGTGTAGGAACACAACTGAAGTTCCTGCAAGAAGAAACACATTACCTCGATACCCTGACATCATGAAAAATGGTTCGGCGGGTATGTGTCTTTCTTTTCTTCTTTTTATCAGTTATTCATTCAAGGCACCAAAACCAGCTGTTATGAGCGGCTGGCGTTTGCTTTACAAAGGGAGCAAGGGGGAAAAAAAAATAAAATAAGAAAAGCTTCCTCTGTGCATACATTCTTTCTACAAATCTGAGCGCTAATAGTATTTGACATGTTGGTAATTTGGGTTTTTTACCATAATTCATTTAGTGTGGTTCTGCTTTATTACTGTACATTTTACACAGTGATGCACAGAAAATGTTGTTGCTTTTTTTCCTCCTTAAACAATTTTATTCCTTCTAGAAATCACTCATTCATGCTAGCCACATTCTAGGCTAGCGAGGGAGGAAAGAAAAAAGCAGAAATCAAACAGAAAATAGGCAGCGAGAGGAGAGAAAATAAATGAAAAGTAGGGAAAAGAGAAAAGACAATAGGAAGAGAAAATAAGATGAGAAATTATGCAAATAGAAGAAAACAAAGCCAAGAACCAGAGAGGGGAGATAGATCTCCATGTTTTCGGGGAGCACATCCTAACCTCTGCCCAGACACCGGAGCAAAGGGGAGTCTAGCTAGTTTACAACTCATTTATATTTATTTTCCATGGAGCTGAGCTACTCTTCAGCTCAACAACTGAATTTCTTCTCCATGCTCAGAGTGCTTGCGTGACATTAGACGGGATGTTCTGGAAATCTCCGCAGTCTGAAAAAAGCTGGGCAGAAAATAACTGTTCCTGCTCTATAAAAACTCTGCCCTTTCCAGCGAAGGGAAGCAGGGGGGAAGAAGCCCTAAAAATTTGCAAACCAAAGTTCTCAAATTATTTAAATGCCAGTAAAAATTGGGCCATAGTCAACACAATCTTTACATTTCAACCATTTTTGCTTATTAACTAGAAGAAAAGACTCAGCTACACCTCAATTTTTCATTTTGAGCCAGAAAATCACTTTTTTCCTTAAAAAAAACCTTTTATATTATAAAACCTTGCAAAATACTTTAATTTTCCTTGTATTTGTTAGTTTTGCCCAAGCATTCCTTTGAAACTGGTCTGTTCTCCTGGAAAGCCTGGTGTCCCTAACTCAGCATGTCCCAGCTTTAAGAAGAACCAACCATTGTCCGTCATCACCTCCTGTGGTGAGTCCACACCAGCAAAGGGTCCACCCCAGCGCCACAAACCTCAGCCCACCCTCAGCTCCCCACGTGCAAAACAAGAAAGGATTCGGTCCCTTGGCTCCCAGCATCTCAGGATAAATGGATGGACAGGAGACAGCCAGAGTCAACTTAGGTGGATGACCAGCAATGGAGACCTGGAGAATCCACCCAACCTCTTGCGGTGGGAAGGAGCCACTCTGCTCCCAAGCCATCGCTGATGTTATTACATCTCTCCGAGGGCTTCAAGCCACCTGCAATCCCCTGTTAGTTAATAAAGCAAGCAAGAGATTCAACAATTGTTTTTGCTCAGGCTGCCTTGTAAAGGCTTCGTCGCTCAGCAATGAAACAAAAGGGGACTAATAACATCCCGCGCAGCAAAAGCAAGTGCCAAGGAAGAGACAGAAATCAATTATCTGGGTGAAATTCAAAGGGAGAGGAAGTGGCAAACATGTACACATCAGCAAACAGCACGCATAATCCCATTAACACAGACGCTGTCTCCCTTGCGGGAGCGCCGAGCCAGGGAGAAAGATGATAATTAAAATAAACAAACAAAAAGTAGCCTCAACTTCACGGGTAAGGGATGGTGGGGCGGCTGGCTGCCCCCGGGACGTGGCAGAGGGCAAAAGGGGGAGCTGAGATGAAGCTGGGGGGATCAGGACCCTGGAGGGGGGGACATTTCCTAGGGGAGAGGTGGTGGTGGGTTGCTGCATGCTGGGGAAAGCCACCCTTCCCTGTCAGCGCCGAAGGGCAGCAGCACCTGAAGGATGGTTAAATCACGACATCTTTATTGCAGCCTGCTGAAAAGCCACGTCACAAGGCTGGAGCAAACCCCAACGAGGGATGAGCGCGCTCTCAGGACTGCACTGCTGCTCCTGCATCTTCCCCGCCCTGCTCTGCAGGAGCGGAGATGCTGGGCAGGTACCCTGGCAAACACACAGCCATCAATAGGCTGTGCCAGGTCTCCCCAAAATGCCTCTACTCTCTCGGCTGATTCACTGAAAAACTTCAAACTCCCTCTCCCACTATTTTCTATCGGAATAAATCGAGGCAGCCTTACTGGCTTGCACCAAAACATCATTTCAAACCCATCAGTCTCTTTTTCTTACAAGGCAGCTAACGTGGCACGAGGCAAGGACGCAGTGGAGAAACACAACCCGTCCTGGTGGGCATCAGGAGACCACTGCAGAATAGCTGAGCCCGCTGGGGAGACCTCTGCCTGCCCTACACTGGGGTGCAGGCTGCAGAGAGGGGACACGTGGCTCTCCGGGACGTGGCTGCATGCTCTGGTGGCACAAACCTCAGGTGGCTGTTGCTACAAATGCATGGTTCCCCTGTGGGGCAGTGAGACCCAATGTGGCTTTGACACGGTTAGACCCTCTGAAAATGAGCAAATTGCAGCGGCAATCCCAGAGCATCCCCAGGGGTTAGGGCAGCCCTGAGCGCATCCCAAGTATTTTGTACCCCAGAGGAAGGTACAGGAGAGAGTGAGGGGATGGCTCCAGAGCTCCTGCAAGCAACCGTGCTCGAGAGACATCCCCCTGCAGACCCCAAGTCCACAAAAATCTCCATTTTTCAGGACTGATGCTATGTGAGGCGCTTGCAGCGATTTCATCAATACTCCTGCCCTGGAGACAGATTCAAGGAGTCACATAGGGGAATTTCAAGAAAATAACAAATCAGCATCAACACTTCTCTATTCCCTTGTCATTCCTTAACACTTGGGGCTACAGGGGGACAGAGATGACCCTTTCAGTTCTCCCGACAACATTTCAAATACTGGTGACCCTCTATTTTATCTCAGGAACCCATCTGGGCACGGACTGGTTTGGCGTAATTGTTTGTGCAGCCCCCATCACAGCTTCCCAGATAAAATTTATTACTCCAGCGTAACTTTTCTATTACTTTTTTTCCTGAGCATCTGCCACTGGCAGCTTTTGGAGATAGGACACTACACTGATCTGGTATTTCAATCCTTATTTCTGCTCAGAAAAGGGTTCTCTTCTCCAGAGCCTGGGAGAGTTAATGGAAAATGGGACTCACACCATCTTCCAAGGATTTGGGATCAGAATCAAAATGAGCTCAGGAAGTAAAAATAAAAAGTCTCAATCCTTTTCCCCTCACCCCCATGACTGCTCTCCCTAACAGAGCACCCTTTGCCTCCAACTCTGGCTCAGATATACGGCTATTCTATAATTCATACATTGTCTCCAAAGACGACAGAGCAGCTCATAAATTTAAAAAAAAAAAAAAAAAGTCCTTTGCAAGGATGGTTTTAATATTAGGCTTTTCATTTAAGGAAAGAACAATTCAAGTTAATTCCTGGAAATACTCGGTCCATCTGTCCCAGGAGCATCAGAGGCCAGGGACAGAGAGGGAGAACGAACCTGCCTCCCCAGGCAGCGTGCTGGGACCCATGACACATCCCCATGAAGAAGGCAAGATTAAAATACAGTCACTTAATCCCCTGCAAAGCCTCTTAAGAGTTTATATCAGGGTCAGTTCAGTTGGTGCTTAGTCAACCTGCCTCTGAAAAACACCCCCATTTAGGCCCTTCCGCTGACTGTCAAGTAGGCTGAAATGAGGGACGGGATCAAAGGCGACAGGGACCAAGCGGATGAAGGTAAACGCTGCATAAGTAACCCTTGTTAGGGAGAAAGAGCCTTTTACAACCTCCTCTTTCCTACCCATCCCCTCCCCAGGCGACTCCCAGATACTTCCCCCCCCACCAGCCTGAGAGATTTTTCTCTTCCCTTGCTTCTCAGCCCTCAAAGTTTCTGCAAGAGATAACTGGGATGACTTAGCCCGGGGTGACTCCATCAGCTTCAATGGAGTCATTTGCACCAGGGACAGGTATGCTGGGGGACAGCAGAGAGGCTTTTAGCTGGAGAGGTTTGCAGGAGAGTTAAATCCTTATAAAATCATCCTAACCATGGGTCTTCAACCTCTTGGACTCCTGCCCCCCTTCCAGGTTTTCCAGCGGTGGTGCATTTGCACCCAGAAGCAAAAGGCTTGCTTCTCCTAATGACCTTCCCCAGGCTCCTTACAAGCAGCTCCCCAAATCTTAGCGACTTTATCCTGGAGAAGTAAGTTGAAGATCACGTTTCAAAGTGCAACTGGGAATTTTAAGGGCTTGCAGCAGGCATAATGAAAACAAAACATCCTTTGACAGTTTATTTAGGCTAGGCTCTCTGCTCTGCCACATTCAGTTTGTATCACCTCAGCAGCCAAAATTTTTCCTTTTTCTTTCCTTCCCTGCTCCCCTTGAGTCAACCAAAATTAGGAGGGAGATCCTGAGCTACAAGTGCAACTTCTACGCCAGCCCTGACACACAGCGGTGATGATGGGAGTATGCTGAAATCTGGGTTAACGGTGCGTTGGAGCTGGAAACCCAGCCTTGTGCCGTGGGTCATGCTGAGCCCCGGGCTAGCAGCCCGTGCTTTCCCCAAGCAAGCCCCTCTGAGCCGGACTGCCAGCACGAACCTGGCTGCCTCTGCTCTGCATCGCTGCCCCCAGTAGCACCAGCTCCTCTGAAGCTAAGCAATAACTGGATTCACTGCGAGTTCATCTCCCCGAGGATATAGGAGTAGCACGAACTATTTCTGCCTGAGCCAAGAGTTGATAATACTACGTGGAGCTGTCTACTTTGCAAAGGCATCCTGTGCACAAATTATAACCGTAAGCACAAGTGTATATATACGCTCAAATACACACAGACATACATTCCATTTGCAAAGTCCAGATGATCCTACAGCTGTATTTTAATATTTCAATACCAGGGTCAGAGCGAATCTCACTGTCTCCCTCTTATCTTCCCTCTGCATACCAGTGCTGTCAATGCCATCGGCAATTTTACATGTAAATGAGCCCATCCATCACTCCCTGCTCTGCAGCGCCTCACTTCCAAGACTACCATGGAGTTACACCATTAAATCTCCTGGCTTTACAATATACATCATGACATATTTGACATCAATCAGCTGTGTCAGTCCGCTCACTGTAAACCATAAACTTGCTCTGCATTCCAGCTCCGTGCACAGTGATTAAAACCTTCTCAGCCTGGCTTCCTGATTATGGTGATAAATGATGATGCCTTCCCTTCTGACTCAATGGTTGCCCGTCCTCCCCTCATCGCCCCCACCCAGGCCAGCATCCATCCCGTGTTATCCATGGGCACTGCTCACTCGCCCAGCCAGCTCTTCGGTCTTTCCCATCTACCATTTCTGGGCCACCTCATCCATTCATTCACCTTCCTGCCATTTCTCCTGCAGCTCCATCTGCCCCTACGTCCTTCAAAGCAGCTGCTGGCGCAGTTTTGACCAGCTCTGGAGTTTATGTAAAGCATCAGAAGAGACATTCTTGGGAATGACTGGGACCTAGGTGGATGCAGGTGGGTCAACACGGTTACCCAAAGTCATCCTTCACATGCACAGCCAACATGTGGTCATCTTTACACCTGTAATCATCTTTATGTACATTCAATGCGCCAAGTGACTTTGGTCAGACATACCATAATCCTGCTTCACGCAGCACTGTGCTTTGAGGCACGTAAAAAAACCCCGTCTCAATCGTCAGAACGACTGGTCCTTCCCTAATCCTATTTGCTTCCCGAAGAGTGAGTGACACCACGTGATTCCTGACCATGTTAAATATCGTATCTATCAAGACAGAGACTGGGCTCTTCACATCATAAATGCAAGTTAGAGGGGTGAGCTTCAGCCTACTGAAAATTTGACCTTCTATCTTGTTTTTGTCTTTCTGCCGTGGAAAACTCAGGGAGAAGAATTCAGTTGGGCAAGTCTAGACTTTAGTATCTGTTCTGGGGACTCATTTTCCATCAATCTGCCTGAAACTGCAGAAACTCAATATTTCCACATCACGTTTTGTGTCGCGCACGCATACTCGTTGGTCTGTCATTGGAAAACGACACGTCTCAGAACAACTGATTTTGCTAGCAACTCCGACCCAAGATTGAAACCATTTTGGAAGGTGTGATCGCATCGCTAAAAAAAAACCAAATCCAAACTTGAGCAAAATCACATCACCACCGAAGACATTTTCAGGTGAGTCCCTCCTAGGATAGGAAATTGAGCCATTTGTGGAAAAAAAAAAAGCACACGAGTGAATGCGAGAAGTCACAAACAAGGAGATCATTATAGTTTCCAGCCAACTTACCTTGCTAGAATTTCTTTCAAAATCTAATTAGAGCTGTTTTTTGCACTAGAGAAGCCACAACTTATTGCCATTATGCCCTCCCTCTGCACATCCTAGGGAGAGTTGGAGACAGAAGCCTCATTAGGACTTGCAATATCTAAAATAGACTCCTGTGGCTTGTACCATCACTTGGGACCTTTCCAGCTGGCCTTCCTGCCACCATGTCACCTCCTGGGCACCTGAAGATAGAAGGGGCACCAGGGCTAGCTCAGAGATGATGACGTTCCCATCTAGTAAACGACCTGAGAAGAGGCATGGAAATCGTGGGGGTAACCAAACAGGCAGAAGAGGGAAAAAGTTAGCAGCTCACTTTCATTCTTGGGACATCCACAGAGAAATGATCCCTCCTTCACTGGAAGATGAATGGGCAGCTGTACAGGTTATGAGGGAGGTTTTATTGCAGATCAATAAATCTGTGTCAGAGACCCCATCTGGAGGGAGTTTTAATTTAAAGAAAAGAGTGATGAATGCCAAAAGACAATAAATCAAAAAGTTGTGAAACCCCACTGGCTTTAACCTTCTATCAATGCAAACACAGGCTCTGGGGCACGTGTGGGGACAAGAGTTTGCCAGCCCTCTGGACCTGAGTATCAGGGCCATGCAAGACAGGAGCATCAACAGGGATCAAGGCAGCAAAAGAAACCCAGGATTTATTACTGTTCTGCTATCAGAGATCAGTGGGTGTCAGTAGGAGACAGCTCGCTCAGATCCAAATCTGAGAGAAAGCCAGAAAAAAAATAGACCAAGGGAGAGTTCACAGCAACAAACTTGAGACAGGACTGACAGCAAGAGGGGAATATCAGAGATTATCTCCAATCTCTCCGCTCAAAACACAAGGGAAAAAA